>OX457027.1:47525508-48125508 GCA_949752745.1 Protula sp. h YS-2021 | reverse complement strand
CAAATATTTATCAACATTTTCCTTCCAATAAAACATCTGATCGACTATGGATAGTTTTTACTGTGGCTATTATCGATTGAGAACCAGCGTACTGCAAGGGACCAGCAGTGAGACTGGTATATTCGAATATTGAACAACCCAGTTATTTTTTTTTCGTCACTTTAGCAAACTTTTCCATGGTGGAGGGCATGTTATAAGCGGAATATAGAACTCAGGTGTAATAAAAATAGGTTTTTGGTCTTTTGTTGCTTTTTAGAGGTATTACTAAAAAGCCCGCGGTAATTAACCTATTTTTATCGCATCTGAGTGCAATATTCTATTTTAAATGCACACACTGGCTAATACAATGTCTTTTAAAGTGGGCGTGTTAAAAAAATTACTGGTTAGACCGAATTTATTTTTGGTGTTTCATTTTTTATACAGAGTACTTTACTTCTTGGGAAAACAGAGTTGAGAGATTTCAAAAAGTATGCGTAGCTTACAACTAAACAGTGTCAAGAAAGATCCTGCATTTCTTTTGCAGGAGGTGACTTTACGCTGATTGTGTTACAAGAGCCAAACGCTGCGCCCTAGCAAAAGCGGTTGATTTTCTCCCTGTATCAACAAATTTGACTACGAATTCGTCGACGAGCCATCTATTTTTTTTTTTTTTTTTTTTTTTTTTTTTTTTTTTTTGAGAGAGAGAGAGTTAAATTGCGTGGAAACTGGATGAAACGCAGAACAGTTGAAACATTTGCTCGATGAACTGATTCCCTTTATCTTTCAGTGGAATGTTTCAAACACACCTGAGTGACAAGCTAAAACATCTGACTGCGTACCTTTTGAAAAAAGGCATTGACCCACTAACTTTCTACGAGTAATTACATCATCAGATAGTCGTCGATTTATGTGAATTATACGATAAGGGTTGAGGGTTAAAATAAGCAAGATGTCTTCTCGTGTTTTGCGTACACCTGCGCGTTTGCAGTTTTCCAGTGATTGCATGTTTTTGTTTTTGTTGCTTTTTTTGTAAAAAGGGAGAAAGTTTCAGCTTGGAATTCTTGGGCGTGCAGAGCAGCAGATTAAAGATATAGACTGATGGTGCAATTTTAAGATAATTTTATAAACAAAACAACTGTAACTCAGTTATCTCTGTTTTGTATTGGTAGTGTGAAAACGATGGTTCATGTAAGATGAATATAGCGCCGTTTGTTTAAAAAGGAGATATTTTCTCAAAAAGGCTTTGTTTACTCAATGTGAATGTTAATGTGAATAAAAGATTTTTATTTACATGTATAAAGTTTTAATGCAATCATTTTTACACGAGGCAACTGATTCAGTGGCGGCTACACTGATTAGGTGACAAAGTGGGGTCGTTCAATATTTTGCCCAGCCCGCTTTCGTTGGTGGGCTATACTCATCACTTCTATGGTGTTTGTATCCGTTATGGGTGTGTATGTGTAAATAACATCTAATGCTGCTCTTCCTGCATTTCTGATCCCATTTTTCAACTTTGGCAGGAATTGATAATAATGCGTTGAAATTTTGCGGTCAAATTGCAGAAAAATCTCGAAGTTCTTCCCACAAAGTGTTCCTACGCTTTTTATAAAGTCGTAACTTGTGGAGGCCTAACTGGTCTAGTGGTTAGTGTTCTCGCCTGTAAATCTTAAGTTGGTGAGTTTAAGCGGCGCTCAAAGCGATTTTTTGTCTCCTTTCATAGCTTTTGCAGGCTATATTTATGGTATCTGCCCTCACAGAAACATAAAAACAAGCGCCCACTACATTAATTTAAGGAATTGGGGAACAGGGATTCCTTGATGAGAAATGGTCTAGAAATATGTGACGTATTGGGCCTCCCGCATGTAGACTTAATAAAAACTAGGTATGGGAAATCTCAGGTAGAATTTCAAGGACGCGAGGTCACCAAGGCCTAATCAGCTCCAGAACATTATATATAGAAGCTACATACTAGGTTTGACTGAAACGCGGTTGACAGAGCTTGAGAAATGGTGGACACATTCATAGCGTGACGCACAGAATGGCGGACGGACAGACGAGGCAAAAACATAATACGCCTCCTGAAACTAGCCAGGTCGGGGCATAAGAATCAGTATATAAAAACTCCTTCGTTTTGCTGTCTTTTTTTCCTTTTGTTCTCCTTTCTTTCCTTCCTTGACTCCCTCTCTGATTTCCATGAACCTTTCCACCCTTCGTTTATCCCAGATAGATTTTCAGTGGAGTTTGTAGCATTTATCTTTTCTCCGTAGATTGGAAGCATTTTGTTTTTGTGCATTCTGTGTGTGTATGTAGTGTGTGTATCTGTTGTAGACATATGATTTTGTTAACAGGATCACTGTTGAACGAATTAAACGTCGGGTCAACTTCAGACTTGGTAGGATTGGGCATTGGGTTCGAGCGCTGGTTGAGATTGCACTTGACGTAAATTGGACAATGCGTGACGTAGTCGGACGTCATAACTGGGCAGTTGCGACATATCTGTAACTCAAGAACGAAACTTCAGATTAGCTTCGCACTTGATAGAATAATACCTTAGGCGGGCCCGACAGTTCATAGTGTATTTGGTGTGTATGACGTCATTAAATATTTTGGGCTCTAGACTTGGTGAACAGGATAACTCCCGAACGACAAGTGGGATCAGCTTCAAACTTAGGATTATGTCTGGGGAAGGATTACTGGTTGCTATGGTTTTGACGCATATTCGACAATGTCTGACGCTAGATGACGTCAAAACGTGAAAAATGCGTCCTCACTAACTACAGAATGAAAAGTCGGAACCGTTTCAAACATGGTGGGATAATGCCTTGGCTCTGAAGGTCCATATAGTATTTAGCTTATACAGTGCAACTCGTGACTCGGGTCTAGGACAACATTTCGGATCAGCTTCGAACTTTGTAGGATTATGCGAGGTTCGGTAGGTCATTGATAAGCGGGGTATGGGGATGGAGCTATCGATGCAGAGCCGTTGTAAGGTGAGCGAGTGAGGTTTGAGGCTTTATGAGCGGTAGGGGACGGAGAGGTAGCAGGCTCCTGCATTAACCAGTGCACAAATTATCGCGCTGGACTGGATAAATAACATCACCACAGCATTTTCTGTGCGCTTACTTATTGTTACCTACAGTTATTGATCAGCTTCCAAACTTGATCTGTTCCTTCCTTGGGTAAATCGGACGATTTTATCAACTTTGACGCATGCTATATTATTAGCTAGGAAGGCGTATGACGTCATTACGTAAAACTCTCTTTCACAGCCGCTGAACATTGGAAAAAGTTCAAACTGGGTGGGATTGTTGCTTGGTAGGTCGGAAAGATTCTGTCAAATTTTGTTGCGAGAACAACGAACGAGTGCGGCGTATGACGTCATCACGCAAAATATGTAAATATTTTGAGCAAGATCTTGTGTACAAAATATCTCAGTAACGAAAATTCGCATCGATTTCAAATTTTGTATGTTTGTTTCTTGGGTGAGTGGGACGCTTATGAACTTTTGACGGATGTAGCGAAATTAAGAAACGCGTACGACATCATTATGTGAAATCTTATATGTGTACATTTCTCAGCCGTTGAAAATCGGAGGAAGTTAAAACTTGTTGGGAATGTTGCTTGCCAGGTCCTAAAGATTGCATCAAATATGCCCGGAGTGGAACGAATGAAAACGGCATATGACGTCATTGTGTAAGAAGATCTCGATAGCGGAAAATCGGATCGACCTGAAAATTTGTGTGGTTATTCCTTTGAGAAGTCGCACAGTTCTTTTTATTTATTGAACTTAAGAAAGGCTCCAATCGCGCGAAAAGTATTATGTAATGCGGGTTCCGGACCGTAACCCCCCCCCCCCCCGGGACAATACCCCCCGCAGGACCTCAACCCCCCTGCACGACAATACCCCCCGAGCCAAACCCCCCCCCCCCCCCCAAATTTTTCATAATTTTTTGGCAATGTGTTGATTCATTTGATAGTTTAACATTAGGCTGTTCTCTTGTCATCTATAGTTAAAGGCTATTCAAGATACAGAAATTCCTCTATGATCTACTTTTAAAAGGTTTTGCGGCCTCTGCTGTGCAGTTAACATACACATAGACAGATAATTGCAATAACGAACGTATGCAATTGATTTCATGCCTAGTTGCCATAATTGCAATTTACTCTGCAATTGTGGAACGTATGCATGAAATTAGTAATTTATCAATTTGCGCCACAATTTATTCTGCTGCCCACTGGAGTAGTTGCAATTAGTCTAAAGCCTGTCCGGAGTCAAAAACTTTATTGGCTATGCTTTCCGGGGTCACAAACTTTATTGGTACCCACTGGAGTAGTTACAATTAGTCTTACAATACAGTAAGCTTTCCTTAATTACAAATTTTTTTTGTTATGGTTTGTCCGGAGTCGCAAACCTATTGGCTATGGTTTGACCGGAGTCGATGAACTATGAACATGATCACTTCAGTTCTAACTACGCTTGGCATTTCAGCGTTTTACAGGAGATTCTCTAATGCTCCTTCGTTCGTCAGACATACTTAAAGGGAAATGCGGGTATCTCACCTACAATTGATATTTCCTTCACACTTTCACAGTTTAATGCTTGGAAGCTATGCATTCAAAAATTGAAAAGAAAAAGGGGGGTCACCGATATTATAAGAGAAATATAGAAAGGTCGCGTACTTTTACTATAGAAACCATTGGGAAAACCAAGAAATGTCAATCAAAATGCAAAATTCACACATAATCACAATTGACAATTGCCTCATTTTTTCCCTGTTTGAAGAACACGCAATACGAAATGTTTTAAGCAAATAAAAAATATATGTTACCGTATCAATAAGAGAATTATGCAATTCTTTTGACAAAATCCCATTGACTCAATGGATAAATGGTGAAAACAGTGTAATATGATTTTAATGGACATTATATCAACACAGGCCCTTCTAGGAATAAAATATCAATACAGACGATTTCTGGACACGACCCTATTTGTCTTTGAAAAGAATTTTTCGATCTAGACGGATTTAGTAGTTATTTATACTGTGTAAACATAGATTCAAACTCGGCGATATTCAGTTAATGCGCATTTCGGTCGCTAGATGGCGCAGAGATACCCGCATTTCACTTTAAAAACATTAGCAACACAAACATCGATCATTTCTTACATTTCGTGTAATTGACCTTTTTGTGCGTTGCTTATCTAAATCGGGTGGCGGTTATCCAAAAAAAAAAAAAAAAAGAAGAAGAAGAAGTATAGACATAGTGATGTAGCGACCACTGTCCCCGGAAAGAAAGCTTATTTGTGACAACCACAACCAAGAGCCGGATAAAAAGACGTAAAGTAAACCTGTTTGTCGTGACCACTTCCAGATTCGAACAAAAAGACGTGCGGTAAAACCTACCCGTCTTGATCAATTTCCTGATCCAGGTAAAAGGGACGTACAGTAAAACCCGTTTTAACTACCGCCTTCCAGACTCGGATAAAAAAAGACGTACAGTAAAACCTTTTTAGTGAGCACCTTGCAGACCCGGATAAAAAGGTGTACGGCAAACCTTTCTGTAGTGACCACTTTTCTCACCCAGATAAAACACCTGTATCTGGATTTCTTTGGAAAAAGAGGATTGGAATAAGCAAGTTACGTACCCTTCCCTCCTCCCCTTCAGAAAGCCCAACTACTGGGCACATGGCGTATACTTATTCAGGTACATATATATGAGGTGTTATTATTCTGAAAAAAGTGGTATCCCGCCAAAACGTCGGCACCCATAAAGTCCCCGCGGCCATAAGATTCCCGGCTATAAGGTCTCCAAATAAACTCAGGACCAAAACGTCCTCGGTGAAAATATATATAACAAATAAGTCTTTGATCTCTAGTTGTATTTATTATTTAATAAGAAAAAAAGTTTTTAATTTTTTAATTGCTTACAACCCGGTTGCTGACTACATGTTTCAGATAGCTGCGGAGTGTTTATTTAAGGATTACGGGATTAGGGATCACAGAAATGATAAAATACATCCACCTCCAACGAAACATTTTATTTGTGTGAGATTGGGGATTGTATTTAAATCTCGTGAATCTCGACCTGGATTAAAGGATTATGGGTTATAGGAATGACACACTATAACCAGGTGGAAGCCATGGCACAATATCTTGGTTTTAAAATTTTCAGGAGATTTTTTTGCTGTTCTCAACGTTTAAAGGACAGCTACTTGTGGACTAAATCTTGACCTCAGATTTGTGAGTAAACGCGAGTTAACTGAATATAAGTAGGCCAACTCGCGAGAATAAAAAAGGGGCGATAATGAAGCTGGATTGCGAAAATGTGACTGTTGTTGTGTATCATGTTGTCACGTTGAGATAAGACAATATATAACTGGAATTTGGGATTATGTGATAGTAACTTTTGTGTTGTCGCTCTAGTCAGTAAAATTTGTAATTGAATTTTACCTTCAAAGCATGTAAAAAATATTCCAAAGGGTAATAAAGCGTTAATTCAGGTTATCATACTTTTTTTCGTTTCTTTTTGTTTTTTTTTTGTCTTATTTTTTTATATTTGTTGTTTTTTTCTCTCTCTCTCTGTCGTTGTTTTTTTCTCTCTCGAAAATTTATCTTTTATGACAATTTCCCAAACATTGGCAAATGGCACCAGTTTGATTTTTATGTTTTGTCAGCCGATTTTCAAAATGAAAATTGGCTTCAAACTTACTAGATTTGCAGGGTGGTCCATGTGTGGGGTAGAATTTGACGGAACAACACCAACGACACGTTTAAAGAGTCATTGTTGGCGTCCAAACCATGTTGTTTTCTTAATGCCTATATAATCTTCCACGCCAGACGTGTTCACTGCATTGTTTTTCTATAACCTGAAGCATCGCACGGTGTCTAAACAACGTCGCTTTAATGACTTCTGTCTAACGCTGGGGGATAAACGTTTATCGACTTCCATAATCAATCAAACACCACATTAATCGAACATCTTATCAAGACTCTGGTCCAATATCTTTACATTTATCTATACAATATAGCATGTTTACTGAGTTGCGAAAAAATTTCAACCTGTCTATGTTCTGTACTGAGCCCATTTATACCAGCTAATGTATCAGAAGATATATAAACTATTCACTCCCCGGGCACCCCACGGCACCCAAGGTCCTCCCAGAATCTATCATTTTAAGAAATATTTCCGACCAAGTCCATTGTTACAGCGCAAAAATTTACTTTTAAAGATTGCGGTATTTTATCCTGGTGGCACATAAGGATTTCGAATTTGTCTTCTCTGAGGTTTGGCCAGTTATCACAGTGTTCTTTTTTTCTGCATTTTAAAACTAAAAGTCTGAAAAGCTATGTATGATGCCATCAGAAGGGGTTTCTCATTTTGACACTTTTTATTAGGTTATCAGTATCCCAGTTAGGATAATTTTTCGTTCCAAGTATAAAACGCGTTGGTTTTAGATGGGATTTACGTGGGAACGTTGGACGTTGGCATGGCGACATAAAAACATGTGTAATATACGTGGACATTCTCTCGGTGTGATTTCCGTATAAACTCTACATATAATATACGGGTGTAGGAAAAAATGGCAACGGAAATAATGGCAACGGAAATAATGGCAACGGAAAATAGGGCAAGTGGAAATAATGGCAACGGAAAATATGGCAAAGTGAAAAAACGGAAAAAATGGCAAAATAACAAAATAACAATTTTATCACAATTGGCAAATTTATTCTTAAAGGTAATATCACGAGCATGTTGCTCATTCTAAACAACGCCCCTAATGAATGCATTGTTGTGATGGCACCCGAACATCCATAGGATTAGCAATACTGTATGCACAGGGTTTAAGTTTTGCCTGATGCAGCCCTAATAAATGTTTTGTTACGTTGACACCCGAGCATCTGAAAGATTAACCGCATTGTACACACAGCGAATAAGTTTTGCGTGATGCACCCCAAATAGATGTATTGTTACGTTGGCACCCGAGCATCCAAATGATTAACGGTGCCGCACACAGGGATTACGTTTTGCCATTTTTGCTTGCACCCCAAATACCCTGACATCAAGTGGCCTTAAGTGGTTTCGATTGGACTTTCTTTGATCCTGAGTCGTCAAGGTAGGCGATTTCTTTGTTTCGACTGAACTTCAGTGAAACCTGCAAAATTTGCCATTTTTTCCTTTTTTCATTTTGCCATTTTTTCCGTTGCCATTATTTCCACTTGCCATATTTTCCGTTGCCATTATTTCCGTTGCCATTTTTTTTAGTTGCCATTTTTTCCGTACCCCATAATATACATAGGCGATTCCACGTATAAAATGCGGGGTATGGAAAAAATGGCAACGGAAAAAATGGCAACGGAAATAATGGCAACGGAAAATATGGCACTGTATTTTTGCGGCACATTACTTACAACACTGAGCATGTTGCTGTCTTAGATATTGTTGCTGGGGATTATAGTAGCAAGTGTGTAACCAGACAGGGGCTTGTCTAAACAATAGCGCTAACAATATACAAACCCGAGACATCTTAATTTATGTGGTGCTTATTCTTTTATTATTTAAGCCGACCCAAACGCCACCGAATTCATAATGACAATAAAATGTCAATTTAAGCACATAAAGGTAATTTAAATAAGAACAAAATTATTAAAACTTTCTCAAAATGGAAAGCAGAGAAAAAGTTAATAGAAAAAGAAAAGACATTAGTCTCAAATATAAAATTGAAATAATTTATGTGTTTGGACATCAAACTTGAATCTGCGGTCAACCCGCAAAATTTTACCCAAGTAGGACCAAGTCTCCCAAATAGGACCACCTCTGAAATAGGGCGCATTTTATCCGGTCCCAAGGATGGTCCGATTTCAGAGGTTCCACTGTACATGTATATAATGCCTGAAAATTTCCACTTAGTAAATGCATGGGAAAATATACG
Organism: Protula sp. h YS-2021; assembly: GCA_949752745.1. NCBI lineage: Eukaryota > Metazoa > Annelida > Polychaeta > Sabellida > Serpulidae > Protula > Protula sp. h YS-2021. The sequence goes on along the minus strand of OX457027.1, from coordinate 48,116,600 downwards.
CATATTATGCGCAATCTGGCAATGTGGGCTTATTATCGCAGACCGGAAACAGCCGCCATTGAGCGATAACATATTTAAATTTTGCTAAATTCTGCATATTTTGGTTGAGGGCTGCATTTTTTCGTTTTATTTCGTAAAACGAGCTTTTACGAGTAAAAGCGCAATGCGCGTTCTCCACTTTTAGATGGGTTTCCCTTTGGTTAGATTTACCACACAATAGAAAAAGAAACTTTTTCACGCAAATAGAATGAACCCTATCCCGCCTTTCATCCAGCCAGCCAATGAGAATGCAGATAACACAAAGTGCTACGTCACTGAAGCTGTCAATCATTCCCTTTAAGCCCAAAAATAGGTGGCGTCAACTCACCCAGGCTTGTAGAGGCTGGATGGGAGGGAAGATAGGCTAAAAGAACAGAACGCGAATTGCGCTTTTACTCGTAAAAGCTCGTTTTACGAAATAAAACGTTAGTTTTACTTCGCAAAAGCTTAGAATTCGCTTATCTCCACTTTTAGATGGGACTTAAGTCCGGAGCAGGGGAGCCTGCCATTCTAGAGAAATTGCGCGAAAAAGGTCGCGACTTGCAAATACTCGAAAGAGTTTGCGAAATAAAACTCATTAGATGGGATAGAATTGAAGATAAATAAAATCCCAAATCTAAGGAAGCTAGCTTTATTTGCTTTCCAAAAAACCCTGATAGGGTCAAGGAGGGTAACGCTCCTAGCCCATGAAGGGATCTGACAACAAATGGTGATTCTTGAGTAACGGTGTCATAAAAGTCTGAATAAACTTTATGCAGATTGACTGAGTATCCTTTACCATCCCCCTCCTACCTCCCACCGGATGGATCCCGACCTGAGATACTCTAAGCTCTGAGAAGAAGGTAACAATAATACTGATTTATTGTTTTTCTTTCTTAACAAAAGGATCGTAACCTTGCAAAGGCTACCATGAAAACTAAAAATTGACACAGTTTAATTACAAGTGCCTGTGTCTTACAAAAGCATGCTAAAGTTCTAAGAACCTGGGTAAATGTTAGAGCTGCCCTAAAACATTACCACTTAAAACTTAAAATTTAAGCGAAATTGACTGGCAATTTCGAGAAATTGCATGACTAGAAGCTTTAGAACACTCAGAAACTTGGATTGGAAACAATCCTAGTGATAAAAATCACTAAATACTGCTGATTTTACATCTAAGCCCATAACGGTACTATGAGCCTTGGTCACATGGTCAATGTGACACAGACCCTTGATGGCCTCTGGGCTCTCAGTACGACCCGGGACTGCGGGGACGCAGGGCCGGGGAGAACTGCGTATCTCCCCCCCCCCCTCTTTCTTTGAGTCAAAGAACACTCTGACGTTGCTGAGGTCCTGGTGTAGATCACAGTGACCTTATGAAAACTGAAACGATTCTCGGATAACTAGAAATAAGAGTACGAAAAACAGTCCGACGGTCTATACAGTAGCCGACGACGTAAAGTCAGTAAAGTACTTCTTCGGTTTGAAGTGGTTGGTCGCACGGTTTTTGACATAGCCTCCCTTTTGCTTGCCCTTGCCTTTGGGTCTGGGAGTGGGCGATCTGTAACAGAATGACAATTAGTTAGTAGTAGTCGTCTCCGCAGCAATGAATGGGCCCAGAGAATAGAGGCCTGATAGTTCATCTTGGGAGAAGTCTTTAAGATAATACTTAACGAAGGAATTGGGAAACGCCCAGCAACCTGTTTTAAGTATATCTGACAACGACACATTACGTAAGGCTCTAAGCGAGTTTGCCACCTGTCTGACTTGATGGGCTTTTACTTTTAACTCTGACTGCAGGGCTGTGTCTGACTGTGCTTCGTCATACGCTGTCATAATGACCCCTTTTATGTAGTTGGAAATAGATTGCTTAGAGAGGTCCTTATTGAACTTGGGCATATAGGAGATACTAAGGGCTTTCTGATTTTCTGACCTACATACTTCTGAAAGTTCTAAGTAACGGCGTAACGCTTTGACGGGACACAAGGAAACTAAGTCCTCGGTGGTCTGCTCCTCTGGTAGGGATGGTAAGTTAATGTGACTAAAGGTGCCCATCCCATGAGTAATGATGTGGGTTTTGCCCATGAAGCCGGCCCTAGGGACGAGGGTGACATTTTTCCACTCCCCGTTCTCTTTGCTTACCGTTCTGTCCAGGGCGTGTATTTCGCTCCTGCTTTTGCCAGAGGCGAGGGCTAGCAAAAAAGTAAACCTTACGGGGCATTTTTGGCTGAGATTACACCGTCCCCAAAAATGTCTGGGCGTTGAAGGTACCTCAGTACTAGGGAGAGATCCCATTGTGCCACGGTTGACGGACTAGGGGGAGAGTTTACCTTGAAATGACGAATCAATTGCGAGATAGATGTGTCATCCCCCGGATCGTAGCCCTTAGAGGCCTTGAGCCTGGAACCTATGGCTGCTCTGTAACCTTCAATGGAGCTTACCTTTAAACCTTCGTTTGTGAACAGGTGGTCTAAAAAGTCTGTTATCACTGATGGAGAGGCCTGGAATGGGTCTAGCTTAGACTTATTACACCAGGATGCAAATTTATTCCATTGAGACCTGTACACCTTGGCCGTAGATTGTTTATGACTGTTTACTATTTTATCTACTATTCTCTGTGAGAAGCCCTTCTTCTTTAGGAAGGACTGGTCAGGCACCACAGGTGTAGGTTCAATAGGTGAGGGGATGGGTGAAAGTGTTGCCAATGGGGTTGGAACAGGATCTCTCTGTGGCACGGGATTGGAGTCGCCTTGACTATCTTGCACCTGAGGAGCAAGGTAAACCAAGGGGCCTCCGGCATCCGTGGGGCCACCAGTAGTAGGGCTCGTGGGCCCAGGTCCAGAATTCGTTGTAGTACCTGCGAGAGAATTACCTGAGGCGGAAAGGCATAGAGTACCTCTTGCAGTGGCCATGGACAGCTGAGGGCATCTATTGCCCACGCTGCTTTGTCCGGGCATGGGGAGACATACCTGGGTAGACGTGTTGTTACTGCGTTGGCAAACATGTCTAGCGTGGGAGGCCCCCATGGTGACTGGTTCGTGACCCACTGAAAGGATTGGGGGGCTGGCGCCAAATCGGCCAGCACATTGAGTTTTCCCGCCAGATGTCGCGCCGAGAGGGTGATTTGAGATTGAGGGGCTAAAGACAGGATCTTGTATGTCAAAATTGATAGAGGGAGGGATCTGGTCCCCCCTTGCCTGTTCAAATATGCCACGGCTGTTGAGTTGTCTAGGAGAAATAGAACACTCTTGCCTCGGAGTCGGTCGGGTAGTTTGTTCAGTGCTATCCAAACGACCCGTAGTTCCAGCCAATTTATGTGGTACTTCTTGAAAGAGGGGGGCCATTTTCCCTCCCACATCTGGCCTTGGCAATGTATACCCCATCCCCCTTGGGATGCATCCGTTTGGAGCTCTATTTCCGGGGGTGGGAGATGGAAGGGTGTGCCCTCGTTTAAGATCTGTGGATTGGTCCACCAGAATAGAGAGGCCAGGGCGGACTGTGACACGGTCATTTTTGCCTGCGGGTGCCTCCCCTGCCTGAGGGCTCTCCTTACCTGTCTTTGGAAAGGTCTGTAATGTAAACGGCCCAGGGGAACTGTACGCTCTGTGGCCACTAGGAGACCTAGCAAGGATTCCATGCGATGCAGTCCTACCTTTTTCCCTGCCACGATCCCTCGTATACCTTGCGTGATCTTTTGTTGTCTCTCTGGTGTAGGAAAGGCTCTCGCACTTACCAGATCCCATCTTTCCCCCAGAAAGACGATATCTTGTTTGGGTGTTAGTTCCGATTTCGGGAGATTGACCACTAAACCTACCTGTAAGGCTTTGCGCACTAGTGTAAGTGTTTGGCGGTGGGCCGTGCCCTTGTCTGAGTGTGCCAGAAACCAATCGTCCAGGTACTGGAACACGAGCATACCTTCTAGCCTGGCCCATGCTTTGAGTACTTTCATTATTTTTGAGAATACGTATGGGGCCGTGGAAAGGCCGAAAGGAAGTGCCCTAGACCATAATCGATTTGGGCCTATTTGAAAGGCTAGAAACTTTCTCGCCGATCGGTGCATCGGGATGTGGAGATAGGCGTCTGATAGGTCTATGGATGTACCCCACATCCCTTCCTGCAAGCTTTCTTTTATGACCTGAGCGGTGTCCATTTGAAAAGAGGTTGCCTGCAGGAAGTCGTTTAGGGCTGACAGATCTATGACCAACCTCCAACCCCCCGACTTTTTGGGGACCAGAAAAACCCTGCTGAAGAAGACCGATTGGTTTTCTGGCACTTCCTCTATTGCCATTTTTTCTTGTAGGCTTACCAGTACTTCTTTTAGGGCAACATCCCTTTCCGAGTCCCGTGGGTAGGAAGTGATAAGGTGGTGAGGGGCTTCGTGAGCCAGAGGGATAGATGGCTGAAAGCCCCTCCTCTCCCGCTTGAACGGTAGAGGGTAACCGAATTTCAACCACCTGACCACGCGGCGGGGGGCTCCCATTTCGGCCCATTTCTGCCAAAATTTGCCTAGCCTTCCTCCTACGGGAAAGGATGTGTTCAAGGCTAGTAAATTTTCTAAGTTTTCTGAGTTTAGAAAAGTATCGCCAGGAGACCAGGGAGTCTCTAGGCGGTACTTTGGTTGGCTCCTACCTGTTAGGTTGTGATGACTGTCCCGCCGTCTTGGTGCCGTTGTTTGGCTTCTGCTTCTTGGGAGGAGGGGGTTGTGACTGTGTTCCGGGTCTCGCTTGCTCCGCAGGCTGCCTGTATGGCCTCTTGCGTTTTGACGGGTGCCGAAAAGACGCTCGTGACATACGAGACATGAGTGCGTAATCCTGCGAGAGAGAGCGGCTCTCTTGGTTCACACGTTCTACTTCCGCCGGGGGGAAGAGTTCTTTCTGCCCAAGGATGGGCGCATGGCGCAAGTGTCTCAGACCCTTCACGCTCGACCAGCAGTGCTGGAGAAACGCGTCCCGCCGGAGAAATACCATGGAGGTCATGAGGAAGGTGGACAGTTTGACTACGTCTCTGGTCGCCAGAGCGAGACATTCCAGAAGTTTAGAAGCCACCGGATCATCGAGGTGTAGGCCCTCCCAGCGTGTCTTTAAAGCTTTCAGAGTGTGGTCCTGGAAAGACATGATAGTGAGTATATGACGGGAGGAAGACTCGATGGTCCTAGCATCCTTCTCGACTAATGGGATGTCTGAATCGCTTCTAACCGATGGCATCCAAACTGTCCTCTTCACCGGCTGCTCAAGTGCCTCCAGGGGTACTAGGTCATCAGAGGACCTGTACGGGCCCGGTCTCCCTGCACAATGCTTAGATGCGTGAAAGCGAGAGAGAGTGCGGCCCTCGCTAGCGTCAAGCTTCTTAAACTCCTTGGAACGGACTGTGATAGCGTTGGCAATGCCTTCACTTGTCGAAAGTGCTACGAAAGAGTCCTGCGGAGGTAAAACTGTCTGTGAAGTCATTCTTATGGGAGAATCTTCCTTGTCGAGACCTGGGGACCCAAAGGAGACGTTAGCCAGTTTCTTTGACAGCGTACCTGAATGGTACATCTTCGGGGGCTATGGTGGATGAAGCTCCCGAGGGTGTTGGTTCCTCGCTGCGGGGGGTGAGGTCCGGAGGAGAGGGGGTCCTGATAGGGCGCCTGCCTGCTGCCGCAGGATCCTTCCAGAGTCTCTGACCGCTACCCGGAGATCTAATGTAGTCCGTTTCTCGCAAGGGGAGGCGGAAGTGGGCAGAGGGAGGGTTGTCATCTGTTGTGCCCTCTGACTCCTCATTCTCGGACTCTTGTTCCGCAGAATCCCAACCACTGTCGTTGCCTGGTTGCTCTGTAGTTTGGTCAGTCGGTACTTCCCCAGAAGGAGTGTAAATCTCCCGTTCTCTGTTGAGCGGAACTGCCGAGTAACCGATTGCAGGTCGTCATTGTCCTCCTGCATTAATCTCGAAGCCTGACCTGACGGTGGGATCTCCGAAGAATCCCCATCGCTAGCTGAGCCCGAGTCTGCCAGTGTATCTCGACGTGCCAGCGGGGGGGGGGGAGGTGGGTGCGGGGAGCAAGAGTCGTCCTCTGGGGGACGAGAGACTGTGGCCGACGGCTTATGGCGTTTTCTCAGGATCGGCGTGGATTCCTGGCTCTGCAGGCGCAATTGTAACTCCTGTAGTTGCTTCTGCATCTGAGTCTGTAAAGCTAAGAAAGCCGAAAACTCCCCTGAAAGGTTTGGAGATTGGGTAGAGGGAGATGGTTCGATCTGTGCCGGAATCCCCAACTGACCAGCCGCCGCTGTAAACGAGGCCCCCGACGCCGTATGAGTGACCATCACCAGCTCAGGGGACCGGGACTTTGGTTTGGATTCAGTCTCTGAAGGAATGACCACTGTGGGGGGAGACGATGCCCAAGCTCTCCGCAGCACTTCACGTTCGCCTCCCTCGGGGATATCCACCTCAGCCACTGTCTCTGTGAATGCCTTGGTCTTGTGTTTCTTGGCCTTCTTGCCCGTCATGAGTACGTCAGACTCCGAACCTAAGTCTACCTTAACCGGGGTAGAGACTTGATCCAGGATAACTGAGCTGGCTTTCCTCATTGTCTCATTAACAAAGTCCTGGGAGAGAAACGGCGTAGAGGAGAGAATACGACGGCGATCCCGCCTACGATCGTTTCGTGCCCTGTTCTTATAAATCAGCTTCCAGTCATCTGACGTAAGATTCTGGCACTCTGTGCACGTATTGAGTTCGTCACAGAGGGGCAAGCCACTATTCCTCCGACACCGATCACACACAGTATGCGGATTCCGAGCAGAGGGATGGTGGGAGCACTGCAGTAGCTTAAGAGGCGAACGCAGGGTGGCCTCTTTCATATCTGAAAAACAAGCAGAAAAGAAGTCATGAGTGACTGCAAAGGAATCTGCAAGTAGAAATATAACACGCAACACTAACGGAGCTACTACGACTAAACAAGAGACCGAGCGTTGCTGGCGAAAACAGCTCTTTCCTTCTTTTTTTTTTTTTTTTTTTTGCTTAGGCAGAATAAATTCTGACTTTCTGATCGAAAGCGATGCTTTCAGGTGCCTTCTAGCTGCTTTCTACGGGAGGGGGACCATAATGGGCACGGTTTTTTTTTTTTTTTTTTTTTTTTATTTCTTTATTTTTTATTTGCTTATCACATTGATATAAATGTACAGAAGACACCACACAAAAAGCATAATATAACTTATCCTCAAAATGACTTCACACGACGGCATCCATTTCAGTGGCCTTATAGGTGCCTGTCAATGGACATTGGTCTACCACAGGGTTCAAAACGCACACTGAACAAATTCTTTGAGGACAGAGTTGCGGTGTGACAGCATACACACATACACACACACTCACTCCTATCCCCGCACATACACAGTACCCACACACATACACACAATACACAATTTTTTGGTTGCTTGTAACAGGAGAATGGTTTCGGCCAACTGGAGTTAACTATTTCACGTTAATATTGACTTTTCATAAAGAAGGCTTTTTTCCACTATGGGATTATACGGTGACCATTTGCTTCGAAATGTTTGATGGGTTAAACGCTTTTTTTCGGTAAGCACACGTTGGTAAACTTTCCGAGCTACAACTGAAGGAACTACATTTTCTTTTCTGCCCCTACGGCAAATTATCTCAAATTTTACTACCAGAATGATAAGATTTAGAGCCAGATCTTCTACCCCAAAAAGAAAATCTTTTATGGTACAGGTGTGCTGTAATTTGTCAGAAATATCTAAAATAAAAAATGTCTCCTCCACCCACTTTTGTGTATACCCACAATCAATTAGGGCGTGAACTAGCGTATCTTTCACACCAGTTTGGCAGTATTCGCAGTCTGCGGAATTTTTGACTTTCCACCGGAAGAGATTTTCTCCACAACCAACAATGTTATGCACTAATTTAAACTGGAACGAAATTAGTTTAGTTTCTGTCGTACTTTTTTTGCAAGTGGGATACTCCTGTAAAAAACGTCATTACTTATCTGGTGCGATGTATGCCACTTTAACATGGCTATTGCAGGGCTGCTCTTTATAAAGGTGAAAAGCATCGCAAATTGTTTGCCTTTTACCTTCGTAATATTTATAGTTTTACCGTCAATTGTTTTAAATAAGTCATTGACCGAAAAGTTTGGTTTTTCACCTGCTGTTTTCAGTGTAGTATCTTTTCTCATAGCACTCTTCGTGGCCTGCACTACGCCTTGAAAGGTTACAAAATCTACCTTTATGGTATATTTGTCTACAAATTGTTGATAGGTGAGGAATTTTCCTTCCTTGTCACACAGGTCGTGAATGAGCACCACACCTTTATCGAACCATTCCTTGTAAAAAATGCTTTTGCCGTTAATCAGAATATTTTTGTTGTTCCAAATGACATATTCGGCGTTGTCTGCTTTTAGGATTTCTGTGGCATGCAGTAACATTTTCTTATAAAATGTGGGCAGCCAACCTAATTTGTCGATATCGTAATTACACCTAAGCAAAAAAAGCAACCCACCCATAGAGTTGAAATATCTATTGACTATGTCATTCCAGCCCACTCCTTGAAGGATTCGTTTCAACCAGGTCAGTTTTAACGCCTTACTTTGTGATTCAACATCTATGGCATTTAGACCACTTTCCTCCGGACCGTTAATCAATACCAAGTGTTTTACTTTAGGGGGTTTATAGTTCCAGACAAATTTGTTTAATTCAGATTGGATTTTAGAAATTCTGTTCTCTTCGATATGTAGCATTGTCATATAATAAATTAGGTTGGAGATACCAAAGGTTTTTGCTACCAGTATTTTCCCGCACAAACTTAGGTCTCTTTGAGACCATTCGTGGAGGACATTAGTCATTTTTTTAATTTTTGAGTCAACATTCTTTTTTAGTTTTTCTTCATTATTCGTTCCCACATGTACACCTAGAAGTTCGAAGGTATCAGTCTCTACCTTCATACCTTCATGGGCACGGTTATGGGTTCCAGTACCATAATCCCAACGTGGGCCTCGGTCCCGTGACCAAAACAGGCCTCAGGTCAGAGATCCCCACATGGGTCCCGGTACTTAGTCCCGTGCCCATGACGGTCCCTGGTCGAGGGAAAACCCCTTTATAGGCCTAAGTCCCCCGGCAACGTAACCGAGATGGGAGTAGGTGGGGGGGGGGGAACGAAATGGCCACTGTCCGAGACGGCACCGCTAATCCCACAGCCCACAAGGCCGAGGTGGGATCAGCGCACCTAGTACGGTACGGAAAGCCATAACGGTCACTCCGCGGCCCCCGAATGGGTTTCGACGCCGAAAAACGCCGGAAAACCGCTAGAAAACGCCAAAAAGCATTTCTTCGTCTCGAACTGAGGTCAGAAACACACCACTGCTGGGAGACGTCTGACCAGTTCCAAGGAGTGACAGCCAAACTGTGACTGGCCACACCGAAGTGACACAGACACAAAGCAAGGCCTAGAGTCTAAACAGGCACAGCAGACTGAAAGACTCAACGACTCCTAGAAGCTGTGTGCTGGAAACTAGTAAGATTCGATCCTGTAGACTTCTGTGGAGAAGAGAGGCACACTTCTCGGGACTGGGTAAAGTGTCACCGTTCCGTGTAAACTCACCAACTACCTGACCGAAGTACAAGATGCTAAAATCCTTGCTAAATCGTGGGCTAATTAAATCCACACAAGTACACAAGATAAATTAGTCCTTTAGATAAGAAATAAAACCACTAAAGGCAAATTCGCACCTTGAACTAGATCCCTTTTTCAAAAAATTGCGGAGCACACAGAATGGCGTGTGTTTGACAACGCCACACTTAAAGGGAATGATTGACAGCTTCAGTGACGTAGCACTTTGTGTTATCTGCATTCTCATTGGCTGGCTGGATGAAAGGCGGGATAGGGTTCATTCTATTTTTGCGTGAAAAAGTTTCTTTTTCTATTGTGTGGTAAATCTAACCAAAGGGAAACCCATCTAAAAGTGGAGATAAGCGAATTCTAAGCTTTTGCGAAGTAAAATAGAAAGTTAGACATGGAAATACCAATTTCACTAAAATTTTTATGCTCAAAGTTTTTTAAGGAGTACTTTATAACTGCACTATAGTTATAAAGATTCATGTCTGTGTATTCGATGGACTTATCGTGTATGCCGAGGGTGGGTCGTCCCTTTAAAATTCCATGCTTAAAATGCGTGGGAAACCCCACATCTAAAATGCATGGAAATATATGCGTATAAAATGCATGGGTTCACATGTGCATAATACGAATCCCGGACAAAACGGCGACGGCCAAAACGGCGACGGCCAAAACGGAGAAGACCAAAACGGCGACGGCCAAAACGGCGACAAGTGCAACTCTGGACAGAACGGCGACGAAGATTAATAATTTAATGTTGAAAATCAAAATACAAAGAATAGTGTTGCCAGATAAATCAATTCATTTCTACTTGAAGATAAGTATAAATTGAACCAATATTTAAATTTTAAGGGCAAAATAAAATGGATAATTCAACACTTACTTTCTCATATATTCCTAATTGCAATTATACGACAATCCATCGTGTGGGGGGGGTGGGGGGGGGGTAAATAAGTACATTTTGAAAGACAATTGTATTTAGCAGTTGTGCCCACTAATCCGTTATTGCACGTGAATCCACATCAATAAAAGGCAAAATAAAAACGCCGATAAAGGGACTTCGGATTATCAGCAATGAAAGACCAATGTTTTAATCGCCTTAATGAGCTAATCCTTATCTGCATCGGTTATGTGAAATGCTGTTATTATACACGAATCCACACCAATGAAGGAAAAGATTAAATTTTATTTTACCCGCGAAAATAATTTTCAGTTTTACCTGAGAAAAGGTAAGTGAGTAAATCATTCCTTGAGCAGATTACTGAGACAGTGACTGGTGACAGGAAGGGGGTGGTTAGGGAGGGCAGGAAGGGCACGTTGGGAGAAACGCTGCGCTATGTTCAAATTTATTTATCTCTGATGGTTAAATAAAGTGTGTTGGCAAAGTTGTTACTTTTTGTTTTGTTTCTTTTTTTAATAAGCGTTTTAAAGCATAAACTTTAAAAAAAACTCCGTCCCCGTTTTGTCCGGGGTTGCACTTGTCGCCGTTTTGGCCATCGCCGTTTTGGCCGTCGCCGTTTTGGTCTTCTCCGTTATGGCCGTCGCCGTTTTGGCCGTCGCCGTTATGTCCTGATACCGCATAATACACATCGGAAAGAGTCTCAAACTCTGTTAAATCCCACGTAACTACATGGGTCGTCCCTTAAAACTTCCATGCTTAAAATGCGTGGGAATTCCCACATATAAAATGCATGGAAATATATGCGTATAAAATGCATGGGTTCACATGTGCATAATACACATCGGAAAGAGTCTCAAACTCTGTTAACTCCCACGTAACTACATGGGAATTTCCCCAACAAAACACACATTATTTATGCGTGGGTACGTGGGAATACCCACATATATTATGCATAGTCCCCATGTGGGACTGCTATCTGGGATGTATGGGCTCTTGGCCCAAGCTGGCCACTGAGGCACGTCATTGCAGTCCGCGAAATTGCGTTTATTATACATACATGTAGTATGTCAGTGGAACTGTGGTTTAAAATCGACAAACTTCTCGCACAGATGGTTTTATGGCAAGAAACAAACTCGTGGCGTTGTCACTCGTGGTTTCTCAGCCAGGAAACCAGCTGTTCTTGAAGTTTCTGTGTTTTAAGATATACGAGGAGGCCTGCATGCTCTCATGTATGGTCAAGTAATAAAATCCTCATTAACAGGCCTATGGCTCCAGTATTTTGTTCTTAAGCATTTCTATATTCGATTTGTGACACTTTTTTATCCACCCGAGTTATATTTTGATTACCTTGTAGCCCTTTCCCGCTTTTCGTTTTTTTTTCTCTTTTTGCCATACTAGATTTTCATCACGTGAGCATGTATCGGCACTTGAACTCTCTAGTTTTTGTTACCTTCTTCTATAGGTCTACAACTAAGAACTAACTACTTGCAAAATTTTACACTAGATCTGCCGTTTATAACAGACTTGCTACAGGGCCCTACAAGAGCGCATGGAGGCCTTCACTAGTCATCAGGGGAACCGGGAGAGGTATCAAGTTTTACCATGTGTGTTAAAAAAACGCAGAGAGGAGAAGGTTAATTTTTAGGTCAGACGCAGTCCGCGCGGAGTGCTAATTTTTTTTAAAAGGGGTCGGGTAATTTTCATTCAGTACTTCGCGTTATCCACAAAAGGAGGGTTGTTTCAGAGTTCTACTCCGCATTTGGTTCAAAAGGGATAGTAGTTCTAGTTTAGCACTCCAAGTGTAGGAATCGTTTTAAAAATCGCGGACAAGTAACCATTTGGTACCCTAGTGTACCACCCCTGGGTCAGGGGACACCTCAATTTTTTCTGTCACCTGTAGGTCGTAAACGACCGCTCCCGCCAAAATTACCCTTTTTAACACTTGACAAGCCTTTGGCTTGCAAGGGTTATATGAATTTGTGCGAGCAAAATTCGTCCTTTTTTTTTCTTCTTGACACTTTTTCCGATTTTTTGTGTCTTCTTCTTCTCTGACACTGTGGGCCCTACGACCATCAAACTTGGGACTTATGAAGAGCTTGATATGAACATGTGCATGTCAGTAGGGTGAAAACAAGAGAACCACCGCACTTTTGCGGTGGAACTCTTAAGAGTTCCACTGCACTTTGTGACGTCATACTGTCTGGACCGGAAGTGTTGTCTGGACCGGAAGTGTTGTCTGGACCGGAAGTGTTGTCTGGACCGGAAGTGACGTCTGGACCGGAAGTGACGTCACGATAAGTGTTAGGATAGGCGCGACCATCCATGACGTCATAATGAGGTCATAATGAGGTCATACTGAGGTCATAATGAGGTCATAATGAGGTCATAATGAGGTCATGCTGTGTGGCGGCTTCCTAGGGTTTCAGTCGATGATCGTCGAAGTCAATGAAGTCAAGCTTTCATTTCCGAAGTCAATCGACAACAGACCCTAAAAAGTGATGACCCCCCCCCCCCCCTAGGCGGCAGTCGGGACTGACCCCCCCTCCCCCCCTCCCCCCCCTCAGGACATACTATGGACCGACCCCCCTCAGGACATACTATGGACCGACCCCCCCCCCCTCAGGACATACTATGGACCGACCCCCCCCCCCCCTAGGCGAGCAACATTCTGTCAAGTCAGCTTCAGTTCCCTCAGAGGGGTATATAAGGGATGAGCCTACAGCAGTGACAGTCATTTCGGTAAGTGGAGCAAGAGTTACACACTACAATTGGATCACATCAGATCCAGGGATGGCATCCAGTGACAACTATTTCGGTAAGTGTTTATTGAAACTTTACAAATAAAAAGTGAACTTTAGTTATTTGCAAACAAACTTTGTAAACAAACTTTGTAAACAAACTTTGTAAACAAACTTTAGTTATTTGCATAATTGAAACTTTGTAAACAAACTTTGTAAACAAACTGTGTAAACAAACTAGTTATTTGCATAATTGAAACTTTGTAAACAAACTTTGTGAACAAACTGTGTAAACAAACTTTATAAATAAAATTTGTAAACAAACTTTGTAAACAAACTTTATAAACAAAATTTGTAAACAAACTTTGTAAACAAACTTTGTAAACAAACTTTATAAACAAAATTTGTAAACAAACTTTATAAACAAAATTTGTAAGCAAACTTTGTAAACAAACTTGACTTATTTACATAATTGAAAATTTGTAAACAAACTTTGTAAACAAACTTTGTAAACAAACTTTGTAAACAAACTTTGGTTATTTGCTTAATTGAAACTTTGTAAAACAATACCTTTCGTTATACTTGGTCGATTTATATGAAAATTTCACTGTTTGATTCAGTTTTATGTAAACTTTTGGTATAAAGTAGTCATAGGCTATTTGCGCAGCTGGCTGTATGCATTTTTACCACCATTTTGACTTAAAATTGTGATAACTTTCGTTATAGTTGACTGAAAATTTCACCATTACAGTGCTTCTTCGCGGATGAATACCATTTGGCAGACCATTTAACTTCACCGCTAGATGTCTCTGCTGTGCAGCAGTACAACTTCACAACTGTAAGCGAAACATTCATATACACAAGTAAAATTCTGCTGAGTCAGCAATTTTAACAATTTTGAGCAAGTTTGAAAAGTTACACACCATATTTTGATTACATGGAAGTAGCATAAAAGCATGAGTGAAACATGTCAACTAGTCAACTAGTGATACATTCTGCTGAGTTAACACACAATTGAAGTGGTATAAAAGGAAGAGTGAAACGTATATTTTACTTCATTTCAGTTCTAGCAACAACGATGGCAACAGTCTACTGTCATGATTGTGATGTGACATTTCCATCTCTGGAAGTGTTCGTGGAACATACATGCAAACCAGCTAGGATGAAACGTGCTCATTAAGAGCTTGTTGAGCAGATTGAAGTCAAGAGACGAAAGACCGTACAAGATGGTGTTGAAAGACCTGATCCAGTCCTCTGCTGTAAATGCGCCAAGATATTTTCATCTTTGGATGCATTTGAGACACATGCATGTGATGAGATGGAAAATGTGTCTCATGAAGAACAAAGAAAGAAAGAGACAGGACAAGTAGGCAGAGGCAGAAGAGTGAGTCTTGGTGAAAACGCACAGGAAAGACGGTTTGAGCCTGAAGATGGATCGGATTTGCTACTTGAAATGCGACAACAAGAGAATAGAATCAAGAGATATTTGCTAGAAACGTTAAACCGTGGCATGAAATGGTACATTGTGGTACATGCACGCTTCAAGAAAATGACACCAAATGCTGAAGGCGTGATGGTAGAACAGGTGGATAATGCCTTCATCAGTAGTCCGACATATGCAGCATACAATCCAACGGATATTGAGCAGGACTTGCCAGAAGCCTATAAAGAATTGTTCACCAGGTTTGATGAACATGAGCGACAAGGTTCTGGCTGGGTGTTGGATAACATATTATTCATTGAAGTGCATACAGCTACGTCAGCGCCTCTGGAAGCAAGCAGTTTTATCCCACTACCGAAGAAAGTGAAGAATACATTAGGTGTGTTAAACATTCAGAATAAAGACAACAAATGTTTCTTATGGTCTGTATTGGCTCACCTTCACCCTTCAACAAGCAATGACCCACAGCGTGTGCATCAATACAAGCTATTTGAGAACGAATTGAAGGTGGAAGGCATGACATTTCCAACACCGATTACAGACATTCCAAAGTTTGAAAAGGAGAATGATGTGTCCATTAACGTGTTTGGATATGAACATGATGTCGTTGTTCCCATACAACTCAGTCGAAACACCAGTGCGAGAGAAATCAACTTGCTTTTGATTAGCAATGACAAGACAAGACATTATTGCCTCATCAAGAATTTCAGCAGACTGATGGCTTATCGTACCAAGTATAAT
Organism: Protula sp. h YS-2021; assembly: GCA_949752745.1. NCBI lineage: Eukaryota > Metazoa > Annelida > Polychaeta > Sabellida > Serpulidae > Protula > Protula sp. h YS-2021. The sequence goes on along the minus strand of OX457027.1, from coordinate 48,101,152 downwards.
GGAGCAATGTTTTATTGTTTCAACTGTCTTAATGGGTTTATGCGACAAGATCTGTTAGACAAGCATCGTGAAGTGTGTGGCAAGCATGGCGCACAACGTTTATCTTTCCCCAAGGAACCCTTCATCAAGTTCAAGAATGTAGCCAAACAACAGCGAGCGCCGTTTGTCATTTATGCAGACTTTGAATGTTTCACGAAAAAGCATGAAGAAGTTAGGTATCAACATCATCGTCCAAACAGCTTTGCCTATGTGGTTGTCAGCCAATATGATACACGTGCACCAGTCGTGTATCGAGGAGATAATGCTGTGAAAGTCTTTTTAGACCATATGGTGAATGAGCGTGATCGTATTGTGCATGGTTTACAACAGAAAAAGAAAATGGTCATGACTCATGATGATGAAGAGCATTATAAGAACGCTACGGATTGCTACATTTGTCATGAGCCTCTAGGAGCAGATCATGTGAGAGATCATGACCATATCAATGGCAAATACCGTGGAGCTGCACATAGTGAATGCAATTTACAATTTCGACTTCGAAAGGATCAGCAGGATGTTGAAGATTCTTTCATCATTCCTGTGTTTTTCCACAATTTACGAGGTTATGACAGCCATTTGATCATGGAAGAAATTGGAAAGTTCAAAAATGAGACGATTACAGTCATTCCCAACACCGTTGAGAAATATATTGCATTCACCATGAGCAATCTGAAATTTACAGACAGCTTTCAGTTCATGAGTACTTCTCTACAGAAGCTGGTATCCAACCTGGCAGCAGAAGGGAAAGACAACTTTTATAACATGACGTCACACATTCACGATAGTGACCAACAAGAGTTACTGTTGAGAAAGGGAGTGTACCCCTACGATTACGTGGATGAGCCATCCAAGTTTGCTGAAACACAACTGCCGTCCAAGGACAAGTTTTACAGTCTGCTCAATGAAGAAGACATTAGCGATGAGGATTATGCGCATGCGCAGAAGGTGTGGGAGACATTCCACTGTACTACATTTGATGAATACCATGACTTGTACCTGAAATCAGTGTGTTGCTGCTGGCTGACGTGTTTAAAAACTTTCGTCACGTATGTCTCAACACGCATGAATTGGATCCAGCTCACTACTATACAGCGCCAGGACTGTCGTGGGATGCCATGTTGAAAGCGACAAAGGTGAAATTGGAATTGATCAACGACATTGACATGTACCAAATGGTTGAACAAGGTCTACGGGGAGGAATATCTGTCATCACACACAAGTATGCGAAAGCAAATAACCCCTACGTAGCAGATTACGATCCCACGAAACCAACCAACTTCTTAACGTACCTGGATGCAAACAACTTATATGGCTGGGCCATGTCGCAAAGCATGCCGGAAAGTGGATTTATGTGGGTGAGCGAGCCAGAATCCATTGACTTTATGGATGTGGATGAAGATGATGAGATTGGATACATTTTAGAAGTGGATTTGGAATACCCATATTCAATCCATGATCGTCATAATCACCACCCAGTGGCTCCTGAACGGAAATGTGTGAAAGTGGGAGAATTGTCAAAACATAGTCAGAAGCTACGGAAAGATCTAAACATGAAAGGCAAATCTAGTGAAAAGCTCATTCCCAACCTATGCGACAAGAAGAAATATGTGCTTCATTATAGAAACTACAGCAATATGTCTCACTGGGATTGAAAGTCATGAAGGTGCACCGTGCCATCATGTTTGCACAGAGCAAATGGTTGGCAAAATACATCTCATTGAACACGGAAAAGAGAAAGTTGGCCAAGAACCCGTTTGAGAAAGACTTTTTCAAACTGATGAACAACTCTGTGTTTGGCAAAACCATGGAAAATGTGAGAAAGCGCATGAATGTGGAACTTGTTCACAAAGAAAAGCGGTTCAAGAAACTTGTGGCCAAACCTTCCTTCCACAAATTTAGAATTTTCAACGAAGATTTGACCGCGGTACATTTGCGCAAAGTGGATCTGCTTCTGGATAAACCCATTCAAGTTGGTTTCACCATTCTCGACCTCAGCAAGGTGCTCATGTTCCACTTTCATTACAACTACATCATGACCAAGTATCCCGACGCCAAACTCTTGTTCAGCGACACCGACAGTCTATGTTATGACATAGAAACGGAAGATATCTACAAAGACATGCAGGAAGATGCCGACTTGTTCGACACAAGTGACTATCCCCCAGATCATTTCCTGCATTCCAACGTGAACAAGAAAGTGCTTGGGAAAACGAAAGATGAGACGGCAGGCATTCCCATTGAAGAGTTTGTTGGACTTCGACCGAAAATGTATAGTATGATATATGGTGGGAAAGAAAAACGTACAGCCAAAGGCATCACTGGCGCGTGTCAAAGACGTATGAAACATCAGCAGTATAGAGACAGTTTGTTCAACCAAACGCAAACGATAACCACAGGGCATATCATTCGAAGTCATGACCAGCAGATCTTCTCGGAGAAGTTGAGGAAAGTGGCTCTCTCTCCCTTTGATGACAAGCGATATGTGATGAGTGATGGCTATTCCACTTTGGCGCATGGGCATTACAGTATATAAGGGGGAGACACTTCAACTTTAGAGTTAGTTGAGGTGTGAACACTGAAGCGTCAACATGAATCGGAAAAGATCTGCAACAACGGATATGGATACTCTTGCTGATACAGTGAAAGACATGAATGTGAAACATCCTGACAATACCATCAAGAAATTAAAAGTGGAGACGGCGACGGCGACGGCACCAACACCACAGTCGTGGGATGGAATGCTTTCTCTAGGCAATGGAAAGTATATCAAGATTATGAAACAAAGTAATGAAGGTGTGATAAATATTCGCAAATACCTCAGAGATGAGGGGACTGGAAAAAACCGTCCAACGAAAAAGGGAATTTTGCTGACAACACCTGAATGGGAAATGCTGAAGAAGCAGGTGAAAGAAGTGGATAAAAGGCTTCGTAGACAAGAAGGTGGCTCATAACAAGGTAACAATCATGAATGCACTCATGCTGAACGGTGGTGTTTACCTTACTGTCAATGAGAGGAATGAAGTGATACTAGATTCTAAGACAAGTTATCATCGGTTTAAACCTGAAGTGTGGAAAGACTTTAAAAACATACCACTTGAACCTGGGTTTAAACGTAGACTTGAAAATAAAGTGGAAGTGACGGTAGCTGAATATGATTCTAACATACGTGTAAAAATCTGTAGAAATCTTTTACAGGATTATCCAAAGGATTATAAGGGAGTTGTGCCAGATACACCATATATAGATTTGATCCTCTTTGATATCAAGAACTGGCGCGCAGTCTTACGATTCCTAGAAGCGATACAACATCCACTCTTCACCATCTTGCGAGCATAAAAACGTCTTTGCAGACAAGGAGACAGCTCATAGTTCATCTGACTGTTGAACGAGATGGAAGACTTTTTATCGGAATATAAACCAATTACGCATGGATTCTCATATCTGAGAAACGAATATGATGACATTGTGCTAAGACATTTTGGACAGTATCTCGTCCTATCACTTGATGACCAATCCGTGTTGAAGGATCACCTAGACAAGTTGAGAATACCAGGCTTTCTCCTAGCAGTCTCAAATGAATTAGAAGTGCGTGTGACTGAGAACGGTCTAGACGTGTTTGTACAATTTCGTCAATATGACGAGCTTACAGAATGCTACGACTACATCACCCTCAACACAGTGGAATGGTACGCTCTGTTACAAGCATTGGATTGGAAAGAACCTAACGCTTGAATTCAAAGAGGGAGGAATACAACTCAAGCGGGGCATCAAATCCATTGAGCTGACACAACCTATGCGTGTGATGGACATTGACTTAGAAGAAGGATATGAACTGAAACTGTCTGAACATGAAACTGTTAAAGTGATAAAGTTTGGTGATGTGCGTTATGTGAGCTTTCATAGCATTTACAAACACGGATATAATGTCTATGATACCTATATCAATTTAGATTCTGATGAATGGCATGCATTGATGAATGTATTGAAAATAAAAGTTTGTAAATAGTGTAAATAGACTTTGTAGTTAAGAGTTTGTAGTTACGAGTTTGTAAATAGACTTTGTAAACTTTGTAAATAGAATTTGTAAATAGAATTTGTAAATAGAAGTTTGTAAATAGTGTAAATAAAAGTTTGTAGTTCAGAATTTGTAAATAGTGTAAATAGACTTTGTAAATAAAAGTTTGTAAAAAGTGTTTGTAAACTTTGTAAATAGTGTTTGTAGTTAAGAATTTGTAAATAGAACACAATAAACAAGACTGTTTGAAAACTTGATTTGTTTTATTTAACAACAACAACAACTTAACTAATATAACAACAACTTAACTACAACTTCACTAATATAACAACAACAACATTAATAAAACAATGGTTTATAATGTCTATATACAAAATCCTTTACAATAAAATCACCATCCTTTCTTTTTAATATATTCACAATATCAAACATACTCTGGCCTCGAGCTCTATGCAATATATAATATACACAATAAAAACCACATGACGATGATATTGGCGTTTGTAATGAGATAGAATTATACATATAGTCATTTCTTAAAAACATATCTAAACGATCATCGAGAGGGAACAGTCCATAAGAGTCAAAATATTCCACAGGGTCTTTATCATAATACACTGCCACCCAATGTTCTCCTGGTTCATCTTGATCGTCTGTGTTGATGACATAGGCGCCGCGTTGTAAAGATGGTATCTGGTCCATGGCAAACACGCCTTGAAATAAGTCTTTGGTCATGACATCATGACTCAATATGGCATCAATCTGCTTCGTGTTCATGACTGGTAGTCGAATTGAATGCTGCGATTTGCACTGATCTCAATAATGTTGTCAAATTCAGCATAGACAATGACATTGATGGTAGGTTGCAAAGCCGTAGCAAAGTTCATTTCTAGCCGCAAATTCCCATGCTTGATCAGGGGGAAATGATCATCGCCATCATAATCCGGTGTTAAGTCAAACGAAAATAAAGCATAACCTCTAGGCCAATCTTCCCGTTTTATAATGGAACTTTTCTCACCATTCAATCGATCAAACGATTTGTAAAGCGTTTCAAAAGCGTCCAGGTATTTGTTCTGTGTAATGTCAAGCTTGAGAGGTTTGGATAGAACTGGTTCACCATCCGTGTACAGTTGCATATAGTCCAGATCAAAATGTTTGAAATCATATGGATTCCTCAATACTGATCCACCAAAAGCTTCATTATGAACCAGACCAATGACAATACGATTTGGTAATTGACCCAAAAAGATGTTATCTTTCACAAAAGACTGAAATCCTGCTGGAATAGCTAAGACTTTACATTCTTTTCTAGTGATGATGATCTTGGCAGGACTTTTCATCAATGCATCTGTATATCCTAACTGAATACCTGGACTCACCCTCACTTTGCGAATGGTTAAAAATGCCTCTTTCACTTCTACCTTATAGGTATTATCTGCAGCCATCAATACATAGTCATCTTTTTGTCTATGGAAACGCAATTTCAAACTGATACTATTCGGAAGATAACGATCCTGCTCAAACAAATCTATCCTTAAACCACCTGCGAGCATAACATCACGGCTAAGACGAGTATGCAAATAACGATGATGTAAGCCATTGTTTCCTTGCTCAGCCAAGTCACCGCCGTCAGCATTGACATGAAACCCGGATACATATCGTTCATGATTAGGTCTTTTCACCTCATGACTATTCATTGACCCAGCAGTATCCTTGTACATGAGACGCATAGAGCGCTCAGAATGTAGACTTTCTTCCGAATCATGGATGAGATGAGAGATAATGCTGGTATAACCATGAGTATTGTTGCTATGCGAAACCAAACGATCATTCAGAAACAATTCAATATTAGACCATAACCCATTAAACACATCATTGATGCAAGAGACATTATCATCTGCGCCACAAGCTGTTCCATCGGCCTTTAGAATGCGACATACAATATGAAGTTTGCTGTTCTTTAAATCCAGATATTCTTCTGTACTCGCAGGAATGTAGAATTCTATTGGAGCGCCTTCTCTAATGCTTGTAAGTGGTTGATAGTCAACATTATAACTTTTCTCTACAGCAGTTTGCGTTGATGGTACGTGAAACCATTCCAATGGAGAAAGACTACATTCACACGAATGATTATGAATGAGAGACATGATTTCAAAAGATGTCTTTGCGATATTTTGATGTTATCCGTCTGGCTGTTTTTCGTCTTCTGGCACGTTTCGTCGGTTGCATACGCTTTTGTTCTCCAAACACACGTTCTGCTACTCGGCCCGTCACATCTTTCGCGACATTCTTTGCAGCCTTCTTAAGATGTGGCGCAACGATCTTAGCCCCAGCCTTAAGTAGTGGAATAGCTTTGCGAGCCAATGATCCCAGTATTGAACCAATACCATCGCCATATTGGATTCGCGCTCCTTTGAATCCTGGTAATTCCGCGCCCACTTGACGAAGAAAATGGTTGCGATATGCCGACGGATCGTGTGTATAAGCTTTCATAATGCTTTTGGTCGAAAATGAAGTTTACAGATCACCTTTCCAGTTTGAAATGGAACATTATGGCCTGTGTCGTCCTTAATATTCATTTCTATCATGTCAAATTTGGACGTGTTGACAGGAACATAATGCGGTTCGCCATACGTTTTCATAACAATATCACCATCATGGCCTTGTATGCCAACAGAACGTAGTAACGGAACATAATAATCACCAACAACTTGTGGTTCACAAATGCTACAATACACATACAGTGTATAAAACCCCTGTTTCACATCCGCTTTATGGTCAGCTGTACATGTTTCAGTATACCAGTGATCTGGGATAAATCCTAAAATCTCAGCTAATCCAGTGGAAAAGGACACTTCATAACCATAATCGAGAAATAGAAACACACGTCGTCTAATCTTATCATACTTTATTCGAATAGCTTCTGTAAGATTCAGAGCATTAGTCGCTTCTTCATTGACTGCCTCACATAGTTCTTGTATGGTTCTATAGTACCCATAAGGAATATTGAGAGTGCTAAGAATAGGATCATCGAATAGTTCTTGTCGATACTGAATAGAGTAGTCCATCCCCTGTCTCATCGTTGTCCATGTATGTGGATATTGAATTTCAGCTAAAGCCACTTCATATTTTCCATTCAGATAAATAGTTCGAGGCATACGAATTTGATAATTCGAAGCCTTGTTGTTGGGATAATAGTTCATACTCGCATTGCTAGGCAAAGTAATGTAAAAGCTTGTTGACTCCATGATGGGAACTAAATGGTATAGGTGCGTTGACGTTGCCTATATACTTCACGATAGCGCGCGCCATTCAACCAAGTATGTAAATGGTCTTTCACATCATGATGATCTATGACTTCTCCTTCACAACAAGCACTTGTACATCTTATTTTTACAGGAATAGTTGGTTTATCTTCCTCACAACAACAACATAGCTCTTTCAACCATGTTAAAAATTTTCCCATCCTTCAGGAAACTGTCTTTGTTGCCGTTGTTTCATTTCTGTTGTAATGTCGTCACGAGTGGTCTTTTTACTAAACATTGTTTTTGGAATATTAGCATCAACAATTTCCTGGATAAATGGATGCCAGCCATATGGTGGTATGGCTCGTTCTTTTCTTCTTGTCGCCACCAATGCTTCTTTCATCAAATCAACCACGTTGGAATTTGCTATAATATCGCCCGTTTTCAACACAAGTTCATTCTTGTCTGTCCATGTCGTACCATATTTCTTCAGTTCTGCTAAAAGTTGTGTTACTTTTCCATGATAGATAGGTTGAAAATGACTTAAAAATAACTTTTCTGGCTTTTCAGGTGATGATGATGATGATGAAGGCTTTTGCTGCCTAGACTGACTTGTTCGTAAATGACGACCAAGAAGTTGAGATATTTCTATAGCCTTTTCACGTGTTCGTTTCCCACGTAAAAGTTTATTGACTTTCGTTTTGATTTCACCATCTTTTCCCTTCTTTACTAGCAACATTTTATATTCATATTCAGGAATGAGGACCATTTTCATCGTATGTTTCATTTTAGCAGTAGTTTGGCTAACAAAGGTAATGCCAATCTAGCAATAGCTCCAATGAATCCTCCTTTCTGATTAATCAACTTCTTTTTTCGTCGAAGGGATATCTTCTTATCTGCTAGAGTACGAAGCGTATGACGTTCACGTTTAAATTCCTTAAACCGTTTTGAGCTTAAGGGTAAATGTCCTTGCAATATATTCAAACAAATTTCAAACAGTCTTGTTAATTCCTCCTTTGTAGCTTGCTGTAGCAAGGATTTACGTCGTTTAGGCCCACTGCGTGCAAGCAAATGAAGAAACGGCTGGTTCGCTCGAATACGTTTAGACATCTTGACTGCGAATGGTCAAATGAGTTGGTTCTTGTTCATACACTGCTTTATCAATATATACATAATGTGTATCTTTTGGTAAAATGCCTGTACGAATACGTAGTTGATCATTTGTCTTTGGTTTTAAATCAATGAATAAATAACCATGAGGTTTGCTAGTAGCATCTTGATAGGCTTCTATGAGAAATTGAGATCTTCCAGGATACATTTGCCGCGCCAATGTACTAATTTGTTGACTGTCTCTCGGATTTTTAAACAGAATGATATAATGTGTATTCAAACTAATATTTCGCATCTCTTTCCCATGATGGAATAAATTATGCACAATAAAGATAATGCTTAGATTTTGATGACTGCTGCCAACACTAAAGAGACGTGTCATACGCTCATCACTATGACATTTGGTCATTAAGTCATCAATGATAAGTAAGTTTGGTTTCTTCGGGTTAAAACGCTCTTCAATGTCATCTGGAATGCCTTGGTAAAATTCCACACCTTTCATTTCCTTGTACAAAGGCTGATCTGCTGCATAGAGCCATAAAATGCTTTTTGGAGAGGGTTGAATCAACTTTTGTTCTAGAATTTCCTTCACCAGAGACGTTTTGCCACTGCCTGTAGGTCCAGAGACTAAACATGTAAATGGATGCTTCATTGTTGAATGTCTGTTTCTTTCACCCAACTGTTAAACTTGTTTGGCCAACCTAACCACTTGACAAATAATTCTTTCACACCTCCTCGTCTTTTACGTGTTTTCAAAACTTTTTCAATTCTATAAATAGATTCAATATCTTTGGTCACTTTCTGCAGTTCTTCTTCATAGAAATGGCCATCAATATCTTCATCTAAAAAGTCTTTCACACGATACAAATGTATTCCTTGCTTCTTACAACGATGTGTGACAATGAAGACTTCTTGCGTCCATTTGATGTGATAATCGCGTTGAAACACATATTTAATGTGAGAAATGCGAACATGATCGCCAATGTTAAATTTATACTTCTTCTTCTTCGGTTTCAATTTCAGTTTGTCGACATACATATACTTCCACACTTTTGATTCGTTGTCTTTACGAATCTCAGCTGGAGCATATTTATTAGGAAGAGAACCATGAGGTCTATGGTTGTAATTGTACACCAAGTCTGGAAGAATGTCTACGTAGCGGTAGGTTTGATTATGTAGAAAATACCGATACATCATTCCCTTCAGAGTACGAATGACTCTTTCAGCAAAGTTGGCTTTGGTTTCATTCTTTGTGGTATAAGCATGAATGCCTTCTTTCTTCAAAAATGCTTTTACCCATCTATTTTTAAATTCTGTTCCTTTATCAGACCTTAGAGTTTGCGGTCTTCGTCGTGTGTCATGAAAAATCTTTTGGAAAGCTTGTATGACGCTGGTATGTGATTTATTAGGTATTGGCTGTACCCAGACATATTTGGAAAACACATCAATGACAATGAGTAAAAAGCGTATGTCATCATTTTAGGGAGCTATGTTTCCCATATCAGCCAAATCAATATCCCACATATCATCAATACCACGTGTAATGACGCGTTGTCTTTTGAACCTGTATTTGACAGGTTGGAGTAAACTAAAAGCATCTTGATCCTGTAGCCATTTCTTCACTTGTGAATGTGTGACTGGTTGATTATGTTTTCGTAAGATGTAATACAGTTTGTAAGGACCAGCAAATGCTCCAGGCTGTCCAGGTTTGAAGTAAATATTGGTCAAGTAGTCTTTCCACGTCGACATGGTCACACCGAATGAAAACCACCTTCTCAACAGAACAGCTTTTATTTTATAACTCAACCAACATCACTTAACTAACATGCATTTATAACTTAACTAACAAGTTTTTTTACAAATCAAGTATGGATACAATGGTATGAATAACTGGAGACCATTGGTCTTCAATGAACACTAACCAATGACTGAGTTCATCCAATGTAATAGCATCTACACCATATTTCTCACAACGTTGATTTGCATTCTCTAACACTTTATCCAAATGCATGTAATATTTAGCTTCATTCCAATATGTATAAACAGATGCAAAATGACAAGTATGTTCTTGACACTCTTCATGTTGACAAGCAGGACAGACTAAATATGCAAACTTTTTTACAGCTGATAACATTTCTTCACAATAATCTTTTTGCACAATATATTGTTTCAGTGTCATGTCCGCCATTATGCAGTCTTGTGAGTCTTGCAATGCAGCACAAGTCTGTCAGGTTTAGCAAGTTATGCTGCTCCGGCAATGTAGCAAAAGTCTGTCAAGTTATGCTGCTCCGGCAATGCAGCATAAGTCTGTCAAGTTCAGCAAGTTTTTTCCAGTTATTGTTCACTTAACACACTTCAAATTTACATGTTCACACGTCTGCACATCAAGTCTCACAGAACAGTTCTAACAACTTTCCCATAATATTCTGACCAGGATATCCAGATGACACTTGTTTCACACCAGCTCCCCACCAATGATCATACGTTGCTTCAACTAAAGTTTTGTCTTTACATTCTTTCAACTTGTTGCGAAACAATACACACTGATTCCATTTGACTTGTAAAACATCTTGCATTTTACTTCTCTTTACTGTATGCCATAAAGGACATGGTTTTATCCCTTTAGCAATACGTTTCGCTTCATATCCATTTCTGGATGACACAATGGCTGAAGCAATATCTGGACGGTGATGAAAAACTGCTTTCTCATATTGATACAACGCTTCACTTGAGTTGAACACATGTCCATACTTTTCAAGTCGTGTTGGAAACATGTTTGAAAGAACGTCCTTATGACCACTGAATAGTACAAGATTCTCCATGTTGACTTTGTTTCTGTTGTTTTATTCTGACATGTCGGTTTCTTCCTGTAATAAAATATCTTTTAATATATTTGCTGCCTCTTCTATCATGTTCTTTCTTTGTTTACGTTGAAACCACTCACATAAAACTAAATTTGTTAGTAAGAAAACATTGTTATGTTATCAATTCACTATGTTGTTACAAAGATGATTAAAAGGTTTTTATATCTTTAAAGTTACCTGATAAAGCTGCTCGGTTTCCTCTTCTTGTGTTCACAACAATCTCTCAAATGATCAACTACGGTGAAATATACTTCAACATCAGTACGAGCAGAATAAAGTGCAGAATCAAAGTCAAAGTCAGGATCTTCTTCTATTCCAATTTTATGACATTCTCCAAGAAATCTTGAATGCAGTTCAATCACATCAAGACTATGATGTACAACATCCCAAAAAGCATCCAAATGATAAAGTTGATAGTCTGGAGTGCCACAGCAAGCAAGTTTAGCAATCATCAAGTCAATATAAGCATTTTTAAAACATGCGTCCATCTTGTTTCAGTGTCTTGTGGGCTTTTACTTTGCTTCACTGACTTTAAGTACTCCACACTTGCCGCAGAAGTTGTTTGGTTCACACAACTTGCAATTATACTTGTGGCAGTGGCAATGATAATCCTCCATATATCCACAAGCACCGCAATAGTCACAGGTAAGTCCAAGTTGATTTTGTACGTTCATGTTCTCCAAATGAACTTCAGCCAGCCTTTTCTTGGATAGCTTTGACACCTTTATCCGACCATCCTTTCGCAGCTTGATAGGATTTATGACATGACATTCCGTGCATGGTAATAAGACTGAGTTAATGTTATCCATCTCCTGAAGCAATGTCTCACATTCACCATGATCCATGTTGATGTACTTCGTATATCCTAGTCCGTGAACCAGCGATGTATGTGCAAAAGTTATATAACGCATGCCCAAGATTGAAATGACTTCCAGCCACTTATTTTGCGTTAAGTATAGTTTGAAGCCAATGGTGCGTAAATCTCTAAATCTCTCACACACAATCTTCCACGAAGATGGTGATAAAGCAACCCAGCTCTCTCCACGTTTGATTCGTAGAAATTGTCCAAATTTTCCATGTTGCACAGTAACAGTTATGTTTGCACTAATTTTAAAGCTGCTTGTCTTCTTCTTCTTCTCCATGGTTATACAATGAAATGAAAACTTCACTCCTTTTATGTCTAACTATCTACCCAAACATATTACAAAGTTTTGAATTCATTTCAACTCATTCATCGTGGAATCGAACAAGTTCTAGCTTCTACTTTGCTTCACAGACTTTAAGTACTCCACACTTGCCGCAGAAGTTGTTTGGTTCACACAACTTGCAATTATACTTGTGGCAGTGGCAATGATAATCCTCCATATATCCACAAGCACCGCAATAGTCGCAGGTAAGTCCAAGTTGATTTTGCACGTTCATGTTCTCCAACTGAACTTCAGCCAGCCTTTTCTTGGATAGCTTTGACACCTTCATCCGACCATCCTTTTGCAGCTTGATGATCGTTTTCTTGTCATGACATTCCTCACATGGTGATAGGGCTGAGTTGATGTTGTCCATCTCCTGAAGCAGTGTCTCCCATTCACCATCATTCATGTTGATGTGATGTGTGTATTCTTTCCCTTCAAAACGTGACGTGCGCACAAAACTCACATAGCGCATATCCAAGTATGAAATGACTTCAAGCCACTTCGTTTGCGTTAAGTATAGTTTGAAGCCAATGTCGCGTAAATTTTTCAAGCTCTGGCACACAATCTTCCACAAAGATGGTGAATAAGCACACCATCTCTCTCCACGTGTGATGCGTAGAAATGGCCCATATTCTCCATGCTCCACAGTAATGGTTAAGTTAGCACTAATTTTAAAGCTGCTGCTGCGCTGCTTGTCTTGTTCTCCATGGCTGCCACAATGTATTGATGATCCACTCCCTCCAACTGTCTGCTGAGAAATGACTTCACTCTGCTGAGTCCACTCCCTTTTATACCCAACTGGTTGCTGAGTCAGCTCCCTTGCAAAGTTTTGAGTTCACTTCAACTCGTCCATGGTTGAATCGAACAAGCTCTGATACATTATTTGGAACATCATCATCATAATGTAAAATGATTCTTGCAGCTACAGCTAACATGAGCTCAACTGCCCAAATTGTATTCGCGTTGATAAATGCTGAATCAATGTCATAAGTTAACGGTAAATGTAGATCTTCACATTCACGTAGAAACGAGCGGATGAAACGATCTCTTGGAATGGTCTTTCCAACAGCTTCCCAATGCTGATGTAAGTTCTTCACTTGCAGCATCCAATCCGATTCAAAAGCAGGAAGCTTTGAAAACACATAGTCAGCATAATTCACTTTGAAGACGTCATCCATGGTCTCTACACATCTGTGAAGAAGTAATGTTGACATTGTGAACTTTTCTCGTCACTCTTCCTTTTATAAAACTTTGATGGTATATGGTGTGTAACTTGTTCAAACTTATTCAATACTCGTTCAAAATTGTTGACTCAGCAGAATGTATCACTAGTTGACTAGTTGACATGTTTCACTCATGCTTTTATGCTACTGCCATGTAATCAAATTATGGTGTGTAACTTGTTCAAACTTGTTCAAAGAATTATTAAAATTGCTGACTCAGCAAAATGTAACAGTCGACCCACCGAAAAAAAAAAAGTTCAGAATTGTTTGAAACGGATAAATATGCAAAAATCACAATTTCGAGGGGGGGGGGGGGTCGGTCGACCCAAAAAATGAAAAATGTTCAGATTCGTCTGAAACGGATAAATATGCAAAAATCACAATTTCGAGGGGGGGGGGGGGGGTCGGTCGACCCAAAAATGAAAAATGTTCAGAATCGTCTGAAACGGATAAATATGCAAAAATCACAATTTCGAGGGGGGGGGGGGGGGTCGGTCGACCCAAAAAATGAAAAATGTTCAGATTCGTCTGAAACGGTTAATTATGCAAAAATCATAATTTCGAGGGGGGGGGGGAGGTCATCACTTTTTAGGGTCTGTTGTCGATTGACTTCGGAAATGAAAGCTTGACTTCATTGACTTCGACGATCATCGACTGAAACCCTAGGAAGCCGCCACACAGCATGACCTCATTATGACCTCATTATGACCTCATTATGACCTCATTATGACCTCAGTATGACCTCATTATGACCTCATTATGACGTCATGGATGGTCGCGCCTATCCTAACACTTATCGTGACGTCACTTCCGGTCCAGACGTCACTTCCGGTCCAGACAACACTTCCGGTCCAGACAACACTTCCGGTCCAGACAGTATGACGTCACAAAGTGCGGTGGAACTCTTAAGAGTTCCACCGCAAAAGTGCGGTGGTTCTCTTGTTTTCACCCTACTCATGTCACTTTTTATTTTCGTCTTTGATTTCGTTTTTCTTTGTTAAAACGCCATGTGAAAAGAGTGTATTTTTTGCAAGTAAATGCGTAGCATTTAATGCACAGCCAGAACACAGTTGCTGAGCTTTGTGCGAGCTCTCACTGCGTAAATGGATAATACGACGTATGCCTGATCGGTCAATAAAACTTTAAGTCAACAACAACCAAACTCTACTCTGCTTATAAGACGTATTCAAGCTTTGTTGTTTGCAATATATTATTCAAGAAATAACCCACTGAAGGAAGTATTTTTGCGTTTTAATTTTTGTCAAGTGTTTAACATTTCGCTAGCGGAATGAGCTTCTAGTTACATTACGAATTTGAACGTTTCACGTTGCACTACAATACCAAACTTTTGTCTGCAAGTTGTTTATTTTTCTGAATTAAAAAAAATGGAGTGGACTGCAAACATGCATATATAATTTTAAGCTACTACAAATCCACACCAATCCAAATACTTGATTTCTAATCATCAATATTCAATATTTGCCTCAACTTTCCGCAGTCCAAAATTTTGTTCTACTTGTGTTACCGGTAGTGACCACTGGCTTTTACTACAATGGGAGTGTTAACGAATCTACGGGGTTGTAAGTTTGCTCTGTCCCTTCTAAACGTCTTCTCGTCCCATCGAAAGCGAAGTTTTCTATCTAAATGACCGTAAGCTCATTAATTTGGACCAAACTGTTGCCCAGCAGCCCTCTCTTTCGGATTAGGCAAAGAAATTTTCACACCAGACTTGGATAATAATAACTATTATACGTCACGAACAAGTTCACGTTCAGCTTACAACCTTTGGACTCCGCCAAAAACTGTCTAGAAAAACGAAAATTTCTTGCAAACCGAATAAGAGTTTATGCCGTCTGGAAAATGGTCAGCGATTTCCAAGAAGTTTTTTTTTGTTATTTTCCATCGACTATCGAAATTTCGCAATACCAACACAACTCCAGGCTTTTAATACATTTATATCGCACAAAATAACAGACATATCTTAAATAAGGAAGGAATTATCCATCTTTTTTTGCATTTCTTCTCCACCTCGATTTTGTTTCTCCTTCCAGCTTGCTGTTGCCTGGTCTAATTGACGTCATTTGAATTCATTTGAGAATTCGTGCCATAACACGTGATGTTTAAGGGCCAATCAGAGGACAAAGTGGAGCGCCACGAAACTCTGTTAAGCCTTCGTGGTTTTATCTTTTCCGTTTTATGTCAACAATGGGTGCCAGGGAAAAATACCTGTGTGCGGAAAATTCTAGGAGGTGGGGTGGGAATGGAGAGTGGACGTGGGAAAATAAAAAATGGCATTTTTTGCGCACGCCTTTCTGAACGAAATGGTCATTGACGTGATTTTGTCACACCAGTTGTGTAAGACGGTATCCAAACAATTAATATCAGCATACACCGTGTACCACATGTTGATTAGACCCCGCCACCCCGCCAAGTTGGGTCAGACTCGGAACATGGTTGATTACTGAGCTGGGGAGAACGTGTTCCCCACGACGTTGCATAGACGCGGGAATCGATGTTGCCGTAACCTCGGCTGGTCAAGATTGCATAAAGTTAGCAGTATTAGAATAGTATCATTATTAAACGCCTGGGTACACAAAATTAGATAGTCATTTGAATGTGTATGAGGTCATTTTGTATCCATAAATTTCGAGAGTCAGATAAACATTTCGCGTCTTCTTAAATTCCGAGAGTTACTCATTGATTATGAGCAAGCGTCACCCCCCCCCCCCCCCTACAGACGCTGATTAATGATTTGAGGTTGAGAAAATATCGCAAATTTAATGCAACGTTCGATCGGGAACCCCACGTGTTTTTTTTTTTTTTGGGGGGGGGGGGGAACTGGAGGAAGAATTGTGAATGGCGACATCTACGCTTACATTTTTGCCCTGGTTTCACCAATAACCCATCCATCGCGTATTACACAAATAACTCATCATCCCCACATTGGAACTCAAGTAGTGTAGAAAGAGGGGTTTCACCGCACTTTGTGACGTCATACTGTCTGGAAGTGACGTCATACTGTCTGGAAGTGACGTCATAGCGTCTGGACCGGAAGTGTTGTCTGGACCGGAAGTGACGTCATCATGTCTGGACCGGAAGTGACGTCTGGACCGGAAGTGACGTCATGATAAGTGTAAGGATAGGCGCGGCCATCCATGACGTCATGATGACGTCATGATGACGTCATACTGTCTGGAGCGAAAGTTGCTTGATAGTTTTGGCCGAGTCAATCATCATGAAGCCAATGAACTCCACCTGTCAATCAGTGTAACCATGGCAACAGACTCTAAAAAGCCATGACCCCCCCCCTAGGTGGCAGTCGGGACTGACCCCCCCCCCCCCCCTAGGTGGCAGTCGGGACTGACCCCCCCCCCCCAGGATATACTATGTACCGACCCCCCCCTAGGACATACTATGTACCGACCCCCCCCCTAGGACATACTATGTACCGACCCCCCCCCCCCCCAGGAGAGCAACAAAAACTTTTGCCGAATCAGCATGATAAAATCCTATATAAGTGTGGTGTCTCAAGGCTTAGAGACATTGTCAGACACATCATGGATAACACACCAGCTATCATCATTGATGACTTAACAGCGTTTCAAGCGAATGAATCTGTTTGCATCTGGGTAAATATGCGTGATGAAGCTGAAGCAGCTGATATTACATATGCTTTGGAGGAGGTGCTACAATTTCCAACTCAGATCACTGCAGTGAAGCCTGACGTAGTAATTACATTTATGTGGAACAACCGCATAGTAACACTGACTCAACGATACTGCAAGTGTCAAGTGTGGTTGGAATATGAGGGACAACCCCATAACTGCTGCTGATATATACTAAAATCTTTCAGGCCCTTTTAAGGGCCATCCTATATTAAGAAATGAAGCAAAACATGTCTGTCTGTGTGTGTGTGTGTGAGAGAGAGAGAATATATTTTATTACATTTCAGGTCTAGTTGGCGGATGAATACCATTTGGCGGATGAATACCATTTGGCAGACCATTTGACTTCACCGCTAGATGTCTCTGCTGTGCAGCAGTGCAGCTGTACAACTGTAAGTGAGACATTCATATACACAAGTAAAATTCTGCTGAGTCAGCAATTTTAACATTTTTGAAAAGTTACACACCATATTTTGATTACATGGAAGTAGCATAAAAGCATGAGTGAAACATATATGTGATGCATTCTGCTGAGTCAACAATTTTGAACGAGTATTGAATAAGTTTGAACAAGTTACACACCATATACCATCAAAGTTTTATAAAAGGAAGAGTGACGAGAAAATACTTCACAATGTCGGCATTACTTCTTGACAGATGTATGACTATGGATGACGTCTTCAAAGTGAACTATATTGACTATGTGTTTTCAAAGCTTCCTGCTTTTGAATCGGATTGGATGCTGCAAGTGAAGAATTTGCATCTGCATTGGGAAGCTGTGGGAAAGGCTATTCCAAGAGATCGTTTCATCCGCTCGTTTCTACATGAATGTGAAGAACTGCATTTACCATCAACTTACAACATTGATTTAGCATTTATCAACGCGAATACAATTTGGGCAACTGACCTCATGTTAGTTGTAGCTACTAGAATTATTCTACATTATGATGATGATGTTCCAAATAATGTATCAGACCTTGTTCGATTCAACCATGGACGAGTTGAAGTGAACTCAAAAGTTTGCAAGTTCTTTGAAAAGAAAGCTGACTCAGCAGATAGTTGGGTATAAAAGGGAGTGAACTCAGCAGAGTGGAGTCATTTCTCAGCAGACAGTTGGAGGGAGTGGATCATCAATACATTGTGGCAGTCATGGAGAACAAGACAAGCAACGCAGCAGCGCAGCGCAGCAGCAGCTTTAAAATTAGTGCTAACTTAACCATTACTGTGGAGCATGGAGAATATGGGCCATTTCTACGCATCACACGTGGAGAGAGATGGTGTGCTTATTCACCATCTTTGTGGAAGATTGTGTGCCAGAGCTTGAAAAATTTACGCGACATTGGCTTCAAACTATACTTAACGCAAACGAAGTGGCTTGAAGTCATTTCATACTTGGATATGCGCTATGTGAGTTTTGTGCGCACGTCACAGTTTGAAGGGAAAGAATACACACATCACATCAACATGAATGATGGTGAATGGGAGACACTGCTTCAGGAGATGGACAACATCAACTCAGCCCTATCGCCATGTGAGGAATGTCATGTCATAACTCCTATCAAGCTGCAAAAGGATGGTCGGATGAAGGTGTCAAAGCTATCCAAGAAAAGGCTGGCTGAAGTTCAGTTGGAGAACATGAACGTACAAAATCAACTTGGACTTACCTGCGACTATTGTGGTGCTTGTGGATATGTGGAGGATTATCATTGCCACTGTCACAAGTATAATTGCAAGATGTGTGAACCAAACAACTTCTGCGGCAAGTGTGGAGTACTTAAAGTCTGTGAAGCAAAGTAAAAGCCCACAAGACACTGAAACAAGATGGACGCATGTTTTAAAAAAGCTTATGTTGACTTGATGATTGCTAAACTTGCTAGCTGTGGCACTCCAGACTATCAACTTTATCATTTGGATGCTTTTTGGGATGTTGTACATCATAGTCTTGATGTGATTGAACTGCATTCAAGATTTCTTGGAGAATGTCATAAAATTGGAATAGAAGAAGATCCTAACTTTGACTTTGATTGTGCACTTTATTCTGCTCGCACTGATGTTGAAGTATATTTCACCGTGGTTGACTATTTGAGAGATTGTTGTAAAGAAGAAGAGGAAACCGAGCAGCTTTATCAGGTAAGTTATATAAAACCTTTTTTTAATCATCTTTGTAACAACATAGTGAATTGTTTCTCAAAGACATAACAATGTTTTTCTTACTAGCAAATTTAGTTTTATGTGAGTGGTTTCAACGTAAACAAAGAAAGAACATGATAGAAGAGGCAGCAAATATATTAAAAGATATTTTATTACAGGAAGAAACCGACATGTCAGAATAAAGAAGCAAAGTCAACATGGAGAATCTTGTACTATTCAGTGGTCATAAGGACGTTCTTTCAAACATGTTTCCAACACGACTTGAAAAGTATGGACATGTGTTCAACTCAAGTGAAGCGTTGTATCAATATGAGAAAGCAGTGTTTCATTACCGTCCAGATATTGCTTCAGCCATTGTGTCATCCAGAAATGGATATGAAGCGAAACGTATTGCTAAAGGGATAAAACCATGTCCTTTATGGCATACAGTGAAGAGAAGCAAAATGCAAGATGTTTTACAAGTCAAACTGGATCAGTGTGTATTGTTTCGCAACAAGTTGAAAGAATGTAAAGACAAAACTTTAGTTGAAGCAACGTATGATCATTGGTGGGGTGCTGGTGTGAAACATGTGTCATCTGAATATCCTGGTCAGAATATTATGGGAAAGTTGTTAGAAATGTTGTGTGAGGGTTAGAGACTTTTTCATTTGCTTGTCAACCGTCATGGTGTGCAGACGTGTGGACATGTAAATTTGAAGTATGTTTAACTTGTGTTGCATTGATTCAAGACTGCACAATGGCGGACATGACACTGAGACAATATATTGTGCAAAAAGCTTATTGTGAAGAAATGTTATCAGCTGTAAAAAAGTTTGCATATTTAGTCTGTCCTGCTTGTCAACATGAAGAGTGTCAAGAACATACTTGTCATTTTGCATCTGTTTATACATATTGGAATGAAGCTAAATATTACATGCATTTAGATAAAGTGTTAGAGAATGCAAATCAACGTTGTGAGAAATATGGTGTAGATGCTATTACATTGGATGAACTCAGTCATTGGTTAGTGTTCATTGAAGACCAATGGTCTCCAGTTATTCATACCATTGTATCTATACTTGATTTGTAAAAAAAAAAAACTTGTTAGTTAGGTTATAAATGTATGTTAGTTAAGTGATGTTGGTTGAGTTATAAAATAAAAGCTATTCTGTTCAGACGTGTTTTTTCATTCATCATGTCAACGTGGAAAGACTACTTGACCAATATCTACTTCAAACCTGGACAGCCTGGAGCATTTGCTGGTCCTTACAAACTGTATCACATCTTACGAAAACATAATCAACCAGTCACACATTCACAAGTGAAGAAATGGCTACAGGATCAAGATGCTTTCAGTTTATTACAACCTGTAAAATACAGGTTCAAAAGACAACGTGTCATTACACGTGGTATTGATGATATGTGGGATATTGATTTGGCTGATATGGGAAACATAGCTCCCTATAATGATGACATACGCTTTTTACTCATTGTCATTGATGTGTTTTCCAAATATGTCTGGGTACAGCCAATACCTAATAAATCACATACCAGCGTCATACAAGCTTTCCAAAAGATTTTTCATGACACACGACGAAGACCGCGAACTCTAAGGTCTGATAAAGGAACAGAATTTAAAAACAGATGGGTAAAAGCATTTTTGAAGAAAGAAGGCATTCATGCTTATACCACAAAGAATGAAACCAAAGCCAACTTTGCTGAAAGAGTCATTCGTACTCTAAAGGGAATGATGTATCGGTATTTTCTACATAATCAAACTTACCGTTACTTAGACATTCTTCCAGACTTGGTGTACAATTACAACCATAGACCTCATGGTTCTCTTCCTAATAAATATGCTCCAGCCGAGATTCGTAAAGACAACGAATCAAAAGTGTGGAAGTATATGTATGTCGACAAACTGAAATTGAAACCGAAGAAGAAGAAGTACAAATTTAACATTGGCGATCATGTTCGCATTTCTCACATTAAATATGTGTTTCAACGCGATTATCACATCAAATGGACGCAAGAAGTCTTCATTGTCACACATCGTTGTAAGAAGCAAGGAATACATTTATATCGTGTGAAAGACTTTTAAGACGAAGATATTGATGGCCATTTCTATGAAGAAGAACTGCAGAAAGTGACCAAAGATATTGAATCTATTTATAGAATTGAAAAAGTCTTGAAAACACGTAAAAGACGAGGAGGTGTGAAAGAATTATTTGTCAAGTGGTTAGGTTGGCCAAACAAGTTTAACAGTTGGGTGAAAGAAACAGACATTCAACAATGAAGCATCCATTTACATGTTTAGTCTCTGGACCTACAGGCAGTGGCAAAACGTCTCTGGTGAAGGAAATTCTACAACAAAAGTTGATTAAACCCTCTCCAAAAAGTATTTTATGGCTCTATGCAGCAGATCAGCCTTTGTACAAGGGAATGAAAGGTGTGGAATTTTACCAAGGCATTCCAGATGACATTGAAGAGCGCTTTAACCCGAAGAAACCAAACTTACTTATCATTGATGACTTAATGACCAAATGTCATAGTGATGAGCGTATGACACGTCTCTTTAGTGTTGGCAGCAGTCATCAAAATCTAAGCATCATCTTTATTGTGCATAATTTATTCCATCATGGGAAAGAGATGCGAAATATTAGTTTGAATACACATTATATCATTCTGTTTAAAAATCCGAGAGACAGTCAACAAATTAGTACATTGGCGCGGCAAATGTATCCTGGAAGATCTCAATTTCTCATAGAAGCCTATCAAGATGCTACTAGCAAACCTCATGGTTATTTATTCATTGATTTAAAACCAAAGACAAATGATCAACTACGTATTCGTACAGGCATTTTACCAAAAGATACACATTATGTATATATTGATAAAGCAGTGTATGAACAAGAACCAACTCATTTGACCATTCGCAGTCAAGATGTCTAAACGTATTCGAGCGAACCAGCCGTTTCTTCATTTGCTTGCACGCAGTGGGCCTAAACGACGTAAATCCTTGCTACAGCAAGCTACAAAGGAGGAATTAACAAGCTTGTTTGAAATTTGTTTGAATATATTGCAAGGACATTTACCCTTAAGCTCAAAACGGTTTAAGGAATTTAAACGTGAACGTCATACGCTTCGTACTCTAGCAGATAAGAAGATATCCCTTCGACGAAAAAAGAAGTTGATTAATCAGAAAGGAGGATTCATTGGAGCTATTGCTAGATTGGCATTACCTTTGTTAGCCAAACTGCTGCTAAAATGAAACATACGATGAAAATGGTCCTCATTCCTGAATATGAATATAAAATGTTGCTAGAAAAGAAGGGAAAAGATGGTGAAATCAAAACGAAAGTCAATAAACTTTTACGTGGGAAACGAACGCGTGAAAAGGCTATAGAAATATCTCAACTTCTTGGTCGTCATTTACGAACAAGTCAGTCTAGGCAGCAAAAGCCCTCATCATCATCACCTGAAAAGCCAGAAAAGTTATTTTTAAGTCATTTTCAACCTATCTATCATGAAAAGTAACACAACTTTTAGCAGAACTGAAGAAATATGGTACGACATGGACAGACAAGAATGAACTTGTGTTGAAAACGGGCGATATTATAGCAAATTCCAACGTGGTTGATTTGATGAAAGAAGCATTGGTGGCGACAAGAAGAAAAGAACGAGCCATACCACCATATGGCTGGCATCCATTTATCCAGGAAATTGTTGATGCTAATATTCCAAAAACAATGTTTAGTAAAAAGACCACTCGTGACGACATTACAACAGAAATGAAACAACGGCAACAAAGACAGTTTCCTGAAGGATGGGAAAATTTTTAACATGGCTGAAAGAGCTATGTTGTTGTTGCCAAGAAGATAAACCAACTATTCCTGTAAAAATAAGATGTACAAGTGCTTGTTGTGAAGGAGAAGTCATAGATCATCATGATGTGAAAGACCATTTGCATACTTGGTCGAATGGCGCGCGCTATCGTGAAGTATATAGACAACGTCAACGCACCTATACCATTTAGTTCCCACCATCATGGAGTCAACAAGCTTTTACATTACTTTGCCTAGCAATGCGAGTATGAACTATTATCCCAACAACAAGGCTTCGAATTATCAAATTCGTATGCCTCGAACTATTTATCTGAATGGAAAATATGAAGTGGCTTTAGCAAAAATTCAATATCCACATACATGGACAACGATGAGACATGACATGGACTATTCTATTCAGTATCGACAACAACCACTGACAGAGACACTTGAGACTATTAATATTCCTTATGGCTACTATAGATCCATACAAGAAATATGTCAGGCAGTGAATGAAGAAGCAACTAATTCTATGAAAGATGAACTTAAAGAAGCTATTCGGATAAAGTATGATAAGATTAGACGACGTGTTTTTCTATTTCTAAATTATGGCTTTGAAGTGTCATTCTCCGCTGGATTGGCTGAGATTTTAGGATTTATCCCAGATCAATGGTATACTGAAACATGTACAGCTGAACATAAAGCGGATGTGAAACAGGGATTTTATACACTGTATGTGTATTGTAGCATTTGTGAACCACAAGTTGTTGGTGATTATTATGTTCCCCTACTACGTTCTGTTGGCATACAAGGTCATGATGGCGACATTATCATGAAAACGTACGGCGAACCGCATTATGTTCCTGTAAACACGTCCAAATTTGACATGATAGAAATGAATATTAAGGACGACACAGGTTATAATGTTCCATTTCAAACTGGAAAGGTGATCTGTAAACTTCATTTTCGACCAAAAGCAATATGAAAGCTTATACACACGATCCGTCTGCATATCGCAACCATTTTCTTCGTCAAGTGGGCGGGGAATTACCAGGATTCAAAGGAGCGCGATTCCAATATGGCGATGGAATTGGTTCGATACTGGGCTCATTGGCCCGCAAAGCTATTCCACTACTTAAGGCTGGGGCTAAGATCGTTGCGCCACATCTTAAGAAGGCTGCAAAGAATGTCGCGAAAGATGTTACGGGTCGAGTAGCAGAACGTGTGTTTGGTGAACAAAAGCGCGTGCAACCGACGAAACGTGCCAGAAGACGAAAAACAGCCAGACGGATAACATCAAAATATCGCAAAGATATCTTTTGAAATCATGTCTCTCATTCATAATCATTCGTGTGAATGTAGTCTTTCTCCATTGGAATGGTTTCACGTACCACCAACGCAAACTGCTGTAGAGAAAAGTTATAATGTCGACTATCAACCACTTACAAGCATTAGAGAAGGCGCTCCAATAGAATTCTACATTCCTGCGAGTACAGAAGAATACCTAGATTTAAAGAACAGCAAACTTCATATTGTATGTCGCATTCTAAAGGCTGATGGAACAGAGTGTGGCGCAGATGATAATGTCTCTTGCATCAATGATGTGTTTAATGGGTTATGGTCTAATATTGAATTGTTTCTGAATGATCGTTTGGTTTCGCATAGCAACAATACTCATGGTTATACCAGCATTATCTCTCATCTCATCCATGATTCGGAAGAAAGTCTGCATTCTGAGCGCTCTATGCGTCTCATGTACAAGGATACTGCTGGGTCAATGAATAGTTATGAGGTGAAAAGACCTAATCATGAACGATATGTATCCGGGTTTCATGTCAATGCCGACGGTGGTGACTTGGGTGAGCAAGGCAATAATGGCTTACATCATCGTTATTTACATACTCGTCTTAGCCGTGATATTATGCTTATTGGTGGTTTAAGGATAGATTTGTTTGAGCAGGATCGTTATCTTCCGAATGGCATCAGTTTGAAATTGCGTTTCCATAGACAAAAAGATGACTATGTATTGATGGCTGCAGATAATACCTATAAGGTAGAAGTGAAAGAGGCATTTTTAACCATTCGCAAAGTGAGGGTGAGTCCAGGTATTCAGTTAGGATATACAGATGCATTGATGAAAAGTCCTGCCAAGATCATCATCACTAGAAAAGAATGTAAAGTCTTGGCTATTCCAGCAGGATCTCAGTCTTTTGTGAAAGATAACATCTTTTTGGGTCAATTACCAAATCGTATTGTCATTGGTCTGGTTCATAATGAAGCTTTTGGTGGATCAGTATTGAGGAATCCATATGATTCAAACATTTTGATCTGGACTATATGCAACTGTACACGGATGGTGAACCAGTTCTATCCAAACCTCTCAAGCTTGACATTACACAGAGAAAGCCGGGTATTCTCAACTTCTCTAGATGGTCTTTCAACACGGATTGGTCATCAAGTGATAGGACGAGATACTGTCCAAAATGTCTTAGCACAATGTCATCATATTCGTTTCTCAGATATGAGAATCCATGCGTAATTGGTTTATATTCCGTTAAAAAGTCTCCCATCTCGTTCAACAGTCAGATGAACTATGAGCTGTCTCCTTGTCTGCAAAGACGTTTTTATGCTCGCAAGATGGTGAAGAGTGGATGTTGTATCGCTTCTAGGAATCGTAAGACTGCGCGCCAGTTCTTGATATCAAAGAGGATCAAATCTGTATATGGTGTATCTGGCACAACTCCCTTATAATCCTTTGGATAATCCTGTAAAAGATTTCTACAGATTTTTACACGTATGTTAGAATCATATTCAGCTACCGTCACTTCCACTTTATTTTCAAGTCTACGTTTAAACCCAGGTTCAAGTGGTATGTTTTTAAAGTCTTTCCACACTTCAGGTTTAAACCGATGATAACTTGTCTTAGAATCTAGTATCACTTCATTCCTCTCATTGACAGTAAGGTTAACACCACCGTTCAGCATGAGTGCATTCATGTTTTTACCTTGTTATGAGCCACCTTCTTGTCTGCGAAGCCTTTTATCCACTTCTTTCACCTGCTTCTTCAGCATTTTCCATTCAGGTATTGTCAGCAAAATTCCCTTTTTCGTTGGACGGTTTTTTCCAGTCCCCTCATCTCTGAGGTATTTGCGAATGTTTACCACACCTTCATTACTTTGTTTCATAATCTTGATATACTTTCCATTGCCTAGAGAAAGCATTCCATCCCACGACTGTGGTGTTGGTACCGTCGTCTCCACTTTTAATTTCTTGATGGTATTGTCAGGATGTTTCACAGTCATGTCTTTGACTGTATCAGCAAGAGTATCCATATCCGTTGTTGCAGATCTTTTCCGATTCATGTTGACGCTTCAGTGTTCACACCTCAACTAACTCTAAAGTTGAAGTGTCTCCCCCTGATATACTGTAATGCCCATGCGCCAAAGTGGAATAACCATCACTCATCACATATCGCTTGTCATCAAAGGGAGAGAGAGCCACTTTCCTCAACTTCTCCGAGAAGATCTGGTGGTCATGACTTCGAATGATGTGTCCTGTGGTCATCGTTTGTGTTTGGTTGAACAAACTGTCTCTATACTGCTGATGTTTCATACGTCTTTGACATGCGCGAGTAATGCCTTTAGCCGTACGTTTTTCTTTCCCACCATACATCATACTGTACATTTTCGGTCGAAGTCCAACAAACTCTTCTATGGGAATACCCGCCGTCTCATCTTTCATTTTCCCAAGCACTTTCTTGTTCACGTTGGAATGCAGGAAATGATCTGGGGGATAGTCACTTGTGTCGAACAACTCGGCATCTTCCTGCATGTCTTTGTAGATATCTTCCGTTTCTATGTCATAACATAGACTGTCGGTGTCGCTGAACAACAGCTTGGCGTCGGGATACTTGGTCATGATGTAGTTGTAATGAAAGTGGAACATGAGCACCTTGCTGAGGTCGAGAATGGTGAAACCAACTTGAATGGGTTTATCCAGAAGCAGATCCACTTTGCGCAAATGTACCGCAGTCAAATCTTCGTTGAAAATTCTAAATTTGTGGAAGGAAGGTTTGGCCACAAGTTTCTTGAACCGCTTTTCTTGGTGAACAAGTTCCACATTCATGCGTTTTCTCACATTTTCCATGGTTTTGCCAAACACAGAGTTGTTCATCAATTTGAAGAAGTCTTTCTCAAACGGGTTCTTAGCCAACTTTCTCTTTTCCGTGTTCAAGGAGATGTATTTTGCCAACCATTTGCTCTGTGCAAACATGATGGCACGATGCACCTTCGTGACTTTCAATCCCAGTGAGACATATTGCTGTAAATTTCTATAATGAAGCAAATATTTCTTCTTGTCGCATAAGTTGGGAATGAGCTTTTCACTAGGTTTGCCTTTCATGTTTAGATCTTTCCGTAGCTTCTGACTATGCTCTGACAATTCTCCCACTTTCACACATTTCCGTTCTGGACCCACTGGATAGTGATTATGATGATCATGGATTGAATATGGGTATTCCAAATCCACTTCTAAAATGTATCCAATCTCATCATCTTCATCCACATCCATAAAGTCAATGGATTCTGGCTCGCTCACCCACATAAATCCACTTTCCGGCATGCTTTGCGACATGGCCCAGCCATACAAGTTGTTTGCATCCAGGTACGTCAAGTAGTTGGTCGGTTTCGTGGGATCGTAATCTGCTACGTAGGGGTTATTTGCTTTCGCATACTTGTGTGTGATGACAGATATTCCTCCACGTAGACCTTGTTCAACCATTTGGTACATGTCAATGTCGTTGATCAATTCCAATTTCACCTTTGTCGCTTTCAACATGGCATCCCACGACAGTCCTGGCGCTGTATAGTAGTGAGCAGGATCCAATTCATACGTGTTGAGACATACGTGACGAAAGTTTTCAAACACGTCAGCCAGCAGCAACACATCTGATTTCAGGTACAAGTCATGGTATTCACCAAATGTAGTACAGTGGAATGTCTCCCACACCTTCTGCGCATGCGCATAATCCTCATCGCTAATGTCTTCTTCACTGAGCAGACTGTAAAACTTGTCTTTGGACGGCAGTTGTGTTTCAGCAAACTTGGATGGCTCATTCACGTAATCATAAGGGTACACTCCTTTTCTCAACAGTAAATCTTGTTGGTCACTATCGTGAATGTGTGACGTCATGTTATAAAAGTTGTCTTTCCCTTCTGCCGCCAGGTTGGATACTAACTTCTGTAGAGAAGTACTCATGAACGGATAACTGTCTGTAAATTTCAGATTGCTCATGGTGAATGCAATATATTTCTCAACGGTGTTGGGAATGACTGTAATTGTCTCATTTTTGAACTTTCCAATTTCTTCCATGATCAAATGGCTGTCATAGCCTCGTAAATTGTGGAAAAACACAGGAATGATGAAAGAATCTTCAACATCCTGCTTATCCTTTCGAAGTCGAAATTGTAAATTGCATTGACTATGTGCAGCTCCGCGGTATTTACCATTGATATGGTCATGATCTCTCACATGATCTGCTCCTAGAGGCTCATGACAAATGTAACAATCTGTGGCGTTCTTATAATGCTCTTCATCTTCATGAGTCATGACCATTTTCTTTTTCTGTTGTAAACCATGCACAATACGATCACGCTCATTCACCATATGGTCTAAAAAGACTTTCACAGCATTATCTCCTCGATACACGACTGGTGCACGTGTATCATACTGGCTCACAAACACATAGGCGAAGCTGTTTGGACGATGATGCTGATACTTGTCTCCTTCATGCTTTTTCGTGAAACATTCAAAGTCTGCATAAATGACAAAGGGCGCTCGCTGTTGTTTGGCTACATTCTTGAACTTGATGAAGGGTTCCTTGGGGAATGATAAACGTTGTGCGCCATGCTTGCCACACACTTCACGATGCTTGTCTAACAGATCTTGTCGTATAAACCCGTGAAGACAGTTGAAACAATAAAATGCTGCAGTCTTACGTTTTGATCGATAAGCCATTAGTCTGCTGAAATTCTTGATGAGGCAGTAATGCCTTGTCTTGTCATTGCTAATCAAAAGCAAGTTGATTTCTCTCGCACTGGTGTTTTGACTCAGTTGTATGGGAACAACTACATCATGTTCATATCCAAACACGTTAATGGACACATCATTCTCTTTTTCAAACTTTGGAATGTCTGTAATCGGTGTGGGAAATGTCATGCCTTCTACCTTCAATTCGTTCTCAAATAGCTTGTATTGATGCACACGCTGTGGGTCATTGCTTGTTGAAGGGTGAAGGTGAGCCAATACAGACCATAAGAAACATTTGTTGTCTTTATTCTGAATGTTTAACACACCTAATGTATTCTTTACTTTCTTCGGTAGTGGGATAAAACTGCTTGCTTGCAGAGGCGCTGACGTAGCTGTATGTACTTCAATGAATAATATGTTATCCAACACCCAGCCAGAACCTTGTCGCTCATGTTCATCAAACCTGGTAAACAATTCTTTATAGGCTTCTGGCAAGTCCTTCTCAATATCTGTTGGATTGTATGCTGCATATGTCGGACTACTGATGAAGGCATTATCCACCTGTTCTACCATCACGCCTTCAGCATTTGGTGTCATTTTCTTGAAGTGTGCATGTACGACAATGTACCATTTCATGCCACGGTTTAACGTCTCTAGCAAATGTCTCTTAATCCGGTTCTCTTGTTGTCGCATTTCAAGTAGCAAATCTGATCCATCTTCAGGCTCAAACCGTCTTTCCTGTGCGTTTTCACCAAGACTCACTCTTCTGCCTCTGCCTACTTGTCCTGTCTCTTTCTTTCTTTGTTCTTCATGAGACACATTTTCCATCTCAGCACATGCATGTGTCTCAAATGCATCCAAAGATGAAAATATCTTGGCGCATTTACAGCAGAGGACTGGATCAGGTCTGTCAACACCATCTTGTAACGTCTTTTGTCTCTTGGCTTCAATCTGCTCAACAAGCTCTTCATGAGCACGTTTCATCCTAGCTGGTTTGCATGTGTGTGTCACGAACAATTCCAGAGATGGAAATGTCACATCGCATTCATGACAGTAGACTGGTGCCATCGTTGTTGTTTCTTCAACTGCTAGAACTGAAATGAAGTAAAAATACACGTTTCACTCTTCCTTTTATACCACTTGTTGACTCAGCAGAATGTATCACTAGTTGACTAGTTGACATGTTTCACTCATGCTTTTATGCTACTTCCATGTAATCAAAATATGGTGTGCAACTTTTCAAACTTGCTCAAAAATGTTAAAATTGTTGACTCAGCAGAATTTTACTTATGTATATGAATGTCTCACTTACAGTTGTGAAGTTGTACAGCTGTAAAGCAGAGACATCTAGCGGTGAAGTTAAATGGTCTGCCAGATGGTATTGATCCGCCAACTAGACCTGAAATGTAATAAAATATATTCTCTCTCTCTCACACACACACACAGACAGACATGTTTTGCTTCATTTCATAATATAGGATGGCCCTTAAAAGGGCCCGAAATATTTTAGTATATCAGCAAGTTGGATTCCTGCAGCGGCATTTGTACTTGTAGTACTCCTGCATCGTAAATGGTCTTCCCGCGCACTTGAACGGATGGCTGTCGCAATAGCTCTTCAGCTTCAGAGTCATACCACACCACCAGCAGTCATTACATATTGGTCCTGGCCTAGGTAGCGTCGTCGCAAACTTGTACCAGAGCAGACCACCACAGGTTTTACAGCAAAAGCGCTGCGGTGCGTTGTGGTGCACCGGGCAGTTGTGTGACTGTCCTTCATATTCCAACCTCACGCAGCACTTGTAGCATTGTATGGTCACTTTCTTAGTAGCTGATGTGTTGTCCATGATGTGTCTGACGATGTCTAAGCCTCGAGTCACTACACTTATATACTATTTTATCATGCTGAATCGACGATTTCATCATGCTGATTCAACACAATTTTTCCTCTCCTGGGGGGGGGGGGGGTCAGTCCCGACTGCCGCCTAGGGGGGGGGGGTCGGTACATAGTATATCTTGGGGGGGGGGGGGGTCGGTACATAGTATGTCCTAGGGGGGGTCGGTACATAGTATATCCTGGGGGGGTCAGTCCCGACTGCCACCTAGGGGGGGGGGGGTCAGTCCCGACTGCCACCTAGGGGGGGGGGTCAGTCCCGACTGCCACCTAGGGGGGGGTCATGGCTTTTTAGAGTCTGTTGCCATGGTTACACTGATTGACAGGTGGAGTTCATTGGCTTCATGATGATTGACTCGGCCAAAACTATCAAGCAACTTTCGCTCCAGACAGTATGACGTCATCATGACGTCATCATGACGTCATGGATGGCCGCACCTATCCTTACACTTATCATGACGTCACTTCCGGTCCAGACGTCACTTCCGGTCCAGACATGATGACGTAACTTCCGGTCCAGACAACACTTCCGGTCTAGACGCTATGACGTCACTTCCAGACGGTATGACGTCACTTCCAGACAGTATGACGTCACAAAGTGCGGTGAAACCCCTCTTTCTACACTACTAACTCACAGGATTTAACGTTCCGTTGATCAGAATGCTACAGGTTCCCAAGCTTTATCTTAAATTTCTTAAATCCTCAACCGCTGACATCCATCCAATGCGCATGGAGACTTGGATACGTATTCTTAGAGCTCTTACAATGAAAGAAGAAATAGCTGGGCTACTGCACATTGAGTCTAACATTTTTAACGTATCCTGACGTAGAAGTGAGCT
Organism: Protula sp. h YS-2021; assembly: GCA_949752745.1. NCBI lineage: Eukaryota > Metazoa > Annelida > Polychaeta > Sabellida > Serpulidae > Protula > Protula sp. h YS-2021. The sequence continues at coordinate 48,069,090 of OX457027.1, read as the reverse complement.
AAAAAATGTACACACTTTTCTCAACATACACGCCTCTACCCACCTCCCTCCCCCCCCCCCCCCTACACCGCCAGATTTGTCGAAATCGATTACCCAGCTTGGGAAATATACCCTTGTTAAACGAAGCAAAAATTTCATTCCCTTTACGCAGATAGTCAATTTTAACTTAACCCCCTCCTCCACCTTTCTCCGCGATTAAGTGCCCCTCCCCTGGGTTTAAATAACCTTTTAATTTGGCAAAATTATTGATGATTGCAGCGTTTTTACAAGCTGTTTTCAACTTGTTCAAGAAAGCAGATCAAGATAGCAAGGGATTTGAACTCCATTTCTAAATTTGAAAAAAAGTAAGAGAAAGAAAAAACAGAAACGTTTTGCACTTAAGAACATTTGTTAAAACAGTAATCGACTATAAATAACCACCAACCTCCCCTGACTTTTTTTGCTGGAGAAGGTGTTGGTAAAAGAAGAATGTTTTCAACATTTTTGCAAAGCTAATGATAAAACGAGTTTATTCAATGAGCCCCCCTACCCCCCCCCCCCCAACCCACAAAACTAAGGTCAGCAGAGCCGTAGTCCTGAGATGAAGGCCAAAAGTGTCATTTGTTATAATTGTAACAGAGAGGGACACATTGCACGCGACTGCAGGAAGCAAGAAGCGAAGACTGGTTCAGTGATACGGCGAGGACAACCACGTTCCCCACAGAACTGACGGGAACGGAGGAGCGATGATCGCGGTCAGACTGGTGCACTCGCAATGATGCACAATTACTGCATTGATTTAGTGGCGCGGAACGTCAAGGACGGCAACATGTGTTTTTGCCAGTGGTGAATCGATCCCTTACGTCGTTCATTTTGTAGTCAGCAAATGTCTAGCAGCTTGCCGGTCTATGAAGGGCGCCATTTTTACTGACGCTGGATCTCAAACAATGATTAGCCACAACTTGGCGGCGGTTACGACATGGGGGCAGGAGCGAACGGAGAAGCTTCCGGTAAAAGCTCTCGTGACACCGCCGGTCAAGGTTGAAGAGATCAATTCCTAGCAATTGAGTAAATTTCAACAAAACGACAAAACACTGCAGAAATTTTATTAACACGCATCAATTCGGAATGAAATACTGACGCCATACTACTTTCGGAATGGTGCCCAGGAAGGTGCGAAAACGCGTGATGGCACTTGCTGATCAAGCGATTGTTGGAGGACATTTAGGAGTGAAGAAAACTTCTGATCGTGTCGCGATTAACTTCTACTGGCCTTTTATAGATGCGGATGTCAGAAGGTTCTGCAACATCTGTCAACGCACCATTCCCAAGGGAAGAGTAAAAAAGTTCCACTTGGAGAGATTCCTATCATCGACTGTCCATTCGATCGAATAGCATGGATCTAGTAGGACCCCTAGCTCCCATATCGGATCGAGGACACAGATACATCTTGAAAGCTATGGACAATGCAACCAGATACCCCGACGCAATCACATTGAAGGGCATCGACACAATATCAGTCGTGGAAGCACTTTTGGATATGTTTTGTAGACTCGAATTTCCAAAAGAAGTTTTAAATGACAGGGGCACACAGTTCGCCTCGGATTTGATGGCAGAAGTTTCACGTCTGATCTCGGTGAAACAGTTGTTCACGACGCCCTACAACCTCAAATGTAACGGACTGTGCGAGAAGATAAATGGCGTGTTGAAGAATATGCTAAAGAAGATGTGCCAAGAACGTACGAAGGATTGGGATAGGCTGTGTTGTTTGCTTACCGAGAGGCGCCGCAAGCAAGCACTGGTTTCTCGCCATTTCAGTTATTATACGGAAGGAGACCTCGTGGACCAATGGACATACTGAGTGAAATGTGGATTGATGGGAAGACGTCCGATGAGGTGTTGAACACATAACAATGCGTTGCCGACTTGCGGAATTGGCCTTCAAGACACATGCCGCATAGTCCAAGAGAGCTTGAAGGAAGCGCAAGGGGTAGCGAAGCATCATTATGACAAGAAATCGAAAGATCGTAGCTTCGAAAAGTGAAAAAGTCTACTTGTTGCTTCCAACGGATACCAACAAGCTCCTGCTACAATGGAAAGTTCCGTACACCATAACGAAAGCGCTTTGTCGTATGGACTACGAGGTCGACGTTGGAGACAAGAGAAAAGGGTATCATGTCAATCTCTTAAAGAAATCCGTCCAGCGGCGGGATGAAGATCGCAAGGCTGAAGATGACGAAGAGATCGGCACCCAGGAGAATCGCCGTCATCGAAGAGGAGAAGATGTGCAGAGAAGACACGCTGTAAATATTTATACGGGACCCACTTTATTATCGAGACTGATCATGTACCACGGGAATACTTGAAGAACAGTAAAGATGACAGTGCGAGGCTAATGTTAGAGATTTTCGAACCTTTGGGCCTAAAAGAAGTTATGTAGGAGGTGCCACGGTGACCTTGACTTCCTCCGTGATAGTCAAGGTCAATAATAGAAGCTGACCTTTATCTCAAAAACGGCTAGCAATTGTGAAATTATTTCCAACCCTTTGGGCCTAAACAACGTTATATAAGAGGTATCTTGGTGACCTTGACCTTCTCGGTCATGATCAAGGTAAAAAAGCCGGAAGTTGACTAGTATGTCGAAAACTCTTAGAGATGGAGCGACTTTGAGATCATTTTCCATCCTTTGGGCCTAAACAACGTTACATAGGATGCAACTGGGTGACCTGGACCTTCTAGGTCATGATCTAGGTCAAAAACCGTAAGCTTATTATTATCTCAAAACGGTTAGAGATAGACCGATTTTGGGCTCATTTCCGACCTGTTCAGCGTAAAATACGTTATATAAGAGGTATGTCGGTGAGTTTGATCGTCTGGGTTATGGTCTAGGTCGAAAACCGGAAGTTGACTATTATCTCGAAAACGGTTAGATAAAGAGATCGATTTTGAGCTCATTTTCGACTCTTTTGGGCCTAGACAATACATATTATTTACCTCGTTGACCTTGACCTCCTTCGTTATGGTCAAGGTGAAAACCCAAAGTTTACCATTAATTAGAAAACGGTTAGAGATAGAGCAATTTTGAGCTTATTTTCGACCGTTTGGGCCTAAAAGCGGTTATATTAGAGGTACTTCGGTGACCTTGACCTCCTCCGTCATGGTCAAGGTCAAAAACCGGAAATTGACTATCATCTCGAAACGGTTAGATATAGAGCTATTTTGAGCTTATTTCCGACCCTTTGGGCCTAAAGTACGTTAATTTAAGAGGTATTTTGGTGATCTTGTTGGCCAGTATCTCAAAAACGTTAGAAAACTTAATTTGATTATTTGTGCCCAAAAGACATTATATTTACTTCCATGTCCTCCTTAAAGATAATAATTCTTAAGCTGATAATTATGTCGAAACACTTAAAAATGTGTCTTTGACCAGACAGATTGTACCATTGCAAGTGGGTGCCATTTCGCTATGTGTAGCAAAATTCGGTCTAGTTTCCCATCCCACCCCCCTTTGGACCACCTCTGAATTAGGGCACATTTGCTCCATAGTCTTTAATGGTTAAGAAAACTCCCAATTGGAACCACCTCGGATCGGACCACTTCAGGCCGCTTTTTTCGGTCACGAGCCCTTAAAATGCCTGAGATCGGACCACTGTCAGTGATTGGGGAATCCACTCTATTTTTGCGGCACATTACTTAAAACACTGAGCATCTTGCCGTCTTAGATATTGTTGCTAGGGATTATGTTAGCAAGTGTGTAACCAGACAGGGGCTTAGTTTTGTGATCTATACTTTTGCACCTTGTCTAAACAATAGCAGCTGACAATTTACAAACCCGACACATCTTGATTTATGTGGTGACTATTCTTTTAGTATTTAAGCCGGTGTTGCATACAGACAAACGTCTGTGATGGCAAACGGAAAAGGGGTTTGTTTTTGAAAGGGGTTAGAGACGTTTGCCTTCACGGAGTTTTTCGGAAAGATGAATTCTCCATTTCTCAGTGAATTGAACCTCCGATATTATTCCATGCACAAATGCATTACTTAATCCTTTGAAGAGCCTGTTTCTCGGAGATTATTAACGGCTGCGAATCCATTAATCCCCTGCAATTTATGCCGTTAATTAAAAAACCTTTTAACAACATACAAAGCCGATAACCAATCTCCCGTTTTCTCAAGCGTCAATTTACAACAAATCTTTGATTTGTAAAATTTGTAAAAGGTATATAAGGCAAGGTAAGTATTATAATTTTTTATGGCTTATGAATAAATGTACACAGTACATGATTTTATTTTCTTGCAAATAAACTCATTTTGGCACAAGATGGAAGGATTAAGTGAAGTTTGCCATCACAGCAAATTTACTTTCGCGTAATTTGCCGTAATGGCAAACGTCAATATTTACTTGTGGGCTTAAAGGGTAATGCGGGTATCTCTGCGCCATCTAGCGACCGAAATGCGCATTACATTGAATATCGCAGAGTTTGAATCCATGTTTACACAGTATAAATAACTATTAAATCCGTCTAGATCGAAAAATTCTTTTCAAAGACAAATAGGCTCGTGTCCAGAAATGGTCTGTGTTGATATTTTGTTCCTAGAAGGGCTTGTGTTGATATCTTGCCCATTAAAAGCATATTACACTGTTTTCACCGTTTAACCATTGCGTCAAAGGGATTTTGTCAAAAAGATTGTATAATTCTGTTATTATTACGGTGACATATATTTTTTATTTGCTTAAAACATTTCGTATGAGGTGTTCTTCAAACCGGGAAAGAATGAGGCAATTGTCAATTGTGATTATGTGTGAATTTTGCATTTTGATTGAAATTTCTTGGCTTTCCCAATGGTTTCCATAGTAAAAGTACGCGACCTTTCAGTATCTATATTTCTCTTATAACACCGGTGACCCCCCTTTTTCTTTTCAATTTTTAAATGTATACCCTCAAAGCAATAAACTGTGAAAGTATGAAGGATATGTCAATTGTAGGTGAGATACCCGCATTTCCCTTTAAACAAAAGACAATAGCAAATAAGGTTAAGAGACGTTTGCCATCATGGGGCATTTTCCTCCATCACGGCACGTTTGCGATGGGTGTAGGAAAAAATAGTAACGGAAAAAATGGTCACGGAAATAACGGTAAACGGAAAAAATGGTAAACAGAAAAAAGGTAAAGTGCTGGAAACGGAAAAAATGGTAACAATAAAAAAACATTGAAATTTAAAGCCTTATTGAACATATGTAGCTAACAAGATAACGAAGCAAACTGAATCACACTCAATCATCATTAAACAGTTCAACGGTTGGAGTTAGGTTTCCAACGAATATTGTAGCCTACTCCTCGAAGAAAGTCTTCCACTGTCTTGGTGCCCTCCTGTCTCTCCACACAAAGTCTGTACAGCCTGCCTTGCAGTTGCGAGTAAGCGTGCTTTACGTGTTTGCGCGATGGTTCACCACGGGCATTGGAAAGTAATGTGGCGCTGACTTGGGCCGCATCCCCAAGGGTAGCAGAAATCGCACGGACCATGGCTGCTTCAAAATCGATAACAATCGTCAGTGGATCCGGTTCCCTGGAGACTGCAGCGCATTTCTCAATCACAGCACGAAGTAGCATTTCGTACGTCTCTCGCGATTTCCGCTGAAGTATGGCGTACACGTACGTGCAGGTTAGTTTCTTTGATAAAAATTAAGCCTGAAAAATAGTTACTATATGATTAGATGATTTACCATTTTTTCCGTTTTTAGCACTTTATCTTTTTTTCGTTTACCGTTATTCCCGTTACCATTTTTTCCGTACCCCGTTTGCGACCACCCAACACTGGCCCAAATACCACCGAATTCATAATGACAATTAAATGTCAATTTAAGCACACAAATGTAATTTAGATAAGAAAAAAATTGTTAAAACTTTCTCAAAATGGAAAGCAGAGAAAAAGTTAATACAAAAAGAAAAGACATTAGTCTTAAAGATAAAATTGAGATAATTAATGACAGTAAATTGAATGGTCAAAGAAAATTAGCTGAAAAGTATGGAATTAGTAAATCACAAGTCCAAAGACTATTGAAACGGAAAAGCCTATGAGGAAACTGTGATTCTGAGAAATAGCGATTGCATTATGCTTCTTGTGTAAAGTTAGATGAAGCAGTTTGGAAATGGTTCAAAATGTCTCGAAACAGTAACATTCCTATTTCTGGACCTATGGTCCAAGAAAAAAACGCTAAAATTTGCTGAAGAACTGTCCATTACAGACTGTAAAGCTTCAAACGGTTGGCTAGATAAGTTCAAAAAGAGGCATAACATTGCCTTCCAAACCGTCTGCGGGGAACGTTGATCCGTAGACAACGATACAACCCGCAAAATTTTACCCAAGTAGGACCAAGTCTCCTAAATGGGACCACCTCTGAAATAGGGCACATTTTTTATCCGGTCCCATGGTTGGTCCGATTTCAGAGATTCCACTGTACGTGTATCTTATACGGGAATGTCCGTATGGGAAATGCCACGTAAATGTACGTGTAATATACCAACGACTTTTAAAGAAATTTTACGTGGAAATTCAGAACTATAATACACATATAATATGCCTTTTATTTACCCATGCATTTTAGTAGTGGGAAATTCCACGTATATATAAGTAAGCCATACAGGGGAATGCCCAAGATGTGTATTACGCAGGAAATTAATGCATTTTACACGATGTTTGCTTGTGCATTTGGTATACATTTGAAGGTGGCGTTTGATAAATACGCATAATACACGTTGCGCGATACGTGTGTAATATAAGTGTAATACAATTCGCACATTATCAGATATGGACATCTTTGTCCAAATTCAAAAGATATGCATACTATGCGTAACATTATTCTACTCGAGTAATATTAATGGGCAAAAATGCGTGTAATAAACGTTCTTAAATATGCGTCTCACACAGGTGAGTAAAAATGCGTTTAATGTGCATTTCAAATGTGGGCATCTTCTTTACCATGAAATGCATAATATGCGTCCCTAGATACGCATACAATATGCGTAGGGAAAAAATGCGTATAATCTGCGTATTGAAAATGAGCATATATTTTCCCGCGTATTTTATATGTGTAATAAACGTTCCTGTATATGCGCATATTATACGTGGGTCAATTCACGTATAATATGCGGATTCAATATCGGTATCTTTTTCCCACGCATTTTATAAGTGTAATATATGGTTCTAGAAATGCGGATTTTAGATATTTTAAATACTTTAGATATTAAAAACATTAATATACGTATGCTGTTTAGGGCAAGAAGGTCAAGGTCACCATGGTACCTCTTACGTAACGTTGTTCAGGCCCAAAGGATCGAAACTGAGCTCAAAATCTCAAACAGTTTTCAGTTTTTGATCTTCAGCGTGACTCAGAAGGTCAAGGTGACCAAGATAGTTCTTGTGTAACGTAGTTTAGTCCCAAAGGGTCAAAATTGAGCTCAAAATCGCTCCATCTCTAACCGCTTTCGACATGATGGTCAACTTTTGGTTTTTGACCTTGACCGTGACCCAGAAGATCAAAGTCAGCGAGGCAGCTCTTATGTAACGTTGTTTAGGTGTTTAAAAAATATTTGGACCTCATTTTGACCTTGACCTCTGAGGTTCAAGGTCAAAAGATTTTTGCGGATTTCACGACGACTCGTTACTATCTATATCTCTGCGAAATGCCGTCTTTCTGTGACAAACTCTGCAGGAGGAGTTTTCTGGAAACCACTTTGAGTTCAAAAATACTTTGACCTCAATTTGACCTTGAAGGTAAAAAATTGCGGATTTCACGACATCTCATCACCCTCTGTCTCTGTGCCAAATTTCATCGTCCTACGTCGAATGACGTATGAGGAGTTTTCTGGAAACCTCCGAGACGGAAAAAAGAAACAAAAGAAAAGGAAGAGGGGGGAATAAACAGACAGAATTCTTAGCAAAGCACACCCATTTGCAAACTGTGTTTGCAAGTGGAAAATGTGATTTCAGAGTTTATTTCTGTTTGTTAGTAGTCTATGCCTCACAAAAATAGTGTTAAAAATAAAAGTATTTAAACAGAATTTTATAATCAATAATGTTAAGAAAAAGTGCCCAACTCTTAATTAGCCTTTCACTTCAATGAGTTACATGCATTTTAAATAATTTTCATACTCAGAGTCCCCATATTTCAGTCAGTTATAATCGCAAAGAGTAATTATACATAGATAAACACTTACAACCGCACCCAGGTTATAAATTAATTTTAAACGAAGAATTTTAGAAATTTTCGGAATAAATTCAGCGGACTTAATATGATTTATTTTGTAAATTATTACATATTGCCCCACAAGATCTAGGTGACCCCTTAAGCTTGGACAATTTAAAAAAAATAGTGCTAAAAATTGCAAAACAATGCATGTTTCTTCAACATTGCCTCGAGTTCTTATTTAACCTGAAATTAAAATGTTACACGTAGAAATGTGCAATGCTCAGAGTTTATAATACAGAGAAAAGCTTTATTTTACACACCATCGAAAAAAGATTAAATTACTAGTGCCGGTAGAATGTGCCTAAGCCAGGGGTAGCTCTGATAAAATAAGGCAGATGTAGTTCTGTTAAAATAATGCAGGGGTAGCTCTGTTAAAATAATGCAGGGGTAGATCTGTTAAAACAAAGCAGGGGTAGCTGTGTTAAAATAAGGAGGGGTAGCTCTGTTAAAATCAGGCAGGGGTAGCTCTGTTAAAATCAGGCAGGGGTAGATCTGTTAAAATCAGGCCGGGGTAGCTCTGTTAAAATCAGGCAGTGGTAGCTTTGTTAAAATCAGGCAGGGGTAGATCTGTTAAAATCAGGCCGGGGTAGCTCTGTTAAAATCAGGCAGTGGTAGCTTTGTTAAAATCAGGCAGGGGTAGATTTGTTAAAATCAGGCCGGGGTAGCTCTGTTAAAATCAGGCAGTGGTAGCTTTGTTAAAATCAGGGAGGGGTAGCTCTGTTAAAATCAGGCAGGGGTAGCTCTGTTAAAATAAGGCAGGGGTAGCTCTGTTAAATAAGGCCGGGGTAGCTCTGTTAACATAAGCCAGAGTTAGCTCTTTTAAAATAAGGCAGGGGTAGCTCTGTTAAAATAAGATAGGGGTAGCTCTGTTAAATTCAGGCAGGGATAGCTCTGTTAAAAAAATGTAGGGGTAGATCTGTTAAAATAAGATAGGGGTAGATCTGTTAAAATAATCTTTAAATATTGTTGCATTTGTTGGGTCATTTTTTTTCTATTATTATTGAGGGAATGATGAAGTGAAGTTTTATTAAAGTGATGAAGAATTAATTATTCTTAAAAACCTGTTAAAATAAGGCCGGGGTAGCTCTGTTAAAATCAGGCAGTGGTATCTCTGTTAAAATCAGGCAGGGGTAGCTCTGTTAAAATAAGCAGGGGTAGCTCTGTTAAAATCAGGCAGGGGCAGCTCTGTTAACATAAGCCAGAGTTAGCTCTTTAAAAATAAGGCAGGGGTAGCTCTGTTAAAATAAGATAGGGGTAGCTCTGTTAAATTAAGGCAGGGATAGCTCTGTTAAAAAAATGTAGGGGTAGATCTGTTAAAATAAGATAGGGGTAGATCTGTTAAAATAATCTTTAAATATTGTTGCATTTGTTGGGTCATTTTTTTCTATTATTATTGAGGGGATGATGAAGTGAAGTTTTATTAAAGTGACGAAGAATTAATTATTCTTAAAAACCTTGAACAAATTTTTGAATTTTAATATTTTTGCCTCAAACTTATTCAAGCTGCGAGATGGGTTCCTTGGGAAATGCTGTTGACTACATGCCATACATACTCTAAAATGATATATACAAAAATAAGTCAGCTTAGCAAGCAATAGCAGGTAGGCTCAAACTTTAAAAATTTTACTTTTGGGGCATCTCACTCTGGGCAGCATGTGCCATGACGGGAGGTTATTATACATGAAGCTGGCTCTCCTGTGACCAAGTCAGTTTAATCGATCTTTTAATATCTGTTCTATAATATATTGATATGTCTGCGATATATCATACTGGTTCTTGTCAAGATACTCCGCCTCTGAAAGGAATCGAAACGCAATTGTTTACTTCGTTGTAGTTGATAAACAAATAGAAACTGGAAAACGATGGTTGCGCAGCAGATGGCACTGGGTTTAATCATTCTGTCCACAGAAATAAACTAACGGTGCATTTATTAAGTAGAGAGATTGAATTTGTATGCGAGAAAAAAGAACTGGTTTGGAAAAAAACAGAGAGAGGAAATGGTCGATTTTTAATGAAATTAGCTTTTGTGGGCCACTTCGCGAGGATACCAGTCTTTCTACAAAGGTATCTCGAAAAGTAAATGGCCATGTCCCTAGGTAGGTTTCTCTTGAAAAAGGCTCTTGGAGATCCATCAAAAATGGCCAAATCGCTGGATTAAAAACTGAATTATTTTTTCGATTATCGATTGCTTTATGTCGAAATTAACCGCTTTTCGCTGCTTATCTCGACACTTAGTTTGGGTGGGGAGGGGGAGTTTGGAGGGGTGGGGGAATCTGGATTTTACTTGGTTTCAGGACCGAAAAAATTGCAATTTAGCCAGATCAACTTAAAATCTTATACAGTAAGAACATAAAATACTTAACCGACGAAACTTTTGGCCGAATATTATTCAGATCATAGCTTTCTTCTAGATTTTTTTCTGTTTTCATTGAAAGTGGCAGAATTCTTACAAATACGATCTAACACTGTTTTCTGAATTCTCCAGATTTTTCTCTAGATTGTACTCTGCCAGGCCGGTGCTCTTAAAAATGCTACGTAAGTAATGTTTCGACTGGTCTTGGACATGCGTGATTTAATAACACTGACACAATAAGTTTTACTAGTGGGAGCGATAAACCTTTTGGGAAATCTACATTTTCATTTAATTCATTCTTGAAACTATGTATTTTGTTGAGAGTCTTCTGCAGCACACTCCCCAGCCATTCCCACTGCAGATATGCTTTTCAATGGTGCGTCTTATTTGCTATTAAATGACTGTTTCTTGATCTAGTTCACTGTATTTTTCGCCCAGTTCACCTTTATTTAAGCAGGCTAGAAACAAGTCCTTCTCGGAAGTGCCACTTGTCAATTTCCCGTATGGCATTTTCGACAATCCGTTTGTAATCTCTAAGGAAATTGGTTCGACAGTATTTCTGTTCAGTTCTTCCTCGTCTTTTTTGTCATCTTCCTCCTCATCTTGTGGCTGAGGTGGGAAGAAACGCTTGCGGATAAGAAGGCCGATGAACGTGGCGAAAAGAGGCAGCGGTGTGAAATGGGCTGTCGTCACAGGCATCACGGCCGCGATATCACCCAACGGTTGTTCAAACGAATTTTGTAGAAGCACCATTGGAATCGCGATATTCTGCACACCCGTCTCTATGGCAATCGTTATGGAGCGTTGTTTTGGCTGCTTCCCAATGAACATGGCAATAAGATAGCCGAAGGCAAAACCGATGTAAGGCTGGAGTAGAGCAGGAATGAGGAGGAATGGGAAGGCGCCGATGATACTGTAAATGTATCGGTTCGTGTACATGCCGAACGTCACTAGGTAGAAGACGAACAAAAACGCGAAAGGTTTGATGCCTCTCCCCACCATATCCGCACCCTTTTCTCTCAGTCTTCGAAATAATATGCCTGCAAAATAGAAGAGCTGTGTTTAATATGGAACATACAATATCCGATTTTCCGGTAAGGTTTGAGTAATTTAAATAGTACATTGAACTCAACCTCCCCTTTATTACATGCCGGCGAGGTTTAACGGCTGAATACGCCAGTCGATTGACCTTGGCCGATAGGTGCTCGCCACCTACCAGCCTTGCTATATTCCCTTGCGCGATGTCAAGGAGGGTAAATTTTGTCAAGTGGGAGGGGTGTGGGCGGGTAGGGGTGGCCGAGACATTTAAAATTGTTATAGTGAAAAAGTTTGGGTCATGAACCTCAACTCCAGTGGAATGGGATAACTCTACACTTTGGTGACATCTTCCTTGGCCTTTTTCTGAACGCCTCAGTATTGCTCTATGATGTCACATAATCAGCACACATGTTACATGTTGCATAGAACTGTCCTGTCATGTGCAACAAAATGCACATTTTCATTTCCTGTTCCAAATCTGTTTTGTGTGCAATATTTTCAACGGGAAGGAAAGTGTAGTGAAAAGGAAGAATGTTTTAAAAGACAAAGAAACCAAAATTGACAATAAATCAAGGCAATAAGTAAACACAGAATAAACATGAAGATAAAATGGTATATATGATTTTTTTTCTATTTTTTAATTTCTTTTTTCTTTATTACTTTGCCTGGGATATTTAAGCTTTGATTCTCGGTATATCTTCGATAACCGTTCTTATACCAGACTAGTTTTTAAAAATATTGCCTAAACGCAAAAATATAAAAAAAATGCAGTATTGGTAAAAAATAAGAAACTAATATACATTTTCACACAAAAATTTTATTGCCAACAGGCAGTTTGTTTCATACTTTTTTTCGAGTTGATGTGAACGTAATGATACGGGGTTTAGCACAAAATCCCGCGGGACAAAACCCACGGCACAAAACACCGCGGACAAAATACCGCAGGACAAAATCCCGCCTAGGACATAATACCACCGGACAAAATCCCACCATTTCTTTATTTTTTAATTTTCAACTCTACCAACGTAACCAACGTAGGTGATACTGATGTAATTATATTTATTCTTCAAATCTAGACGACTGTGGAGCACACTTTTTATTGGTTAACTATGTACTACCCACTCCGGAGAATTATGTAATCTAGATTTATTGGCTGCGGCGATCTACTCCAAACGCTAAACTTGTGTATAAATGTTCGGAATTTGTTTGTTTTCGATATCAATTCCGAAAATGGATTACATTGAATCAAACAAAGGTCAACCGAAACTGCTGCACGAAGGGTTCTTGTAGTTCGAAGGTCTCCAGAATTATTATGCGAACGATGAGAATCTGCGATTATATGTCAGAATGTGTCAGACAACATTGTTTTCGCCTTTGAAATGCTTCAAGAAGCAGTACCAGAAGACGTAAGCCCCGCCATCGATTATTTTGAGGATAACTACCTTGGCCGTCCTCGTACACGGTACAGAGCTCCTCCGCATTTTGCACACGAAACTTTAAATGTGCACGACAGAGTGCAGCAAAACCTTCCAAGAAGAAACAACAACTGTGAAGGTTTCCACAGAAAACTGCGGTCGGCCGTCACTGCCCACCACCCAAACATTTGGCGTTTTCTGGACATGTTACAGAGGGAGCAAGCCTTGAACAACGTGCTGCTTGCTCAGCAACTGGGTGGCATAAGAAGCTGAACCGCAACGACGCACTTATCGCGCCATTTCACAGCGCAACAGTGGTCGCTGATTACGACAAGCGGAGTTGCATGCAACATAAAGATGTAATTTGATGGTGGCTGCAATGAACATGTAGTTTGGGTCGTGGATTTTGTAATCATGAGTTAAAGGAGTTGAGAGTTGTTATTAGACGAACCTGTAATCATGGGTTAAAAAGAGCTGAAAGTGAACGTGGAAAGTGCAACTGAGTTTGTATTAGATGATCCTGTAATCATGAATTAAAAAAGAGTTGAAAGTGAAGTTGTACACAGATTATCTTGTAATCAAGACCTGAAAGTGAACGTAGAAACTACAATGTCATCATTTTAAATAAATATTACAAAATCAGAAAAAATAAGGAAATGGCGGTATTTTGTCCTAGGTGTATTTGATCTCGCGGTGTTTAATCCGGCGGGATTTTGTTCTGTTCCCAATGACAGGAAAACAATGCGTTTACGAAGCAGAAGGTACTCATCTTAAGGCATGTTTTAAGGCATGTCCATAAGAAAAACTCCTTAAGCCCGCAATGAGAGGGCAGGAAAAAATGCTCATTTTTATTCCCCATTAAAATGGGTCTTCGTACACATGTTGTACCTGCTAAGTTGGATGGACCTGATGCTTTAAAAAGTATCATCCTATCTTTTCTGTGTCCGTAACACAGTTGAAATGTAATTTCTAGTAAGATTTAGAATTAATTTCACTGGAGTACAAAACTTCATGGTCAGCCCAAAGCACTTAAAGGATATTTACCAGCACTGGGATTCGATCTTCACTTTTCATTCTTATACCTGTGACGAAACACAGTTTTAGCACTTATAATTTTTTTAATTTTGTGGGCCCTTCCAAAAGTCCGATGGAAGAATGAACATGTCGGAGAATCGCTGGAAGTCTTGAAGATCAATGAGGCGAATTGTGGGAGAATTTCATAAACGGGTGGCGGCGTAGCAATTGTTTGACTGGCCAACTGCGGCTTGCACAATCTGTGGTGGGTAGCTTCGTTGTTTGTGTCGTTAGTGCAATGCTTTCAGAGACATATTCACTCAACCATATGCGGCGGTACACTACAGGGAGTTTCTGACCGCCGAATTTTGGCTGTTTTAGACTGTTTGCACCGTGTTGGTGGTGGGTTTCAAGGCGCTCACGTGTCCTACACGCCCCAGTCTGGTTACCTGTGGTCCACTTCGACTACAAGGTGACCATAAAAGACAAGGACCACAGCTACAGTGAGGGCGTCGCGAGAACAGGGCTGAGGGTGCTCTCCATTGTTGAGTATATCAGTCAGACCTTGATAAGTGAGTCCCAGGAATCCGATGCGTCCATAGTGACCAAGGTCATTGGATGTCTTGTGTTTTTGGTGTTGTGTGGAGATAAAAGCCTTCGTAATTATGTACTGTGATACTGTATCGAGATTATTTGAATGGATTTAAAACATTTAAAAACTGTAAGTACATTTAAATTTGCACAGTGATAGGGCATGTAATTAACCGTTCTTTTTTGTCTGTTAATAGAGAATCGACAGCGTAGTGTCAGAGAGCTTGTTGCTAGTGTAGTAGCTGGCCACAAACGCGTATTACTCGTCGTGTAGCTGCTTGTTCTTATGTACAACACCAAACCGCTGACAAATCACACTTTTAACTCCGTAAGCTTCACTAATCAAAGGTTGTTATATTCCCGAAAACAAACCGAGCTCGTCGTGTAGTTGCTTGTTCTTACGTACACCACAACACCAAACCGCTGACAAATCGCACTTTTAACTCCGTAAGCTTCACTAATCAAAGGTTGTTATATTCCCGAAAACAAACCGAGCTCGTCCTGTAGTTGCTCGTTCTTACGAACGCCACAACACTAAACCGCTGACAAATCCAACTTCTAACTCCGTGCGCTTCACTAATCACGTGACTAAAATTTTCGCTCTCTTTTGCACAACTGGAATGGAGCGAAACCTTTTTTTTCCTAACGACTCCACAGATTTTAACACGAATTTCATGAAACTTCACCATATTGCGTTTTTTTTAAACTGAGTGACGTTTTGTCTACCTTTCTACTTGCTTGTTTGAAAACAAACGACCCTTATCACTAAAGCGTTATAAAACTAAGTACACCCAGAACAGTGCATTCTAAGAGGCGAGATTTCCCTAACGCTTTTCTTACATGGAATCACAGCATACGCATGGAAATACATCGAAATACAACATAAATACACGTTTTTTCACACCAAACGCGTCAAGCGTTTACGTAGCCCTCAAAAATTGAAGAAAAAAATAGACTGGTGCTACAAATTGTGTTTGGTCACAGGCGTAAGGATGAAAATATACATCGAATCGCAGTTCGAGTAAACATAGGGTTGCCTATAAAGTACTTGGAGCTAACCATAAAGTTTTGTACTCCGGTGAAATGCATTCCAAATTTTATTAGAAATTAAATTTCAAATGTGTTACGGGCACAGAAAAGATAGGATGATAATTTTCAAAGCATCGGGTCGATCCATAGGCAGCTGCAATGCATTTGTATAAAAACACGGTTTGCCCCCATACCATGAAGTTATCACATGTGTTTAATGATAATTTTATTCTGGTTTTTCTGTAACATTTAGAGCACTCTTTGAGTTGTGTTCGAATGTGTTTTAAAGTGATCCTGTGGTTTCAAACTTCCATTTTTTTATTTTTTGCTTTAGATTTTCAACTGCCTGATTGTTAACACTTGGCAAGGACCTTGCAAAGAGTATATTGAAGTTTTGTCTCTCTCTTAACTGGTCCGTCATATTGTCTTTACAATTCTTCTGACCATACTGATCCTAGGGCTTCCAAATTTCGTACATATGCAGTACTTGATCTGAAGTTGCTCATCTCTCTTTTGTTTTGCCTTTTTTGCCTTTATTTTCAAAAGCAAAAAACAAAAACGGATACCAGTGAACTGGTTAAGTCCACCGCCGCACCCCCGTCTTTGAATTGAACAGTTCGTTTGTAAATTAAGAGTAACAAAGGGAATTTATTTCGAAAAAAGAGAAAAATAACCACAGCTCGCAGAGCTCCAATGTATGATCTGCAATGGATATCTGTCAAAAATTACAGTCAATTTTGTCTGGTATGTCACATACAATCTTATCACTATATAGAGTTAAAAAATATGAAAAGCGCAGTTAGCGTTTCACAAATAAGATATGGCTCGTACAAAGTTACCACTATAGATCGGGGATATTACACATTTTCATAAGATTTCAAAAATCTGGCAATTTTTCATATTTTTTTTTTTTTTTTTTGAGAAAAACCAAAAATAACCTTGAGTTGCACACCTCCAGTATATGTTCTCTCTTGACGCAAAAAGAAATGAAATTACTATATAAGTTACTGATATATGGCGCATACAAAGTTACCACTATAGATGGGGACAGACAGACGGACAGACGGATGGACGAACGCGGCCCGTTTCTTGAGTCCTCTGCTCCGCGCTGCGCGGGGTCGAGGAACTCAAAAATGACTTTTTATCAAGAAATGCAACGCATAAGGTCTACTACATCATTTGTGCATAAGGCTCTCGTATCTACCAAGAACCTGTGCTTTACATAAACAAGAACCTGGTTCTCAAAGCGAAATATCAGATGCAGACACTTGGCAAAAAACATAAATTTGCTAATTACTCTACGAAATAGCATCCCTTCCCCTGCCCCTTCCCCTCACCATGAATGGTGCCCAACTGAAGCTAATAATTTGTATGAACATTGAGGCTTAGGCTATGGTTTGTATGCATTAAAATCTGTGAAGTGTCAAAAGAAATTCTTTTTAATTTTGCATTTTTTTAAAAATAAAACGCTCTAGAAATTGAATAATAACCCACTGAAAGTCAAAATGAGATTTGTTTGAGAGGTGGCTCACAACAGAACAAATATACCGTGAACCAAAGTTTAAAATACCCCAGGCATAGGACAAGGTAAAAGGAAATAAAAATTGTAAAGGAAAATAATAGCTAACAGCTCACATTCGTTGTGCTGTTGTGTTTACTTCTCATTGCCTTTATCCTAGTTTTTGCTGCATTTGATGGTAAACATTTGTTTGTTTGTTTTTTTTTTTAATTTTATTTATTTATTTTATTTATTTATTCCGGCAACTCGCTTTACCGGACAGACCTTTTCAAGGGCTTTAGCCATTGTTTTGGGCATGACTGAGTTGGTCAGAAAACAGCATAGTGGTATAAATGATTGCATGGTATATTGGCTATGGATGTCGTTAGTGATTCACAAAACCTCACTGAAATTTGGATCTCCCTAAAGTACTCGCAGCGGATAACAAGTTAAGTAACTTTATAGAAGTACTCCATTTACCAAACAAAAACATTTTAATGCTTAAATATTTTCAATGGGATAGAAGAAATATCTATAGATTGTATGATTTTGCGCATCGTTGTTTTATCCGAGGGGGGGGGCGGTGTTTCTCCAGAGTTGGCAAAAAGATTTGGGTTTTCTCATCCGGCGTTTTTCTTCGTCATGTTTCAAGTCATTTACCACTGCCAAAATTAAGTGTGAAATGCAGAATTTCTATGTACAGTCAAAATATTGTAATGATATTGTGTGAAAAATGAGCTCCCTCAATACACCGGACACCTCGCTAAACTGGACAAATGAGCTCAGTCCTGTTAGTGTCCTGTTTATTGGGGTTTTTCTGTAATAATCTACCCTGACGAGGTCACGAAGTGACCTAATTGGTGTTGATTATTACGTTTCCAAAAAGTGCAAACGCATGATCTAGCTGATGATGCGCGACCTAGCTCTAGGGCATAATAGACCAGACTCGAAGACAAATCTGTGGGTATATAACACAACATGGAGAACTAGCGTAGTATGGAATGCCATTTTCACATTTATTAGGAAATTACTGATATCAAGAATCAATCTTTGATATCAAAAATTCATTTTTTTTATATGAAGAATTAATTTTTGCTATCTGTAATTATGTTTTTGATGTCTCTAAATGTATTGTTGAACTCAAAAATTTTTCTTGATATCAATAAATATATCGAGATATCAAGAAATATTTATTGGTATCAAAAATGAATTAATGATTTCTAAAAGTGACTTTTATCAAAACTCTCATTCTTCATGGCAGAAATGAAATATTTGATAGCAAAATTTCAATTTTGAGCTCAATAATTTATTTTCCTATTATTGATACCAAGAATTTATTTCATATATCATTATCGCAGAATGAGACTTTTGTAATTTATATTCTGAAATCTGCAAATGATTTTTTGATCTCAAAAATTAATTTTTGGCATCAAAATATCGATCCATTTTTAAGTAAATAAATTTGAAACACACATCTATGAATAAAATAAGACTGGTCTTTGTTTACAGATTCCTTCTTTTAATTTTTTAACCGTACAACAAAGAAGCAATTCTTGAGCTCAAAAATTGTGTTGTTATTATTTATATCAATAATTCAAGTTTTCTTCTTCAAAATTTAATTGACGATTCGCTAACTTTTGTATAAATGTGTGCCTCCCTTAAAATTTCTTAAGTTTGTGAAATTGATTTTTTGATCTTAGAAATAAATTTTTCATATCTATGGAATGCCATTTTCACATTTCTTAGGGAATTATTGATATCAAGAATTAATTTTTGATCTCAAAAAAATGATTTTTTGATATCAAGAATTAATTTTTGATCTCAAAAATCCATATTTTGATATCAAGAATTAATTTTTGCTATCTGTAATTGTATTTTTGATATCTCTAAATGTATTCTTGATCTCAAAAAATAATTGTTGATATCAATAAATATTTAGAGATATAAAGAAATATTTACTGATATCAAAAATGATTAAACGATATCTAAAATTGATTTTTTGAGATAAAAAATTAAATTCTTGATAGCAAAAATGAAATATTTGAGAACAAAATATCAATTTTGAGCTTTGGTTTTCCTTTTATTGATATCAAAAATTTATTTCAGATATCAATATTTCAGAATGATACTTTTTAATTTGCATTTTGAAATCTGTAAATGATTTTTTTATCTCAAAAATTGATTTTTGATATCAAAATATCAGTCTATTTTTTTTAAATAAAAAATTCAGAAACACGCGTCTGTAAATAAATAATGGCTGGCTCTTGTATACAGAATCTTCCTTTAAATTTTTACTGCACACAAAAGAAGCAATTCTTGAGATCAAAAATTGTGTTGCTATTATTGATCTCAATAATTCAAGTTTTCATCTCCGAAATTTAATTGACGATTCGTTATATTTTGTGTAAATGCGTGTCTCCCTTATGATTTTTTAGGTTTGTAAAATTGATTTTTTTGATCTCAAAAATAAATTTTTGCCATCTAAAATTCAATTATTGATAGCAAAATATAAATTATTGAGATCTACATTTATTTTTTGATATCTTGAATTATATTTTGATCTCAAAAATAAGCATTAAATGTTAAAACGGCATTCCATAGACATCAAGATATAAATTAATGAGATCTACATTGATTAATTGATATCTTTATTTATGTCTTTTGATATCAAAAATAAGCATTAAATGTTAAAACGGCATTCCATAGGCGTAGAACGTTTTCTCCCACTTTAGCTAGTGATGTTGAGATTTCGACAGAAAGGGACTTTTTCAAATTTTATGGAATCATTGCCTGACACTCCAAAATAAACTTTCTACAATAGCTAAAGGATCTAAAGGATCTTGGATGCGATTCCAATACCTAATTAAGCTCATAAAGAAGTTTGATAACATAAGCCACTGTAACTTTACTTCAGTCATGGTTTTCTCCAAGTATCCACGTGTTTTTGTTTTCATTTATTATTGTTATTGTTATTGTTATTATTATTATTATTATTATTATTATTATTATTATTATTATTATTATTATTATTATTATTATTATTATTATTATTATTATTATTATTATTATTATTATTATTATTATTATTATTATTATTATTATTATTATTATTATTATTATTATTGGTGACGTTATCAAAACGTTAAGTTTTTTAGTTTCAAAATGGAGGTGGGTGGTTGTATTGGTCTTTCTCCAACCCCAGGCAATCCAACTTCCTTTCCCAAATACGTTCTGCGGTCTGATAATTATTTTGGTTTCCTCTTAATGGCCCAGGTCAGTGAAAGAAGTTTCCGTGTCTACAGAGGCAGAGTAATTGTCTTTCTCCCGCAATTTACGTAGTTAACCAACGCAACACCGAAGATGTCTAAAGTCTTTAATAATGCTTTTTTCTTACTTCACGGTTTGATTAAGTAAAATAATAAATGTTAGTTTTGGTTATACAATAGATCGAGGAGAGAGGGTGGGGATATATTCAGAGTAAGGAGAAGGGTGTTAATCTAGCCTGTCTTACTTACCGGCGGAAGCCAAAAAAGGGAGGCGTGAAGTTGGGAGGAGAAAACCTAGACTATTACACTGCTCATATCTTAGTTATCTATTTCTGAAGTACATTTTGTTAAATATTGAAAATATTATGCACAAATCTTCTTTAACTTTTGTTTCGTTTATGTCTTACCAACAAAGAGAGGTATGACGAATGATGCCAGGTTGGTTAATATGTTGAAATATGGTATCTCCACCACTGATGTGTCTATAAAGAAGCGTCCTTCCAAATAAATCCACAGTGGCATCATCACTGAAAACAAAAGAACGACGTTCTGCACGTATCGAAGGCTATCCCGACACTTTGTCGTCGAGTGTGTCTGGTCAATCGATCCCTCGTCGAGTGACATTGTGACATTTCGTTTTATCGATATTCGTACAAAATCAGGCACACACAAACAAACAAGGTTCCTATTGATGCCATCCCTACAAAACAGTATACGTATATTATACGTATTAAATATCTAAAAAGCATGGGCAAAATGGCCATCTTTTCTCCCACGCATAATAAACGTATAAAATACGTAAAAATGTCCCATTTCTAGAACCATATAGTATACGTATAAAATGGGTGGAAAAAAAGATGCCCATATTGAATCCGCATATTATACGTATATTTTTCGACGTATAATATGCGAATATACAGAAACGTTTATTACACAGATAAAATACGCGGGAAAATATATGCCCATTTTCAATACGCATATCATACGCATTTTTCCTACGCATATTGTACGCGTATCTAGGGACGCATATTTTGCATATATTTTGCTTGGTAAAAAAGATACCCATATTTGAAACGCATATTAAACGCATTTTCACTCACGTATATTATACGTGTAATATGTGACACATATTAAGCGTATATTTTGCGTGGGAAAACAGATGCCCATATGTAATGCGCATATTATGCGAGTATTTTCACAATACGCGCGTATCTAGCAACGTTTATTACATGTATTTTCGCCCATGAATATTACGCGAGTGATATATGTTACGCATACTATGCACATAATTTGAGTGGGGGAAAAGATGTCCATATTTGATACGCATATTATGCGAATCGTTTTACACTTATATTACATGCGTATCTCGCCACGTTTATTAGACGTATTTATCAATCGTCACATTCATACGTATACCAAATGCACAAGCAAACGTCGTGTAAAATGCATTAATTTCCTGCGTAATGCACATCTTGGGCATTCCTCTGTATGCCTTACTTATTACATACGTAGAATTTCCCACTACTAAAGTGCATGGATAAACAAACGCATATTATATGTGTATTATAGTTTTGAATTGCCACGTAAGATTTCATTTAAAGTCATTTGTATATTACATGTATATTTTCCGTGGGATTTCCCGTATGGGCATTCCCATGTAAAATACACGGTAATAATGCATGAAAATTTCTACGTAGCAAATGCATGGGAAAATATACGCACATTATATGTAGTCTGGCAATGTGGGCCTATTATCGCAGACCGGAAACAGCCGCCATCCAGCAATAATATATTTAAATGTTGCTAAATGCTGCATATTTTGGAGGAGGGCTGCCTTTTTTTCTAAGTATAACAGAAAGTTAGACGTGGGAATACCAATTTCACTAAAATTTTTATGAAAATTGTTTTATGGAGTACTTTATAACTGCACTATAATGATAAAGGTTCATGTGCATAATACATATCGGAAAGAGTCTCAAACTCCCCTAAATCCCACGTAACTACATGGGAATTTCCCCAACAAAACACACACCATTAATGCTCGGGTACGTGGGAATACCTACATATATTATGCATGGTCCCCATGTGGGACTGCTATCTGGGGCATTACATTGGTGGGCAAACTCTGAAATGCATATAAAATAAGTATAAAAAATGCATAAAAAATCCGTCTAATATCCGTGGGAAAAAACACTTGTAAAAGGCGTTTAATAACTGGTGCGAATTACGTGTAAAATGTGTATAAATTTTTACGTGAGAAAATATGCGTATTTTATGCTCATTATCGATTAGGAAAATGACCAAAATACAAGTATATTACACCTAACTTGCCCATATTTTACCCGTATTTTGTCGGGATCTGGTTCCTTGGCTTCAGGACTCTTCGTATGGTAATATATTCATGTGTGGTTTGATAATCACGCATGCCGATCGTGTTATGTGTGTAAGAATGTAGTACCGGAAGTTTCCGAAAAGAAGCCCTCGGCTTCTGAACGAAAACTCGACATTTTGAGCTTCTCATATTGAAACCAAATAGAAGCCCCGGTTCTTCATTGTTATTTCGGCCATTCATTAAAAACAAGAAAAACAAACAATTGTCAAACTGCGCTGTAATTGAGGCTCTCAAAGCTGCTGAAATGCGAATCGGTACATCAACAACAAATAACAATAACAAATCACAAGCAGGTCTCTAATCAAAAAGAATGATGCCAATAGCAAAAATCTCACTCTATATAATGGCATTTTGTGGCACGAAAGTTGGCGGTTTTTTACTGTGGCCACTTTCAAACCAAATAGAAGTCCCGCCCAGCAAAAACATTAAGACGTCAAAATGACTTCAGGACGACGTCGGGTTCCGACCTAAATTCGACGTCAGAATTAAGTCGGTTTTAGGTTGTATATGAAATTGGAACCGAGGTCGGATTCCGACCTGAAACTGACGTCGGGTTTACCACCTTGAAACGACCAGTCTTAGACACGTCTTACAAAAATAGAGTCTAGAATTATAAAATTAAAAAAATAATTAATCATTCAACTGCTGTTGTGAAATACATACGAAAGCATTTTCCACGTAAATTTTTTACAATCTAGGAAGAAAAAATACCGACGCGCCATCAATATTCTAAAATTTTCATGTAAGGATTACATTTTTTCTTCCTCTTTTTCAAAATGACTTCCATTTCTGGTGAGCGATAATAAATGTTCATCGCTTTTTGGTCGTTTTTGCAATGTCAGAAAACCGACGTCGCCTCGACGTCGAAATAAAGTCTGGTTTTGGGGAAATAGGTCGTGACGTAATTCTACCCATTTTACAACCTTATTCAGAATATGATTGTGACCAAAATCCAACTTTTTTCAACCAAAAAATACGTCGGTTGTTTGCTGGGCGGGGGCTACTATTCGGAAACAGTTTCCAAATAGAAGTCCCAGGGCTTCTATATGAGGGGGAGGGGGTGCGGCTTCTTTTCGGAAACTCCCAGTTATGTGAGTTTTACTTGATATTGTTAATTAAAATGTACAACTAATGTCAATCAAACAAAAAAAAAACAACTATGCATAAAATTATATACAACTATTAACAAAACGAAAGAACGGCACACTGAAAAATAAAAGGATCACACAAAGTAGAAAGAAACCACTAGACCTAATGACACTATCAAAGGAGGCAAAAAGAACACGAAAGATAACTTAAAGGGATGTTCTAGTATAAGCTCTGGATCTTGCTCAGTTCTGTATTTTCTCGAGTATTAATATAGATAATAAATCATTGGTTGCGCGTGCAAAGTTTAACATGAATTTAGTACAGTTTGTGACCGTGACTGTGACCCTCTTGGAACACACTCAAGGCTGTCAAAATCACAGCTATTTTATGTTTGCCGCAATTCTCATAAGAAAGTGATAATCCTGACGGTTTATTTTTTAGTAAGAACTCTTGACTTGTCAAAAAACTGCCTCTTGTATGAGATTTCGTTGATAACTGAATTAAGGATGCAAAGGTATGACGCACCTCATTGTTTACATTCTTTTCCAAATGAAGTGCCTCGATAAATTAATAGCCAATAGTGAAATAAATGTTGTTTAATTTAACGCCACTTTAATCTAAGAGTCAAGATGGCGAGGTGGTAGATAACAAAGACACTCAAAGTCAATGACAGATGACAAACTTGTTTTTACGATTTTAGATCTTAAAAATATTTAGGAGCTGATGTATTTTTGTTCAAATTCAGATGATTTTTTCTGGCTTGCTTCTGTAATTTAAGAAATCAGATTTTGGTGGCAGATTTTAGTTTCAGTTGACGAACACATGTATCTTGGCAAATGATTATACCAGCAGACAGGCTTGATGTTTAACACGGAAAACGGACAAACCGCACCAGGACGAAAATCGCCCTAGGACTAAACCATTTTTTTGGATAAAACAGGAACATTTTTTATTTTTGTCATAATATCTTACGGTGGTTCCTTTTAATTAACTTTGATGTACAATTAAAGAACAGTTCGCCTCATTTGACGGAGATTATTGATGAGCTTGCACAGGAGTACATTTCTTGGCATTAACGTTTGATAACTGATTGCACTTCTGGCAATAGGTAACGCTTCAGTAGCATCAATGAAGTTCTGTAATGACTTCTTACAAACCAGAGTGATTTTCTTTAAACATTTAGTGTTTATTTAAGGCAACCGACTAAGATCTTTGATTCACTTTAATAATACAAAACTGGAGTACACTTTATAGCATTTAATGCGTATTTCTGACGCTCGATCACTGATCGCCATTTTCATTGATAGTTAATTGCACAACAACGTTCGACTTCATTAGCAATAGCAATTGACTTCAATGGTGGCGTTCAGTACCTCTAACTAAAAAAAAAAAGAATGGAGTGTAGCAGAATTTATTGTTTGTGACAGGTACAGTTTAGTCCTGGAGCGGTTTGGTCCGAGGGGCGATTTAGTCCTACTTTGCAAAATTGGGGCGGCTTGGTCCTGGGGCAGCTTAGTCCTGGGGCGGTTTGGTTCTGAAATCGTTTAACATTTATGTGGCTTCAACGGGCACATAACAAAAGGGCGCAACATTCAACATGTAACAGTTCTATTTCCAGCAGGCACCTGCAATTCATTCCACGCGTCACAAATATTTCTACAGAAACGCTGGGCACCTATACTTTATAACTGATTCAATGTTTGCTTTTAGTGGGTTGATTCATCTACTAGATCAAATTAAGTATTGTTACTGCTCAGAGAATACAGCTCTTAAAATAATAGCCTGTATATGAAAAAGTCATGTTGTTTTCCTGACTTTCAAGGCGGCTGTGTTATTGGTGAAAAGAAGAATGCGACACTTGTTCAGACAGGCTTATCGCTTTGTGAAGTAGAAGTTTGAACACAAGCACTTTCGCTCTTAAGTGATTTAAATTTTTACGTGGTTATATTTCACTTAGTTTGTTTAGTTCATGTCTTCATTTTTAAAATAAATTCGTATTTTAGGCGAAGGGAAAAACAACGTTGTTATTATTATTTTTTAATCCACCGACTACTGACTTTTTAAAAAATAAATCGTCCCCTCCCCAAGAAAAAGAAGAGAGATCGGCCTGGAGCCTTCCAAAATTCCCGTATATGTTTCTTTTTAAAAACAATGTTTAAAAAACGGCCAAATAAAACGTTTATAAGTGATACTTGTATTGCTGTTACACGCCATTTTAGGACTTTGGCCTTTTTAAAACGGCGCTGGGCCATTTTGTTACCGCTTTTGGTCGTAAAAAGGCGGTACCACTACAGGTTGAATGCCGTGGTTGAATTCAGTTGGAAGATATGCCATTTATTATTTGATTTTTCACGAGCATGATGTGTATGGAAACAAAGTTTGCCAAACGTTTTCTCTCTGTCTCCAATTCGCCCTTTCCCGCAGTTAAGATTGCGCGGACGTGCAATGAGACTGGCAGTGTAAAGCGGCGCTGTGCCGTACTGAAATGACGACCAGCCTTGCAAAATGTAGTGAGAAAACGAGACTTTTAGATATATCCAGATGACCCCCCTCCTCAATCTGAATACTCAGTGGCTAGCTATATGTGGATTTTTCAAAGAATTTGCCGATTGATTTCTGTTGCTACAGCTGCGGATATCTTCGTCAAGCATCTTACTGGTTACAGGAAAAGTCCTTCCTACTCACCATGTTTGCCTTTTTGGCTTTTTCTTAGATTTCGATTTCAATTTATCAATATACATTTGTTTCCGCACTTTAGATTCAATGTCCTTGGTAATGTCTACGGGTGGTAATCCATTTGGTAAGGATCCTTGAGGTCTATGATTATAATTGTAAACTAAGTATACCGATATGTTTGCCGATGTAGAAAATAGCGATACATCATTTCTTTAAGAGTACGTATAACTTTTTCAGCAAAGTTGGCTTTCGTCTCATTGTTAGTAGTATATGCATGAATGCCTTCTTTCTTTAGCAATTTGCATCTATTCTTGAATGATACTCGCATGACTTTTGTCTGGAATAGGTTGCACCTACAAATGTTTGAAAAGACATCAATGACAATGAGTAGAAAGTGATTGTCTTCATTGTGTTGTGTAATGTTAGCTACGTCTGCCAAGTCGACATCCCACATATCATCAATACCACGGATAATGATACGTTGTCGTTTAAATCTATATTTCACTGGTTGATGTAAACTAAAGGCATCCTGATCTTGTAACCAATTTTTACTTTGGAATATGTCAAAGGTTCTTTGTTTTGTTTCAATAGTTTGTATAACTTACTAGGTCCTGCAAATACTACTGGGATTCCAGGTTTAAAATAAGTATTGGTTAAGTAGTCTTTCCAAGTTGCCATATTAACTTAAAAATGAAAACAATCATTCGCATAGTAAAACTTTTATTGACATGCAAATATAAATCACATAACCACTATTTATTAATTTTTTTAACCGGTTAAAGATTACGTTATACACTAAAAACAGACAAACATTAATGTTCCTCAAAAATTTTACAAATGTCTATATTCACTTCAACTCGTACAATATTAAATAGGACAAGCTCTGACATATCCGTTTACAGTGAAACATTATCATCATACAGTAGCAGCCACAATTAGCATGAGGTCAGCTGCCCAAATTGCATAGACGTTGATAAATGCTGAATCAATGTCATAAGTATTCCCTGGTAAATTCTTCACATTCACTCAGAAAAGATTGGATGAAACGATTTCTTGGAATTGTCATTCCAATAGCTTCCCAGTGTCTATGCATATTCTTCACTTGTAAAACCCAATCGGATTCAGAATAAGGAAGCTTTGAAAGTCAGCATAGTTCACTTGGAAGACACCATCCAATGTCTCTATACATCTGTGAAGAAGGGATTGAGATGCTGACATTGTTCACTGGTCTTCTTCTGCAAAACAATCTCTCAAATAATCCACCACGCGAAAGTACACTCCTAAATCAGTACGAAGAAAGTGAAATGCAGAATCAACATCCTTTGTCTCTTCTATTCCAATTTCATAACACTGTTCAGTAAACCTATTGTGTAATTCAATTCTGTTAAGGCTGCAGTTCGTCCCATCAAGTATCCAAGTCCCAAAGCTGTTCTCTCTCGAATCCAGAGCGAGTTAATTAATCAATCATAAAGTCTACATATATCCGTTTAAAAATAATATCCATGTTCACAATAAACACGTCTTTACTACTTAGTCTGTGTAGAATATATATGATTATGCACCTTACACAAGAGTTCTTTTATAGTGTTACTCTTCTCAATACATTGGCCTTTCATCTAAATACATCTCACCAACCTTTAAAGCTTCACATTTACTACAAAAATTTTAGGTTCACATAATTTACAGTCAAATCTGTGGCAATGACAATCATCATCTTCCACTCATCTTTCAGCACCGCAATATGTACATATTAATCCAAGCTGATTCGGTACATTTGCATTACTCAACTCTACATCAGCCAGTTGTTCCTTTGTCAGATTAGTTGCTTTTATCTGTTTATGCTCAGGTAACTGGACTGCTGTCATCCAACTATAACATTCTATACACGTCTCATCAAGTAAAAGACTTTATGTTGATGATGACTCCTCATGTAATACGCTCTTTATTTGTGGCACTACATCCAGCAGTATTGCCCATTCCTTATCACTGAAGTATGATCTTTCCCTTCAAATTGAGAGCTGCGTAAAAAGCTGACATAGCGCTTGTCGTTGAACGTAATCACTTCTAAACGCTTTTATTTTGTTAAGTTTATTTTGAAATTAATCATGTGCATTTTCTCTAAGTTATCATTCGCTCTCTTCCAGAGAGAAGCAGAAAGACCTATCCAATTTTCATTTTGTTTAATTCTGATGAATCGACCATACCGACTATCTTCAACTGCTAAGCTTAAGGTAGCACTGATCTGAAAATTGGCTATCACCGTTTATTTCTCCATTTTAGTTACAAAGATAGATTGTAGTTGAGAAATCTGTTGACGAAATGCTTGTACTCGTTCAGGTGCTGAAGAAATTATGTGCTGTTCAAAGCAGCATGTCTGCCTTATATACTCTATTTCCAGAAAAACTAAATTCAGAATCGTCTGAGACGTGTAAATACGCAACAATCACAAAAGTTTCTCGCGGGGGGGGGGGGAGTCGGGAGGACAAAAAACCCTACATTTTCAAAATTGCATGAAACGGATAAATACGCAAAATTACAAAACTTTCCCACGATGGGGGTCGGGAGGGGTCGGGAGGTAAAATCCAAAGTTGTTCAGAATTGTCTAAAACGCATTAATATGGGAAAATCGCAAAATTTTCCCAAGCTGAGATTGGGGAGGAGGGTTCTAACAGTTAGAACTTAGTCGGTGATAGAAAGTAGCGGCGAAAGTTTGGCACTTCTTATGACATCTTTTAACTTAACAGGTCGCTGTTTTCAGCTGCAGCATTTTGAAAATGTAGCTATGGGTTGACAATTTTGTATCATACATATACAGTAAAACCTGAGCTAAGCACCTGTCTATTAAGGACGCCTGTACATTAGGGACACGTTCTGTCAGTCCCTTTTAAAATCCAATTGACTTGTACGTTAAACGACCGTGTTAATTGCAGACACCTGTGATTTAGGGACAAAGACACTTTTATTTGTCCGTAACTCCATAAATGCTTTGAAATTAACCTATCTGCTGAGGACAGCAGCCTTTCACCACAAACAAAAAACCGCAATGTGACACTCGTTGCTGCATGTTCTCGTAATCCCTGCTTATTGATCTTAAGCAAAACCTGAGTACGTGGTTTCACGTATTGTTTGGACAGGAATTGACCGTGGTAAGAAAATGACATTACTGAGTTATCGTTTTTTTATAAATTACTGGATTTGTTAAGGGTAATTTATACTGAATTGCAATTGAAATACAGAGATATCGGTTCGAAACAATCTAAATGGGAGGTGTTAAGCGGAAGAGAAATGAACTTTCACTGGCGAAAAAAGTAAAATTAATCAAGGCTAGCACTAGCAAAAGTGTTCTTAAATTGGCAAAGTGAAGACAAATAAGTAAAACTTGAGTAATAGAAGCAGTTTTAGCTCATTAAGCAGCTCTCGTTTATTTTTGTTACGGCGAATAAATTTCAAAACTGTTTCATGTAATTTTTCTTCTTAAAATGTCCAACCTGTCCGTTAGAGACACCTGTCTATTAAGGACAGAAACGCTTAGTCCCTCGCTGTTTTTAATAGACCGGTTTTACTGTATGTATCACAGTCGTAAAACTTGGATTGATGCAAATTTTCTAACCAAGGACGCCGTCGATGAAATGATAGGTTCGATCTTTTCCTAAATCTTTTTATTTATTGATTTGTAGGTTATTATTGCTTTGGCGCCTTATCTTTAATATATGACCTTAAATGAGCTCAGGCAGTGTTAAAAACTGTATTGTTCAAATGAAATCTGTGGATGTTGATGCAAAATGCATGGTCGGCTAAACAAAAAAAAATCACAATTTTCACATAAATGATACCTTTTACTTTATTCATCAGAAGCTTTGAAAATGTTTAAGCAGAACTTTTTTCCTATTACATATACAACTTTCAACAAACGTTTTTGCAACAAAGACAGGTGTGCTGTAAACTTGCTGTCGATGTGCGAAGGCATTAAATTTGGATCATGCGTAACCCAATTCACTGTTTCAAGTGTGCGTGCTCTGTAGAGGGAATCCGTAGGATACCAATGTGAAAACAAGGAACAAATCAGAAAATGCATTAAAGTTCATCTGATGCCTTTTAACTTCATTGTCTCTATAAATGAAAACCGACAGTCACATGTTTCTTTTATACTTACACATATTATATGTGTTCCATGTTTTTTTTCCTTCTGAGTAAAAGTGATGCACGGCGCATGCACAAACGATATAGTCCAAAAGGCATTTAAATACGTCATTGCCCTAGAAGTGATTATTTGATGATTCAGGAACTTTCTTATGAAAGTACGGAATGGCCATACCCGTAACTTCCCTCACGCTTTTCAATTCCATTGTCGAAATCAGTGAATGCACGAATTCTTTGTTTCTAAACACCCACATATAGCTCAATAAAAGTAGCTCAGACTGTAAGCAAATGTGTAGTTAAGCAAGACGCAATACACGTGAATCATTGGGAAACTTGTAATCATGTGTGACTACTAAGAAATATTCCAAGGGATATTGCTATAAAAATATTTTGTTATGGAAGTGATGCGAGAAGACAGGGTGACTATTGTCTATTCATAAAGAAATGTATAATAAAATACATTGTTAATCTGAACGGTCAAGTCCAAAAGTGCCAAAATAGGATGCTGTTCTGAAAGCCATCTTTGATAGCACAGGATGACCACATTTCTACAGCTTCTATATACTCTTTGGCCTGTTTTAGCCAAACAGCTACGTGTGAACAAATATATGTTTTCCACTATTAGGCTGGTGTTTTCTCCAAATATCCGTGATGGAGAAGTTGATGTTTTATCTGGCCTTACTCTCAACTATCTTTATCTGGTAGGGCACTAAATAAAATGATAATGCATTAATACATTGATAATTACTATAATTCTGTGTGCGAGCTTGTATTTTAGATGTATTTATCGATGCTTTGTTTTGTTGTTGTGTATGTTGTGCCTGAGCGTTATATATATATATATATATATATATATATATATATATATATATATATATATATATATATATATATATATATATATATATATATATATGTTTGTGTTACTAGTGTTATATATGTTTGTGTTACTAGTGTTTACACAAACAAACCGACAAGGCATTTTGCCAGGTGATGCATATTATGTTAGTCTAAATATGAAATAAGTGTTTTGAAAACAACTACCAATACAACCACCCACCTCCATTTTTAAACTAAAAAACTTAACGTTTTGATAACGTCACCAATAATAATAATAATAATAATAATAATAATAATAATAATAATAATAATAACAATAGCAACAATAATAATAATAGTAATAATAACAATAATCATCATTATCATCAGCAGCATCATAATCATACTCATAATAATCATAATCATAATAATAACAATAATAATAAAAGAAATGATATTTACCAGATTAAAAAAAATGGTGCCCGTGTAATTCGGAGATAGCAAAAAGTTTCAATTACGAAAGGTTATTGAGTGTATAAATCCATTCGATCATAAACTTTTTAAAATCATAGACTTATTTGTTATTTGTCAAATTGAAATAGTTTAAGGTGTTTTAATACTCTTGATAGCAAATTTTATCATGGCTGAGGTGTGCATCTTTTCGCCAATGACTATGCACCTCTTTTTCAGATGATTTTGAATATGAATTGAGAATTCGCAGTTAAGAATATTATAGTTAAAATTGCTTACCTAAAGATGCACTTATACTAAAGAAAGTCATGGTAAGACTCAAGCTAACATCTCCACCAAGAAGTAAGCACCAGACGTTGCTGCCAGCGCCGCCTGGTGAGCAGGAGGAACAAATCAAGCCGAAACCAAACAGTTTGTTGTCCCGCAGCAGTGTCATTGCAACGCAAAATCCAATCTATGACATATCAGTATTTCTACATTTAAGCAACTTTTTAAATTACATTTATTTAAATGTAACTGTGCCATTGATTCATAAATATGGAATACCATTTTCACAAATTTAATATCAAAACTACTTTTTGTTATACAGTATATATTTTTGATAAAAATAATAATTCTTGATATCACTAAATATTTAAAGAAAGTATTAAAAAAATATTTACTGATATCAAAAATGATTTATTGATCTCTTTACTGGTTTTTAGAGACCAAAGGTTGAATTCTTGTTCGCAAAAATGAAGTAACTCACAGCAGAATTTCAATTTTGAGCTCAACTTATTTTCTTTTTATTGATATCAAAAATTAATTCTAGCATTATTTCAGATTTTTTAATTTATATTTTGAAATCTGCAAATGCAGATGTCAAAAATTATTTTTTCATTTCAAAATATCGACTTATTTTTATATCTAAAATTCAGATAAGAACTATTTAAAATTGAAGATGTAATAAAGAAATCCAACATTATTTATTTACTGAAAAAAGTATTGGTTGCTACAAGAAGAAAAGAAGTTGGAAGTTGTTTATTCAGGGATCGTCAATGCTAATATTACAAAAAACTGCTTTGGGGAAAAACAACGCGTGAAGATAGTACAAGAGAAATGAAACAGCGTTTGCAGAAGCATGGAAAAATTTTAGCATGGTTTAAAGACTTATGTTGTTGTTGTTGTCAAAAAAAGTGAAAACTACAACTCATATTTCTGTAAAAATAAGGTCTGCAAGTGCTTATAGTCAAGGAGAGGTAGTAAACAATGTGGACTATGCACGTAATGCACGCAGCGTGCGCAGTGCACGCAATGCATGCAGTGAGAACGGCGCGCCATGCACGAAGTAATGAAATATGCATTCAGTCCGTCAACCTGCATATACGATTTATTCATCATATAGTCAACAAGTTTTTACATTACTTTGCCTAGTAATGCTAACATGAACTACTTTCCTACAAATAAAGCCTCTAATTATTAAATTCGTAAATAACATTTGCCTCGTACATAATATTTGAAAAGAAAATATGAAGTGGTTCAGCTGAAATTTAATACCCACACAAATGGACGACAATGAGACAAGGAATGGACAATTACATTCATTATCGTTCATCATTAGATGACACGTTTTATGAAATTGGCATGCGATATGGTTTATATAGATCTATACCTGAAATATGTACTGCAGTAAATAAAGAATTAGATGTAGCTATTACTAAAACTCTATTTGGTTAAAGTACGATAAAATTAGACGAGTTTTTCTTACTTTGAGAATTCATTATGAAATTGTCTTTTCTACTGGAATAGCTGAGATTTTAGGATTGATACCAAATCAGTCTTACAGACAATCTCATCCTGTTGAACAAAAAGCAGATGTGAAACAAGGATTTTATACACTTTTGTGTATTGTAGTATTTGCGAGCCACAAGTAGCTGGAGATTATTATGTTCCTTTACTACGTTTTGTTCGAATCCACGGTCATGATGGTGATGTTATTATGAAAACTTATGGAGAACCTCATGACGTAGCTGTTAACACAGCAAATGTGACACGATAGAAATCAATATTAAGGATGACACAGATCATAATATTACATTTCAAGCCGTATGCATACCGCAACCATTTCCATCATCAAGTGGGTGGAGATTTCCAATGATTTAATGGTGTCCGGATGTATGGAGATGGTATTGGTTCGTTCTTGGGAGCGTTGGCTGGTAAAGCTATTCTAATCATTAATGCAGGGGCTAAAATTATTGTACCACATCTCAAGAAGGCTGCAAAGAATGTGGTTAAAGGCGTGACTGGCCGTGTAGCTCAAGAACTTGGTGGTACTGATAAACGAAGTACACCAAAGAAACAAAGAAAGTTGTTAGAAGGCGTGAAAAGCAAAAGAGCAACAGCAAAAGATCATTTGTGAAATAAGAAACATGATCATTCTTGTGAATGTAATCTTTCTGGATTTGAATGGTTTAGTAGAAAAAAGTTATGTTATAAACTATCAATCACTCACTGCCATTAGAGATTTTGCTCCAACAGAATTTCATATTCCTGCTAACACAGAAGAATATGGAGATTTAAAGAATAGTAGACTTCATGAGGTATGTAGCATTGTAAAGCGTGATGGGACAAATGTGTGGTGTAGATGATGGCGTAACATCCATCAATGATTTGTTTAATGGCTTATAGTCAGACATTGAATTATTTACAAATAGTCGATTGATGTCGTGTGATAATTACCATGGTCGTACTAGCATCATTTCTCACCTCACCTATGATTCGGAAGAGTGGCTCAATTCTGAGCGCTTCGTGCGTCTCAACTATAAGGATACTGCTGGATAGATGAATTCTCATATGGTGAAAACAGTCATTAATGGAAAGTGTGTATCAAGTTTTCATGTAAGCAATCAGGATGGTGAAATAGGTGAAGCAGGAAACAATGGCTTACATACTTGTTATTTTATAAACTCCTGTAAGTCCCGAGTTTATGTTTACGGGTGCCTTAAGAGTGGATTTATTTGAGCAGGATCATTATCTCCCAAAAGGCATGAGCATGAAACTGTGTTTACTTAGGCAAAAAGATGACTATTTATTAATGGCTGCAGATGATACCTTTCAGGTAGAAGTGGGTGATGTGTTTTGACCATTCGCAAAGTGAAGGCTTGTCAAGGTATTCAACTATCACATACAACTGAATTTCAATCTTTTGTGAAAGATAACATCTTTTGGGTCAACTGCAAAAGCGTATTGTAGTTGGAATGGTTCATAATGAAGCCTTTGCTAGGACATTGTCGAGAATCCATACAATTTTTAACAATTTAGTCTGAACTACATGCAACCAGTCCTACCCAAACCTCTCAATGTTAGCATTGTTGATGGAGCATATCGCTTGAAACTCTACAAACTCTACAAATCTATTGATAAATTGAACAGTGAGAAAAGCTCCATCATAAAACGGAGAGATTGGCCTAGCGGTTATGCTTTATGTTCTTTCGACTAAACACTTGATTATGATGGTGAGCACCACTGCGCCCTTATGAAATATGGAAATCTGCGGCTAGAGATGAATTTTGTCAATGCCTTGCAAAATACAGTTGATATCATAGTCTTTGCTGAATCTGATAACATCATTGAAATAAGTGCAAATCGCAGTTTTCATTATGAACACGAAGCAGATAGTTGTCACACTGACACATGATATCATGACAAAAGACTTATTCCACGGAGTCTTCCCTATGGATGAACTGCCAGCATTACTGTAAGGGGCCTATGTCATCAACACAGACAACAATGATGAACCTGATAAACATTGGGTTACCGTGTACTTTGACAAAGTTGTGGAATATTTTGACTCTTATCGACTTGCACCTGTAGATAAAGGTTTAGAAAAGTTCTTGAAATAATGAGTATGTGTATAATTCAATACCTTTACAGCAGCTCATTTCCATTACTTGAGGTTTTTATTGTATGCTGTATATATTGCATAGAGTCCGAGATCATAGCATGTTTGGCATTATAGATATATTAAAAACAAGTGATGAAGATTTTGTAGTCAAAGTTTTTGTATATAGATTTGTAGTCAAGTTTTAGCAATATACTTGCGCAATTTAAAACGCAATAGTATAAATGCTATTTTTTCTCAAGTATTCAGTTCAACAAAATCAATGTGTTGCCAATCAATAACAAATGTAATGTCCCTTTCTCACACTTTGTTTTGCAGGAATAGCCAATACAGGTTCCACTATAGTTCACACCTTACCGTCTAGCACCTTTTCAAAAATAGCGCACTGGCCGCGTGGTTTTGATTCTTTTCAATCACATGGACTTACAAGTAAAGTAAAGGCATACCAAAGTGGTATCAACAAGATTCGAGCTTGTTGAAATGAAATGAAAGCGAGATGTTGAAAAGACGAGAGATGGCAACCGAATGGTATGCATCACACCGGAATGCCACGACGGGCGGTCGCCAGAACGTTCAGGGTGGCGGCATCAACAATTTATCGTCTCCAGCAACGCCTTCAAGACACGGTCTCCGTAAGAGACAGCCCACGACCGACCGAGCCAAGGGTGACAGCGCCAGAGTGGGATCGATCGATTCGAACGACGCACCTCTGCTATCGCTTCCTGTCTGCAGTGGCAACAGCACTAGTTACACCAGGGAGGCGTAACAACTGCATCAGTCGACAAACTGCTAAACCTACTGTGCGACCGTGGAATAAGGTCTCGGCGAGCCGATGTCGAACCAGTGCTGAACCAACGGCGAAAAGAAAAGACTGGGGGAACAACCATTCAGGAAATCGGTGGCTACTGGCTTCGTGGCGCCGAGTGGTGTTCAGCGGCGAGTCGCGGTATCTGCTGTATCGAAATGACGCAAGCCGTCAAATGTACAGAAGGCAAGGAGAGCGATTCGCATAAGCACTATGGTGTGGGGTGCTATTCAGTTTGACTGGAAGTCACAACTGCTAATCGTCGATGGCAATTTAACGGCTATGCTGTATGCAGAAACTGTGTTAGAGGGCGAAATCATACCGTACTGCAGAAATGACCAAAACACAATTTTTTGATGGACAACGCGCGTCCTCATGTTGCTGAAATTTGTGTCAATCTATTGAGAGCTGATCAGATCCAGACCCTACAATGGCCCCCATACTCTTCTGATTGAACACGTGTGGGATGTTCTGATTGAACACGTGTGGGTTCGGGCCCGTACGCCTCCGCCACAAAGCCATGCGGAGCTGAGACAAGCATTGATTGCAGAATGGCACAGCATACCACAACAAAGGATCAATCGCCTTGTTATGTCCATGCCACGACGCGTCAATGCTTTCATCCAGGCCACAGTAGGTCATACAAGATACTGAAAACTGAAAAGCCACAGGTGATTGTCAAATTGGTACAAATTAACGATGTTATAAACTTTGTATTGAACTGCACTGTTACAGATTTGTAACGAATACCAGTTTGTATGTTGTGTAAAATTTTCAAAATTTACGCAGAATACTTTTAAAATATAACGAAATTTCAATTTGCTGTTGCGTTTTTACTTTGCACAAGATTTGTAAAAGGTTACTGGTACACTGCCGTACTAATGTCCAACTAGTGTTATATCATTTTGAGGTCACTGAGGTCCCTCATGTGGTGCTAATTCACCCGTAAACCTTTCATTTAAGTGGAGGATCCCTTGTGAGGTGTTAATTTACCCGGCAAATCCCTTTTCATTCTTAAGAAGAGTCCCTTGCGTGGTGTTAATTCATCCGTTAAACCCCTTTTCATTCATACGAAGGGTCCGTGGCAAGGCGTTAACTCACCCATAAACCATATATTATTTATATAATATCATGTATTTTATTCAAGTATTATTTGAGGAAAAAAGTCGATAAAAAAGTCGATGAAAAACTTGACTTGTTTGTTTGTGTGTGTTTTTTATTTAACATAACAAATAACAAATATTTACAATTATTGAGAATAACAACAAATCAAGATATTTGCAATTGATTCAGCAACAATTTAACAAATCAAGATATCTACAATTGATTCATTTTCACATGTAAACTACAGTAAATCATTGAGAACACTTTATTACACAAATGTTTGAATCATATTAGCCCGCTCACAACAACTTAAATTGATATAAGTATCATAAATGTTATCATCCCGTTATGAAATCTGACAAAACATTTATCCGACCCAATCACTTTGACATTGACATGGTTTGATAATGTCATTTCATTTAAAACTTTCATAGTCTTAATCATAGTCCACACATCAGGCGTAAAGTCAATATATTTGAACCAATATATTTATATTCAATATATTTCTTCACAGAGTGTGATGAAATTTTAACGTTCGGTAAGCTCGCCATACTGTTCAAGTTGTATATAGCGTTAGCTCTCACGTTCATTGACCCTCACACTAAGATCTGACATTTGTAGATAAAATCCTGGTATTGGTAAAGATTCAAAATAACCCTTCACCACTGCTCGATCTTCAGGGGATAGGATAATGAAAGTTCCATAGAAATAGATAGGTCAGTTCACCCAAATGATTCAGAGATAGTTGTACATTTGAGTTCATGATGACAAATGGTTACTTTTTTTGCTAAGTGTCGCAGCATTTACACGCATCAGTCTGATCCATTGAAGTATTTTGCTTCTTCAGCATTTGCCAGTCTTTCAATGACAACAAAGTTCCCTTCATGGTAGGATATAACCTGCCAGAAGCTTGGTCCGTGATCTATTCAAGAATGTCAATAATCACGCGCTGTTGGCATTTCACCAGTTTAATATATTTTTCTCCATTGATGGGTATCATAATCGGTAAATCATCTGGACTCATCTTCTTCATAGACTTTGCGGTTGCAAGAGTTTTAAGCTCAGGTCCTCGCTCTGCTTTAGGCTTAGGTTCTATAAGTTCTGCTTTAGGCGCTGCCTTAAGCTCGGCTTTTCGTTTTTTACACGGTGGCATGGTGGCATAAGGGGACACTGAACTCTTTTTATCTTTCTAAACTCTGGTCGCCTTTGTGGTTGCTGTTGAACTGTTGCAGTTGCTTCGTCTCAGGCCTTGCCATGTGCTTTGTCTCAGACGTTATTATGGGCTTCATCTCACACTTTGCTGTAGGCTTTGCTGTAGGCATTGTCTCAGACTTTGCTGTAGGAATTATTGTAGATACTGTCGTAGATGTCAGTTGCTGTTCACTAACTGCAAACATGTTTACTCGTCAACAGTTTGACACAGATAATTGCTATGTCTGAGGACAGGCGCCTTTTAACTCTGTGTAATGCCTATGAGCTAACGTGGTGTAACCATCATCCAACACGTAGCGCTCGTCATCAAATGGGTTAGACCAACCTTCACAATCTTCTCTGAAAAAAAGTTAATGTTTATGGTGTGAATGATGTTGCCCATGGCACATGACTGCTATTCCCTAAATATTCTAAATACGAATAAACCATTCTTGTACTGGGCATGTGTCATTAGCTCTGACAGGCATAATTCCCTTAGCAGTATGTTTCTCTGTTCCACAATACAACAAACTGTACATCTTTGGTCGAAACCCTACAAACTCCTCTGTGAGTACTCCCATAGTTTCACCTTTCATTTTTCCAACACGTTCTTGTTCACAGTGGAATGCAGGAAATTATCCTTTGGATAATCACTTTTATAAAAAAGATGGTTGGTATGTCATAGCACAAACTGTTTGTGTCACTGAACACGGAACCGAACTCAATCATTCTTTCAGCGTAATGTTCAGTAAGACTTTAAGTTTTTATCGCAATTTCAAACGAGCATAACTTCAAAACTACTTTAATTTCCAACATTTACCATCAAGACAGTGAACTGAAACATCATATGAAATGGATATCGCAAATAAAGAAGTGAGATGCCTTTTGTAAAGACGTGTTTGCTTGCATGTGTTCGACATTATTGAACAGTATGCAGATCATACATGTGATGATACTTATGCAACACCAATGCAAAACATAAGTATAAAGGTATTAGCTGATGAGTCAGATCAACCTCCTGCAAAGAAACAAAAGAAGACAAAAACTTGTAATGTAAATGGATAAAGTTAAAAGAATAAGCCTTGGTGGACATGCACTAAAAGAAGTGTTTGGACCTGAAAATCTATCTGACTTGCTACTGGAAATGCGACAGCAAGAAAACTGCATCACGCGACATTTGAAAGATAGATTAGACAATGGAATAAAATGGGAAGTTTTCGTTTTAGCTTGATTAAAAAAATAACAGAAAATGAAGAGGGGATGTTGGTAGAACGTGGGCATAACACTCATATGAGCACTCAGACTTTTAGAATATTCAACAAAATAGATATTGATAACGATTTGCCAAACGCAATCAAGCTTATCTTCATCCGATGAGTGACAATGTGAGTTCAGTATACAAGTATCAACCGTTTGAATATGAGCTGAATGTGGAAGATATGACATTTCCAGCACAAAGTCATCAAATTCCTGGATTTGAGAAGATGAACAACATTACCATCAATGTGTTTGGTACGGAAAATCAAATTGTGATACCCATCCACATAAGTCGCGTGAGTCATTATGAGATTGACACTGATATCAATTTACTGCTCGTCCTGACAATGAGAAGAGACATCACTGCCTCATAAAGAACCTTAGTCAACTCATGAAGTATCACACAAAACATCGTGGTAAAAAGTTTTACTACTGATGAGCATGAACGCCAAGTATCTGCATGGATGTTGGATAACATTCTTCAGACTGAAGTTCGTAAAGCTAACTTAGAACATTTGCTGGCGTCCAGCTACATTGAGTTGCCAGAGAAGATAAAGAATACTAACGGTGTTATCAACATAAAAACACAGATGACAAGTGCTTCCTATGGCCTATATTAACTCATCTACATCCGATGCATGTCCATGCAAGTTCAGTGTACAAGTATCAACCGTTGGAACATGATACGAATGTGAAAGATATGACATTTCGAACAACAATTCATCAAACTCTTAAATTTGAGAAGATGAACAACATTGGTGTCAATATTTGGTTGAAAAAATCAAGTTATGGTACCCATCTACATAGGTCGCATCAGTCAACATGATAGTGACACTGAAATCTGCTTATCAGTAACAATGCGAAAAGACATTGTTGTCTGATTAGGAACTTTAGGCGACCCATGAAGTATCGTACAAAACATGATGGCAAAACGTTGACTGCTTCAATTGCCTGCATGTATTTATGCGACAAGACTTTTTGGACAAACATCGTCAGGTGTGTCGGAAGCATGGACCACAGCGATTATCATTTCCAGACGATAAAATCATTCGATTCAAGGGCATTGCAAACAACAAAAGGCACCCTTTGTCATTTATGCTGACTCTATGCTGTACAGAGAAACAGGAGAGCGATCGTTACGAACATCACAAGGCCAATAGTTTTGCCTGTGTTGTCGTCAGCGAATATGAAAAGCGTGAGACAATGCTGTTCACGAATTTCTAAAGAAAATATTAGATGAATGTGATCACATCGTGAATCGATTGAGCAATCCATTGGGAGAACTGCTTAGGACAAGAAACAGTTTGGTCAACATTGCTAACAATATTGAAAAGTACATTGTAATTACATGAGCAGGCTGAAATTTAATGGAGCATCCTTGCAAAAATAATAGCCAACTTAGCGGTTGAGGGCAAAGATACGTTTCATAATATGATTGCTCATGTACGTAAGAATCAACAGCAAGAGTTCATTTTGCGAAAAGGAGTATATCCCTATGACTATGTTGAGGAGCCCTCCAAGTTTGCAGAAACCAAGCTTCCACCACAAGAACACTTTTACAGACAATTGTCTGAAGAACAAATTAGTGCTCGAATATTCCGCTACAACAACTTGTGAGTGTCATGACCTCTACCTGAAAACAGATGTGTGCTGCTGGAAGACATATTTGACAATTTTAGAAATATGTGTCTTAGCACGTATGAATTGGATCCTGCTCATTACTATACAGCGCCAGGTTCCACATCGGACACTATTCTGAAACATACCACGGATCAATTGGAATTGATAGATGATATTGACATGTATCACATGGTAGAGCAAGGTCTGCGAGGAGGTATCTCAGTTATTACACATAAATATGCAAAAGGCAACATCTCCTACATTTCAGACTATGAAGTGACCAAGTCTACAAACTACACCATGTCCTTTGACGCCAACAATCTCTTTCGGTGGAGTATTCACAGAGTTTGCCAGAATGCGGATGTGCATGGGTAGAAGATCCAGAATCTAAGGACTACATGAAATTGAGTGAAGATGCTGAGACAGGATATATTTTAGAGGTAGATTTCGCATACTCGAATGGAATACATGATCAGAATAGTGATTATCCAGTGGCTTCTGCGAAGACATTTTAGAAAGCAGTTGGGATTGAAAGGTAGCCCTACGGAAAAGATGATTCCTAATCTCAGTGACAAGGAAAAGCATGTGATGCATAGTCGAAATTTGCAGCAATATGTATCTTTTGGATTGAAAGTGACCAAGGTGCATCGAGCCATTATGTTTCAGCAGAGTAAACGGCTTTGCTAAATACATAGATGTAAACACGGAGAAGAGAAAAGTGGCAAAAAAAATTTAAAAAGACTTTCACAAAATGATGAACAAAGTTATATTTAGATAATCCATGAAACATGTGAGGAAGCAAACTAATGTAGAATTGGTTCACACTAAGAAACGTTTGGAAAAGCCAGTGGCCAACCCTCGTTTCACAAATTTCACATTTGCAATGAGGATTTGACAGCAGTACACTGCCTCAAGCAGGATCTGTTACTGAACAAGCCCATTAAGATTGGATAAACTATTCTGGATCTCAGCAAAGCCCTCATGTATGATTATCACTGCAATGACATGAAGAAGAAGTATCCAGATGCAAAACTTTTTTGTTGTTCAGCGACGCAGACAGTTTGTGTTATGACACACCAACCAGAGACATTTACAAAGATATGCAACAAGATAGTCATCTTTCTGATACAACGGATTATCCAAATGATCATTTCTTACATTACGCTGTGGATAAGAAAGTGTTGGAGTAGGACTTAGGTAGAACTTGATATAAACGTGTGCATGTCACTTTTTATTTTCTCCTTCGATTTCGTTTCCTTGTTTAAAACGCCATGTGAAAAGAGTGTATGTTTTGCAAATAAACGTGGAGCATTTATCGCATAGCTGTGTTGTTTGCAATATACCGGTATTATTCAAGGAATAACCCATTGAAGGAAGTATTTTTGCGTTTTAATTTTTGTCAGGTGTTTAACATTTCGCTAGCGAAATGAGGTTCTAGTTTAAATCTATATTTCAATGATTGGAGTGAACTAAAGGCATCTTGGACTTGTAAC
Organism: Protula sp. h YS-2021; assembly: GCA_949752745.1. Taxonomy (NCBI): domain Eukaryota; kingdom Metazoa; phylum Annelida; class Polychaeta; order Sabellida; family Serpulidae; genus Protula; species Protula sp. h YS-2021. Next base: position 48,025,719 of record OX457027.1, on the reverse strand, counting down.
CAATTTTTCACTTTGGAATATGTTAAAGGTTTTTATTTTATTTCAGTAGTTTGTATAACTTATTAGGTCCTGCAAATGCTCCAGGGATTCCAGGTTTAGAGTAAATATTGGTTCAGTAGTCTTTCCACGTTGCCAAATCAACTTGAAATGAAACCAGTCATTCAAATAGCAAAATTTTATTGACATGCAAAGACGAATATTCTAACAATTCAGAGATAAAAACCAGTTAAAAGACTATGCTATACACTAGAATTCATACATATAAACTGTAATATTCTTCAAACATTTTGCAAATGTCTTTATTCACTTCAACTAGTCCATTATTGAACGTGACAAGCTCTGGTATATCTGGTGACAGTGAAACATTATCCTCATAATATAAAGTAATTCTAGGATGTTCTGAAAAGTCAGAATGGTGTGAAACGTAAAACTATGCAATTTTCCTTATGCTAGGGGTAGGGGGAGGGAGGGGTCAGCTGAAGATGTTCTGCTGATATCGGGGGGAACATGAGATGATTGATAGTGCTAGGAAGGCCTATCTATATAAGAGCATCGCACCATCTTTCCCAGTATCACTGCACATACAGCTCACAGTGATGAGTGCCACATTGAACAGCGTTTAGAGATCGGTCGGTCACCAGGGGGCGGGGGTGAGGGTCTGAAAATGAAAGTGATCAGAATTCTCTGAAACGTAAAACTATCGACGGGGGGGGGGGGGGGGAGGGGGGGAGGTAGCAGCGTCCAGAAATGTCGCCTAATACCTACAGAATTGATCGACGGTATCCAGAATTATCTTCTTATACCTACTGATCGAAAACTCGTAGCTGGAATTAGTTACGCTCCAGTTCTATTTATAACAATAAGAAGAGTTCGTAATGTATGAACATGAATAGAATAGGGTTACAAAACTGTGAAGGAATTTTGTAGCTTTTCACTGGTCACATAAAATTTTAGGCTTTTTGTTAGGCTACATGTGTTAGCTACATCAATTTCCTAGACAAAACAGAACAAAACATAATATTGTGCGTTATAAATAATAAGCACAGCACGCAACAGTCTAAACACACCTGTGTTAATACATAAATATCTTGTCACCGCCGTGCCAACTGCATAGAAATACGCATTTTTCATTTTCTGTTCGAAGTATGTAGCTTTCTTTTGTTCCGAAACTCATTGTAGCTGCTGTTCGTTCTCATCGACGCTAGAAGAGAACATCCTTTCGCGTTCATAAGATTTCATGGCCGAACACTTATGGCCGAACACTCTTGAAAATTTTCAAGATTGCCGTGTGGTCTACATCGTGGGTGTCGACAAATGGCTTCTTGTTGTTGTCAAGAAAAAATCTCTCCGCATTATGTAAGTCCAGAGGATTAAGTAAACAATTAAGGAACAAAGGAACGAAGCAGACAGGGATCGTGCAGCTGTAGTTTCAGATTAACCTTCGTGTTTTAGCAGCATTGGGTTGGAACTGAAGCTTTGTCCAGCCAGTGGTTGGTAGCCTCGTTGGTTTCCAGTGGCGTTGTCACCTTCTAGCAATTCTCATCAACCGAAATCATTTAATTTAACTAAGATCAGGACAAAATTGTATCAGCTTCAAATTCGACGGAGCAGTTCCTTTTTAACGCAACAGTCGACTTGGGCAGATGCAGGGTCACCAGAGGACAACACTGGTGCACATAAATCTCTGAGTTTTCTCGTCAGTTTGAACCTAATTTCAAGTATAGTAGACCAGAATTTTGGAAATTAGAACAACTTTTAGAGCAGTTTTTGCGCAAAACAACTTTTTTACTTTCCAAATTGTCAACCAAACACTGCGTTGTAAATAAATTAACATCAGAATTGTATGAAAGCCCCGTGGTGACTTCAAACTTCAAAGTTCATACTTCAGACTTTGAAGTTTGAAGTTTGAAGATTTCGTCAAGTTTTTCGCGTATTCGTGCGCCTTTTAAAAAGTAGAAGATTGAGTTTTTGAGCCCCACACTAGGCTGTGATGCGTCTTCAATACCAACTCACTCCGAGGCACCACAAGCCGTGAAGAACGGCGCTGTCTGCCCTAGATCACATCGATCACATTTTAAACGTCGTTGCTTTGTTGCAGATATGCATCCTTGGCCATGATGAAAAAAGGCCAGTGCGGACGAGCATACATTAAATCTCCGTTTAAAAAATCATGAAAAGAAAAATACGACCACCAATAAATTGCTTTTGCCATGAACCGTATTGCAGGGTGATTCCAGTCCCAGTACCATCCATGCTTAAACGACCATTGACCAAAACGTAGCAGTTTGGACAGGCAAATCTGATAAGAAGTAGAAATAAACTGATATAACACTGAGTCGATTGTGAAACAGTTATTTGTATTACACAAATATAATCTGAAAGCCGTCTTAATGACAAACAAAATAATTCATTAGTTAAGCCACTATTCTAGGCCGTCAAAGTAGAAGAGCATCTTATATTTTGTACACGATCATTTGCTTGATTTGCTGCTTATCAATTAACAGATCTGAGAAATCTTATTTTCCTTGCAACGTTATGTTTATTTTATGGTAGAAATGTAAATAAATATTGGCCACATTCTGTACCGAAATATTCAAAAGAGTTACTTTTCCTGATCTTGACTATAAATATGAAAAATGCAGGAAAATTAGACAAGTTGAGTAACCCATCCATACCCACCCCCTCCAAAAAAAAAAAAAAAAAAAAGAGAAGTAACTACCCTGTAAAAATCCGACGACTTAAGAGACACAGGCATTGAACAGATGTCGCGATTGGACGTCTAATAGATATTCGAGTCTGTAACGGGAATCTCAAAGGCGAAATATTTAAAACCTGGCCAAAAAATAATATCTTTATAATCTCAAAGCATTGTCTTGTCTGTAAATAGCAAACCAAAACCAGGTTGAAAAGTTTTTAAAATTCTACTCGAAGGGAGAAAGTGATTTTAAAAATATTATTTTTGGCAAAGTGTTTAATATTTCGCCTTTGCGAAATAGGTTCCCATTTACACCTGGGGCGTAGTCCGGAGGAGATACTGCATAAGTTGCCGTTGCGAAGTTTTCCTGTCACCTGTTGCATGGTTTCCACTCACCTCCGAAACGGTGAGAGCTAGGACTTTGAAATTTGGCACACATATAGTCTATGAGATATGGATCCAAGCGAAAAAATGTTGACTTACGACACAATCATCAGTGTCTTATGACGTCATGAAAGTTCCAAAGTGAAATATCACGAAAACGGTGGCAGTTATAGCTTTACAGCAAACTACGTCATGTGATTATCTTTTTGCAAAGAACATTTTGATGACAATATCTTTTACCTGTGACGTCACAATGACGTGATTTTTATTTATTTTTATTTTTGAACGTATAAGCCCGGGATTTCAGCACAGCGTGCACAGAAGGCTTTGCAGATTAAAAATCTGAAATAAAATCTAATTAAAAAGCTCCAGCTCTTCCCAAGCACGCCCCACCCAAATCTACTTTGTACAGAAAGCTCCTGTATCACGCCAAGCCCACAGTGCAGTTGTTAGACTGAAGTATATTGCAAAGCCTTTGCTTCTTTAGCATCATATTACAGTGATCAATACTGCAATAACAATGCGTTGGCTTAATCATACGGTTTAGATGATACGATTTAGTTGAACAACTTTTATGTCAAGTTATGTTCCCCAGTAAGTTATGTTCCCCAGTAAGCGGGAAACATTTTTTTTATACTTTATATATATATATATATATATATATATATATATATATATATATATATATATATATATATATATATATATATATGTGTGTGTGTGTATGTGAATGTATGTGTGTGTATAGATGTATGTATTTGGTTTATACGGCGCAACGTACGACGTCATATGACATCTTCATGTGTTGTGGACACCATATTTTGTTAACAGAATAAGTATCAAGAACGGCAGGTCGGGTCAACTTCAAATTTGGTGGGCTTATAACCTGGGTGGGGTTACCAGTTGTTTTGTTATCACATGAATAACAGAGCGATATGCACTTGTCGTCTGTCCGCATGCGTTCCTGACTGAATCCCGGACAAAACGGAGAAGACCAAAACGGCGACAGCCAAAACGGCGATGCTAAAACGGCGACAAGTGCAACCCCGGACAAAACGGCGACGATGATTAATAATTTAATGTTGAAAATCAAAATACACAGAATAGTGTTGCCGGATAAATCAATTCATTTCTACTTGAAGATAAGTATAATTTGAATCAATATTGAAATTTTAAGGGCAAAATAAAATGGATAATTTAACACTTATTTCCTCTGATATTCCCAATTGCCATTATACAATAATCCATCTTGGGCTGGGGGGGGGGGGTAAATAAGCACATTTTTGAAAGACAATTGTTTTAGCGACTGTGCCCACTAATCCGTTAGTGCACGTGAATCCACATGGATAAAAGGCAAAATACCTTTAAAACGACTTCGGATTATCAGCAATGAAAGGCCGATGTTTTAATCGCCTTAATGAGTTAATCCTTAATTGTATCGGCTATGTGAAATGCTTTTATTATATACGAATTCACACCAATGTAAGTGAGTAAATCATTCCTTGAGCAACTCAACAACATTGTATAAATTGGACGATTTTTCTATGAATTTCTTCAGTTAGAAACTGCTGTTCAACAGTAAAAGATAATCAACAAGAGATGGAACTTGAAACGTTTGAAACGAATAAACGTTGTTACTTTTTGTTTCTTTTTACTTAGCGTTTTAAAGCATAAACTTAAAAAAAAACTCCGTCGCCGTTTTGTCCGGGGTTGCACTTGTCGCCATTTTGACCGTCGCCTTTTTGGTCTTCTCCGTTATGGCCGTCGCCGTTTTGGCCGTCCCGTTATGTCCAGATACCTTCCTCTATATCTCCGACACTATGGTTTGGATTGCTTTTTTTTATTTCACAAACGGATAGAACACATAATGAACATGTTTCACGTCGATCGTAATTTTGTTCAGATTGGTAAAAATTGTCGAAATGGCAAGTTTTTTTTCATTATTAGAACTTAACGACGTATTTTTGTACGTGCTGTCAAGGCTAAACCTCCAAAACTTTTAATTGGATTGTTTTTAAATTTCACATGCTTCGCAGTTCATATTTGATTCCGATTCATAAAAATGTCAAAATGACAGGGTTTTGAAATTTGATAAAATTTAACATTCGTACAATGGAACGTCGTGCCCAGGATACATCTCTGAACCTATATGTCGGATTGTTTTGGAATTTCACGCACGGTTAAAACACATATTGAATGTCCTTACATTTTGGTTCGGATTTATGAGAAATTGCAAAATGACAATGTCTTTTTTCGATTATTTGTCATGCAGCTGTTATGGTGGCATTACTATTAATGAAGTTGTAAGTGGAATACTACATTTTTAAGCCTCCATTGTTGTGATTTTATGTTCACAAGTATAAATTTTATACTCGGTAGCGAACTCGGCCTTGTTAAGTTCATATGGGAAATGAATTTTTCACTTTTTTTTCTCTGCAAATGCTTTCCGAGGATTTCTTCAAAAATGCGAAGAGCTGCAACTTCGAAATTTTATCGGGGAATATATATTCAGAAATTCTGAGGAAAGCGATGCCTTAGATGTTGTGTATCTATACTAATTTTACACGGGATGAGTAGTCTAGCTAGGAACAGTAAACAGTGTGTACTACCATCAGCAGGCAATGTTTATTTTGTGTGGTGTGTTACACGAGGCAAGAAAACTGTGGGCCATTGGTAGGCAGGAATAAATTGCATTACAGTTGCCCCCTCCCCTCTCTAATTAGCTAATTCGAGTTAATCTGTTCAAGGTTTTAATTTATATAAATGTTAACAATGTTTATACGTTTCCAAGTGTATCACTTCTCTTAAAAGAAAAAAAATGCGCCTCTCTGGTTTAGTTCTCTAATAGTGCTGTGTAAGCTTTCATGCATTTCGGTGCTGTTTCTTTGTGACGCTGGCATGTGCGTCTCCATCCTAACGCTGTTTGTTTCCCTATTTTGGTGACATTCAGATCTGCCTCATTTATGTCAATTCATAAACAAAAAGGGATTTAAAATAAATATACATACCACAGGCATTAGAACATACTGGCAGGAAAATCCTACCGCTGGAGCAAAAGGTCGTCTCAAAATATCCTTTACCACCGCCAGGTTGAGGGAACAACCAAATCCAAAATTTAAAAGAATGAGGAAAAACATCGTACCAAATCTGAAAATCTGAAAAGGAACAAAATATGATTTCAGTCATCATTATTTATTTATTTTTAGTTTTGTATGTTCTAGTCAAAACATGTTAAATTTACGCTTATCGTTACAATGAGTTATGTTATCTTTATCTTTACAATTATCTTTTTATTATATATCGGAAATGCATAAAAATAATGAAAAACGTTCTTCTTAGTGAGAGCACATTCTTCTTTAAATTTCTTCATATCGCTTAACATAAAGTACTACGATCAATCGAATGGTTTTCACATGCTCACGAGAGCAGAAGTACTCACAGCTGCCTATCAACCAAAATGTAGTGAAAATGGCCAAAACAGTGAAGATGGTTAAAGGATTGAAGATGGTCAAAGCAGTGAAGATGATCAAAGCAGTTAACAAAGTCAAATCAGTGAAAGCCATCAAGTAGTGAAGAAAAAGCAATGTCGGAAGGCGAGAAGGGAATATTGTGAGAGCTGGCGAGGCCTAGATAATGACCACCGAGCATTCTGAGCAGCAGGTGTGATTCATTTTGACGTTTAAGGACAGCGTAATAACAGAAAAAAATGTGAACCTCTGTATCTATGCATATGTGTATATAGTAAAAGGCAGCCCAATGTAGATATCATTAACTATAGGTGATATTGATTTTAATGCCAAGGTCACAGAGGGGTTATAAATATCAACTTCAATATGTCATTTGTGGTGGCAAAATTTTAATACACTGGTAGCACAGTCAAAACCAGCTTCGAAGTCACAGCACTGACTCCGCCCAAAACGTCCGTACATATACAAACTAAAATATACTAAATCTAACACAATCTGACAGGCATTAGTTTGCCCATGTTGGACTGAGTACGCTATACTATACAGTGGTATGCCTCCCAGCAAACAATCCCACGTCAGGGAAACGTCAGGACGAAGTCGGAACCCGACGTTTCTGACGTCGGACTGACGTCGGGTTTAGGCTGTATATGAATTGGAACCGACGTCGGGATTTTAACTGAAAGCCAACGTCGGGGTTCGACCTAAATCCGACGTCGGAATTAAGTAGGCTTTAGGTTAATTGTATATGAAATTGGAACCGACGTCGGATTCCGCCCTGAAACTGACGTTGGATTTACTACCTTGAAACAACCAGTCTTAGATACGTCTTACTAAAATAGAGTCTAGAGTTATATAATTAATAGATAATCAATTATTCAACTGCTGTTGTGAAATACATATGAAAGCATTTTCAACGTAAATTTTTACAATCCAGGAAGAAAAATACCAACGCGCCATCAAAATTCTAAAATTTTCACGTAAAAATTACGTTTCTCTCTTCCTTTTTTTTCAAAATGACTTCCATTTCCGGTGAGCGATAATAAATCTTCATCGCGTTTTGGTCGTTTTTCAAGGTCGGAATGACGTCAGAAAACCGACGTCGGAATAAAGTCGGGTTTTGGGGAAATAGGTCGTGACGTAATTCTACCAATTTTACAACCTTATTTTATTCAGAATATGATTGTGAAGTCGTTGCGACCAAAATCCAACCTTTGTTTCAACCAAAATGACGTCGGTTATTTGCTGGGTTGTATCTATTTTTTGTTGTTTTTTTTTGCAATTGCACAAGTCAGTGATTGCCCTGGTTTTAAGGCTTTCTCGGAACATGTTTTCATATGCTTTAGTATTCTTCAGTGTTTTTGTGTGAATTACTGCGAGTTTGTCTAAATTGAAGCAAATGTAAGTCATCATTTGTCATATCAACTGAGAGTTAATATGGTAGCAGTAGGTTATTAGGTTTCATCAGCAAAATAAAATTAATTTAAATAAAAACATACTAAAAGTTCAATCTTTGGTTTTCTTTGTGCCTTAATTTCATATTCTTCGACTATCTCCACTTCGTTTCTGCAAGGATCATTATACTTAGGGTAAACCACTTTCAACGTGATATTTGATGTTCCAATGTTATTGGCTTTAAATGTAACATTGGCACTAAAGCAGTGCTCGTCCATTTTATGATTTGGTTTTATAATTTCATGTTTCATTTGCAATATCCTCTTGTTCTGTACGGAGGTCTCGAAACGTGTATAGTTCATGTCGCAATGCGGAAAGATAACTCGCAGTGTTGTCCAGTCGTCCACGAATAAAATGCCTAGATCGTCCACGGACGGCTGTATCGTAAAATTGCCATGTTCTATAGAATCATCACCGCTGACAACAGCATTGTACCACAGCACAATGCCCACAATGATAGTAAGGCAAGGCCCACGCCATATCCAACTTCCCCGGGGCGTCATTTTGCACGGCTGTCTAGCAACAATGTCTGTGATGGAAATTATGTCTTCTGTCTTTTAATTTTTAATGTTACAGGAGAATCGCACACTACACAACAGTAAAGTCTGCACTACACTCAAAGTGATTTTTCAATATCCAGAACTGTGAATTAGCCCAGACAAATGAACAATATGACTAAATAATATCAGCGATTGTTAACTATAATTAAAACCACTTTTTCATGTTTGTCAAGTCATTGACGAATGAAGCAAACACGACGTGTGTGATGATATGTAGGGCTTCTGGCCAGTGCGTCCCACACTTTGACCAGATAACGTTTTCGCTATCTCAATCATCGTTCTCTTAGTGCCCGCGTGTGCATCTTTATTCTTAATCGCCTTCTTTTTTATTGCAAGGCTTAAGATTAGAAAAGTGGTCCTTTCGTGATAAAATGGGTGACAAAGCGTCTGAGAATAAGACTTTGGTATCTTAAACGCACGACGCCGCTGGGAAAGGTTGCTTGAGTTCTAACGAAGATATCCGTATTTTTAGTCTGTTTAATTGATTAAAGAACAGTTTTTATCCAAAGACATGATTAAGATGTTATTAGTCAACAAAATGGGAGACAGCAAGCCATTAACTAACAAATAAAATAAATAGCATAAAGGCCAAAAGCAAAAATGTTGAGTGTGGACTTTTACTAGAGTGTAAGAAGAAGTGCCTGCTGTTCATGCTTTCTCCACTGTTAGGAGAGAGACAGTGCTTGTTCATGCTTTCTCCACTGGTAGGAGAGAGATAGTGCTTGCTGTTCATTTTTTCATCGGTGAGAGCAGATAAGGTTGTCGTTGCCTTTTCTCTCATGCCACCCCAACCGACGACGACCATCGGGGTGGCATTAGAGCCTTCGGGTGGCAGGAGAGCTCTTTGAATTTTTTTACGGATTTCTGCTTTTCGAAGCTTTCTTTCGACCTAAGATAGGAAGAGAATCACATTCTTCACTAAATGAAAAACTTATAGACTCATAAACAAGCAAAATGGGATAGTATTAGGCCGGGCTGACATCAGTGCCTCGGGGTGGCATCAGAGCTCTGTGGGGTGGCAGGAGAGCTTTTAGTATTTGAAATGCATTTCTGCATTCCAGAGTTTTCTTCGGACCTCAGATAAAACTTTATTTTTTGTTTTATTTCTGTCTGTTTTTAATTTGAGAGGGGGGAATTGGAAATCGATTTCAGATTCCGGGGGGGGGATCTGAAATTGGGGGTAATCTGAAATCGTTACACCGAGGCGGCAGCAGAGCCTCGGGGTGGCAGGAGAGCTTTTTTGCCCGTTATAAAGAAATCTACAGATTTATCTGCAATCTTTGTCATTCTAATAAGTAGATTATCCCATTTTACGTCGATTCAAATCATTACAATTATAAAATCGAACGAAATAAAGCGGCACTGGCTTGTGACAGTAGCGGAGCCATGCGGCGTGGTGGGAGAGTTCTTTTCGTTTTTACAGGATTTCTACTTTTCAAAGTTTTCTTTTGACCTAAGATAGGAAGATAATCACATCCTTCATTGGCTCTCTTTAAGATATCTTGGCGCCCACCTCCACCCCCCCCCCCAAGGATATCTTCCCCCTGTTAAATAATTTCATAAGAAAATTTCACTTGAAAGAAATTTCAGTTAGCGATTCATGTTTGATTGATGTATGTGTGATCAATCAATCAATAGTCTTCAAAGAATGAGTAGCTTTTTAACTGCATTTGACCTCATCCTTAAATCTATGGAATGTCATTTTCACATTTATTAGAGAATTATTGATATCAAGAATTAATTTTTGATACCAAAAATTAATTTTTTTATGTCAAGAATTAATTTTCGATCTAAAAAATCCATATTTTGATATCAAGAACTAAATTTGCTGCCTGTAATTGTATTTTTGATATCTCCAAATGCATTCTTGATCTCAAAAAATAATTCTTGATATCAAATATTTAGATATATCAAGAAATATTTATTGATATCAAAAATAATTTAATGATATCTAAAACTGATTTTTTGAGATCAAAAATTCAGTTCTTGATAGCAAGACAGAATATTTGAGAGCAAAATCTCAATTTTGAGCTCGATAATTCATTTTCCTTTTAGTGATGTGAAAAATTTATTTTAGATAAACGAACATTACTCTCCATTTTATGAAATATAGAACTGTAACGTGAACTCGTGTGCATTTTTACGATTTCTATGTTCTTTTGGTGCGATACTTGTCACATTTAGTGTAAAGTTTATTGCAATGAGAAATAAAATATATAAATAGGCATTCTTTTTATTTTTCTATTATCTGGGGTCAAGATAAACTAGGATAACTTGGCTACCAAAAGGGGGCCAAGATATCCTAAAGGGGGAGAGATATCCTAGGATATCTTGTCCAGGGGGCCAAGATATCCGGGGGTCCAAGATACCCTGTTACACCGGTGTGGTATGCACAGTCAAGTCCATACACAGATGCGTCCTTTTGCTATATATTCCTTTATAACGATAGAAGGGTTCTCAAACAGGGGGGGGGGGGGGGGGGGTACTCAACTGTGCATAGGGAAAATATGTAGGGAAATACGAATCCTTTAAATAAACAGGAGCACACCATCATCATTGGTGGTTAATAAACCTTTTTTATCCAATGAGAATTAATAGGGGGTAAGTATCCGTAAAATTCCACCACTAGTTTTTTTTTTTACTTTTCGGGGTTATTTTAAAGGTTTCTTCAGTTCTGTTTGCATAAATAACTGGACATCAAACAAGTCTTGATCTCTTTCAAGAGGAACATCTTATTGTATGATTTAATGCATGGGTTTACAATTGCAATATATGAACTGTCAATCACACGTTCTGTCAATCTCACGGGGATTAATGCTATCCAATAGGAAATTAAACAATATACTTATTCCTGAAATAGATCACTGATCTACTATTTAAATGCAGATTCACTTCTGTGCAACATTGGCTCTCCATAAGCAATTTACAAACGAAGAACTTTATTTCTTGAAGGCGTTTTCTGCTTGTGAAGTGGGGGGGGGGGGTACAAAATCAAGATATCGGTAGGTCAGTGTGGTAACAGTAAGCTTCCCTATTATGTTTTGTTATAATGTTATTTCTGTTACACTGTCCTTAGAAATGTAGTATATATAATTTCATACAATGTGTTTATATAAAATAAAGAGCGTGATGTTTTCATTTGTATAAGAATTAACTTTTGCTGACCGTAAAGGTTTACGCAATGCAAACATCCAACAAACATGAAAGAAATGAGGCGCATTCTTAGAGTGGACTCAATCGTGCATACACAAGGTGTATGCACGATTGCGCGGGATCAGCTGTGCATCAGGCTACATCGTGCATCCAACACCGGGGTGACATCAGAGCCTCGGGATGGCCTCAGAGCTCTGTGGGGTGGCAGGAGAGCTTGTTGCATTTAAAATGCATTTCTGCAAGCCAGAGTTTTCTTAGGACCTCAGATTGAAAGAAAATCACATTCTTCGTTAATTTGAACCTTTAGGGGCACAAAACCAGGTAAAACTGCAGAGTATTGGACAGGGTGGCACCAGAGGGGTAGCAGGAGAGCTTTTTGCCCCTTTTGAACGAATCTACATATTTATCTGCGATCTTTGCCATTCTAATAAGTAGATCATCCCTTTTAACGTCGTTTCAAATCGTTACCATTATAAAATAGAACGAAATTAATGCGATAAAGAGAACTACTTCCTCTAGGGGTCGCCTCAAGAAGCAGCACAAAGGTCTACAAGTAGTTGAGAAACGAGAGAATCACTGCACGAGAGAATCACTGCATTTTGTGACGTCATACCTCCCCCCCCCCTGGTAGAGAATCAAATATTATGGGACCCCCCCCCCCCTCGGGACATACTATGGACCGACCCCCCCCCCCCTGGTAGAGAATCAAATATTATGGGACCCCCCCCCCCCTCGGGACATACTATGGACCGACCCCCCCCCCCTCGGGACATACTATGGACCGACCCCCCCCCCCCCCTCCCGGCTACTTTTTACGCCGCTGGCTCACGGCTCACCGTCAGTAGTATAAAAAGCTCGGGTTGACACCACTCTAATCATTGCATTGCCAAACCATCATGGACCAACCATAGTATGTAATTCAGCACTCCTATAAGAGCACCTTGTCTGTGCACATATGTATCATTCAAGCTCTGGCTGCCGTTGGTTACACATGGGAAAACAGTTGCTCTTACCTATTGTGTTGTGCTATGCTGTTGAAGAACAAGTGAAACGTTAGTTATTCATTGGAAAAGAGAAGTGAAAGATTTGGTTATTCTTTGGAAAAGGGAAGTGCAAGATTGGAAGACAAATTAACCAATGACTTGTGGTAAGTCTTTTTTTTTTTTTTTTTTTTTTTTTTTTTTTTTTTTTTTTAGACTGAGAAATTTAAGAGTGCACTCGTACAGAGTTGTGAGGGGGAAAACCGATCAATAATTTCAGAGTGCGCTCGAGTCTGGGAACAATCAATAAATTTGAGAAGGAATGGGATTTTCCCTACGTTAAGTCCAATGTTATGTTTTAAGTTATAGTAGTTGGAAAAATGACACTTCTAAAACACATTTAACAAATGTAGTTTTTTAACACCATATAATATATAAAATAAGTTTGAACATTTTAGCATGCTACTTATTTGAATATTCTAAAGTCATAGTAGTGGAAAAATGGTGGTTCTAGACCAATTTTAACAAATTTTGTTTTTTGACAAAATATTATGTATAAAATAAGTTTAAACATTTTACCATGGTGTAGTAGGGTAAAAATGAGGGTTTTAGACCAACTTTAACAAATTTTGTTTTTTGACAAAATATGATGTATAAAATAAGTTTGAACATTTTATCATGATGTAGTAGGTAAAAATGAGGGTTCTAGACCAACTTTAACAAATTTTGTTTTTTTGACAAAATATGATGTAGAAAATAAGTTTGAACATTTTACTATGGTGTAGTAGGGTAAAAATCAGGGTTCTAATCCAAAATTTAATTTTCTTTGAAAATATATTATGCTTTTCTTTTCTTAATGCTTTCAGGTATCGTCAGAACACATCGCTCTCCGCTAGATGTCTCTGCAATACATGTCTAGGTGGTATAAATAGGATGAGTGAGACCTACATTTCATCATATCAGTTTAGGCAATTGACGTGACAACAACAATGGCATCTAATTCAGACACATTAGTCATCTGTCATGATTGTAATGTGACATTTCCATCTCATGAATTGTTCGTAGCACATACATGCAAACGAGCTAAGATGAAACGTGCTAATGAAGAGCTTGTTGAGATGATTGAAGCCAAGAGACGAAAGACGGTACAAGATGGTGTTTTCAGACCTCATCCCGTCCTCTGCTGTGAATGCATTAAAATATTTCCATCTATGGATACATTTGAGGCACATGCATGCATACCAGCTGAGATGGAAAATGCGTCTCATGAAGAACATGTTTCACAGAAAGAAAAAACAGGACAAGTAGGGAGAGGTAGAAGGGTTAGTCTGGGAGAAAACGCACAGGAAAGACGATTTGAGTCTGAGGATGGATCGGATTTACTGCTTGAAATGCGACAACAAGAGAACCGTATCAAGACACATTTGTTGGAGACCTTAAACTATGGAATGAAATGGTACATTGTCGTTCATGCACGTTTCAAGAAACTGACAGCGAATGCTGAAGGTGTTATGGTAGAACAAGTGGATAATTCATTTATCAGCAGTCCAACATATACAGCATACAACCCAGCAGATATTGAGCAGGACTTGCCAGACGCCTATAAAGAATTGTTTACTAAGTTTGATGAACATGAGCGACAAGGCTCTGGCTGGGTATTGGATAACATACTATACATTGAAGTACATACAGCTACGTCAGCGCCACTGGATGCGAGTAGTTTTATTCCACTGCCGAAGAAAGTGAAGAATACAAAAGGTGTGTTAAACATTCAGAATAAAGACAACAAATGTTTCTTATGGTCTGTACTGGCTCACCTTCACCCTTCAACAAATGTAAACCCAGAGCGTGTACATCAATACAAGCTATTTGAGAACGAATTGAAGGTGGAAGGCATGACATTTCCAACACCGATTACAGACATTCCAAAGTTTGAAAAGGAGAATGATGTGTCCATTAACGTGTTTGGATATGAACATGATGTCGTTGTTCCCATACAACTCAGTCGAAACACCAGCGCGAGAGAAATCAACTTGCTTTTGATTAGCGATGACAAGACAAGACATTATTGCCTCATCAAGAATTTCAGCAGACTGATGGCTTATCGATCAAAGCATAATGGTGCAGCTTTTTATTGTTTCAACTGTCTTCACGGGTTTATGCGACAAGAGCTTTTAGATGAACATCGTGAAGTGTGTGGCAAGCATGGCGCGCAACGTTTATCATTTCCCAAGGAACCCTTCATCAAGTTCAAGAATGTAGCCAAACAACAGCAAGCACCGTTTGTGATTTATGCAGACTTTGAATGTTTCACGCAAAAGCATGAAGGAGACAAGTATCAACATCATCGTCCAAACAGCTTTGCCTATGTGGTTGTCAGCCAGTATGATACACGTGCACCAATCGTGTATCGAGGAGACAATGCTGTAAAGGTCTTTTTAGACCATATGTTGAATGAACGTGATCGTATTGTACGTGGTTTAGAGCGACCAAAGGAAATGGTGATGACTCGCGAAGACAAAGAGAATTTTAAGAACGCTGTTGATTGCTACATTTGTCATGAACCTCTAGGAGCAGATCGTGTGAGAGATCATGACCATATCAATGGCAAATATCGCGGAGCAGCGCACAATGAATGCAACTTACAATTCCGACTTAGAAAGGATCAGCAAGGGGATAAAGATTCTTTTATCATTCCTGTGTTTTTCCACAATTTGCGAGGCTATGACAGTCACCTTATCATGGAGGAAATTGGAAAATTCAAAGATGAAACGATTACAGTCATTCCCAACACCATTGAGAAATATATTGCATTCACCATGAGCAATCTGAAATTTACAGACAGCTTTCAGTTCATGAGTACTTCTCTACAGAAGTTGGTATCCAACCTAGCGGCAGAAGGGAAAGACAACTTTTATAACATGACGTCACACATTCACAATAGTGACCAACAAGATTTACTGTTGAGAAAGGGTGTGTACCCTTATGATTACGTGGATGAACCATCCAAGTTTGCTGAAACACAACTGCCGTCCAAGAACAAGTTTTACAGTCTGCTCAGTGAAGAAGACATTAGCGATGAGGATTATGAGCATGCGCAGAAGGTGTGGGAGACATTCAACTGTACAACATTTGGCGAATACCATGACTTGTACCTGAAATCAGATGTGTTGCTGCTGGCTGATGTGTTTGAAAACTTTCGTCACGTATGTCTCAACACATATGAATTGGATCCTGCTCACTACTATACAGCACCAGGACTGTCGTGGGATGCAATGTTGAAAGCGACAAAGGTGAAGTTGGAATTGATCAATGACATTGACATGTACCAAATGGTTGAGCAAGGCATACGTGGAGGAATATCCGTGATCACACACAAGTATGCGAAAGCAAATAATCCCTACGTAGCAGATTACAATTCTGAGATACCAAACAACTATTTGATGTACCTCGACGCAAACAACTTGTATGGTTGGGCCATGTCACAAAGCATGCCACAAAGAGGATTTATGTGGGTGAGTGAGCCAGAATCCATTGACTTCATGGATGTGGATGAAGATGACGACATTGGATTCATTTTGGAAGTGGATTTAGAATATCCAAATTCAATCCATGATCATCATAATCACTACCCAGTGGCTCCAGAACGGAAATGTGTCAAAGTTGAAGAATTGTCAGAGTACAGTCAGAAGCTGCGGAAAGATCTAAACATGAAAGAGAAATCCAGTGAAAAGCTCATTCCTAACTTGTCTGACAAGAAGAAATATGTACTTCATTACAGGAATTTGCAACAGTACGTCTCACTGGGGTTGAAAGTCACTAAAGTACATCGCGCCATCATGTTTGAACAGAGCAAATGGTTGGCAAAATACATTGCCTTGAACACGGAAAAGAGAAAATTGGCCAAGAACCCATTTGAGAAAGACTTCTTCAAACTGATGAACAACTCGGTGTTTGGCAAAACCATGGAAAATGTGAGAAAGCGAATCAATGTTGAACTTGTTCACAAGGAAAAGCGGTTCAAGAAACTTGTGGCCAAACCTTCTTTCCACAAATTCAAAATTTTCCACGAAGATTTGACCGCGATACATTTGCGCAAAGTGGATTTGCTTCTGGATAAACCCATTCAAGTTGGTTTTACCATTCTCGACCTCAGCAAAGTGCTTATGTTCAACTTTCATTACAACTACATCATGGTCAAGTATCCCAATGCCAAGTTGTTGTTCAGCGACACCGACAGTCTTTGTTACGACATAGAAACGGAAGATATCTACAAGGATATGCAGCAAGATGCTGACCTGTTCGACACAAGTGACTATCCGCCAGATCACTTCCTACATTCCAACGTGAACAAAAAAGTGCTTGGGAAAATGAAGGATGAGACGGCAGGCGTCCCTATTGAAGAGTTTGTTGGACTCAGACCGAAAATGTACAGTTTATTGTGCGGTGGGAAAGAAAAACATACAGCTAAAGGCATCACTCAAGCTTGTCAAAGACGCATTAAACATGTGCAGTATAGAGACAGTTTGTTTAAGAAAACTCAAACGATGGCTACAGGACACATTATCCGAAGTCATAGTCACCAGCTTTTCTCGGAGAAGTTGAGGAAAGTAGCCCTCTCCCCATATGACGACAAGCGATATGTGATGAGTGATGGCTATTCCACCTTAGCGCATGGACATTACAAGGCTATGGTATAAAGGGGGAGGTCCTCCAACGGAAGAGTTATTTGAGGTGTGAACATTGAAGTGTTAACATGGAACGTGAAAGTCGTAAGAGATCTACAACTGATATGGATACTCTTGCAGATGCAGTTAAAGACTTAAAAGTGAAAAATCCTACCACTACCATCAAGAAATTGAAAGTGGAGACAGCACCAACACCACAGTCGTGGGATGGAATGCTTTCTCTAGGAAATGGAAAGTATATCAAGATTATGAAACAAAGCAATGAAGGAGTGGTAAACATTCGCAAGTACCTGAGAGATGAGGGGACTGGAAAAAACCGTCCTACGAAAAAGGGTATCTTGCTGACAATACCTGAATGGAAAATGCTGAAGAAGCAAGTGAAAGAAGTGGATAAAAGGCTTCGCAGACAAGAAGACGGCTCATAACAAGGTAAAAACATGAATGCACTCATGCTGAACGGTGGTGCTTACCTTACTGTAAATGATAGGAATGAAGTGATACTAGATTCTCAGACAAGTTATCATCGGTTTAAACCTGAAGTATGGAAAGACTTTAAAAACATACCACTTGAACATGGGTTTAAACGTAGACTTGAAAATAAAGTGGAAGTGACGGTGGCTGAATATGATTCTAACATACGTGTAGAAATCTGTAGAAATCTTTTACAGGATTATCCAGAGGATTATAAGGGAGTTGTACCAGATACACCATATACAGATTTGATCCTCTTTGATATCAAGAACTGGCGCGCAGTCTTACGATTCCTAGAAGTGATACAACATCCACTCTTCGCCATCTTGCGAGCATAAAAAACGTCTTTGCAGACAAGGAGACAGCTCATAGTTCATCTGACTGTTGAACGAGATGGAAGACTTTTTATCGGAATATGAACCCATTACGCATGGATTCTCATATCTGAGAAACGTATATGATGACATCGTGCTAAAACATTTTGGAAAGTATATCATTCTATCAACTGACGAACAATCTGTGTTGAAAGACCATCTAGAGAAGCTGAGGATACCTGGCTTTCTCCTGAAACTCTCAGAGGATTTAGAAGTGCGTGTGACTGAGAACTATTTAGACGTGTTTGTACGATTTCGCCAATATGACGAGCTTACAAAATGCTACGACTACATCACCCTCAACACAGTGGAATGGTACGCTCTGTTACAAGCATTGGATTGGAAAGAACCTGACGCTTGAATTCAAAGAGGAAGGAGTGCAACTCATGCGAGGCACCAAGTCCATTGAACTGACGCATCCCATGTGTGTTATGGTGATGGACATTGACATGAATGATCATGGAGTTGAACTGAAACTGTCTGAACACAAAGATGTTAAAATAATAAAGTTTGGTAATGGACAGTGTTATGCTAGTTTTCATAGCATTTACAAACGTGGATGTAATGTCTATGATACATATATTAATTTAGATTGGTATGAATGGCATGTGTTTATCGATGTATTGAATGTATTTGTAAAATAAAAAATTCAATGTAAAATAATTGTTAAAATGTAAATAATGTATAACACAATAAACAAAGAATGTTGTATAAAACTGTCTTGTTTATTTACAATATTCATAATACAATTCACAATTACCAACAACTTAACTAATGCAAATTAACTAATACAACATCAATAAAATAATGGTTTATAATGTCTATATACAAAATCCTTTACAACAAAATCACCATCACTTCTTCTTAATACATCAATGATTTTAAAAGGACTATGTCCTCGAGCTCTTTGAATTATATAATACACACAATAAAATCCACATGTAGAGGATATTGGTGTTTGTAATGGAACTGAATTATAAATGAAATTAAACTTTAAAAACTTATTCAAACGACTGTCTATAGGTAAAAGTCCATAAGAGTCAAAATATTCTGCAGGGTCTTCGTCATAATATACTGCCACCCAATGCTCTCCTGGCTCATCATGATCGTCTGTGTTGATGACATAGGCACCGCGTTGTAAAGATGGTAACTGGTCCATGGCAAACACACCTTGGAACAAGTCTTTTGTCGTGGCATCATGGGATAGGATGGCTTCTATCTGCTTCGTGTTCATGACTGGTAGTCGAATTGAATGCTACGATTTGCACTTATTTCAACAATGTTATCAAATTCAGCATACACTATAACATTGACTGTATTTTGCAAGGCACCAGCAAAATTCATTTCTAGTCTCAAATTCCCATGTTTGATAAGGGCATAATGATCAGCACCATCATAATCAGGTGTTAAGTCAAAAGAAAACAAAGAATAACCTCTAGGCCAATCTTCCCGTTTTATAATGGAACTTTTCTCACCATCCAGTCTATCAAAAGATTTGTAAAGTGTTTCAAAAGCATCAAGATATTTGCCTCGATTTATATCAAGCTTGAGAGGTTTTGATAGGACTGGTTCACCATCAGAGTAAAGCTGCATAAAGTTAAGATTGAAATGTTCAAAATTGTATGGATTTCTCAATACTGTTCCAGCAAAGGATTCATTATGAACCATTCCAATGACAATACGTTTTGGTAATTGGCCTAAAAAGATGCTATCTTTCACAAAAGATTGAAATCCAGTTGGAATAGCTAAAACTTTACATTCTTTTCTAGTAACAATAAACTTAGCAGGACTTTTCATCAACGCATCTGCATGTCCCAACTGAATACCTGGACTAACCCTCACTTTGCGAATGGTTAAAAACGCTTCTCTCACTTCTACTTTAAAACCATTATTTGCAGCCATTAATACATATTCATCTTTTTGTCTATGTAAGCGTAATTTCATACTAACACCATTGGGAAGATAACGATCCTGCTCAAACAAATCTACCCTTAAACCACCTGTAAGCATAAACTCACGGCTTAGACGTGTATACAAATAGCGATTATGTAAACCATTATTTCCTGTTTCAGCTATATCACCACCTTCAATATTTACATGAAAACCTGATACATATCTTTCATGATTAGGTCTTTTCACCTCATGAGTATTCATTGACCCGGCAGTATCTTTATAGATGAGACGCATAGAGCGCTCAGAATTGAGACTTTCTTCCGAGTCATGAACGAGATGAGATATGATACTGGTATAACCATGGGTATTGTTACTATGTGATACCAATCGATCATTTAGAAATAATTTAATATTAGACCATAACGCATTGAACAAATCATTGATACAGGATACGTTATCATCTACACCACACGCTTCTCCATCAACCTTTACAATGCGACATACAATATGGAGTTTACTGTTCTTTAAATCTAGATATTCTTCTGTACTCGCAGGAATGTAGAATTCTATTGGAGCACCTTCTCTAATGGTAGTTAGTGGTTGATAGTCTACATTATAGCTTTTTTCTACAGCAGTTTGCGTTGGTGGTATGTGAAACCATTCTAATGGAGAAAGACTACATTCACAAGAATGATTATGAATTAAAGACATGATTAAAAAATATCTTTCTTATATTTTGTTGATGTTATCCGTTTAGCTGCCTTTCGCCTTCTGACAGGTTTTGCTGGTTTCGCTGTCTTTTGTCCTCCTAACTCATCACCAAACATACGTTGTGCTACTCGACCTGTAACATCTTTCGCGACATCTTTTGCAGCCTTTTTAAGATGTGGTGCAACGATTTTAGCCCCTGCCTTAAGCAGTGGAATAGCTTTTCGAGCCAATGATCCCAGTATTGAACCAATACCATCTCCATATTGTATTCGCGCTCCTTTAAATCCTGGTAATTCTCCACCCACTTGACGAAGAAAATGGTTGCGATAAATAGATGGATTGTGTGTGTATGCTTTCATAATGCTTTTGGTCGAAAATGAAGTTTACAGATCACCTTCCCAGTTTGAAATGGAACATTATGGTCTGTGTCATCCTTAATATTCATTTCTATCACATCAAATTTGGATGTGTTTACAGGAACATAATGAGGTTCTCCATAAGTTTTCATGATAATGTCTCCATCATGTCCTTGTATTGCAACAGAACGTAGCAAAGGAACATAATAATCACCAACAACTTGTGGCTCGCAAATACTACAGTACACATAAAGTGTATAAAACCCCTGTTTCACATCAGCTTTATATTCAGCTGTACACGTTTCAGTATACCATTGATTTGGGATAAATCCTAAAATCTCAGCTAATCCAGTGGAGAATGACACTTCAAAGCCATATTTTAGATATAGAAAAACGCGTCGTCTAATTTTATCATACTTTATCCGAATACCTTCTTTAAGGTCATCTTTCATAGAATTAGTTGCTTCTTCATTGACTGCATGACATATTTCTTGTATGGATCTGTA
Source organism: Protula sp. h YS-2021 (assembly GCA_949752745.1). Lineage (NCBI taxonomy): Eukaryota > Metazoa > Annelida > Polychaeta > Sabellida > Serpulidae > Protula > Protula sp. h YS-2021. Next base: position 48,004,029 of record OX457027.1, on the reverse strand, counting down.
GTAACCATAAGGAATATTGATTGTGTCAAGAACAATATCATTCAGTGGTTGTTGTCGATACTGAATAGAATAGTCCATTCCATGTCTCATGGTTGTCCATGTATGTGGATATTGAATTTCAGCTAAAGCCACTTCATATTTTCCGTTCAGATAGATGGTTCGAGGCATACGAATTTGATAATTTGAAGTCTTGTTGTTGGGATAATAGTTCATACTAGCATTGCTGGGTAAAGTAATGTAAAAACTTGTTGACTCCATGGCGGCTAAATCGTTTATGTGATGTAGATAGACTAGATGTGTATATACATTACTTCATGTTTGACACTCTTCATCTTCACTTTCTACATTGTTGTCTACATTGTTGTCTACATTGTTGTCTACATTGTCGTCTAAATTGCTATCTACATGATCTAAATTGGTATCTACTACTTCTCCCTGACAACAAGCACTAACACACCTAATTTTTACAGGAATGGTATTTTTATTTCCATTTTCTTTACAACAACAACACCATAGCTCTTTAATCCATGTTAAAAAGTTTCCCATCCTTCTGGAAACAACCTTTGTTGACGTTGTTGTATCTCTTTTGTAATATCTTCACGAGTTGTCTTTTTACCAAAAACAGTTTTTGGAATATTAGCATCTACAATTTCCTCAATAAACTGCTTCCAACCATGCGGTGGTTCTCGTCGTTCTTTTCTTCTTGTAGCAACCAATGCTTCTTTCAACAAATCAATAATGTTGGAATTTGTAATGACAGTACCCGTTTTTAAAACAAGTTCATTTTTATCTGTCCATCTCGTACCATATTTCTTAAGTTCTGCTAGAAGTTGTGTTAGTTTTACATGATAAATAGGTTGAAAATGGCTTAGAAACTGTTGGGACTTTTCTGATTTTTCTGCTTTGGATGATGTAACAGACTTTTGCCGCTGTTGTTGCGACTGAATTGTTCGTAAATGACGACCAAGAACTTGAGACATTTCTATTGCCTTTTCACGAGTTCGTTTCCCACGTAAAAGTTTATTCACTTTCGTTTTGATTTCACCATCTTTTCCCTTCTTTTCTAACAACATTTTATATTCATATTCAGGAATGAGGACCATTTTCATAGTATGTTTCATTTTAACAGCAACTGAGCTAACAAGGGTAATGCAAATTTAGCAATAGCTCCAATGAATCCTCCTTTCTGATTAACCAACTTCTTTTTTCTTCGAAGTGATATCTTCTTATCTGCTAGTGTACGTAGGGTATGACGTTCACGCTTGAATACCTTATACCTTTTTGAGCTTAAGGGTAAATGTCCTCGCAATATATTCAAACAAATTTCAAACAAGCTAGTTAATTCTTCCTTAGTAGCTTGTTGTAGCAAGGATTTACGTCGTTTAGGCCCGCTGCGTGCGAGCAAGTGAAGAAATGGTTGATTCGCTTGAATACGTTTAGACATCTTGGTTGCGAATGGTTAAGTGACTTGGTTCTTGTTCATACGCCACCTTATCAACATAGACGTAATGTGTATCTTTTGGTAAAATGCCTGTACGAATACGTAGTTGATCATTTGTCTTCGGCTTCAAATCAATGAATAAATAGCCATGAGGTTTGCTGGTAGCATCTTGATAGGCTTCTATGAGAAATTGAGATTTTCCAGGATACATTTGTCGCGCTAATGTACTTATTTGTTGACTGTCTCTAGGATTTTTAAACAGAATGATGTAATGTGTATTCAAACTAATATTTCGCATTTCTCTACCATGATGAAACAAATTATGCACAATAAAAATAATGCTTAGATTTTGATGACTGCTACCAACACTAAATAGACGTGTCATGCGTTCATCACTATGACATTTGGTCATTAAGTCATCAATGATGAGTAAGTTTGGTTTTTTCGGGTTAAAACGCTCTTCAATGTCATCTGGAATGCCTTGGTAAAATTCCACACCTTTCATTCCCTTGTACAAAGGCTGATCTGCTGCATAGAGCCATAAAATGACTTTTGGAGAGGGTTTAATTAACTTTTGTTCTAGAATTTCTCTAACTAGAGAAGTTTTACCACTGCCTGTAGGTCCAGAGACCAAACACGTGAATGGATGCTTCATTTTCGAATATCTGTTTCTTTCACCCAACTGTTAAACTTCTTTGGCCAACCTAACCACTTCACAAATAATTCTTTAACACCTCGTCTTTTTCGTGTTTTCAAAACCTTTTCAATTCTGTAGACTGATTCAATATCTTTTGTCACTTTCTGCAGTTCTTCTTCATAAAAATGTCCGTCAATATCTTCATCTAAAAAGTCTTTCACACGATACAAGTGTATTCCTTGCTTCTTACAACGATGTGTGATAATGAACACTTCTTGCGTCCACTTTATATGATAATCCCGTTGAAATACATATTTCATGTGAGAAATGCGAACCTGATCACCAATTTTAAATTTGTAGGGTTTTTTCTTCTTTGGTTTTAATTTCAATTTGTCTACATACATATACTTCCACACTTTCGATTCGTTGTCTTTACGAATATCTGCAGGAGCATACTTATTAGGGAGGGAGCCATGAGGTCTATGGTTGTAATTATACACTAAGTCTGGAAGGATGTCCATATATCGATACGTTTGATTATGTAGGAAATATCGATACATCATTCCCTTTAGAGTACGAATGACTCTCTCAGCAAAGTTGGCTTTGGTTTCATTCTTTGTCGTATAGGCATGTATTCCCTCCTTCTTCATAAATGCTTTTACCCATCTGTTTTTAAATTCAGTTCCTTTGTCTGACCTTAGAGTTCGTGGTCTTCGTTGTGTTTCATGAAAAATCTTTTGAAAGGCTTCTATGACACTCGTATGTGATTTATTAGGCATTGGTTGCACCCATAAATATTTGGAAAACACATCAATGACAACTAATAAAAAACGGGTGTCATCATTATAGGAAGCTATGTTTCCCATGTCAGCTAAATCAATATCCCACATGTCATCAATTCCACGTGTAATGACACGTTGCCTTTTAAACCTATATTTTACAGGTTGTAGTAAACTGAAGGCATCTTGATCCTGTAACCATTTCTTCACTTGTGAATGAGTGACTGGTTGATCATGTTTTCTTAATATGTGATATAGTTTGTAAGGACCAGCAAATGCCCCGGGTTGACCAGGTTTAAAATAAATATTGGTTAAGTAGTCTTTCCACGTCGACATGTTAACACTAAATGATTAACACTTGTTATTATATCTTGTATTTTATTTTATCAACACATCTTGCATTTTATCAACATATCTTACAAATCAAGTATTGATACAATGGTGTGAATAATTGGAGTCCATTGATCTTCAATGTACATTAACCAACTACTTAATTCATCAAATGTGATAGCATCTACACCATATTTTTCACAACGTTGATTTGCATTATCTAACACTTTATCTAAATGAATGTAATATTTAGCTTCATTCCAATATGTATAGACACATGCAGAATGACAAGTATGTTCTGAACACTCTTCATTTTGACAAGCAGGACATACTAAACATGCAAACTTTTTTACAGCTAATAACATTTCTTCACAATATGTCTTTTGCACAATATATTGTCTCAATGTAATGTCTGTCATTATACTGCAATGTAGATTAGCCACTCTCTCACTTCATAAAACAGTCTTGGATCAAATCGAGCAAAGTGATATGCTGCTTCCACATCAAACTCCTCAGCTCCGTCAATGTTTGAAAGCACACACTCTTTGATGAAATCCTCACGTAATTTCGGTACGTTCAGCGTGGAATGAGCAAGTTCCCAATAGATGTCAAAGTGTTCCAGTTGTTGTTGAATAGATCCAAAACGCGCCAGTTCACTTATCATGTAGTCCACATACGTCTCCTTGAAAAACGTTTCTACATCCATCTTTCACATATCCATATGACACGTCTACACACTTTGACGACTGGTAAGCAAATGACTTGTAGTCTTACTCGGCAGATACTGTTAGTGAGCCACACTTGTTGCAGAAGTTGTCAGGTTCACACAACTTGCAATTGTACTTGTGGCAGTGACAATCATAATCCTCAGCATATCCGTAAGCACCACAATATTCACAGGTAAGTCCAAGTTGATTTTGCACATCCATATTCTCCAATCGAACTTCAGCCAGTCTTTTCTTGGAAAGCTTTGACACTTTCATTCGATTGTCCTTTTGCAGCTTGATAGGAGTTTTCTTCCCATGACATTCCGTACATGGCAGTAAGGTTGAGGTTATGCTATGGATTTCCTGAAGCAATGTCCCCCATTCACCATCATTCATGTTGATGTAACGCGTATATTCTTTCCCTTCAAACAGTGATGTTTGCACAAAACTCACATAGCGCATATCCAAGTATGAAATGACTTCAAGCCACTTCGTTTGCGTTAAGTACAGTTTGAAGCCAATGTTGCGTAATCTTGCCAAGTTCTGACACACAATCTTCCACAAGGATGGTGATAAAGTAAGCCATCTCTCTCCACGTTTGATTCGAAGAAATAGCCCAAATTCTCCATGCTCCACAGTAATGGTTAAGTTTGCACTAATTTTAAAGCTGCTTGTCTTCTCCATGGCTGCGCGTTGAATGATGACTTCACTTCACCCTTCTTCTTTTATGCCATTAGAAATTGCAGAGTCAGCTTTTTTATAGTTCTTCAAACATTTTACAAAGCTTTGAATTCACCTCAACTCGTTCATTGTTGAATCGAACAAGTTCTGATGCATTCGTCGTCAATGGAACGCCATCATCATAATGTAAAATAATTCTAGCAGCTACAGCTAGCATGAGTTCAGCTGCCCAAGTTGTATTCGCGCGGATAAATGCTGAATCAATGTCGTAAGTTGATGGTAAAAGTAGTTCTTCACATTCGTGTAGAAATGAGTGGATGAATTCATCTCTTGGAATTATCTTTCCAACAGCTTCCCAATGCTTATGCAAATTCTTCACTTGTAAAATCCAATTAGATTCAAAAGCAGGAAGCTTTGAAAACACATAGTCAACATAGTTCACTTTGAAGACGTCATCCATGGTCTCTACACATCGGTGAAGAAGTAATGTTGACATTGTTAATAATCAGGTGAAAGCGGAGAGCGATGTGTTCTGACGATACCTGAAAGCACTAAGAAAAGAAAAGCATAATATGTTTTCAAAAAAAAATTAAATTTTGGATTAGAACCCTGATTTTTACCCTACTACACCATGGTAAAATGTTCAAACTTATTTTATACATTATATGTTGTCAAAAAACAAAATTTGTTAAAGTTGGTCTAGAACCCTTATTTTTACCCTACTACACCATGGTAAAATGTTCAAACTTATTTTATATATCATATTATGTCAAAAAACTAAATTTGTTAAAGTTGGTCTAGAACCACCATTTTTCCACTACTATAACTTTAGAACATTTAAATAAGTAACATGCTAAAATGTTCAAACTTATTTTTTATATTATATGTTATCAAAAAACTACATTTGTTAAATGTGTATTAGAAGTGTCATTTTCCAACTACTATAACTTAAAACATAGAGTTGGGGAAAATCCCATTCCTTCTCAAATTTATTGATCGTTCCCACGGTCTAGGCCTTTGATGTTTTCAAATTTATCGATCGTTCCCACGGTCTGAACGAGTGCACTCTGAAATTTTATTGATCGGTTTCCTCCACACTCTGAACGAGTGCACTCTAAAATTTATTGATCGGTTTCCCCACACTCTGTACACATGTACTTATTCCTATGCTGTGTGGTTAGAACCATTGAAATATGACTAATTAAATATTATCATAATAATAGTGAAAATAGACATAGAAATATAGCCATTATGTTAAAAAGAAAAAAAAAAAAAAAAAAAACAGTCACAGTCACATAATGTCACAGAGTCACATGATGTCACAGTCACATGTTGTCACATAATGTTACAGAGTCATAAAAATGAGCAAAAAGTAAAAATAGCCAAAAAAAATTTTTTTTGTCCCAGCCGGGAACCGAACCCGGGGCTCTTAGGTTGCAAGTCGTTCGCTCTAACCAGTGAGCCATTACGACTTCTCTGTTGAATGATCTGATAATGACATACATACGTTACCAAAAAAAAAAAGAAAAAAAAAAAAAAATAGTATCATAAAAAAAAAAAAAAAAAAAAAAAAAAAAAAAAAAAAAAAACAGTCACAGTCACATAATGTCACAGAGTCACATGATGTCACAGTCACATGTTGTCACATAATGTTACAGAGTCATAAAAATGAGCAAAAAGTAAAAATAGCCAAAAAAAATTTTTTTTGTCCCAGCCGGGAACCGAACCCGGGGCTCTTAGGTTGCTAGTCGTTCGCTCTAACCAGTGAGCCATTACGACTTCTCTGTTGAATGATCTGATAATGACATACATACGTTACCAAAAAAAAAAAGAAAAAAAAAAAAAAAATAGTATCATAAAAAAAAAAAAAAAAAAAAAAAAAAAAAAAAAAAAAAAATTTTTGGGGGGGGGGGGGGGGTCGGTCCATAGTATGTACCGAGCACTAGGTCGCTGGGCCGGGGGGGGGGGCTCACTAGGTAGCTGGGCCGGGGGGGGGGGCTCACTAGGTAGCTGGGCCGGGGGGGGGGGGCTCACTAGGTAGCTGGGCCGGGGGGGGGGGCTCACTAGGTAGCTGGGCCGGGGGGGGGGTATGACGTCACAAAATGCAGTGATTCTCTCGTGCAGTGATTCTCTCGTTTCTCAACTACTTCTACACCTCAGTCACGCCACCACTTACCTTCAGCCAAGAGACGGAGGCAACAGGTGGACAGTGCCACCAACCACCATGCCTCGCAGTAATACAGGTAGCAGTGAACCACGGCGCAGCGTGGAGATAAAGGACTCATCTCCAAGCGATGCCGTTCTTTTATTGCAAGATATGAGGCAGCTACTGAACTGACTCTTGGCCAGTAAGAGGAAGGCTAGGCTATTGCTACAGTCAACTGTGTCCGAAAGAGCTGTTTCCTCCCATTCAAGACAGATAACAGGGACAAATGCATTACACTGCTTCTCTGTACCAAAGCTCCAAAACACATAGATATCTCCAACAGCTAGGGCTCTGAGCAGGCTCAGGCTCTGCAAGATATGGTGCGAGAGCCTCTAAACAAAAGGGCTATACAGGAAATGCCAGACTCTGAACAAGGCTTTTTCAGTCTAGTATTTCTGGTTCCCAAGAGAAAAGTGGACTGAAGTTTAGACTTTTAGAAATGAAAACAATTTCTACGTACGATTATTTGAGATGGACACTGCCCAAGTATTCAAGGAAATGATACAGGACGACAGTTAAGGGAGGTTAATAGATTTATCAGATTTTTTTATATAAAAAAAGTAACAACGTTACCAACACAGTTTATTTAGCTATCAGAGATAAATAAATTTGAACACAGTGCAGCATTTCTCCCAACGTGCCCTTCCTGCCCTCCCTAACCACCTCCTTCCTGTCACCAGTCACTGTCTCAGTAATCTGCTCAAGGAATGATTTACTCACTTACGTTTTCTCAGGTAAAACTGAAAATTATTTTCTCAGGGAAAATAATATTTAATCTTATCTTTCATTGGTGTGGATTCGTATATAATAACAGCATTTCACATAACCGATACAGATAAGGATTAGTTCAGTAAGGCGATTAAAACATCGGTCTTTCATTGCTGATAATCCGAAGTCCTTTTAGTGGCACTTTTATTTTGCCTTTTATTGATGTGGGTTCACGTCCTAGAACGGATTAGTGGGCACAGTCGCTAAATGCAATTGTCTTTCAAAATGTACTTATTTACCCCCCCCCCCCCCCCCCCTACACACACACACACACACACGCGATGGATTATCGTATATTTGCTATTAGGAATATATGAGAAAGTAAGTGTTAAATTATCCATTTTATTTTGCCCTTAAAATTTAAATATTCATTCAAATTGTACTTATCTTCAAGTAGAAATGAATTTATTTATCTGGCAACACTATTCTTTTAATTTTGATTTTCAACATTAAGTTATTAATCTTCGTCGCCGTTTTGTCCGGGGTTGCACTTGTCGCCGTTATGGCCATCGCCGTTTTGGCCGTCGCCGTTTTGTCCGGGATTCGTTTAGAATTGCCTGAAACTTGGCTAAGTCTCGAGGAGTACGTCTATCCTCCGTGGGCGATATGGTGTGTAAGGCTGTTGCATGCTGACTATAAAAATAGACGTAGTGTCTAAACGAATCAATCCATTAACCAGGAGACGCGAGAGACTGCCGTAGGTACACTAAGTACAGAGCCGATTTTGAAAAATCCGCCATTTTGTCAATTTAAGTCCCTTACTGAAAATTCTTGGTCACTGCACTGCGGAAGGGTCCAGAGAAGCCGTGCACAAAATTTGAAACGAATCCATCTATTAATGTGGCCTGTACACGCGTGAGACTGAAGCGTGACAGACGGACAGGCAGACCGAAAAGTTCAAAACTACCGGAGATTTCCGAAAAAAGCCCAGGGCTTCTATTTGGAAACTGGCCAAATTCAGGCACTCATTTAGAAACCAAACAGAAGCCCAATTAGAGTCACGGGGCTTCTATTTTTTAGATGGGGGAGGGGGGTGTTGTTGATAAGTTTTTATTGAAAAAAAAGAAGAAAATTCCCATCAGCATTTTATTAAAACGCTACATGCTGCGGATATCCGCACAAAAATAACAAAACACACAAAAACAACAGTAACTAAAAAAGTCTGGTAAAGTGTCCTGTGTAAAACACGAAGCACAGGATTAAGCAACGACGCAGGACGTGTCTGGGTGTTTGCCTCACATCAAAGGATTACGTGCACCGTGTCTGCGCATTGCGACTAAACACGAGTTCTAAAAAGACTTACAGGGAAGGAGGGGCAACATCACGCCGCCCGTTTCAGTACTCAGCCCGTTACATTTCCAGTAATACTCCGGAGTAAAGGTGGCAGTGGGGAAGTGTGTCTGTTCGCCTTGTGCGAAGCACGGGATTAAGCAACGACGCAAAACATGTCTAGGGGCTGCCTCATATCAAAGGATTAAGTGCACCGTGTCTGCATTGCGAGTAAACACGAGTTCTAAAAAGACTTTCAGGGAAGGAGGCGGCTTTCATCAGGAAACGATTTTTCAGGTCTTTATTTTAACTCCAAGTAGAAGCCCTGGGGCCCTAATAAGAGCCCTGTGGCTTTTAAATGGGGGCAGCTTCTTTTCGGAAACTCCCGGTATGTCCCTCCGTTCCACGGGGGATAACGTGTAAATACGCAAAAATCTCAATTTCCCGCCTTAGGTGAGTGGGGGGGGGGGGGAGGGGGAGGGGTTCAAAAACCAAAAATGTTCAGAGTTGTCTGAAACGTAGAAATATGCAAAAATCTCCATTTCCCACCTTTGAGGGGGGGGGGGGGGGGCGGGTGGAGCTCATCATCCAGAAATGCAATCTATAACCTACTGATCTATGAATCATTTTATATGGTTGTACTCAGCAGAAGGTATTTTACATATAACACATAATAAGGCACAATTGAAATAAAACTATAAACTTCTTGCAAAAGAACAGAATACTTTATTACTCAGACAGAAAGCGCACTTTATGGAGCAGCACTGTTTCTTTTTTCAGATTGTTTGAATCCATTAGCGAACAGATATGGAGTTAAAAATTGAAAACATCAGGGAAATATATAAAATCCCCGATAGACTGGAAATTAGCACGTTACAAATATAGTATGAACAACTTTCATTCACGTGGCAAAATTATGTTCCACATAGTCTAGACAAATCCCTCAAGCTTTCCTTTCCGCTAAATATTCTCGGAATACGGGTTCCAAATACTTTTCTTCATAGACATAATCCGCATCGTTGTTATTGTTTTCACCATTTAAAGTATCAACAGTTGGTCTTCGTAAGGGTGTTTTCGCTTGAGCACCTGCGGCAGCACCTGTTTTGTTGCGTCCAGGTGGTAGGGGCGGGGCGTATGAACTGGCTTCACAATCATGTTCTCTTCCAGCCGGCAACACATCTGTTTTAAACAAATACATGAAATTACTCATTTATCAACCAGTCATTACAAGTCACTAATGTAATACTTTGCTTTAACTGTTAACTGGTCAGCTTATTTGAAATAAGCATATATACAGATATATGAAATTAGCATATATATAGATACTTTAGGTGATGGTTATTGTATGTTTACCAGTGCTGGAACGGATATTAGCACTCAGAGACAGCACATCAGATACAGCACTCAGAGACAGCACATCAGATACAGCCCACTTGCTGTATGCCTTTTCCCCTTTGAGCGTGTGACCCCTTTCTTTTCAAGGGCACATTTGACATTATTGATGCCGTTTCAATGAACAGAACACTTTTGCCTTATTGTGTGCTTGGGTTCCTGCAGCCGAGGAAGACGGATTTTCAAATTTAATGTAAATCGGGATTTGCCTAAAGTTTTAAGCTTAAGATCAAAGAAAAAGATAAATGATAGAAGAGCAGCTTCGGATTCCAATTCCCATTAGACTGGCGTTCTGTTTCAACTGGATTTTTTTCTCTCGATAGCTTCTCAACGAAATTAATGGGGATGGCATGAGAAAGTATGATGTATATTAAAGTTTCTTGTTTTATTTCAGGCAAGATCACAGAATTGTTTATCGCTCCTTTATAAACATAACAAATATGTCAGAATACCACACAACCCACTTTGGCACAGTTCTTTTCTTTTCATGTCATCTGTTGGGGTCTAGGACAATTCCCCCCAGACAACTCCCCCCCCAGACAACTCCCCCCCCCCCCCGACAATTCCCCCCCGAACAATTCCCCCCGTAGGACAATTCCCCCCGAGGACTATTCCCCCCCCCCCCACTTAATTTTTATATTATATTTTAATTTGAATGCCAAAGTCTTTATTTTTAAAATACCATAAATTCAAAAATGCAAAATTTTTCTATCTGGAACGAAAGTTTTTTCTGCCATTTAAAACCTGGTGTTGTGGGCAATTCCACGCAAATAGTCAATAGTCAACAGTATGTCGGTTTGTTTGACGAATGCGTTGCGCAGAGTCGGCGTACCAGCGACGTGGTAGCTCGGGCAAGCGGCCACCCACAATTTGACCAGATGCACCGCGAACATTACGGCGGATCCGACCGATGTAACATGTAAAAAACCGTTTTTGCTGGCACTGAGGTGGCCAACTTAAAGTTCATTGGTTTGGATAAGGCATGTAAATTGCAATTGCGACAATGTTGAAATGAAAGGACAATTACCATCTCCAGTTAGAAGATAAAAGGGCAACAATTTGTAAAAAAAAAAAAAAAAAAAGAGAGAGAGAGAGAGAGAGAGAGAGATACAAAGAAAAGAAAAAAATAAGAAAAATAAAAATGAATGAGGAGGGGGGAATAGTCCTCGGGGGGAATTGTCCTACGGGGGGAATTGTTCGGGGGGGAATTGTCGGGGGGAATTGACTGGGGGGGAATTGTCTGGGGGGGGAATTGTCCTGTTCCCATCTGTTGTATGTACCGAATGAGGTTTTGGCGAACAACGGATTTAGAGCGAAACTGGGGGAAAAGTACAAGCAAAGAGCAAGACAGAACCGCGTCCGCAGATTCTAGTTTCATGTAGCACTTTGCACAACACGCCAATATTGAGTATATTATTATTATGCATATTTCTTGTATAGCGCAGACAAGTCACTTGATCTGCGCGCTTCACAATGTACTACATCAGGTATAAAGCAGTGTGTAATAAATTGATTAAACAATAAAATTAGAACTAAAACAGACAAAGAATAACTATTTACTACAATACTTCGCATAATACTTGATACTCGATGACTAGAATAACAAATTAACAATACTGATGGTAAGCTTAACAGAATAGGTACGTTTTTAAGTTTGACTTAAAGGTTCCGAGTGAGTTACAGCTTCTGATTTCAAGGGGTAAACTGTTCCATATGCGTGGGGCTGCAACCCTAAAAGATCTATCTAATGCGCATTTTAACTTTGAGCGCGGTATTTTCAGTTCGCACTGGTTATTAGATCTAAGGGTCCGAGGCGAAGAATACAACTCCAGTATGATATGGGGGTCCTGTACCGCATAGGCATTTGAAGGTATATTGTTGCTATTTTAAAAATCGATCGTTGACGTATCGGTAGCCAATGCAGGTCCCCGAGAGTTGGGGTAATGTGTTCAGATATTTTCAGTCCGGTAACGAGGCGAGCCGCAGCATTTTGCACACGTAATTTATATAAAGTTCCTCAGATATGCCAAAATACAATGAATTACCCTAGTCTAAGCGAGATGTAATAAACAAGGATTTGGCGAGATGTTTGCGAATTCTTCTTAAAAGCCGTAGGTTTGCATGGCACGTTTTCACAACTTGATTCACTTGGGATTTCATTTCAAGATCAGCGTCTATGAGAACTCCTAGATTTTTAACAGTGGACTTAGTGGCGATTTCAGAGCCAGTAATATTTAATGAGCTGAATGCTATATTGCCGAGTTGAAGTTTAGTACCAATAAAAATCACTTCGGTTTTTGAACCATTTAGCTTTAACCAATTTGCATTCATCCCGTTTGAAATTTCTTTAACGCAGTTTTCGGCAGTTCTTTTGGCTTCGAATTGGTTTGCGATGGAATTTGGATTCATCGACTTTTGAAGTTGTGTATCATGTGTAAATAGATGATAGATGATACAGTAAAATGATAAAGCCCAGTTCACGATATGGCAGTATATGGCAATATGTTTGTTTGTGCTCTCTGTTCTGTTAGATATGGGGGCCTGTGAAATTTTGTGTTACTCAACACAAACTTTTCATTATTTTCGAAGAGACATATTTTGCAACGATTATGTAATATATAAGGGAGTTTGTGAATGTTCCCAAAAACATAACTTTCTGGCTTGTATGTAACTTGCAACATATGCTTTTGGCTAGTTATTTTCCTATTGATTCTTAACTTTGGCGCGAAATGCTCTGATTGGTTGAATTGGTAATGACACGGCTGCTGCCTCAAAACAAATATACAAGCATGTCCAAGGACAGAACCCAGCCTAGTTTCCAAACAAGAAAAGAGAGAAAAACTCTTAAACGAATACTGTTAGGCCAAAAAATGAAGAACTTTGTTTCCGAACGTAACTTTTTCATAATTTTAATACACAAAAACAAGTTTTCCCGGGTGCAAGCTACCCAAAAAGGAATGTTGGAGAGGTTGGATTTTGACGATTCTCGTATTTACCGACATTTATACAATTTTTTTAAATTCTACCATTTCGCCATTTTTTGTCATTTGCAAAGAAAAAGCAAAGCCCAGGTGGAGAAACACCTAAGAAACTTTCGATTAAAATTTTACAACTATTTGAAAAAGACTGAAAGAAATGAATGGTTTGACAATTCAGTTATTTACTACTATTTATTCCAGTTTTGCCAAAATTCGAAGTTCCGCCATTTCGGCAGTTTTTGGCGAACCGCGAAAAAAATTACAGAATTGTAGGCGAGCCCCTGGGGAACATCCCTGCGTAACATCTAAACGATTGGAGCAAAATTGTAGAATGAGCAGCATTTTAAAAACGGGTCAAAACGGGCACTAAAGTGCCGCCATTTTATCAGTTTTTCGCCAATCGTCAAAAAAAAAAAGTAATAGCCAGGTGGGGGACCACCCAGGGAACATTCCTGAGTAATATCAAAACGATTGGAGCAAAACTGTAGGAGGAGTAGCATTTTAAAGAAAAGGTTTAACATACGTACATACATTCAAGGCCCCTATAGTAATACGGCTAACCCAGTCCGACAAAGTCGGCTGGGTTAATAAAAAGCGCCGAATTTGCTTCATCTGCATTTGGCTTTTGGAAAGCACAGAGACCTCACGTCAGGTGTGAGAAGGATAGAAATAAGATAACGGCCAAAGGAAAGATGGTGCAAAGTGTTGTTAAGTCCTTTTAAAGAAGGAAAGCTACAAAAAAGAAATAATTAAATGAATGAGGAGATAAATAAGTGAGTAAATAAACTCTTTTGGATAAAACAAATTGTTGAAAAATAAAATACAATATCCTATAGGATATTTTGTCAAAATAGCCTAAAGCAGTGTTCGAGATTACTGTGAATGCTTCGTGTTCACTGGAAATATTAAAAAAAAATAAATAAAATCTTAATGAACTTCAGGAAAATAGTCTTACTGTCCTGAAATTGTAAATGAGAGTAGCAAGCGTTACTGCCTAACTGGTTGTTACTTTTTTGTGATTGGCAAAAATTTTTGCGAAAACCAAAAACATTTTCATTAATACCTAAAATAACTGTTGAAAAATAGACTTAGTGATTTTAAAGTTGAATTAAAGGTAGCAGGCATTGTTACCTACCTCGCTTTTACTTTTTTCGTGATTGGCCAAAAAACACACAAAAAACCAAACAAACAAAAATCAGTAAAATTTTGGCGAAAAAAAAGTAAAACCTTAAATAACTGCACGAACATCTCCTTGTGACTTGAAACTTGAAGTAAAGGTAACAGGCATTGTTACCAAACTCACTCTTATATTTTTGGTGAATTGGGGAATATTTTGGCGAAACACACATACACACTAACACAAACTAGAGCGGCCAGTGCACACAAAACATAAGAGTACAGGCTTATATCACACACTTTCAATCGACACCTATCAATTCTTTTGTTTTTGTAAACAAAAATAAATGTCTCCCCGACTAAACCCATCATTCACCAGTAACCATTTTCCATTTTCTCCCCTGGCAGCCCTTTAACAAAGTTTTATTTAAATAAGTGTGTGCTATTTTCAGAATAATAGATAATTTTACCTTATATAAATAATCCCATGTGTCCAGATGTCAGGTTGTGTATCACCTTTATCCAATTTTTGAAGCGGGGTGGGGTACGTAACTTGATCTTTGGGTATTTCGTCTCTTTTTTCATACAAGTTTAGGCTCAGCTGTTTTATCTTGGTCTAGGAGGTGGTCACCAAACAGGTTTTACTGTACGTCTTTTTGTCCGGTTCCAGATGGTGGTCGCTAAAACAGGTTTTACTGAACGTCCCTTTATCCCGGTATTGAAGTTGGTCATTACAGCACAGTAGTTATACTGTACGTACTTCGTCTGAAAGGTGGTCAAGAACGCAGGTTTTACCGTACGTCTTGTTGTCCGAAACTGGAAGTTGGTCACTACAAACACGTTTTACATCACGTCTTTTTATCCGGATCTTGAATGGAGCAGTTACAAATAGGTTTACCGAAACAGCTTTTTTTGCTAGCCTTCACCAACCTCCCCCCCCCCCCCCCCCCCCCAGCTATCTAATTCAGGTACGACTCTAAAGGTAACCCTAACCATTTCAGTAAACGGTACGGTAAGGGTTTATACACTAAATATAGTTATAGCCACAAGGTATACCTTGTCTTCGTACATTCCCATCGGTCAAAAAGCACTAGAAAGACATTCTTCGTAACTGTGCCACACAAGACCCACCTCGGTGGGATAGTGGGGGCAGCGTTTTAGTGTCAAAATAGTGCGTTGCTTGTCACAACACAATGTATTAGACGACCCACTTTAAAAATGAAAGCTAGTTCCAGGTAATGCACAAACATTGCGAGCAGTTACGTAACTAGAGCCTTGGTGAGGCAGGATCCCCCGTGCAACAGGACATTAAAAAGCCTGCTACATTTTGCCTAAAGAAAAGTTCATGACAGCAGATTTTTCAACCTTGCGCCAAATTTTCCTTTTTTAATATTTTTTTAAAAATAACTGACGCTGCAGATGTACAATTGATGGTCTTTTTATGCCTACAATATAAATGCCTCGGCGATATCGCGCGAATAAAAATGCGGACAGACAGACGGATAAGTTCATAACTATATCCCACCCTTTCTCGGGGGATAATAACCTGCCGTTGCACAACTTCACTATATATATATATATACTTTCTGTCTGTATGGTTTGGATTGCTTCCGATAAAAAATTAGAGATATCGCGCGAACAAAATTGATACAAAAACGACTAAATCCAAAAATGTAAAAACGTCGAAATTGTCACATTTTTTCGACAAAATCGAAAAATAACCTGCCGCTGCACATCTTCACTATATACACTTTCTTCCTGTAACATTTGGTTTGCTTCCGATAAATAATAACAGAGATATCGTGCGAACAAAATTGATACCAAAACAACTAAGTCCAAAATGTAAAATTGTCGAAATTTTCACATTTTTTTACAAAATCGAAAAATAACCTGCCATTGCACAACTTCGCTAAAAAATACTTTTTTTCCTGTAAGATTTGGTTTGCTTCCGATAAACAGTAACAGAGATATCGCGCAAGCAAAATTGATACCAAAACGACTAAATCCAAAAATGTAAAAACGTCGAAATTGTCACATTTTTTCGACAAAATCGAAAAATAACCTGCCGCTGCACAACTTCACTATATATACTTTCTTCCTGTAACATTTGGTTTGCTTCCGATAAATAATAACAGAGATATCGTGCGAACAAAATTGATACCAAAACAACTAAGTCCAAAAATGTAAAAACGTCGAAATTGTCACATTTTTTTACAAAATCGAAAAATAACCTGCCGTTGCACTTCACTATATATACTTCCTTCCTGTAACATTTGGTTTGCTTCCGATAAATAGTAACAGAGATATCGCACGAAGAAAAATTGCGGACAGACAGACAGACAGACGGACGGACGGACTGACGGACAAGTTCATAACTATATTCCTCCGTTACACGGGGGATAATTACTCCCACATGTGGAACAGCTTGGCAGCTAAATGAAAACACACCAATAATAGCTGTAGGTGCTAATAGCTAATAGCTGTAACACACAAAAAGGCCAATCACACGAAATCTAAGAAGCGATCAATAATTGTGCAGCTTATGTTTTCAAATGTGTCTAAAAAGCGTAGTTAATAATTATTTTTAATTAACAAAACAGCCGGAAAGGAGAGAAGCGGGGGTGAGGGGGTGGGTGGGGAGAGGGGTGGAAAGCCATCGCCATCGAGACGTTTTTACCCAATGACGCCCGGGTGCATTTGACAGAATCTTTCGGATCTACCAAGCAACATTCCCACCAAATTTCAACTTTATCCGATGTTCAGCGGCTGCGAATGTACATGTATAAGATTTCAACGTAATGACGTCGTACGCCTTCTTAATTTCTACACCCTTCAAAAATTGACAGAACCATCCGACTAATCCAAGAAACACCCATAAAAAATTTGAAGTCCAAACGACTTTCTGTTATCAAGATATTTTGTACACCAGATCTTATCCAAATTATGTGCATATTTTACGTGATAATGCCATACGCCGCACCCACTCTTTGTACTCACGATAAAATATGACAGAATCTTTTGGACCTACCAAGCAGCAATCCCATCAAGTTTTAACTTTCTCCCATGTTTACCGGCCGACAAATTTCGCATACACGATTATTATATAATGACATCATACGCCTTCCCTAAAAATGTAACTTGCGTCAAAAGTTGACAGAACCGTCCGACTTACCTAAGGAATGAAACGGTCAAGTTTGAAGTCGATCCGACAATTCATTCTCGAGATATCTTGCACACAAGATCGTGTTCGAAATATACACATATTTTACGTGATGACGTCATATGCTGCACTCACTCGCTATACTCGGGACAAAATTTGATAGCCGCTTCCGGAGCTACCAAGCAACAATCCCACCAAGTTTGAACTTTCTCCGATGTTCAGTGGCTGAGATATTTCGCACACGAGATTTTTACGTAATGACGTCATACGTCTTCCATTATAATGTAACGTACGTCAAAAGTTGACAGAAACGTTTGAGCTACCCAAGGAATGAACTGGTCAAGTTTTGAAGTCGATCCGGCTTTTCGTTCTCGAGATATCTTGCACACAACATTTGTTCACAAGAGACTGACACACACACACGCACACACACACACACACAGAACGTACAAACAATACAACTGCATGTCTCCCCTTGGTCGGGGAGACATAATCAGTAAAATCTTAATGAATTTCAAGAAAATAGTCTTACTGACTTGAAAATGTAAACGAGAGTAGCAAGCATTACTACCTACCTGATTATTACGTTTTTGGTGATTGGCCAAATATAAGCGAAAATTTTGGCAAAAAAAAAAAAACAAAACAAAAAATTTTCAGTAAAATCTTAAATACATCCATGAAATAGTATTATTGTTCTAAAATTTTAAGCAAAGATAGCAAGCGTTAGTATGTAGTTGGCTGTTGCCTTTTTTTAGTGATTGGCAAAAAAAATTAGCGAAAATTTTGGTGAAAAACCCCAAACATCCGTAAAATCTTAATGATTTCCACGAGAATAGTCTTACTGTCTTGAAATTGGAAGTGAGAGTAACAAGCGCTGCTACATACCTGGCTATTACCTTTTTTGGTGATTGGCCAAAAATTGGCGAAAACCTTTGCAAAAACAACCAAAATATTTTAATAAAATCTAAAATAACTCAACAAAAATAGTATTAATGTCTTTTACAGTTTTCAGTGAAGGTAGTAGGCATTATCACCTACCCGGGTATTACTTTTTATTGATTGGCCAAAACTTTGTGGAAATATTGGCGAAAAACCAAAACACTTAAACAACTTTAGGAAAACAGTTGTAGTTGGAAAATTCTTGAAATTTTATGGTAAGGTAGCAAGCATTACTACCTATCTGGCTGTTACTTTTTATGGTGATTCGGGAAAATTAGCGAAAATTTTGGCGAAAAAGAAATTCAGCAAAATCTTAACGAACTCCAGGAAGATAGCCTCATTGCCCTGATATTTTCAGTAACAGTAGCACACATTACTATCTAAGTAGCTATTCCTATTTTGGGCACTTGACAAAAGAAAATGGCAGAAATATTGGCCAAAAAACCAATATTGTGTGAAACGTATATCGTAGGGTTTTCATGAAAACATTCTACAATTTTGGTGGGACGTAGGGTGCATCGGTGTCCATCTATCTTTTGCTTGTTTGGCGATTCGCTACGAATTGGCGGAAATATTGGCGGAAACGTAATTTTTTGTTAAATCTTAACTAATTCTAGGAAAATAGTCATACTGCCTTGCAGTTTTAGGTGTAGGTAGCAGGCATTACTCCCCACCTTGTTATTACTTGTTTTAGTGCTTGACTGAAAATTGGCGGGAATTTTGCCGAAAACCAAGAACTTTCAGTAAAATCTTTATGAATTCCATAAAAACAGTCTGACCGCCTTTAAATATGAAGGAAAGGTAGCAGGCTTCATACCTTCCTGCTGTTACAATTCTCGGGGACTGGTAAAAAATTGGCGAAAAATTTGGCGAAAAACTAAATACGTCGGTAAAATCTTAACGAACTCTAGGAAAATAGTCTTAGTGTCTTCAAATTTTAAAGAAAGGTAGCAGGCAATATCACCTCACTGGCTGTTACTTTATTTTGGTGACTGGCCGGACCTTACTACCTAACTGACTACGTGTCTTTTAATTTTAAAGATAGCCGTCATTGGTACTTACCGGGCTATTACTGTTTTTCGTAATTCGGAAAAATTGTCGGGAAACAGTGGTGAAAAACCAGTTTCTTACTAAAATCTTAACTGACGACAGTTAAATAATCATACCTTCTTAACACTGTGAATTAGTGAAGCGGCTATTCGAACCTAATTTGCCGTTTTTTCTCTCCCTGTCCTTCCTTTGTGATTTGTAAGGAAAATAACCTTATTGCCTTGTAATTTATGTAATTGTGGCACATATTACTATCTACCTGGCTATTACTTTTTTGGTAATTCGTCGAAAAATTGGCGAAAATATTGATCAAAACACAATTAAATCGTATATCCTGCTATGGTTTCAATGGAAACGAGCACATAAGTGTCCACCTGGCTATTATTTTTTTGTGCTATTCGCCAAATATTGGTCGAACGTCATAAATCATGACATCGGCATTCATAAATTTTGACATCAGCATTCGTGAGCTAGAGCATTGTCCATGGACAATCTTGTTCTATGGCGATCTACAGTACAGTTTGCTATGCTTTCTGTAATGTGATGAACAATGCATCTAAAAATGGATTTTGGAAATTTCCCATCTCGTCATCATTTGTTTAAACAACACTAGGGCTTCTGTTCGCATAAAGTATGAGTTGACCAGGGAATAACCTAATTATTGATCGTGACGTTCTCCTATGAACGATAGATGTCTCACGGCTCATTGACCAAGAACAAAAGGGATCGAGGTAGGGAACAAGTATCCCGCTATACTACCGATACCATCGTATAAGATTTAGCATATTTTAGTTTGATTTTGCACGGACGTTTCGTGGGGACAGACAGCTATGACATGGTCCTCATATAAAATGTTAATCGACATGCGAAGGGACAGTAATGGCGATAGCGATAAAATTTAACTAAATTGATAGAAACGTAACCTAACGGGAGGAAACGGTTTATGCTGCACAAAAACTGCAACATGATTTGACGCAATTTTTATTTTTGCTCAGTTTCTCAAGTCCAATATGGCGTGAGCTTATACGGGACCGTACAGAGTAAATAAAATAAATTATCACCTGAATTTGACTGGTCGCCGACATTATCCTGACCTGGTCGCTGTAATGAGTTACTTGGCGACTCACGAGGCAACGGCGCTGGGGCTGTTGAAACAAGGAATATTCAACATATAACTAGAGCCTCAGTAAGGCAGGATCCCCCGTGAAGCAGTAAAAGTAAAATGAGGTCAAGTCACGCTGCAAGGTTTCAGGTTCTACGACAATCCCTTCTATGAGAAGTCGGCCGGACAAAACATCGTCTCACGGCTAAGTTCGAGCCACAAATTCACCATATTAGACAATTTCCCACGACGTCAGTCTTTGGTCTTTGAGAATAATGCCACGTTACACATCTTCAATATATATATTTTCACCATGCAAGGTTTCAGGTTCCTACGACAATCCCTTCTATGAGAAGTCGGCCGGACAAAACATCCTCTCAAGACTAAGTTAAAGCCAAACATTCACCATATTTGACAATTTCCCACAACGTCAATTTTGGCCCATTTTGACAATAATGCCACGTTGCACATCTTCAATATATATATTTTCACCATGCAAGGTTTACGTTCCTACGACAATTCCTTCTATGAAAAGACAAAACTTAGTACTTTATGTGGAAAGACAGACGGACAGTCGGACGGACGGACGGACGAGCTCATAACTATATCCCTCCGTTTCACGGGGGATAATAACTACGCCTAATGTGTAATAGCGTGTGTTAGATCTGAATATTACAAAATCACCTTTAATTTATAGAAATTTTCAAACAAGAAATAAATCTTCTTAGAAACGGTTGACATCTGCGATTTCCCGTCTAAAAACAATCACGTGAAAAACAAGTAAAAGGGAACGAGAATTTCCCTGGCCTGTGATTGGCTGAAGCAACCCTTTAAACTCGGGGCGTGGTTGGCAAACTTTCGACACCCCATTTTTTCGGCACGCAATGTCTACCGCTATCATGTCGCCATGCCGCTATATCTCACGCCTTGTGTTCATTGACCAATCGCCTATCCTCGAAACCCACCCTTTTCAAGCTTTCTTTACTAAATTCAGCCATGCACCATAGAGAACAGCAGCATCAAGTTCTTTCAGCGATCAAAATTATGTCCATCTCCGTCTCCCTTCGTCCCTCTTAATCCCTAGCTAAATTTATGCATACCATATTTTTGCACGCATTTTTTGTGTATAAGTTACACCCTCGCCCGCCTCTTTCTCGTATCATATTAATATGTATAAATTATTTATTTATGATGTAGATTTATTAGCAGTGTTGGACTTTTGGTATATTAAGTGCTTCCCCTTTGAATTGTTTGCCTTGTTATGTACTGTTCAACTTAGAAAAGAAGTAGAGAAACTAGACAGAATTCCGCTACACTAGCGGAACTGGCCCACTTGCAGAAACCATTGTTTAGGCCCAAAGAGTCGAAATGGGCCTAAACAAATATCATACAGTTTTCGAGATGATATTCAAGTTCCGGTTCTTAACCTTGACCGTGACCCAGAAGGTCAAGGTCCAAAGGTACTTCTTATGTAACGTTGTTTAGAGCCAAAGGGTCGAAAATAAGCTCAAGACAGCTCTATCTCTAACCGTTTTTGAGATAACAGTAAACTTCCGGTTTTTGACCTTGACCGTACCCAAAAGGTCAAGATTAACGGGGTACCTCTTACGTTACGTTGTTTAGCCTCAAAGGATCGAAAATGAGCTCAAAATCGCTCTATCTATAGCCGTTCTCGATACAATAGTCAACTTCCGGTTTTTCACCTTGACCGTTTTCGAGATAGGTCGACCTACCGTTAACGGCACATGAGGTTACGTGACCTTTAACCTTGACCCACAAGGTCAAGACTCATGATGAATGTTCAAACGTGGATTTGAGCACCTTTATGTGTGCTTTTCGTGATTAATAGGCGATTCAAAAAATACTCTGACCTCACTTTGACCTTGGCCCTGACCAAATATAAAGCTCGGCTGACTCAAACGCTAGGAGCAGGTTTCTGGAAACCATATTGAAAAATACTTTGACCTCAATTTGACCCTGACGTTTGAGGTCAAAAAAGTTCGCAGATTCTCCAAGATTCTGGCTATTAATTCCTATTTTTTTGTTTTTTTTTTTTGTTTTTTCCCGTCTCGGAGGTTTCCAGAAAACTGCTCCTACGCTATTTGACGTAGGACGATGAAACTTGGCACAGCGATAGAGGGTGATGAGATGTCGTGAAGTCCACATTTTTTTTACCTTGACCTTGAAAGTCAAGGTCAAATTGAAGTCAAAGTATTTTTGGATTCAAAGTGATTTCCAGAAAACTCCTCCTACAGGGTTTGTCGTAGAAAGATGGCATTTGGCAGAGATATCGACGGTAATGAGTTGTCGTGAAATCCGAACATTTGTTGACCTTAACCTTCAAGTTCAAGGTCAAATTGAGGTCAAAATATTTTTTTCAAACCCCTACTCACCACGAAAAACTGCTGGAAATAGCGCTCAAATCCATATTTCAACAGGTGTATGGTGTCAGTAGCATTGTGGACTGAATTTCGAAATTCAGGGTCAAGGTCAAGGTCATGTGACCTTTGTATCTCGTAATCAGTTAGAGAAAGATTGTCCATTATCTCAAAAACGGATACAGATAGAGCGATTTTCGCCTCTTTGGACCTAATAGACGTTATATAAGAGGTACCTCTGTGATCTTGACCTCCTCCGTCATAGTTAAGGTCAAAAACCGGAAGTTCATCATAATTATGTCGAAACACTGAAAGATTTGTCTTTGACCAAATATATTGTATCTCTGGCCTTCTGCCATTGCAAGTGGGTGCCATTTCGCTACGTGTAGCGAAAATCGGTCTAGTTTTAACTGGAATAACAGCAGTTTTTTCTGCACCCAAACTACTTTGTTAACCAGAAGAGTGTGTAACGTCATAAAAACCATTTTAAGATCCAAAAAATAAGCTGTCATCTTAGTCCGGTATCGGTGTTGTTAGTGAAATGTGTTACCGCTAGGGTAATTATAGTTCCAGTTTTTACCAGTTAACTCCAGCAGAGATACCGAGCTGTGTGTTATTGTGTTGTCGAGTTCAAACTTCCCATGTCAGTGTTCCCAGTTACAATCCGGAATGTTCACACGTTCTGAATAGTCCAAGCACGTCCAGTGAAGATAGAAGGGCTCCAAAGAAGGGATTTGAGGCCGTAGAAGCATATCTTAAGCCAACAAGCAATCAAATATCCGAACACTACATATTGTGTAACGGCGATCAAGGGGCGAACCAGTTCATCAAAGCGTAACTCGATTACATCTGCTAGTGAAACTATAGCTCCCATTGCACACCAACATCAGTGTACTCAAACACTTCGTTCTTCTAAACAAACTCAAATGTTTCGGTTTACAGTTTTATTTTGACAATTTTGTACCATTTCATAATCATAAGACTTTTTAAGTTTTGTAAATATATCTGAATATATATGATGTGTATATGTGTAGTTGGGTTATGGAACACCCTTATCCCATGTTAGAATGGGGGTGAGTTGGGAGAAATGTAACCTGACTTGTGGGTATCTTAATCCTTAATTTCTATATGCATTTGGATCCAAGTTAAATAGTTAAGAAAGTAGTCTACGTCTTCTAAATTCAGACCTAGAAGGTAGTCACTACAGAGGTATCATCGTAAGGGCTTTTTATCCGGGTCACGACAGGCAGCTTTTACTGTTAGGTTTTTATCAGATTCCGGAAGGCTGATTCTGATAAAAATTACTTGCCGAACCACTTTGAAAAACTTGACCCCAAAAACATTCAAACGGTGGCATGAGTCAAATTTAAAGAGATGAATAAAGAATTTTTAAAGAAAATATCGCATGAACAGCAATATTCTAAAAGTTCGAATAAATCCAATCATTTTGGAAAGCAACAAGATTTCAACTGCCGCCAATTGGCCAGTTTTTGAAAAATCGACAACAAAAGAAAAAGATATAGGGAACATTCGCACAAAATTTTTAAGAAATCCAGTGGAAATTGTCGTCGAAGAAAGATTTGAAAACTGGCTCCCAACGCTTTTTAAATGAACCCTGTTTGGCCAATTTTGGGCGCACGGCCAAAATAGGAACTTGTGGAAAGAGGATCGCCTTGAGAACACTTATGCAAAATCTGAAGGCAATCTAATACAAATTGTGGGGAGGAAAACCTCCCTTTGGAAAACTACCACGAAATTAAAAAATGCCCTCTATTCGTCCGATTTTTGGTGGATCGCCAAACATTTCAACACAGGCCGACCAAGTAAACATTCGTACAAAATTCAAGGTAATCTGATCTAATTTGCGAGAGTAGAAGCATTTTGAAAATTGCTTACGATATATGATATATGGCCCCTATTTAGTCCATTTTCAAGAGAGAAATGCCTAAGGAACAATTCTTTAAAATTGGAAGAAAAATCAGATCCAGATTGTGGGAGAAGAAGCATTTTTTTCTAATGACTCCATTTACTGATATTTTTCCATCGCTAAAGAATACCGCTCGCAAAGTGATAGCAACAAACCAACTTACATAGATGTAAAAAAATTTCTACTTACGTCTCATAGACGGTGTTGGAAAACTTTTTGATTGGTGAACAGGAGAATGAAGAGCAACAGGTGACGAAACAGGGCTTTCCGACTGGCTCCTTTCTAAGGGCACTCTGTCCTTCAGAAACAGCAACAAAAAGATATGCAAAACTAATATATATCTAAGCAAGCAACAAAACCAGAATTACCAGAACATCTGAACATCGTTGCACAGCAATATACTGCAAACTTATTTGCGTTATATTGTAATACTGTCAAGTGACGGTGTCCAGCTGCCGCCTGAGTAACAAAACTGTTCAAGAAGTCAAGAAAAATGTCCAGTTCAAAACAAAACTAGAGTGGCCAGTGAAGGGTGAAGAATGGAAACTAGAGTGAAGGGAAATATAAACTTTCAACTGACGCTTATTTAGTTCTTAAAACAAAAACAAGTGTTCTCAACCAAACTCATGTCTCCAGTACTGATTTTCCCGTCACAAGAAAAGTCGCAAAATTTCTTTTCTGCAAATACAATCACGGTAAACCTGTCCCCACACCACCCCCCTCCTCTAAAACATACACGTCGTACACCTTTGTCTACAACACTATTTAACATAGTCTACCACGACAGTCCTGTACAGATACTTCAATATAACTGGTCTCTAAGCTATTTGTTATCTACTTAAAGAAGAATGCCCAGGGGCATTGTGACCTGTCGAGATCTAGTGTATGACGTGTTGATAGGCTTGTATGGCCGCCACAAACTGGTGGTTACACTTTAAAACACGGTTGTTGAAAATTCGAACAAAATTGTAAAGGAATCCGGTCATTTTGTGGGAGAAGGTTCATTTTGGAAACTGGCCACTAAATATTTTTAAATGGCCTCCATTTAGCAATTTTTGGCGGATTGCAAGAAAAGTAACTGTTCAAAAGAAGATTGCCTAGTGAACATTAATGAAAATATGAAGACAATCCGATCAAAATCGTGGAAAAGGAGGGACTTTGACTATTGGCTACCGAGAGATGTCCCCCTCCCATTTGGCCAGGTTTTGGTGGATCGCTATGAAAGTAACTTTTCAAGAGATGACAGGCTAGTGAACATTTACGGAAAATTTTGAGGCACACCAATTAAAATTATGAAAAAAGAAAACCTTTGGCAAACTGGCTGCAGACTAGAACAGTGGCTATTTAGGTGTCAGTTTGTTTGTGTATAAATATAACGAAAACGCCCTCACAGTATTAGTACTGTAATAGGCAATGGCCGATCCAAGTTCATGGGGCGATAAAAGAGGATCATTGTGAAATACCGGAAAATATACATTAAACGTTGTGGGCAACGGTACTGTGATCATCGACCAAAGCAAACATGTTGCATCTTCACTCGAACTTAAGAAAAGACTTATATTTTGGCAAACTACCCCTATGATTTCTTTAGCAGTTGCAGAGGTTGTGTACAAAATGGCCGTAGCTGACTCATATAACTGTAATGCCAAGTGCAAGATGGCTGACAATATGGCAGCGGCCACACTGAAAACATACAATATGGCGATCCTTTATGACCTCATAGCCCGAGAACTTCTTTTGCATAATTATATCGTATATTCATACTCTCACAACATAACGCCTTGCTTTTTGGCCAAACATTTACTTGGTTGTAACTACTTTTCTTCTGCGGTACATAATTATCAGCGGTAAAAAGTTTTTTGGCACGAGTGCTAACAGGGTTAGTTAATTTTTGGCAGATCCCCAAAGAAGTAACTTTTCAAAAGCTGACCGCCTAGAAAACATTTACGTAAAATTTCAAGACAATCTGCTTTAACTTGTGGGAAAAAACCTTTGAAAACTTGGCTACCAAAAATGAAAAAAAAGCTCCCTGTTTGGCCAACATTGGTAAACATTCGTGTGAAATTTTAAAGGAATGCGATCCAGATCGTGCGAGTAGAAGCATTTTGAAAATTGGCTCCCAAAAATTTTTAAAATGCCCACCCCCCCCCCCCCCCCCCCCCATCCCATTTAAGCAAATTCTCTTTTGTACGGCCAAATAAGTACCTTTTCATGAGAAGAAAGCCTGATGAACATTTATGCAAAATTGAAAGGTAATCCGATCAAAATTGTGGAAGAAGCATTTTGAAAATTGGCTGCAAAAGGTTATAAATGCCCCTCCCCCTCCCTATTTGGGCAATTTTTGGCAGATCGCCAAAAAATGTAACTTTCCAAGAGTGGACCGCCTGGCGAATATTAATGAAAATTTGAAGGCAATCCGATTGTAGAAGGAGGGTTTTGAAAATTGGCTGCCGAAAGAGTCCCCAAAGCCCTATTTATCTAATTTTTGGTGGATCGCCAAAACAGTAAAGGTTAATTTAGGTTATCAAACGTTTTTTGCTCCATTTTGGGGCCTTATGGCCAAGGACACTATAGCGGAGTAAAGCTTAATAATGCGTTAATTTAGGTTATTATACGTTGTTTTTTTTTTTTACTTTTGGGACGTTTTTCGCACTGAATTTTTT
Source organism: Protula sp. h YS-2021 (assembly GCA_949752745.1). Taxonomy (NCBI): domain Eukaryota; kingdom Metazoa; phylum Annelida; class Polychaeta; order Sabellida; family Serpulidae; genus Protula; species Protula sp. h YS-2021. The sequence goes on along the minus strand of OX457027.1, from coordinate 47,976,506 downwards.
GGGGACCTTATAGCTGAGGGCTTTATGTCCGCAGACCTTACGGTCGGGGCTATTTTGTCCTGGATTCCACGACATATTTCGCTTTCAAGACGTTTTGGCCCTAAATTTATTTGGAGACCTTATGGCTGGGAGCATTACGGTCAGATACCATACAGCCGAGGTAAAGCTAAATAAAGCATTAATTTAGATTATCATACGTCGTTTTACCTTTCGCGGCGTTTTGATCCTAGATTCATTTGGGAACTCATGGCCGAGGACTTTAAGGCCGGGGGTGTATTGCCGTAGACTCAACTACAACTAGAGCAGTGTACATAGCCCACATATTCCCCACAAGCCCCCATCAGTTAAACACGGCCATCAATAGTCAATCAAGAGCTGGAATTTTCAAAGTCCAGTTGGTGCATTTTCCTTGGACAAACCTGGCCCATTTACAATACCGATCTGTGTTTGTTCCCATAGAAGCTACATACCAAGTTTCAGTAAAATCCGTGCAGTTGTTCTTGAGATATCGTGCTAGCAAACTCATTCCGATGTTGAATAAATTCCACGATTTAATTTCAAAGTGCATTTGCTTGTTAGTGCCCACAGAAGATACACAGCAAGTTTTATTAAAATCTTTGCAATTGTTCTTGAGATAACGTCTTAAGAAACTCATTCCGATGCTGAATAATTTCCAGGATTTGGTAAATTTCAAAGTGCATTTTTTGCTTGGGCCAACCTAGCCCATTGACAATACCGATCCTTGTTAGTGCCCACAGAAGATACACACCAAGTTTCATTAAATCCTTGCAGTTGTTCTTGAGATATCATGTTAACAAACTCATTTCGATGCTGAATAATTTCCAGAATTTCATAAATTTCAAAGTGCATTTGGCTCATTTTCCTTGGGCCAACCTAACCCATTGACCATACCGATCCTTGTTAGTGCCCACAGAAGATACACACCAAGTTTCATTAAAATCCTTGCAGTTTTTCTTGAGATATCGTGTTAACAATAGTAAATCAAGAGCTGATTTAACTGTCCAACTGTTCCATTTTCCTTGGACGAACCTCCTTGCAGGAGTTTTTAAGTTATCGTCCGACAGAACGACAGACCGACCGACAGACCGACACGCGGTCGATCGCATATATTCCCCACAGTAGAAATTCCCCACAGGTTCTACCTGTGGGGCATAAACAAATTTTGCTTCGGGGACGTTTCGGTCCTAAATTCATTTGGGGATCTTATGGTAGGGAACTTTAAGGCCGGGGAGCGTATGGCCGGCGTAAAGCTTAGAAAAGTGTTAATATAGGTTATCACACTTCCTTTTTTTTTTTTTTTTGCTTTGTGGACGTTTTGGTCCTAAATTCATTTGGAGGGCTTATGCCAGGGATATTACGGCCGGGATAAAGCTTAACAACTAGATAATTTTTTTTTACAATTCTAACAGTTTTACAGTTTTAAATTTCGACAAAAGCTAAGTTCTATATTTCAAAAAGTTATTTTGGAAATTTTCAATATCTGTGTTTTCTGTGTATTAAATTAAACATAAATCCGATGAATGGTTTTGTATTTCGCGGACAAAATTATATCACAAGTTTTTCTAAATTTCAAAATACTACCACTTTGATAATTTTTCACGAAGCCGAACAAAAATACGACGTTGCACACATTCAATATGTGCTCTATCCCCGTGTAAAATTTCAAAACAATCTGTAAAAAATTTTGGAGATACAGACTGGATACAAATTCAAAACATCCCAATAGTCAATAAAATACTGTCATTTTGAGAATATTTCATGAATCCAAACCAAAATACGGTGTTGCACACTTTCAATATATGCCCTATACATGTGTGAAGTTTCAAAACAATTCTACTTATAGTTTCAGAGATATAACCCAGACCGCATGCGGACAGACGGACAAGTTCATAAGTGTATCCCTCCGTTACAGGGGCATAATAATCAAACCAAGCTTGAAGTCGATCCGACGTTTTGTTCTGGAGATATCATGAACACAATATTTTGTTCACAACAGATACACACAGAACATACAAGGATTGTGTCTCCCCTGGGTCGGAGAGACATAACTAGCTGGCTGTGACTTACTGGGGCAGATTGTTTTCTCTGAATGCTATAGGCAGCGACGATTGCGTTTGATGCACTGTGAACTTTGGAGTGAATTCTGTCAGCTTTTGGTGTGTTAAAACTAAATATTCCCTCACCGGTAGAACACATCCTTAAAATGAAAGAACAACATGTTCAATGGAGAATTGTAAATGCAATGCAATCAGTTCATCGAAGCTGATTGCATTGAAACATTGCTTTATTTTAATATCTTACTTGCCATCAATTACAACAGGATAACACACATAAGCATTACTTCCATTTTCATGTTACCAGAATGGTGAAGTGCAAACGAACACGAGCGTATCGCGATATACAGCACTCACAGGTGAGAACCATTTAGTTTCGTGCTGTGATAAACTGTCATACATCTCCACGGTGGCGAATAGGAGTGTGACTGTACGCCATTCCCACAGTTTGGTTCGATTCGGTTTGGTACACTTCAATTATTCGGATCGGTATTTTTTTCTTTACGATTTTGCAAAATTCTGTCGGGGTGATATAATATTTGTATTTCGCTAAATATTTATCGTATCGCAGAAAATAATGTTTTTTAGCACCAGTTTATTACGGAATGCCATTTTTACATTTATTAAGGAATTATTGATATCAAGAATTAATTTTTGATCTAAAAAACTCTATATTTTGATATCAAGAATTAATTTTTGTTAACTGTAATTGTATTTTTGATATCTCTTAATGTATTCTCGATCTCAAAAAATTATTTTTGATATCAATGAATATTTAGAGATATCAAGAAATATTTATTGGTATCAAAAATAATTTAATGATATCTAAAATCGATTCTTTAATATCAAACATTCAATTATTGATGGCGAAAATGAAGTATTTGAGAGCTATGGAATGCCGTTTTCACATTTATTAGTGAATTAGTGATATCAAGAATTAATTTTTATCTCAAAATTTTTTGTATGATATCAAGAATTAATTTTTGATCTCAATAAATCCATATTTTGATATCAAGAATTCATTTTTGCTATCTGTAATTGTATTTTTGATATCTCTAAATATATTCTTGATGAGCTCTATAATTCATTTTCCTTAAAGTGATATCAAGAATTTATTTCAGATATCATTCTTTCCGACTGGTACTTTTTTTAATTTGTATTTTGAAATCTGCAAACGATTTTTTGTTTGATCTCAAAAATTGATTTTTGATATCAAATATCAGTCTATTTTTTTCAAATAAAGAATTCAGAAACACACATCTGTAAATAAAAAATGACTGTCCTTGTTTACAGAATCTTTATTTTAATTTTTTTTTACTGTACAAAAAAGAAGAAATTCTTGAGATCAAAAATTGTGTTGTTATTATTGATCTCAATCATTCAAGTTTTCATCTCCAAAATGTAATTGACGATTCGTTAAATTTTATGTAAATGTGGGTCTACCTTAAGATTTTTTAAGTTTGTAAATTTGAGTTTTTGATCTCAAAAATAAATTTTCTGCCAACTAAAGTTCAATTAGTGATAGCAAAATAAAAAATATTGAGACCTACATTGATTTTTTTATATCTTTAATTATATTTTGATATAAAAATAAGTATTAAAAGTTAAAATGGCACTCCATAGCTTATAACATTTTTAACGCTCAAATTGATAAACTAGAGCGGCCAGTGCACAAAAAACATAAGAGTACACACATATGTTACGCTCTTTCAACCGATAGCTACTTAATTTCTTGTTTGTTGTAAACAAAAACAAATATCTCCCCGACAAAACCCATAATCACTCCCCCCCCCCCCTGCACAAAAAATAAACAAAATCCTTTTTTTTAATTACTGAAATACAATATTAACTTCTGCAAACATAACCATAATTCATTGTAAGAAAATTCAAAATAAACAAAACAGATGGTGCTCACTGAAACAGATATAAATGGGCGTCTTTTTTCATCCCGAAAAAGGTTGGCGAAGGTGGTCGCTAAAATGGGTTTTACTGTAGGCCCTTCTGGTCCAGATCTGAAGTTGGTCACTACAGTAGTTATACTGTATGTTACATTTTTATCAGGGTCTGGAAGTTGGTCAAGACAGGCAGTTTTTACCGTACGTCTTTTTACCCGAATCTCGAGGGGGTCACGACAAACGGGTCTTACTTTACATCCTTTTATCCAGGTCTTGAAAGTGGTCTTGATTTTTTTTTTTGCTAACCATCATACTCCACACGCCCCCCCCCCCTACCTACTTAATGTAGGTCCGACTATACACGTAACTCTAACCCTTTTATCCAAGGCAACGGTAACGGTCTGTACCCCAAGTGTAGTTATAGCCATGATATACTACCTTGTCTTCATACTTTCCCATCGGCCAAAAAGCACTAGAAAAGCATTCTTCATAACTACGCACCCTATGACGCATCTCGGTGGGAGAAGGGGGAGGCATTTCGGTGCTAAAATGGTGAGCTGTTTCTCATAACACAAGATATCAGATGACCCACTTTAATAGCTAAAAATGCTCCTGTAAACAATGCTAATCGATACAAAATAGCTGCTTTATACAGAACACCTTGGCAACCGAATTAAGTATGCGGAAAAAAATCAATAGCTAAACTGCTTAAACGTATAAATAGCATTCCATGATTTATCATGCACCACAACTGACGCTGACCCCTGACTGATTGGCATGTTACGTAACAGCCGCAGATGAGAAACGTACAAAAAGCTCAATTTCAGACAATAACAAATAGCAGTGGACCGACAGTAATGATGTTACTGTTTTGAAGCTTTCTAAAGAATGCAGGAACACTCGAGAATCTTCTGCAAAACGCTGAAATCCCCAGCATGGTTAACACATATGCTTAGATAACAAAGGAGCCAAAAAATGGGGAGGCGGGGGGGGGGGGGTGTTGACGTTATGCCCTTTTCTTGATTTTCTACACGAGTTTAATAATGTTTAACCAAAATCGTGCGACTTATCGGAGGAATAACTACACCAAGTCGATCCGGCCTTCTGATGTCGAGATATTTTGCTTAACAACAGATAATTTTTTACCCGTCAAAAGTTGAAACAGTCGTCTGACCTAACCAAGGATATCCATATAAAATTTTAAGTCGAAATGACTTTCTGTTATCGAGATATTATGCATACAAGATCTGGTTCAAAATATACACATATTTTACGCGATGATGTCATACGCCGCGTTCGTTCGTTCTACACGCGCCAAAATTTTAAAGTTTCTTTCGGACCAACCAAGCAATAATCCCACCAAGTTTCAGCTTTCTCCGATGTTCAGCAGCAAAGAAATTTCGCACACAAGATTTTTACGTAATGACATCATACACACGCCCTAATCAGGAGACATGCGTGAAAAGTTGATAGAACCGTTCAACTGACCCAAGGAATATTCATATAAAATTTGAAGTCGATAGGACTTTCCGTTATCGAGATATTTTGCACACAAGTCCTTTTTTATAATATATATATGTATAATATATATTACGTGATGACGCCATACGCCGCATTCGTTCGTTCTACTCGGGAAAAATTCTACTGAGTCTTTCATACATACACACAGAACGTACAAACTCTGTATGCCTTCCCTTGGTCGGGGAGACATAATAATGAGGTATTTACTTTTTCCACATCAAAAAATGTGATAGAATATGTCGAACCTACCGGGAATTTCCGAAAAGAGGCCCTGGGCTTCTGAACAGAAACTCGACATTTTGACGGTTCTCATATTGAAACCAAATAGAAGCGCTAGTTTCCAAGTAGAAGCCCCGGGGCTTCTATTATTATTTCGGCCAATCGTTCAGTAAAAACAAGAAAAACAAACAATTTTCAAAAAAGCGCTTTTATTGAGACTCTCAAAGCTGCTGAAATGCGAGTCATTATATCAATAACAAATAACGACAACAAATCACAAACATGTCTCCAATCAAAAACAAGCTCGTCATCCGACCCTAAGGCCTTATTCGTGACACCGTGGATTCCACCAAGCAAAAAGCTGGCTACATCGCGAGTACCTTCTACTCCGGAGTACTGGCGCGAGTAGGGGGTTGTACTGTGTTGACAAAAGGGGGAGGATTTATTTAATTTAGAGGTTTTTTGTGCACTCAAGGGGATTGAGAGTAGTAAATATTCAGTAACATTGAAGATGTCAAGGCGGGGGGGGGGGGGGGGGGGACTTTATTTTGGAAACGAGTTTTTACTGTGGCCATTTTCAAACCAAATAGAAGCTCCGAGGCTTCTATATGTAGGGGGGGGGGTGGCTTCTTTTCGGAAACTCCCGGTACCATGCAATTCCAAAACTCCGACATTCAGGGACTGAAATGTGTTTTAGACAACATTTTACATAACGACACCATAAACTTTCCTTAATCAAGCAACATGGTAACATGCTTCAGAACTTCTGACAGAACCGTGCAACCCAGCGAAGGAATGAATATACAAGTTTGAGGTTGATCCTAAAGTTATCTTACAGAAATCTGTCCACAACAAAAACACATACACATGCAAAGAAAAGCTCCGGTGCGAGGTGGGATTAGGGCAGGAGAAAAATTTTCGATAATGTTTTCCATCACATGCGTCAAAGTTTTGTCTTTCCGGTACAGTTTGAGACCATAAATGATGAATTCCAGCCTGAAACAAACTTGTGTCACTTTTCCAAACATGAGGGGGATCGGAAACAAATCTCGCAAAATGATAGTATTGCTGAAGTGTTTTCTTTTACAAACATTGACTCTTGCAGAAACCCTTTGTTAGCTGAAATGCCCCCGATATCTCCAAAAACTTAAGTATTTTGCGTGCCCACCTCTGGCATCAATAAGATGGCCAGTTCGTGCGTTCATCGAAATTATGCATTTCTGTGTGGCGTTCATGGAAATGTCATTCTATTCTTCAGTGTCCATTTGCTTGAGCAGACTTCCTGGTTAGCCTGCGACTAATGCGCCTTTTCATTATTCCCCCCACAATATCAATAGGATTCACATCACGTGATTTCGTCGGCCAATCCACGCGCGTTATTGCATTGTCATGAACGCTGCGATCCACTACGCAGACGCGTTCATGGCTCCAGCGAATGGTCGCACGTGAAGGTGCTTCAGCTAAGACGGGTTGTATGAAAAACATTATCGAAATTGTTTTCCTACCCGACCCCTCCCCCATCCCCCGAAATTTTCCAGATCTTAAAAACCCACTCTATGTGGTCGAGTATACAAAATTCTTACCTTCCAGCTTCAAGAGTGAATTTACTCTCATCTTTACCATATCTTCTCAGTGCTGTGATCGGCCAAGATATTAATTTCTTTTTTGTGTCGTACACATCATACAGATTGATATGTTCTTTAGACACCTGCAAACAAGGCAAGCAAAAACATCGGCCGACTTATTTATTTAAGGAATGTTTATTGTTTGCCATTCAGCGTAACGAATGCTACATTGGTACGCACAGCAAGTGAAAGAAGAGAGAAAATTGAAGAAATAGTAAAAGAAGAGCTACAAAGAAAGGCAAAGAAAGGCTAAGAAAGGCTAAGTCGCTTCCCACATGTACGGAATAGACAGCTGTCGCTTCCCACATGTACGGAATAGACAGCTGTGGGTATATTCTTATATTCAACGTTCTGGACATGCTGCTATTCTCTGAGCATTACATAACTCACTGGTGTCAGCAGTTAAAGATCGTCAAAAAAGTAAATTTTCAAGTGAGATCTACGTAGAGAACAACTGTCCAAAATTGGAAAGAATCCGATCAAAATTGTGGAAGAAGGATTTTGAAAATTAGACACCAAAAAATTACAAAATGCCTCTCATTTGGCCAATTTTTGGCGGATCGCCAAAAATGAGTCATTTTTCTAAAGAGGCCTACCTTCGGAACACTCGTACAAAATTTAAAGAAAATCTGATCAAAATTGTGCGAAAAGAACCATTATGCAAAATTGGCAACGATAAAATTACAAATGCCCACCCTATTTGGCTAATTTTTAACGCATCGCCAAAATGAGTAATTCTTCAAGAGAGGCCTACCTAGGGGACAACCTTTTAAAATTTGAAAAGAATCCGATGAAAATTGTGGGAGAAGAAGCATTTTGGAAATTAGGCACCAAAAAATAAAAAATTGCCCCCCCCCCCCCCCATTTGGCCAATTTTTGGCGGATCGCCAAAAAAGTAAATTTTAAAGGGAGGACTACGTTAAGAACATTCGTACTAAATGTAAAGAAAATCTGATCAAAATTGTTCGAAAGGAAGCATTTTGAAAACTGGCAACAAAATTTTTTAAATGCCCCCTATTTAGCCAATTTTTGGTAGATCGCCAAAAAAAGTAATTTCTCAAGAGAGGCCAACCTAGATAACAGCTGTCCAAAATCGGAAAGGAATCCGATCAAAATTGTGAGAGAAGCATTTTGAAAATTATACATTATAAATTAAAAAAATGTCCCTCATTTGGCCAATTTTTGGCGGATCGCCAAAATGAGTAATTTTTTAAAACAGGCCTACCTAGAAAATATTCGTACAAAATTTGAAGAACATCTGATCAAAAATTGTGGGAGAAGAAGCATTTTGAAAATTGATAACCGAAAAAGTCTTACTTACATTAAGTAGTAATGTGTGTTAGTGTTACTTAAGATAACAAGGCACTGAGGCTATTTTCCTGGAGATTTTACGGATTTTTGGGGGGCTTTTAGCCTAAATTTTGGCCGATTTGTTGGTCGCTCGCCACAAAAAGTTATAGCCAGTTAGGTAATACTGGCTGCTACCATTCCTTAAAATTTATTAGGTATGGGGAAAATTCGCCTGCTGTAAGCGGGGGAGGGGGAGAATTTAGTAGGCTGTAGAGTAGTGTGCAGTGCGTAGGATTTCATTAATAACTGCACGTGGAGTCCATGGTTCGAAGTTCATGCACTCCCAAAAGTGAAAGTTGTAATTCCTGCTGTACATTTCGAACCAGTGCGCATGTTCATTTAACATGCATTGCTGCGCAGTTGGCATTTCAGAACAGTGCGCATGTTTATTTAACTTGCGTCGATGCGTGCTTATCACTTCGGACCAGTCCATGTTAACATGACTTGCGTTGATGCCCAGTTCGAAGTTCGGGTCAGTGCGCATGTTTACTTACCTTGCCTTGATGCACGCTTCACTTTTCGGGCCACTGCCCATCTTTATTTAATTTGTGTTGATGCGTGGTTCTTTTTTTGAACCAGTGCGCATTTTTGTTTAATCTACGTTGATGCTCGGTTGGAATTTCGGACTAGAGCGCATGTTATTTTGCGTCAATGTGCTATTCGCATCTTGAACCAGTGTGCGCTTTTTATTAACGTGCGTTGATGTGCGGTTTGCATTTCGCATATTGTGCGCATATTTAATTAACTTGGGCCGATGCGCGGTTCGCATTTCGGACGAATGTTTATTTTTATTCAACTTCCGTTGATGCGCGGTTCGCATGTTTATTTAACTTGCGCCGATGCGCGTTATTTATTTTATACCAGTGTGCCTGTATATTTAGCTTGCGTTGATGCGCGGCTGGCACTTCGGTCCACAGCGCATGTTTATTTAACTTTCGTTGATGCGCGGTTCGCAGTTCAGACCAGTGCGCATGTTTATTTAACTTTCGTTGATGCGCGGTTCGCATTACAGACCAGTGCGCATGTTTAATTAACTTGCGTTGATGCATGGTACTTTTTTTAGACCCATGCGTATGTTTATTTAACTTCCGTTAATGCGCGTTTCGCATTTGGGAACAGTGCGCATGTTTATTTAACTTGCGTTGATGCGCAGTTCGCATTTTTTAACCAGTGCGCATGTTTGGTTAACGTACGTTGAAGCACGGTTTGCATTTCGGACCAGTGCGCATATTTATTGAACTTACGTCGGAGCGCGGTTCGCATTTCAAACCAGTGCGCATTTTTAGTTAACTTGCATCGATGCCGGTTCGCATTTCGGACCAGTGCGTATGTTAATTTGTTTTTAAAAAATTCCGATAAAATTCAGAAGTTTTCAATTCACTCAAAAAGCTCAAAAATAAATGACATCTGATAAAAACTGTAGGAGGAAATGCATTTTGAACTTTTTCCTTCCAAAATTCCCCCCAAAAAATTTTCTCATCAACTTAAAGAACAGAAGCCGAATTCAAGAACCCCTAAGCAGGCCTCACACCCAAAATAAATGATATCGGATCAAAACTGTAGGAGAAAATGCACTTTGAGGTATTTTCTTCAAAAATTCCCCCAAAAATCAAAAATTTTCAAACCGAGTCAAAAAGCGGATAAAAAAATCACAAGATCGACAAACACACACACACGCACACACAAACCGTATGCATGATCCCTTAGGGATGCCTCATACCAAAAATAAATGACATCGGATCAAAAATGCAGGAGGAGATGCATTTTGAATTATTTTTGAATTTTTTTTCCTCAAAAATTCCATAAAAATACAAACTTTCCAATCGACTAAAAAAGCACAAACCGTATGCACGACCCCTTAGGGTGTGCCTCACACCACAAATAAATGACATCACAAAAAAAATGTAGGAGGATATACATTTTAAAATTTTTTCTTCAAAAATTCCCCAAAAATTCAAAAATCACCCGATCGACTAGAAAAGCACAAGCCGTATGCATGATCCCTTAGGGATGCCTCACACCACAAATAAATGACATCAGATAAAATTTGTAGGAGGAGATGCATTTTGAAACAAAAGTTTACTAAATAAACAATTAACGGACGCCGTCCGCAAACTGATAGGAATACCTCAGCTTATGTGTAACGCAAGCTGGGCTAAAAACAAAATGTTTCTCCTGTACGAGGAAAACAAAATTACCTAAAGGAGTTTGTAAGACATTTTCTGATATGTTCATAGGGTGCATGGGATTCGGATCTAACTAATGGAACCAAGTACAGGCAGTCTATGAACGAAGGCTGTACCATGCATCTTGATAAATGAAACCCTAAAATGAACTTCAAATACTGAAATTTTATCAAATAGTCACAAAATAGTTTCTACTGTATTATCTGGACAAGTTGACAGATAGACAAGGAATTAAGTACAGTTCATGTGAGAACACCTTATGGGGCACTGGCCTTGCTGTCAGCTAAAGGTCAAACCTTTCAGAGCAGGATAAACGGACATTCGATTGGATGTGGAGCTTTTTTCACAATTTGGTCATAAATTCATATTTAGTTAAGATAATCTAACTGACCTGCAGTATGCATTCACCATAAATGTTGAGATTTGGCGACGGCAGCAAATAAACATTGAACAATTCTGGAACAAAAAATAATAATTAATTTTAATTATGCAGTTCTATGTAATATCAACTCATTTCTTTAGCTGAACTAAAACGGCGACTTTAAATCACTGAACTGCAATCTGGCAGTTTAGCAGCTGATGGTTTAAATGTTTTCCAAAAGTTGATTAAGGCAGTGATGGTGGTCAAGGCGTTGTCTGCAGAAGAATGGAAGGAAATTGAACAAGAGCATTATTTTTAAAATACGTTCACTAAAATCCTATCATTAAGAATGTACAGTACTGGTAAAAAGTCCGGAATAAAAAGTTTGTGGGTTGGTGGTGGTCAAAGAAAGAGGTACATTTACTGTATTTATATTTTACTCCAGAAATGGATCATGTGTGTCACATTTGGCACCTTGTTGGAACAAATCAGTTAACTGGTCCGAGCAAAACTGTCACCTGAACACAGATGGGGTCGTACCACAAATATCACAAAATTCAATACGTGGTGTATCCTCCATCCAAAGCGTAACATTCTTCTGCTCTCCTCTGCATTCAGTCGATGAATTTTTGTATTGTTCTCTGTGCATTAGGTGATGATTACTAGGACCAAACAGGGATATCCAGAATGGAGTGGCCAGTGAAAAGTCCGGATCTTAATCCGATAGAAACTGTATGGGGCATTATGAAATGCAAAATTTCTCGCATACTTCTCGCACATTTCTCGCATATTTTGTCAATAATTTTTGAATCCGAAAAATTCTTGGTCACTGCACTGCAAAAGGGTCCAGAGAAGCCGTGTACAAAATCTGAAACCAATCCATCAATCACTACGGCCTGTATTCGTTCGAGACTGCCGTATATACGCTAAGTCCAGTGCCGATTTTCGAAAGTCCGCCATTTTGTCATTTTTTCGCTCCGTAAAATTCTTGGTCACTGCACTTCGGAAGGGTCCAGAGAAGCCGTGTACAAAATTTGAAACGAATCCATCTATACATGTGACCTGTATGCGCTTGAGACTGAAGCGTGACAGACGGACAGACAGAATAATTTCCAGGATTTGGTAAATTTCAAAGTCCATTCGGTTCATTTTCCTTGGGCTAACCTAACCCATTTACAATACCGATCATTGTTAATGCTCATAGAAGCTACACACCGAATTTCATCAAAATCCTTGTAGTTGTTCTTGAGATATCGTGTTAACAATAGTCCATCAAGAGCTGAAATTGTCAGTCCAGCTGATCCATTTTCCTTGAACGAACCTGGCCCATTTACAATACCGATCTGTGTTTGTTCCCATAGAAGCTACATACCAAGTTTCATTAAAATCCTTGCTTATAGTTATCGAGTTAACAAGCTATTGATGACAGACTGACGGATGTCGATCGCATATATTCCCCACCTGTGGGGAATAAACTAAACCCTGTCTTTGCATATTAATTTGACCATGAAATCAAACATAATAATGAAGAAAAAAATATTGACAGAACTCGTTTAGATCAAGTTCTATATAATTCCAAAGTTTGGTGTCAATCGGACCAGTAGCTTTTGACAAGTTGTGATGACAAGATGGCGGGCAAAATCACGGGCGACTATAAAGAAAAAAAAAACGATGAAAATCTCACGGGTGCCCTAATACCAAAGCGTATAACTCTTCGCAAGACTTCGTCTTTCCAAGTGTTAAATATCACAAAAATGGATTATCAGGACAAGAGCAACAGCCAGCCATGGATGGACAGACAAACAACACCCAAATCTGCATCCCCCTCCGAGGCTAAAGCTAAAAAGACTTCAGATCAAATTCTCTAAAACGCTGGAAACAGGTGGGGGACACATCACCCCATATACAAATATGAGGGTGGAGTGGGGGAGCTTGTACCCAATATATGATTGGAAAGAGGACGAGCAGAGCACATTAATTGAATCAAGTAAAGTGGATCGAAGCTTCATACATACCATCGATAACACTTTCGGATCTGCTGCTGGAAATTGAGTCCCTCTTTCGTGTCAACTCATTCAAATCCCTGTACCACTCCAAGGCAGTTGTATCTAGAAGAAAATGTGTGCCGTATCATTAATAACCTCCCTCGAACGGGTCACTTTAAAGGTGCCCAATTTTGGATGTAAGTTGATTGATGTATATGTCGGCTTTAATTGAAATTCATTGTTAACTGAGGAAAAAGAACTGCCGTGGCGAATTTCCCAGCTGACACCACACATTAGCTCATGTTAAAATGATAAAATGTACAAACAAGTGGGTCAGTGACACTGAATATATCCCGCGCCGGCGTACAATCCCAGTATTTGATTTTGTTAGGTTGGACTACAAATCTAAAGCAATTCGTATCATATTCGTAAATTTTAAAATTCCAGTTGGGCCAATGTCCTTGGACCGACCTGGCTCATTTATAATTATTATATTATTATACTTGTTACCACCCACCTACCTATGTGTATAACATTTTGCCAATCGATCAAAACATGTAGACTTGAGTGTGTTAACAAACCCATTCCAGTATGTAAGGGTTGTGAAAATTTCTGAAGTTCAGCTGGGCCAATGTCTTTGGGCCGATAGGGCTCATTTACAATACCGACCTTTGTTGGTTCCAATACTTCCTATATGTAAAATATTTCAACAATCGATCCAGAAATGTAGGCTTGAGTGTGTTAACAAACTCATTCAAATGAGTAAGGATTGGGAAAATTTGTGAAGTTCAGCTGGGCCAATGTCCTCGGGCCGACACGGCTCATTTACAATACCGATCCTTGTTCGTTCCAGTACTACGCATATACGCGGAATATCTTAACAATCAGTCGAAAAATGTAGGCTTGAGTGTGTTAACAAAAAAGGTGTCGACAGACGGACAGACGGACGGACAGATCCGAAAACTAGTCCCCCGGCGGGGGACTAATAAACAAGCCATAGTCGAAGGCGCACACCTCAACCGGACACAACAGGTCGCCATTTTGGCAATTTTTGAGCAATTTGAAAAATAATACGACATTACACAACTTCAATATATATATATGTATATATTCACTGTGGAAGGTAGCACATGATTAGGATAAATAGTTTCGGAGAACTTGTGTGGAAACAAAACAGCATCCAAAGTGTGAAACACGGACAGACAGACGGACGGACGGGTGGACAGAGGGTAATCCTATAGACCTCCCCCGGACTCGCCCCGTTGGGGTCTAATAACGTCAACTGACGATGCCCTGGTGCCCTCAGAGTAACAAGACAAAGACAATGTGCAGCTGACAACATTATCACCTGAACTGGCATTACAGTTTTCCAAAATGTAGAGCATAGTTTAATTTTACTATAAGATATTTTCTACATCGTCGACTTTAATTTCGTACTAGACAGCGAATTCTTTTTGTGCTCATTATGACATTGGCATCAGAGCTGAGTAAGTTGCAGATACGCCTTAGTCTATCTAATTCTGTTTTATAGGCCTGACGGCGCACTATCCGCGTGAAAAGCACACTAGACACTCCCACGGAACGCATTACTAGGCTAGACAGAATTCCTTTACACAGACCCACTTGCAGAAACCACTTAAGAAAATACTTGTATTATATTATAAACAAGAAGCTCAAAGTCTCGCAGTACAATTTTTTGTCGTCTTTTTGGCCCAGAGGGTTAAAAATGAGCTCAAAATCACTCCAACTGTTTTACAGATAACAGTCAACTTCTGGCTTTTACAGCTGACCATGACCGAGAAAGTCGAAGATCACCGAGGTACCTCTCATGTAGTGTTGTTTAGGCCCAAAGGGTCGAAAATGAACTCAAAATAGCACTGTCTGTAACCGTTCTCGAGATAATAGCCAACTTCCGGTTTTTCACCTTGACCGTGACCGAGAAGATCAAGGTTACCGAGGTATCTCTTATGTAACGTTGTTTGGGCCCAAACGGTCGAAAATGAGGCTCAAAATCACTATATCTAACCCTTTTCGAGATAATAGTCAAATTCCGGTTGCTGATCTTGACCGTGACCGTGGCGGTCAAGGTCACCTAGGTACCTCTTATGTGACGTTGTTTAAGCCCAAACAGTTGAAAATGAGCTCACAATGGCTCTATTTCTAACCGTTTTCTAAACTAGAGCAGCCAGTGAACACAAAACATGAGTTCAGGGTTATATTACACACTTTCAATCGATACCGATTAGTTTCTTGTTTTTGTAAACAAAAACAAAGTTTCCCCGACAAAACCCATTACTTCCACCCCTTCAAAAAAAAACCTTTTTTTCAAATGAATGAAATGAAATATTCATTTCTGCAAATATAATCATAATTCATTATAAAAAATTCAAAATAAACAAAACAGATGGTGGTCACTAAAATAGATATTACTGCACGTCTTTTTTATCATTTTGGAAAGTGGCCCCTAAAACGGGTTTTACTGTAAGCCCTTCTTATCCAGATCTGAAGTTGGTCACTACAGTAGTTTTACTGTACGTTACATTTTTATCCGGGTCTGGAAGTTGGTCAAGACATGCAGGTTTTACCGTACGTCTTTTTACCCGAATTTTAAAGGGGTCACGACAAACGGGTCTTACTTTACATCTTTTTATCCAGGTCTTGAGGGTGGTCGGGATTTTTTTTTTGCTCACCATTTTCCTCCACTCCTCCCCCCCCCCCCCCCCCACCCCAACTGTCTAATGTAAGTACGACTATAAACGCAACTCTGACCCTTTTACCCAAAGTAACGATAAAGGTAGCGGTCTGTACCCTAGGTGTAGCTATAGCCATGATATACTACCTTGTCTTCGTACATTCCAATCTCCCAAAAAGCAAAAGAAAGGCGTTCTCCATAACTGCTCATCAGATGGGAGAAAGGGAGAGGACGTTTCGGTGCCAAAATGGTGAGTTGCTTCTCATAACAGATGATATCAGACGATCCACTTTAAAAGCGAAAAATGCTTCCAGGTAATGCAAGCAATGCTGACCAATACAAAATAGCTCCCATACATGGAACACCTAGCGAACCGAGTCAAGTATGCAGCAGAAAAAATTAATAGCTAGACCTGCTGAGACCTATAAATATGACAATAGCATTCCACGACCTCTTAAATAACGACGTTACCCTGTACCACAATTGACACTGATCTCTGACTAAGTGGCATGTTACGCAACAGCCGAAGAAGATAAACGCACAGAAAGCTGAATTTCAGGCAATAACAAATAGCAATGGACCGACAGTAATGCTGTTACTGTTTTGAAGCATTCTAAAGAATGCAGAAACACTTGAGAATCTTCTGGAAAACACTGAAATCCCCAGCGTAGTTAGCAACTATGCTTAGTTAACAAAGGAGCCAACAATTGGGAGGCGGGGGTGGTGTTGACGTTATCCACCTTTCTTGATTTTCTATACCAGTTTAATAACCCTGTGACTTATCCGAGGAATAACTACATCCATGAAAAATACGACATTCTGTTATCAAGATATTGTGCATACAAGATCTGATTTAAAATGTATACATATTTTACGTGATAACGTCAAAGGCCGCATTCGATCTTTCTACTCGTAAAACAAATTTTAGATACTCTTTCTGACCTACCAAGCAACAATCCCATCAAGTTTCAACTTTCTCGGATGTTTAGCGGCTGAGAAATTTCGCACAAAAGATTTTTACGTAATGAGGTCATACACTTGTCCTAATCACGTGACATGCGTGAAATCGATATCACTTTCCGTTATCGAGATATTTTGCATACAAGATCTTGTTAAAAATATATTCATTAAAAATATAATACGCCGCATTCGTTCGTTCTACTCGCGAAAAAATTTTATAGATTCTGTCTGACCTACCAAGCAACGATCCCACCAAGTTTCAACTTTCTCCGATGTCAGCGGCTGAGACATTTCGCACACAAGATTCCGTGCAAACAGGTTTAAATAAACAAGTTTGTACAAGGTTCGCATTTCGGACCAGCGCATGTTTATTCAACTTGCGGTGATCAGTGGTGCGCATTTCGAAGCAATGCGCAGGTTTATTTAACTTGCGTTGATGCACGGTTCTTATTTTAGATCAGTGCGTATGTTTGATTAACGTGCATTGATGCGCAGTTTGTATTTCGGACTTGTGCGCATATTCATTTAAATTGTGTCGATGCGCGGTTCGCAATTCGGACCAGTGCGCATGTTTACTCAACTTCTGGTGATGAGCGGTTTGCATTTCAGACTAGTGCACATGTTAATTTAGCTTATGTTGATTCGCGGTTCGCATTTCGGACAGTGCGCATGTTTATTTAACTTGCGTTGATGTGTAGTGCTTATTTTAGACCAGTGAGCATGTTTGGCTAACGTGCGCAGGGTTGAGATTTCGCGGTCGCCCGTGGAGACCAACTTTTGGATCGGACGACTAACTTTTTCGAGTTGATCGCCCGAGTGGCGACTAAATTTTTTCTGAGTATTTTCAGGTAAATACTGTTGATTATTTTAAACACAATTTTAAGTCCAAATGACTTTTGTTTAAATTTTGCTTTCAGGGCGAATTTCACATTTGAAATAAATTTCAATTAACTACAAATTTGATACTTAACACACCTATTTGTTGTTGTCTTTTCATGTGAGGCGGGCTAGACAAGTTTTGCAAAAAATTGCGCTGGGCGAATAACGTTTGTACCGGACGACTAACTTTTTAAAGTTTTTAAATAAAATTTTACGAAGTCTCAACCCTGCATGCGTTGATGCGCGGTTTGCATTTCGGAGACCATTGTGCATATTTATTTAACTTGCGTCATTGCACGGTTCGCATTTCGAACCAGTGCGCATGTTTGGTTACCGTGTGTTGATGCGCCATGTGCATTTCGAACCAGTGCACATATTTATTTAACTTGCGTTGTTTATTTAACTTCCGTCGATGCGTGGTTCTTATTTCAGACCAATGCGCATGCTTATTTAACTTGTAGGAGGAGATGCACTTTGAAACAAAAGTTTACTAAATAAACAACTAACTAACTAACTAACTAACTAACGGACGCCCTCTGCAAACCGATAGGTATACCCTAGCTTGCGTGTAAGGTAAGCTGGGCTAAAAATAAATATTTTTGAGAAGTCGTATTTTTGACAATTTTAGCCGATTTCAAAAATTATACGACGTTGCACATCTAAAATATATATATATTTTCCCTGCATAAAATTTCAGAAAGCTGGCTCAAATATTTTCGGAGAACTCCTCCGGACAAACTCTCCCTCCGTGCAAGAAGTTTCCATAAAAATATACATTTTGCCATTTTTTCCAATTTAAAAAAAATGCTACGTTGCACATGTACAATATATATATTTTCACTGCATAAAATTTCAGAACGCTGAATCGAATAGTTTTGCAGAACACGTCTGCATAAAATTTCAGAACGCTGGATCGAATAGTTTTCGAGAACTCGTCTGAAATTTCCTGAAAGCCATTTTTGACAAGTCATATTTTGGAGAATTTTTGGCTGATTTCAAAAACAACACTAAGACGTTGCACACCTTCAATATATATGTTCTAACCGTATGCCAAAGGAAAAAGCTATACGACAAATACTTTCGGAGATACAGCCTGGACAGGAGGGCGAACGAAAGCGGACAGACGGACATACGGACAAGCTGAAACCTATATCCACTCGTTACACGGCGGATAATAACCTTTTTTGTACACCGAATTGTCAGATAATTCTTTTCAACCCGGTTCACAATGTGCACATAAATATCGATATCACTAATTATTTTAAACTCAGAACTGTCACAATTTAGATCTAGACCTCGTCTAGTCCGTGCAATTCTGAACCACTAACCGATGAATCAATTCAGTATGGGATTATTATACGCACCGCTTTCTTCTGTGTGAGGCAGAACTATAAACATAGCCTGCAAACTTAGCAGCCCAATGCAAGAACTCGAGGGGAACATTCTTATAACATTTCAAAGCACTCGGACCGGATTTGTAGGAAGCGTGAAATTTTTTATTTATTTATTTTTATTTATTTTTCATTTATTTATTTATTTATTTTTTTGGTTTCTAAAATTTGGCAGTTTTGACCAATGATTTTGTCAAATCGCCAAAAAGCCTAAAAGTGGGCAAAGCTAAGGGTGGGGTTTTCGGATTAGTCCAAACCGACTTTGGTTTTATTTTTACCTCGTGATTTTTGGTACAAATATATTCTCTTGCAAATTACATATTTTGGCATTCCTCTGTGATGTTTTCTTCACGAAGCGCCCTTGCTTAGACGATAGTGCAACGTAACGTCTTCAGTACTGGATGAGGCTTTATACGCCTACTGGCATTCACGAAATAAAATTAAATACTTGTGCTGCATTTATACGAACGTGGCTCGGAGGAAAATCTAGCTTGGTTTCATATAATATAACGTACGCAATGCGCATATTAAACTAGGCGTCATGCACTCTAACCTAATCAAATGCTATTTTCCCGTAAACGATATTTTTTCGTACAGTAAATGGTTCTAATTATTTTTGGTGACAAAAACGTTACATGGTCAGCCCAGTCATAAAAAAAAACATTGAAAATATGATCTCACCATTATTACAAATAAACTGCCGAGAGGTGCCGTCCTGTAATTCTAAAGATATCCCATGCTTCTTTTGATCACTTGGTATTCGTGCGACCGATTTTACCTCCTCAAGAGGGATCACTTTGCAGTCAGTTCCTTGGATAAGCGATTGTTTTTCGTGATGAAACTTTTCCAATCGTTTTGGTCCTTTACTTGATGCAGTTTTAAGTATAAGCCAACGCTTGCTCCATGTCTGTCAACAACAACAACAACAAAGATTACATTCTCAACAGTGCCATATTGCAGCTGAAACTCCCAAGGCAATTTTAGAGCGGTGTTGCGATTTATTCTGAAATTCTTTAAATCTATTCTTATAGTATAAATTGAAAATATATACTATGCGATAATCAAAAATTAAATCAGGTTTGGGCCTGCTATCTTAAATACTACGGGCTCTCTATGCTACCGGACAAACTGAACAGTAATGTGCGTGGAAAATGTGTCCATCCGTAACAGCGAAGACATCTGGTGAAAGGAAAAGCCTACCAATGTTTGCAAAATTCACATTTGGTAGAAGACCGCATGTTTCACATTGCTTTCCAAAAGTAATCGGAGTAATCGCGACGAACAGTATTGTTTGTGTTTTTCTTAAAATTATCCGTTAATTTGGCCAGTTTTTGCCGAACTAATAACAAAAATACTACAAAGAAAGAAAGAAAGAAAGAAAGAAAGAAACGAAGAAAAAGAAACAAAGAGAGAGAAAGAAAGAAACACTGTTTTACACCATTTTTTAAAGATAATTGTGTTCAAGCTGGTTTGCAATGTGCCGACATATATTCTTCATTTTAAGTCCAGGATGACTATAATTTAGAGTATAGACCTTACAATTCTGGAACACATACAGATAAATTAATGTAACGTGGCACTACGTATGCAGATGAATTGCTTATCTGTCTACGCCAGATATGGATGTTATTTGCAAACGGATCTATATAGACTTTATGGGCCAATTTCTCACCTTAGCTCTCGGACTAGTCTCAAATCGGGTTTCAGAAACCACAGACCTCTGCTAAACCAGGTTTCGCGAGACAAGGTTTCAGATCAGGTCCGAGTCCATTCCCCCATGTTTAGTCTAGACCTGGTTTGGCGAAACTAAGTTTCACGGTGGTTTACGTGTTTTTATCAAGGTGTCAGGGCTGTATTGTGTATAAGAATAACAAATAGAGTTGTATGACCTCTCTGTTACAAACAATATAAGCATATTTTCAAGACTATACTGGGCGTCTATAGGGTCCTTTATAGGCATTTTAGTTATAATATTTTGATTTTTTAATAAAGTTTTAAAAAATATAAAAAAATATATCAGTTCTGTTTACCAAAGCGGATAAATGGGTTTTGGTCGGTTTGATCCTATCGCGAAATACTCGCTCTCTCCTAAGCGCTCGTTGATGTAAATTTCAATAATATAACGACCCTAATGTATTCATTTTTGTATATTCAGTTATAAATGTTTCATTCACAAGCTGTTACGTAACATGCCACTCAGGAAAGGGTCAGTGTCAGTTGCGGTACTTGAGGAAGTCGTTTTCTACGAGGTCATGGCATGCTATTGTCGTATGTATAGGTCTAAGCAGGTCTAGCTATTGATTTTTTTCGCCGCATACTTAATTCGGTTGCCAAGGTGTTCTATATATAGGAGCTATTTTGTATCGATTAGCGTTGTTTGCAGAAGCATTTTTCGCTATTAAAGTGGGTCACCTGATATTTTGTGTTATGAGAAGTAGCTCACCATTTTGACACCAAAATGCCTCCCCCCTTCTCCCACCGAGGTGCATCATCTGATGCGCAATTGTGAAGAATGATTTTCTAGTGCTTTTTGGCCGATTGGAATGTACGAAGACAAGGTAGTATATCATGGCTATAACTACACTTGGGGTACAGACCGTTACCGTTACCTTGGGTAAAAGGGTTAGAGTTACGTGTATAGTCGGACCTACATTAAATAGCTGGGGGGGGGGGGGGGGGGGCGTGTGGAGGATGATGGCTAACAAAAGAAAAAAATCCAGACCACCTTCAAGACCTGGATAAAAAGATGTAAAGTAAGATCCGTTTGTCGTTACCCCTTCCAGATTCGGGTAAAATGACGTGCGGTAAAATTTGCCTATCTTGTCCAACTTCCAGACCCGGATAAAGATGTAACGTACAGTAAAACTACTGTAGTGACCAACTTCAGATCTGGATAAGAAGGGCCTACAGTAAAACCCGTTTTAGCAACCAACTTCCAGACTCGGATGAAAAGAGACGTCCATTTATATCTGTTTTAGTGACCACCATCTGTTTGTTTATTTTGAATTTTGTTTACAATGATTACGGTTATTCATAATATCATCACGTTCATCCAACATTTTCTTTAGCAATTTGTGAACAGCATCATCTCCACGGTAAAGCAGAGGATTACGCTTCTCATATTCGCTGACGGCAACATGGGTAAAACTGTTAGCCTTATGATGTTGGTAGCGTTCACCGTCCTGTTTATCTGAACAGCATTCAAAGTTAACATAAGTGACAAAGGGTACCTTTTGTTGTTTTGCAATGCCCTTGAATCCAATGATTGTATCATCTGGAAATGATAATCGCTGTGCTCCATGCTTCCTATAAACTTCACAATGTTTGTCCAAAAGTTCCTGTCGCATAAATCCATGCAGGCAATTGAAGCAGTAAATCGTTTTTCAATCCCGGTTTGAAAAGAAAGAGTTGAGATGTTGACATATTTCTTCTTCAATAAAACAATCCGTCAAATACTCCACCACGCCATAGTAGACCCATTCATCAGTACAAATAAAGTAAAACACACAATTCACAATTTCAGGATATAACAAATAGCAATTGACCGATAGTAATGTTGTTACTGTTTTGAAGCTTTCTAAAGAATGCAGGAACACTCCAGAATCTTCTGGAAAACACTGAAATCACCAGCGTAGTTAACACCTATGCTTTGTTAACAAAAAATCCAAAAAATGGGGAGGCGTGGGGGAGGGGGGGGGGTGGTTGGCATTATGCACCTTTCTATATCTTGACTTTCTATATGAGTTTAACAACATTTAACCAAAACCGTGCGACTTATCCGAAGAATAACTCTACCAAATTTAAAGTCGATCCGACTTTCCGATGACGCGATATTATGCTTAACAACAGATAATTTTCTACCCGTCAAAAGTTGAAACAGTCGTCTGACTGAACCAAGGAATATCAATATATAATTTAAGTCGACATGACTTTCCGTTATCGAGATAGGTATTACTCATACAAGATCTTGTTCAAAATATATACATATTTTACGCGATGATGTCATACGTCGCATTCGTTCGTTCTAGTAGCGAAAAAATTTATAGTTTCTTTCGGACCTACAAAGCAACAATCTCACCAATTTTCAACTTTCTTGTTCAGCAGCTGAGAAATTTCGCACGCAAGATTTTTAAATAATGACGTCATACACCTGTCCCAATCACGTGACATGCGTGAAAAGTTCACAGAACCGTCCGACTGACCCAAGAACCCACATAAAATTGGTCGGACTTTCCGTTATCGAAATATTTTACACGAAAGATCTGGTTTAATTTATAGTTTCTTTCGGACCTACCAAGCAACAATCCCACCAATTTTCAACTTTCTTGTTTAGCAGCTGAGAAATTTCGCACGCAAGATTTTTAAATAATGACGTCATACACCTGTCCTAATCACGTGACATGCGTGAAAAGTTCACAGAACCGTCCGACTGACCCAAGAACCCACATAAAATTGGTCGGACTTTCCGTTATCGAAATATTTTACACGAAAGATCTGGTTTAATTTATAGTTTCTTTCGGACCTACCAAGCAACAATCCCACCAATTTTCAACTTTCTTGTTTAGCAGCTGAGAAATTTCGCACGCAAGATTTTTAAATAATGACGTCATACACCTGTCCTAATCACGTGACATGCGTGAAGAGTTCACAGAACCGTTCGACTGACCCAAGAACCAAGTTTCCGTTATCGAAATATTTTACACGAAAGATCTGGTTCAAAATATATTCATATTTTACGCGATGACGTCATACGCCGCATTCGTTCATTTTACTCGCAAAAAATTCTGTAGATTCTTTCGGACCTACCAGGAAACAATCGCACTAAGTTTCAAAAGCTTATTTATTTATTTATTATTATTATTTTTTTTTTACTTTTTTCCAACATTTTGGCCAATTTTGGCCGAACCCATAACAAGATACTACAATTCCGTTCAAGAGCTACCTGGTATCTTTTCCGTTAAATTTTGAAAATGAATGAAGAATAACGGCCACTGGTATTGGTGTTTGCTTGTGTGTGTGTTTTCAATTTTGGCCTTGTTTTTTACTAATTTTGGTCAAACTGTCAAACAAACTATTACTGGGGTGGAGGACCTGGAGAACATTCCTGTCACATTTCACACAATCTAACCAAAAGGAAGGAGCAGCAATTGAAAAAAAACAAAACACACAGACACACATATACATTACGGACGACGGGTACCCCTAAGTAATGGGAACAGCCCATCGATGAAAGTCGGCTGGGCTAAAATATTTACACACAAGCATAAAACTACATACCAGAGACGCACACCCACCAGCCAGAGGTGCATACTCAAAAGGAGACGCAGTATATTATAATATAAATATTATGAAAATAACTGAAATTAATATTCTTTCACTGTCTGATGTTACAAACTTATAAGAGAAAACTTCATGGCGGACCAAGTACCACATGTGGGAGGCAATATTCAAGATTTTCATGCGTTTTCAAAGGGATGTCATTTCGATAATTTACGCTGAATCCAGTGCCGATTTTTAAAGTCCGCCATTTTGTCAATTTTTTCGGATCCCGAAAATTCTTGGTCATTGCTCTGCGTAAGGGTTCACAGAGAAGCCGTGTACAAAATTTGAAACGAATCCATCTATCAATGCAGCCTGTAGGCGCGTGAGACTGCCATTAATACACTAAGTCCACTGCCGATTTTAAAAAGTCCGCCATTTTATCAAATTTTCCGTTCCGGAAAATTCTTGGTCACTGCACTACGGAAGGGTCCACAGAGAAGCCGTGTACAAAATTGGAAAACAATCTATCTATTATTGTGGCCTGTAGGCGTCTGAGACTGAAGCGTGACAGATGAACGGAAATACAGACAGACCAAAAAGTTCAATACTATATCCCTCCGTTCCACGGGGGATAAAAAGGAAAATGTCCTCATTTTCACAACAGGAAAGAATATTAAGACAGCAGACTCTGCAGTCTAACTTAATCTCAAGCAATAATGTTTCTTCTGAATTATGGTTAATCCGAAGAAATTGTGGTGGTCCCGATCTATTAGGATTAACGAGCTTCTTCTGTGAACTTAATTAAGTAGATACCAGTAACTGGTACACACACACCACAAAATACCACTCATTTATGCGATAAACGTGTTAACGCTTCGATAAAACTAACAGACAGACGGACGGACAACACTCAAACCTACTGTCCCCATGTGCGGCATAAAGCCCCGATTCGAGGCTAATAAAAAGATCAAAACACTAGAGTAACTGTCATTAAGTAAACTCCATTGTGAGTAGAGCAGACAATGCATGTAAAACATCCGAGTACAGCCTTTTTTCACACCCTTTCAACCGCCCCCTTCGAGTTTCTCGTTTTTGTATGCATGAACTAATGTTTCCCCCGACTAAACTCATAATTCCACAATAACCATTTTCCGTTTTTCTTTTTACTGAATAAAAGATAATTTTCTGCAAACATCACAATAATTCTGTGGTGTAAAGGTGCATACTAAAAGAGCTCTCAATGTACGTTATCCGGGTCCGGATGGTGGTCACTGAAACAGGTTTTACTATATGTAATGTTTATTCGGGTTCGTAAGTTGGTCACCACAGCTGTTTTCCTGTGCGCACTTTGTTATCCGGGTCTGGAAGGCGATCAAGAAGACAGGTTTTACCGTGCATTGAAATCGCCAGTGCAGTAAACAACACAGACAACAAATTGGGGAAGGACGGGGAGGGGAGGGGAGGGAAAGGGAGGGGGAGACTGAGCGCGGATCAAAAAAAATTCATTAAATCCAGTGTTATGACACCATCCACCTCTGGGTAAAAAAGACTTGCAGAAAACTCTCGAACTTACCGAAACTTTCAGTCGAAAAGAAAAAAAAATGAAATGGCAATTATTATTTCCGAATTCTATACATTTTGATGGTACAGATAATGAAGCCGAGGTGTTATTGTAGTTTTTGAAAAGGTCGTTCACAGAAATGAGGTGTAGGGGGGTGGGGGAAAGGAAGGTCGACTGGAATCTCGAAGAGGGTCGTTTTCCCTAAGGTGACGGGGCTTCTTTCTAATTAAAGGGAGAGACTCTAATCTTACGTTAAAATGTTTGCTTTTCATCTTGACATAACCCTCTCTTATGACATCGTTAAAATCTGCAGACATGACGATACTGGTTTGTGGTATGGAAGACGAGCTTTTTGCACGTTTTGCTTTGTCCTTCTCACATCATAGGCACTCTCCAGGAAGATATCCACAAAAAAAGACTGCAGCTCCTTCTGAAAGCATAAAAGTTTGCAAAAAGACATATCTCTTTGCTCATATTCTAAAACATTTGCACACTAGGGCTGACAGTGCACATCAAAAACAGAGTACCCTGATCACTTTTATTAAGGAGCCCTTGCATTTCTGTTTTTGTTTACAAAAAACAGACGGCCCTTCCACATCCATTTCCACTGCATGCCCTTCTTCTACAATTTTATGCTGACAATTCTCTACTGTTTCAAAATGAGTTTTTTATTTGTTTGCTAAAGGAAGAGGCTCAGTGAGGCAGGATCCCCCGTGTAGCACATAACGTCATTGGATGGTAGCAATTTGAATGAAATTGAAAACCCTACATCGCCTAACAATTTTTGGTCGATTCAAAAAATACGACTCTGCACATGTACAATATATATATATTCACTGCATAAAATTTCAGAACGCTTTGTCGTATAGTTTCGCAGAACTCTTTTGGACAAAACCTATCTCCGTGCAAACAAGTTTTCATAAAAATAAACATTTTTGATAAGTTGTATTTCTGACAATTTTTGGGCGATTTCAAAAATAACGCGGCGTTGCACACCTATAGTATATATATTTCCACTGCATAAAATTGTAGAAAGCTGGATCGAATACTTTTGCAGAACTCGTCTGGACAAAACCTGTCGCCGTGCTGACAAATTTTCTGAAAAACAGCCATTTTTGACAAGTCGTATTTTTAACAATTTTTGGCCGATTTCAAAATAATATGAAGTTGTACATCTACAATATATATATATATATTTTACTGCATAAAATTTTAGAACGCTGGATCGAATAGTTTCGCAGAACTCGTCTGGACAAAACCTATCTCCGTGCAAACTAGTTTCCATAAAAATATACATTTTTATCAAGTCAATAAAGCTCTTTTCCTGGAGTTCTTTAGTTTGAGGATATTTTCCTACAGTTCTTAAGTTTTCACTTTTTTTCTTTTTTGGAGGGGGGTGGGTGTTTCGCCAAAATTTCCGTCAATTCTTGGCCAATGGCCAAAACAAGTAACTGTCAGGTGGAAACTTATGCCTCCAACTTCCATCAAAATTTGAGAATGTTCATAGGAAAACTCTAGGAGTTACATTTTAAAGAAAATTGATTTTTCGCCAATATTTCCGTCAATTTTTGGCGTATTGCCAAAAAAAAAAAAAATAGCCACTTCGGTAGTAATTTGTGTACTGTTACCTAAGATTACAAGTCAAAAGGGCTATTTTCCTAAAATTCGTTAAGATTTTGCCAGTTAGATAGTCAATCTGTGCTACTAATACTTAAAACTAGAGCGGCCAGTGCACACAAAACGTGAAAGGGGGTCAAAAAGGCGGGTTATACCGTACGTCTTGTTATAAACACTTGATAAGCCTTTGGATTGCAAGGTGTTTCTGAATTTGTGCGAGCAGCCGTTGGTATCTTTTTTTTCTTGACAGTGAACGGATTTTTTGTGTCATCTACTCAGCTGTCACTACGGGCCCTTGTTTAAAACGCCATGTGAAAAGAGCGTATTTTTTGCAAGTAAATGTGGAGCATTTATCGCACAGCACAGAACACAAGTTGCGTAGCTTTGTGCGAGCTTTCACTGCGTAAATAGATAACACGGCTTATGTCTGATCAGCCAATAAAACCTCAAGTCAACAAAAACCAAACACTACTCGGCTTATAAGACGTCTTCAAGCTGTGCTTTTGCGTTTTAATTTTTGTCAAGCGAAATGAGGTTCTAGTCTGAAACTTGGAAGTTGGTCACTACAAACAGGTTTTACTTTATGTCTTTATATCCGGATCTTTATATCCGAATGTGGCAGTTACAAATAGGTTTACCGAAACATTTTTTTTGCTAGGCTTAACCCCCCCCCCTCCCCCAGCTATCTAAGTTAGGTACGACTATATAAAGGCAACCCTAACCATTTTAAACAACGTTACGGTAAGGATTTGTACACTAAAACTTGGCTACCAAAAATGAAAAAAAATGTTCCCTATTTATCCAACATTGGTAAACATTCGCACGAAATTTGAAAGGAATGCGATCCTGATCGTGCGAGTAGAAGCATTTTGAAAAGTGGCAACCATAAAATTATAAATGCCCTCACACAAAGTCAATTTTTTGCGGATCGCCAAAAACTTATTTTCCAAGAGACAAACATCAAGAGAACAACCGTATAAAACAGGAAGGAAATTGACCCATACTGTCGGAAAAGAAGCATTTTAATATTTGGAAGCCAACAAATTACAAAAATGCCCCCAATTCGGCCAATTTTTGGCGGGTCGCCAGAAAAGTTGTTTTTCAAGCGAGGCCTACTAAAGAAACGTTTGTACAAAATGTCCAGAAAATCTGATCAAAATTGTGGGAGAACTAGCATTTTGAAAATTAGCAACCAAAAAATTTTAAATGCCTCCCATATGGCCAATTTTTGGCAGATCGCCAAAAAAGTAATTTTTCAAGAAAGGCCTACATAGAGAACATTCGTACAAAATTTAGATGCCTCCCCCGCCCCCCCCCCCCCCCACCCATTAAGCCAATTTTTGGTTGACTGCCAAAAAAGTAATTTTTCAAGAGAGACCTACCTGGATAACAATCGTGCAAAATCGGAAAGGAATCAAATTAACATTGTAGGAGAAGCATTTTGACAATTAGACGCCAAAAAAAAATAAATAAATAAATAAAAAAAAAAAAAAAAATGCCCCCACTTGGCCATTTTTGGCGGATCGCCACAAAAGTACTTTTTCAAGAGAGGCCTACCTATAGAATATTTGCACAAAATTTCAAGAAATCTCATAAAATTTGTGGGAGAAGAAGCATTTTGAAAATTGGCAACCGAAAAATTTTAAAATGCCCCCATTCGGCCAATTTTGGCAGATCGCCTAAAAAGTAATTTTTAAAGAGAGGCCTACCTAGAGAACATTCCTACAAAATTGGAAAGGAATCCGATCAAAACAGAAGGAGAAGAAGCAATTTAAGTACAAGTTCGCATACGCACATACAGAACACGGATGCCCCACTATTGATACGACAACACCAGCCCGACAAAGTCGGCTAGTCAAGTAAAAGCCAGGAAGCTATTAATGCCTGCTACCTTCAATTAAAATGACGAGACAGATCATTTCCCCGGCGTTAGTTTGCGAGTTTTTCGTCAGGATTTCCGCCAAATCGCTAAAAAGGGGAATAGCCAAGTGGACACCTATGCCCTCTACCTTCAATAAAAATTTTAGGAGGTTTCCATTAAAATCCAAGGAGAAGATACGTTTGTGCGGACATAAGTTTGTGATCAAGATTTCGGCCACTCACCAAAAAGACTAAAACCTTACAAGACTGTCCATGGACAATGCTCATGAACACTGATGTTAGAATTCAGGAAATATAATTATAACCGTTAACCAACATTATACGACAGTGAGACTGCAAAGGTTAAATGGTTAATTCTTTCACCTCTTTCCTTCAAACAGTATATTTCATTTGTTTGACTACCCAACCCTCAGGTGTCCAATGGCTACTTGACGGGGGGGGGGGGTTCTATGTGTAATAATGGACATATAATGAGCTACCGTTTTACAGTATAAATATATTAAATTGTTCTGACTTCAAAATTATTTGAGCACTGAATTTTGAGGTCACCTTGAAGTTTATCAGTTTAGAAAAATGTTTTTGTGTACGTTCTTGGTGGTTTAAGTAAAAATTTGTTTTGTTATCTTTCAGTTTTTCACGTCTTACGAAAAGACCGTTAAAATGGCCTAGTTTTCTTCGTGACACACGAGTCGTCACAAACGCTACATTCCTGTGTCATCAAGACTAATATAAAATTGATTTCAATAAAATCCTAAGAGGACGTCTTAACGTTTTTCGAAAAAAATGGTTTTCGGTCAATATTCCGCTAATTTTAGCGAATCGACAAAATAAATAATTGCCGGTTGGACACTGATGACCCTACCTTCAAACAAAATTTAAAGACTATTCAATAAACTCCTAGAATTTATTGCACTGAAAATTGGACTGGGTCAACATTTTCGCTAATTTTTGGGGAACAGCGAGATTAGCCTAAACTTTATGACAGTCAGGTTGTAACTAACATAGGATTGCGTTTTTATTTTGAAAAATTCGCTAATAATAATAAAACAAGTAATAGCCAAATAGATGAGGGGGACACTTTTACCCACTCCCCCTCATCCCCCCCCCCAAATCTCCGATCAATTTGATAAAAATTTCAAGACAGTAAGACTATTTCACTTAAGATTTTACTAAAAATTGTTTGTTTTTTTTCGCCAATTCTTCTTCGAAAGTAGTAGGAAAACGGGGGTTCTGCCCCACTTTGTGACGTCATACTGTCTGGAAGTGACGTCATCATGTCTGGAGCGGATTTCTGGCCCACTTTATGACGTCATACTGTCTGGAAGTGACGTCATAGCGTCTGGACCGGAAGTGCTGTCTGGAGCGGAAGTCATGATAAGCGTTAGGATAGGCGCGGCCATCCATGAGGTCATAATGAGGTCATAATGAGGTCATAATGAGGTCATAATGAGATCATAATGAGGTCATAATGAGGTCATAATGAGGTCATAATGAGGTCATAATGAGGTCATAATGAGGTCATAATGAGGTCATAATGAGGTCATGCTGTGTGGCGGCTTCCTAGGGTTTCAGTCGATGATCGTCGAAGTTAATGAAGTCAAGCTTTCATTTCCGAAGTCAATCGACAACAGACCCGAAGAAACATGTCAACTAGTCAACTAGTGATACATTCTGCTGAGCGCATCGCTACCCACATACGTTGCTTCACATGACGAAATATAACATTTCGCTCCTGTTCCGTGTGCAGTAGGCATTTCGTCGAGACGATCTCGTCACAAGCGCATCGCTACCCACATACGTTGCTTCGCATGACGAAATATAACATTTTGCTCCTGTTCCGTGTGCAGTAGGCATTTCGTCGAGACGATCTCGTCACAAGCGCATCGCTACCCACATACGTTGCTTCGCATGACGAA
This sequence comes from Protula sp. h YS-2021, assembly GCA_949752745.1. Taxonomy (NCBI): domain Eukaryota; kingdom Metazoa; phylum Annelida; class Polychaeta; order Sabellida; family Serpulidae; genus Protula; species Protula sp. h YS-2021. Next base: position 47,945,130 of record OX457027.1, on the reverse strand, counting down.
ATATAACATTTCGCTCCTGTTCCGTGTGCAGTAGGCATTTCGTCGAGACGATCTCGTCACAAGCGCATCGCTACCCACATACGTTGCTTCGCATGACGAAATATAACATTTTGCTCCTGTTCCGTGTGCAGTAGGCATTTCGTCGAGACGATCTCGTCACAAGCGCATCGCTACCCACATGCGTTGCTTCACATGACGAAATATAACATTTCGCTCCTGTTCCGTGTGTAGTAGGCATTTCGTCGAGACGATCTCGTCACAAGCGCATCGCTACCCACATGCGTTGCTTCACATGACGAAATATAACATTTCGCTCCTGTTCCGTGTGCAGTAGGCATTTCGTCGAGACGATCTCGTCACAAGCGCATCGCCACCCACTCCAGCAGGGCTGCAACCACACATCACTGTTTCACTCCACTCATACTCCAATGCAGTAGTCCCACATAGCAACCGTTGCTATGCAGTGGATCCGCATAGCAACCGCCGTTGCTATGCAGGCTATTTTCGCATGCGGCTGTATACATTTTTGTAACATGCCGCCATTTTAACTTTGTAAAAGTGAAGAAATGAGATAACTTCCGTTATACTTGGTCGATTTACATGAAAATTGCACTGTTTGATTCAGTTTTATGTAACGTTTTAACATTAAGTGGTTATAGGCTATTTACACCGATGGCTGTATGCATAATGTGACATACCGCCATTTTAACTTTGTAAAAAGTGAAAAAATGAGATAACTTTCGCTATAGTTGGTCGATTTGCATGAAACTTTCACTGTTTGGTTCAGTTTTATATCTAGTTTTTGTTATAATGTAGTCATGGGCTATTTGCGCAGCTGGCTGTATGCATAATTTGACATTTGCCATTTTAACTTTTTAAAAAGTGGGAAAAGTGTGATAACTTTCGTTATGGTTGACCGATTTGCATGAAAATTTCACCGTTGGATTCAGTTTGATGTCTTAGTTTTACAGTAGTTTGTGCATAGGTGGGTTGTTGGAATGGCGCGCGCCCACCATTTAAACATGTGTTTGAATAAGTTTTACGTCAAACTATTGTTCAACAAGTTGTTTAGCAATTGTACAACAATTGTTCAACAAGCTGTTGTTGAACATGTTCAACATGTTGTTGAACATGTTCAACATGTTCAACAACATGTTCAACAAGTTGAACATGTTCAACATGTTCAACAACATGTTCAACATGTTCAACATGTTCAACAACATGTTCAACAAGTTGAACATGTTCAACATGTTCAACATGTTCAACAACATGTTCAACATGTTCAACATGTTCAACAACATGTTCAACAAGTTGAACATGTTCAACATGTTCAACATGTTGTTGCACAAGTTGAACATGTTCAACATGTTCAACATGTTCAACTTGTTCAACAACATGCTGTTTAACAAATTGTTCAACAAGTTGTAGTTCAAGCAAAGAAAAAACAAGACATATGTTGAATAGGTTTATTAATACATTTAAATACACTTAAATACACTTAAATATATACAGCTTAAATCTATAACAATATTATAACATTTATTGATTTACAAAGTCTTTATTATAATGTTTAGTCAAATAAGTCTATTTTTCTTCATCTGCTTCACTCTGTTCACTGGCATCCATATCACTTTCTTCGTCACTGCTTTCATCTTCCTCCTCCTCATCTAGAAGCTCTTCAAAGAATGCATCGTTTCTTCTTATAGCCGCCTTTAGTGCCTTTGAATACTCGTAATGTTTTTCATCAACAAAGTAATTGAAGTCTTCTAAAATGGTTTCATAATGTTCGTTTTGTTGTAGACGTTGGGCATATTTGAATAGTCTCATAAACAGTTGTTTAAGTCGACGCTTATAAATGGGTCGAAAGTCATCACTTGCTATTTCACGCGCATCTTCAAGCCCTTGTTCTTCATATTCTGAAACCTTTTCTTGAAATTTCTTATCATATTCATCGTAGACTTCTTGAACCATATCATACCAAACAGAGTCTGTTTCTGACTCACTTTCAGAGTCTGTTTCTGACTCACTTTCAGAGCTGCCGTCATCATCACCCTCAACACAATGTTCCATATGTTTGAACAAAGCTTCTTGACTGTTGTATAATGCACCACATTCTGTACAAGCATGTGCATTCTTTTCAGTCATGTTGACGCTTTGACTTTCCATAGAAGACTCATCTAAAGTTTCAGTGATAGGTGGTTTTACAGGGTTTTCCACATCTATCTCCAATTCTTCTTCTTCTGAAGTGTGAGCATTCTTTAAGTGCCTTTTAAGACTTTGTGGCCAATTGTAAGATTTCAAACAAATGTTGCATTTATACATCCTTTCGGTTCAACATGCACTTTTCAAATGATGAAAAAGCCTTTAAACATAGCCTTATATACAACTTGTTGAACAACATGTTGAACATGTTGTTGAACATGTTGTTGAACATGTTGTTGAACATGTTGTCTATGCCTAGGGGAGTTTAACGTCATGACGTCATTATGACGTCATCATTATGACGTCATTATTACGTCATCATTATGACGTCATAATGACGTCATTGGAACAGGCGCATGCTTTATCAAAAACTGACTCAGCAGAATTTATTGCTGTTTGATATGGATGAAATGCATGTCTCATTCTTCCTTTTATGCTACTTAGATGTAATCAAAATATGGTGTGTAACTCGTCAAAAATGCCAAACTTGTAAAAATTGCTGATTTTGACGAGTTACACACCATATTTTGATTACATCTAAGTAGCATAAAAGGAAGAGTGAGACATGCATTTCATCCATATCAAACAGCAATAAATTCTGCTGAGTCAGTTTTTGATAAAGCATGCGCCTGTTCCAATGACGTCATTATGACGTCATAATGATGACGTAATAATGACGTCATAATGATGACGTCATAATGACGTCATGACGTTAAACTCCCCTAGGCATAGACAACATGTTCAACAACATGTTCAACAACATGTTCAACAACATGTTCAACATGTTGTTCAACAAGTTGTATATAAGGCTATGTTTAAAGGCTTTTTCATCATTTGAAAAGTGCATGTTGAACCGAAAGGATGTATAAATGCAACATTTGTTTGAAATCTTACAATTGGCCACAAAGTCTTAAAAGGCACTTAAAGAATGCTCACACTTCAGAAGAAGAAGAATTGGAGATAGATGTGGAAAACCCTGTAAAACCACCTATCACTGAAACTTTAGATGAGTCTTCTATGGAAAGTCAAAGCGTCAACATGACTGAAAAGAATGCACATGCTTGTACAGAATGTGGTGCATTATACAACAGTCAAGAAGCTTTGTTCAAACATATGGAACATTGTGTTGAGGGTGATGATGACGGCAGCTCTGAAAGTGAGTCAGAAACAGACTCTGAAAGTGAGTCAGAAACAGACTCTGTTTGGTATGATATGGTTCAAGAAGTCTACGATGAATATGATAAGAAATTTCAAGAAAAGGTTTCAGAATATGAAGAACAAGGGCTTGAAGATGCGCGTGAAATAGCAAGTGATGACTTTCGACCCATTTATAAGCGTCGACTTAAACAACTGTTTATGAGACTATTCAAATATGCCCAACGTCTACAACAAAACGAACATTATGAAACCATTTTAGAAGACTTCAATTACTTTGTTGATGAAAAACATTACGAGTATTCAAAGGCACTAAAGGCGGCTATAAGAAGAAACGATGCATTCTTTGAAGAGCTTCTAGATGAGGAGGAGGAAGATGAAAGCAGTGACGAAGAAAGTGATATGGATGCCAGTGAACAGAGTGAAGCAGATGAAGAAAAATAGACTTATTTGACTAAACATTATAATAAAGACTTTGTAAATCAATAAATGTTATAATATTGTTATAGATTTAAGCTGTATATATTTAAGTGTATTTAAGTGTATTTAAATGTATTAATAAACCTATTCAACATATGTCTTGTTTTTTCTTTGCTTGAACTACAACTTGTTGAACAATTTGTTAAACAGCATGTTGTTGAACAAGTTGAACATGTTGAACATGTTGAACATGTTCAACTTGTGCAACAACATGTTGAACATGTTGAACATGTTCAACTTGTTGAACATGTTGTTGAACATGTTGAACATGTTGAACATGTTGTTGAACATGTTGAACATGTTGAACATGTTCAACTTGTTGAACATGTTGTTGAACATGTTGAACATGTTCAACAACATGTTGAACATGTTCAACAACAGCTTGTTGAACAATTGTTGTACAATTGCTAAACAACTTGTTGAACAATAGTTTGATGTAAAACTTATTCAAACACATGTTTAAATGGTGGGCGCGCGCCATTCCAACAACCCACCTATGCACAAACTACTGTAAAACTAAGACATCAAACTGAATCCAACGGTGAAATTTTCATGCAAATCGGTCAACCATAACGAAAGTTATCACACTTTTCCCACTTTTTAAAAAGTTAAAATGGCAAATGTCAAATTATGCATACAGCCAGCTGCGCAAATAGCCCATGACTACATTATAACAAAAACTAGATATAAAACTGAACCAAACAGTGAAAGTTTCATGCAAATCGACCAACTATAGCGAAAGTTATCTCATTTTTTCACTTTTTACAAAGTTAAAATGGCGGTATGTCACATTATGCATACAGCCATCGGTGTAAATAGCCTATAACCACTTAATGTTAAAACGTTACATAAAACTGAATCAAACAGTGCAATTTTCATGTAAATCGACCAAGTATAACGGAAGTTATCTCATTTCTTCACTTTTTACAAAGTTAAAATGGCGGCATGTTACAAAAATGTATACAGCCGCATGCGAAAATAGCCTGCATAGCAACGGCGGTTGCTATGCGGATCCACTGCATAGCAACGGTTGCTATGTGGGACTACTGCATTGGAGTATGAGTGGAGTGAAACAGTGATGTGTGGTTGCAGCCCTGCTGGAGTGGGTTGCGATGCGCTTGTGACGAGATCGTCTCGACGAAATGCCTACTGCACACGGAACAGGAGCGAAATGTTATATTTCGTCATGTGAAGCAACGCATGTGGGTAGCGATGCGCTTGTGACGAGATCGTCTCGACGAAATGCCTACTACACACGGAACAGGAGCGAAATGTTATATTTCGTCATGTGAAGCAACGCATGTGGGTAGCGATGCGCTTGTGACGAGATCGTCTCGACGAAATGCCTACTGCACACGGAACAGGAGCGAAATGTTATATTTCGTCATGCGAAGCAACGTATGTGGGTAGCGATGCGCTTGTGACGAGATCGTCTCGACGAAATGCCTACTGCACACGGAACAGGAGCAAAATGTTATATTTCGTCATGCGAAGCAACGTATGTGGGTAGCGATGCGCTTGTGACGAGATCGTCTCGACGAAATGCCTACTGCACACGGAACAGGAGCGAAATGTTATATTTCGTCATGTGAAGCAACGTATGTGGGTAGCGATGCGCTCAGCAGAATGTATCACTAGTTGACTAGTTGACATGTTTCTTCGGGTCTGTTGTCGATTGACTTCGGAAATGAAAGCTTGACTTCATTAACTTCGACGATCATCGACTGAAACCCTAGGAAGCCGCCACACAGCATGACCTCATTATGACCTCATTATGACCTCATTATGACCTCATTATGACCTCATTATGACCTCATTATGACCTCATTATGACCTCATTATGACCTCATTATGACCTCATTATGATCTCATTATGACCTCATTATGACCTCATTATGACCTCATTATGACCTCATGGATGGCCGCGCCTATCCTAACGCTTATCATGACTTCCGCCCCAGACAGCACTTCCGGTCCAGACGCTATGACGTCACTTCCAGACAGTATGACGTCATAAAGTGGGCCAGAAATCCGCTCCAGACATGATGACGTCACTTCCAGACAGTATGACGTCACAAAGTGGGGCAGAACCCCCGTTTTCCTACTACTTTCGAATTTAGAGCGAATCAATAAGTAGAGTTATAGTCAGATAGATGACAACGCCTATTACATTCATTCAATCAAAACTTGAATACGTCTCAAGGAGATCGTCTATCCCCCGTGGGGGAACATGGTGTGTGTAAGGCGGTTGCGTGTTGACTACGCAAAATTTAAAAGTGGAGGGATAAGTAGAGGTAGTGTCTAGCATTTAAACGAATCAATCCATTAACTAGTAGGCGCCGGAGACTGTCGTAGGTACCTTAAGTACAGCGCCGATTTTGAAAAAATCCGCCATTTTTTTTTTCAAAAAAGTCCCATCCGGAAAATTCTTGGTCAGTGCACTGCGGAAGGGTCCAGAGAAGTCGTGTACAAAATCTGAAACGAATCCATCTATCAATGCGGCCTGTAGGCGCGTGAGACTAACGTATATACGCTAAGTGCAGAGCCGATTTTCAAAAGTCCGCCATTTTGTCAATTTTTTTCCGATCCGGAAAAATCTTGGTCACTGCACTCCGAAAGTGTCCAGAGAAGCCCTACACAAGAATTGAAACGAATTTATCAATCAATGCGGCCTCTAGGCGCGTGAGACTGCCGTATATACGTTAAATCCAGTGCCGATTTTCAAAAGCCCGCCATTTTGTTAATTTTTTGCAGATCCTGAAAATTCTTGGTCACTGCACTGCGGAAGGGTCCAGAGAAGCCGTGTACAAAATTTGAAACAAATCCATCTATTAATGTGGCCTGTAGGCCCGTGAGACTGAAGAGTGACAGAAGGACAGACAGACGGGCAGACCGAAAAGTTCAAAACTATATCCCTCCGTTCCACGGGGGATAATTTCAAGAGTAAGGCCATACATCTCGCGTCAATTCAGATTTAAATAAAAAATCGTTTCTCGCCAATATTTTCAGCGATCAATTATCAAAAATAAACTAAGGGGGGGGGGGGGCATTGCACAAAAACATAAACAGGCTTAGGTCACAAACTTTCAATCGACACCTATTAAATTTCTTGTTTTTGTACACAAAAAAAAAACGTATGTCTCCCCGACTAAACCCATAATTCACCAATAACCATTTTTCTTCCCCCACCCCTGCCCCGACGGCCCTTTCACAAGGTTATATTTGAAAAGTGTGTACTGCTTTCAGAATAATAAGAACTTATGCCTTATATACGCGTATCTCACGCGCCCAGTTGTCAGGTTGTACACCAGCTTTATCCCATTTTTGAAGGAGTGGGGGGGGGGGGGGAGTACGTACTTGACTTATGGGTATTTCAATCATCTTTTTTATACAAGTTTAGGCTTAGGTAGTTTTTTTGGGTATAGAAAGTGTCCACATAAGAGGTTTTACTGTACATGTTTTTTATCCCGTTCCAGATGATGGTCGCTGAAACAGGTTTTACTGTAGGTCCTTTTCATCCCGGTTTCGGAATTGGTCATTACAGGAGTTTAACCATGTATTTTTTATCCGGGTCTCGAAAGTGGTCAAGACAGGAAGGTTTCACCGTCCGTCTGATTATCCGGAACTGGAAGGTGGTCTCAACAAAAGGGTTTTTGCTTAACGTCTTTTTATCCAGATCTTGAAGGTGTCAGTTACAAACAGATTTACAGAAATAGGTTTTTGTTTGCTAGCCTTAACTCCCCCCCCCTTCCCACCCCCACCAAGCTATATATTACAGATACGACTCTAAAGGCAACCAGAAAAGTACTAGAAAGGTATTCTTCATAACTGTGCAAAGTACGTGACTCACCTCGGTGAGACAATTGGGGGGGGGGGGGACGCGGGAGCATTTTGGTGTCAAAATACTGCGCTGCTTGGCAAAACACAAGGTATGGACCAACTTTTTAAGTGAAAGCTACTGTCAGATAATGCACAAACATTGCGAGCCGTTACGTGATTACTCCCATATATATATGGAACAGCTTGGCAGCCAAATGAAAACACGTTTATAGCTGTAAATGAGTAACATACAAAAAGGCCAATTACACATTCTGCTCAACCTGGTTTTCAATGTGCACATGTATATATATGCATCAATATTTAACACTTGGCAAGCCTTTGGCTTGCAAGAGTTATATGAATTTGTGCGAGCAGCCGTTCGTCCTTTTTTTCTTCTTGACACTTTTCCGATTTTTTGTGTTTTTTTCTGACACTACGGGCCCTAGGACCATGAAACTTTAGACTTATGAAGAGCTTGATCTGATCGTGTGCACGTCACTTTTTATTTTCGTCTTCGATTTCGTTTTCTTTGTTAAAACTCCATGTGAAAAGAGTGTATTTTTGCAAGTAAATGCAGTGCATTTAATGTACATCACAGAACACAGTTGCTGAGCTTTGTGCGAGCTCTCACTGCGTAAATTAGATAAGGCGGCGTATGCTGCTCAGTCAATAAAACCTTAAGCCAACAAAACCAAACACTACTCGGCTTATAAGACGTATTCAAGCTGTGTTGTTTGCAATATATTATTCAAGAAAGAACCCATTGAAGGAAGTACCTTCGCATTTTAATTTTTGTCAAGTGTTTAACATTTAGCTAGCGAAATAAGGTTCTAGTTTTCATTACTATTAACTCGGGGTTATACAACTTCAGCGCATGCGCACTGATTCCTTGTGCGAGGCAGGACTACAACTATATCCTGCAAAATCTGGCACGGTAGACACCAAAAAGACCTCTTGCTTTGCAAGCGAGACCGCTCACCACTAGACCAATCAGGTCTCAGCAACTTGCTACTGGTGAAGAATCGTCAAGAAGTAACATTTTGTGTTTTTATTTCTAAAAATCGGACGTTTTTGGCAAATATTTTAGGGACTGGACCAGATCTGTAGAAAGAGTATCATTTTGTTTGTGTTTTGAAAAATTGGCATTTTTTGGCCAACATTTTGACCAAACCGCCACATAAACTACAAACCTACTCCAGTAATTTCAGGGGCACATTCCTATAAAATCTGAAAGCGATCGTACCAGATCTGTAGGAACAGTAGCATTAACTTTTAAATTTTACAGTTTTTGGCCAAATCGCTTAAAAAATTGTGTGGAGGCCTTAAAAGGCAGCATTGCATCCAAATTTCTAAAAAACTATTCGCAAAGCACACAACTGACGAGAACTCAAGCGATTGGATCAGCCCGCCGAAAGGAAGTCGACTGGGCTAAAAAGCACGTTTTAGGTCAGTATATACCAGGGAGCATTCAATCAAAATTTGAAAGCAAGGCAATCTAAATTTAATCTAAATTGTAGCAAAACAAACATTTTGAAAATTGGCTCCAAAAATTTTACCAAAAGCGGCTAGTGCACACCAAAACAGTGTACCCGAAGAAGCTAAAGATGTATCGACAGATAGATACATAGACAGACAGACAAACAGACAGATAGACAAACAGACAAGTACACACAGAGATAAACAGACAGAAAGACAGAAATTTTAAGGAAGGAATAATAGAAATGCTGTCAATTAAAAATTGCGCCTGTTTTACGAAACCAATAACAATATATGTTTGAATATAAGCGGATTCGTACTTAGAATTTTGCAGAAAAGTTTTGTACCTTTTGAGATTTTCACACTGTTCCCTATTATATATCTTTTGCGAACATTATTATTTATTATTCAAAGCGCATTATTGGTGTTTTTAAGAATGAATTTCAAGGGCGGGGGAGTAGAGGCAATTTCATTGCACAGTTTGCTGTGTTAGTCACAGCGAAAAACTTTAAGTCAAGTTTCTTCGTCTAAAGCATGCACAGAAAAACACACAGACGCTTTCTGATAGACGGGGACTGATTCAACACAAGATCCTGTTCGTGTTATTTATGTGCATCTAAACTGGAATCTTTCGCACACAAGATCTGGTTCACACTTGACCAATTCCAATACACAGCGACATGACCACTAAAGAAAATAATTAATTATGACTGAGAATGTCAAGTCAGCCAGTACTCCTTCTTTTGGAGCAACGGTTTAAAAATAAAACCAAAATCTCTAACCGTTTCCGAGATAATGGTCAACTTCCGGTTTTTGACCTTGACTGTTGCCGAGGTAACGTTGTTTACGCTCAAAGGGTCGAAAATGAGCTCAAAATCAGTCTAACCGTTTGTGCTCAATGAAAATGTGCTCAAAATCGCTCTATCTCTAACCGAGATAATAGTCAACTTCCGGTTTTTGCCATTGATCGTGATGATCAAGGCCACCAAAGTACCTCTTATTCAACGTTGTTTAGGCCCGAACGCTCAAAAATGAGCTAAAAATATCTATCCGTTTTCACGATAACAGTCAATTTCCCGTTCTGAGGCTTAGATCAATGAGGTACCTCTTACGTAAGCGTTGTTTAGGCCCAAAGGTGGAAAATTAGTTCAAAATCTCTAACCATTTTAGAGACAATAGTCAACTTCCGGTCTTGACCTTGACCGAGAAGGTCACTGAGGTACCTCTTATATAACGTTGTTTAGGCCAATAGGGTCGAAAATGAGTATGAAGTCGCTCTATCTTTAACCGCTTTCGAGGTAAGGCGGCCTATCGTTATCGTTACAAGAGATCGTGACCTTTGACCTTGACCCTCAGGTTCAAGATTTAGGATGCAAGGTCATTCATCCCTTACTGAGTATGTTTTATATTGTATATATGGATAGGATTGTCCGGTTTTACCAATTCAACGGTTTTACCGGTTTTTTATTTTTCGGTTAGGTATACCGGTTCGAATTTGAAAAACCGGTTTTTTCGGTTGTTATTAGTATTTCTAAAGTTGTTAAAATTTATATGTATGTATTGTATTGTTCTCAAGATCCCTTTCAACTGCTATGGTCATATCGGGATCCCCCTGCCACATTATACTGAAATGGGGCATTCCAGCCCTCCTTCTAACCCTTACATGTGGAGTGCCTTACAGGGTAGCAAGGAGCAGTCTCAGTTTTAAAGTCTAAAGTCACTTGCATTACATCCTTCTTTGTTTGTTTCTTAGTTTGTGTCTTAGTTTTTATCTTTTTTGTTTCTTTGCAGGAGGTTGATCTGACTCATCAGCTTTTTACGCGTATGTTTTGCATTGGTGTTGTATGAGTATCATCACATGTATGATCTCCATATTGTTTAGCATTGCTGAACATTCTTAAACGACTGTTGTCTCATCTATCTTTCAAATGTCGTGTGATGCCATTTTCTTGCTGTCGCATTTCCAGTAGCAAGACAGATCCGTTTTCAGGTTCAAACACTGCTTGATGCGCATGTCCACCAAGGCTTATTCTTCTACCTTAACTCACTTGCATTACATCTTTCTTTCTTTGTTTCTTAATTTGTGTCTCAGTTTTTGTCTTTTGTTTCTTTGCAGGAGGTTGATATGACTCATCAGCTTTTTACGCGTATGTTTTGCTTGGTGTTGTATGAGTATCATCACATGTATGATCTCCATGTTGTTTAGCATTGCTGAAGACATAAAAGCTAACGCGGCAAGTAATAAGCCCTCTTTCTTTACGAAACATGATCAGTTTTTACATGAATGTCAAATTCATCTAAGTTTGGCAGTAATGCATGACACCATCCACATTTAACTTTTTCATTTGGGATATTCATATTATCACTTCACTGTCTTGAGGGTAAATGATAAAATTTGCAGTAGTTTTGAAGTCATAGTAGTTTGAAAATTGGATAAATGACGTACGAATATAACCTGAAAGTTATACTGAACATTATGGTGAAAGAATGGTGGACATTGGTCCAGTAATTTAGAAGTTATGCTCTGTTGAAGTTGGTATGTCTGCCTTATATACTATATAGCCATGGGGGGGGGGGGGGAGAGGGGGGGGTCCAAAAACCAAAATTGTTCAGAATCACCTGAAACGTGTAAATATGCAAAAAATCTCAAATTATCGCCCATGGAAGGGGGGGGTGTCCCAAAACCAGATATGTTTAGAATTGACTAGTTCTCGAGGAGTACGTCTATCACCCGTGGGCGATATGGTGTATACCGGTTCGAATTCGAAAAACCGGTTTTTTCGGTTTTTATTAGTATTTCTAAAGTTGTTAAAATTTATATGTATGTGTTTTATGTGAAAAACAGTATATTTTCGTTTTGTCTGTGTTATTTTACACACAATGTTTTGAATGCTCAGCCACACTACATGTATATCCAAAATACTCACAAAGCAAGTTAAAACTAGAGCCTCAGCTTTCCTCACGTGAATTTTTGGGAGATTTTCAAAATATCAACTTCAATTTTATATATTTCTAACACACTTTGAATAATCCTTAAAACACAACAAAATGTGCAAGGTTTCCGAAAACGCAACCGCATTTGAATTATTTCTTAAGTTGGCATTAAATACAGACCATACGTAAATCACAAAGTTAAAAATAGTCCAATGTATTTCTGAAACAAACGTCGAATGCAGAAATGTAAATACCACATAGTAACGGCCACACAAACATCGTGTCACGGCTAAGTTCAAGCAAAAAAGTCACAATTTTTGACAATTTCCAACGACGTCAACTTTTATCCCCATTTAGTAAATAATGCCACATCGCACATCTTCAATATATTTTTACCATGCAAGGTTTCAGGTTCCAACGACAATCCCTTCTATGAGAAGTCGGCCGGGCAAAACATCGTCTCACTGCTAAGTTCCAAGCAAAAATTCACCATTTTTGACAATTTGCCACAACGTCTGTTTTTGGTCGATTTTGACAACTATAATGACGTGGCACGTCTTCAATATATATATCTTCACCATGCAAGTTTTCAGGTTCCTATGACATAGTACATTTTGCGGACGGACGGACCAGCTCATAACTATATCCCTCCGTTTCACGGGAAATAAAGAAACCGAAGACAGCGGTGGGCCAGAAAGGAAGGAATCAAAGGACCAACAAAAGCCCAGTGCTCTCAGTTTGTTGCTTTGAGAATCATTTATTACTGGAGTTGAAACTACAAAGAGCGATGTCGACGTCATTGCCGATGAGATCAAAAAATATTGCCAGACCGAGAGTGAGCTGAACAATGATTCTTTGGCGTGGTGGACCAGTCCCGTTTTCCCTCATAGAGCAATGCTATGCATACCCGCCACTAGCGTGCCAAGTGAAAGGGTGTTTTCAACGGCAGGAGACATAATTAAGATCGCAAAGGTCACGCAGAAGACATAAATAAGATAGCAAAGGTCACGCAGGAGACATAAGTAAGATCGCGTAGGTCACGCAGGAGACATAAGTAAGATCTCAAAGGTCACGCAGGAGACATAAGTAAGATCGCAAAGGTCACAACCCATCCAGTTGTGTCGACAAACTGATTTTTCTTAAGGAAAATCTGTAGAAAAAAAAGCCACTTAGTGAGAGATTAGTTACGGACATTTTCAATTTAGCGTAAAGACGCCCAAAGACAATTCGAAGTGTCGCCTGTATCATTTAAAGTCGGTTAACATTTTCTAAAATTGAATTGGATCGAATGTATAAGGTTTGTATAGTAATGTTTTTGGTGCACTAGAAAAATGTTCATTTTAGAAGTAACTGAATTAATTTTTCAAATAACAGATATGTGTATTTTTGTCTGTCAACCTTGCCATTGCAAAATGCTACGAAAAAACTCATTATACACGATGTTGAAAATTTTGTTAAAACCGGTATTTTTCCCGGTTTTTTAACAGAAAACCGATTCGAATCGGTTCGCAAAATTCGAACCGGTTCGCAAAATTCGAACCGGTTCACAACCCTAATATTGGAACTGGAATTTGAGCACCTTTTTGAGTAATTTTTGTAAATAAAAGGCGTTTTGAAACATATTTGAAATCGCTTTAACCTTTGAGGTCAAGGTCTATTGTATTGTATTGTTCTTTAGATCCCTTTCAACTGCTATGGTCATGTCGGGATCCCCCTGCCACATTATACTGAAATGGGGCATTCAAGCCCTTCTTCTAACCCTTACATGTGGAGTGCCTCACAGGGTAGCAAGGAGGAGTCTCAATTTTAAAGTCTTAGATATGACTCGTCAGGGGTTTGAACCCACGATCTTCCAGTCTCGAGGCGGACACTCTAACCACTAGGCAACAGAGGCTGGTGTCAAGGTCTAAAATATCTGCGATTTCACGGAGACCTGACCAGTGCCTATAAGTGTGCTAAATATCAAGCTCCGCTGACTCAAACGTTAGCAGGAGTTTTCTTGAAACCACTTTGCAGAAAAAATAACATGGGCCTCCATTTGACCTTAACTGTCAAGGTAAAAAAATTGTGGATTCACCGTGTCATCCATTACACGTGTGCCAAATGTCTTCTTCTGTCAAACAGTATGGGTGAGTTTTCTGGATGGCGTCATCGACTGCACTCGTTCTACTCTTTTAGATCTACCAAGCAATAGTTCAACCAAGTGTGAACTTTCTTCGATATTCAGCGGTTGAGAAATTTTACATACAATACGTCATATGCCTTTCTTAATTTCGATACATCTGTCAAAAGGTGATAGAACCGCCCGACTGACCCAAGGAATACGTATATAAAATTTAAAGTCGATGGGACTTTCCCTTAACGATATATTTTGCACACAAGATCTTGTTCACAATATATACATATTTTACGTGATGAAATCACATGCCACATTTGTTCGTTCTACTCGCAACATTTGGTAGATCTTTTCGTATCTACCAAGCAACATTCCACCAAGTTTGAACTTTCTCCGATGTTAAGCGGCTCAAAAATTTCACATACAAGATTTTTGCGTCATACGCTTTTCATAATAAACTGACACGCGTCAAAAGCTGACAGAACCGCCCGACCTATACAAAAGAATGAAAAGTTCAAGTTTGAAGTCTATCTGACTTTTCGTTCTTGCACACAACATTTTGTTCACAACAAACTGACACACACACAAAACATACATACACACACAATGAACGTGGAAACACTGGTCAGGGAGATAATTATTGTTCCAAAGTGTTCAACACTGAGTAGGTCTCTGTTTTGTATTTAAGTCTGATTGATGGGTGTTCATTATGGGCTCAACCACGGCCAGATTCAAATTCTTTATTTGTTCCCATAGAACGTACACGCCAAGTTTATGAAAATCCTTGCAGCATTTTTTAAGTTATCGTGTTAACAAGGTCACACAATAGTCAATGAAGAGCTGAAATTTTCTACGTCCAGCTGGTCCATTTTCCTTGGGCGGACCTATCCCATTTACAATACCGATCTGTGTTTTCTCCCATAGATGCTACATACCAAGTTTCATGAAAATCCTTGCAGGAGTTTTTAAGTTATCGTGCTAACAAGCTCTTGAAGACAGACCGACAGACAGACCGACACGCGGTCGATCGCATATATTCCCCACAGGTTCTACCTGTGAGGAATAAACTACATTTTATAATTTGTAATTGCCGTTTATATGTTACGCGCTGTTTTGGGACCGGCGCCATTTTAAGACGGCACCGGGACCGTTTTGGGACCGATGCCGGTCCCAAAATGGCCTGGCCGTTTTGAGTCGGCGAGGGGCCGTTTTGGGACCGTCTCGGTCATGAAATGGCACATCCGCCGTTTTGAGACGGCGCATGTGCCATTTTTGAACTACGGTTCAGTTTTAAGAAGAAAAATAAAAGGGATATTTTACTTTTTCTTAATGTTTATTCCAATTCTTCCGTGACACTATTACTCTTAGGTTGGTAATTGCAGTTCATCATCAGAAAACTAACAAGGCAACAATTCAAGTCAATTGCAATCCGCTACGATTACACAATTTGCTTCGGTCTTCAATTTAATTACAAGTACAACTCTACATCACCAATTCACGTGAGATGTTAATTTAAAAGAAAACACAATCTCAATTGCAATTTGATATCAAACAACTTCATTGCAGTTCACCATCAGAAAGCTAACAAGCTAAAAATTCAATGTCAATTTAATTGCAATGTTTTGGTCCTTTAACAGTTGTTGCAAAACCAATTCTCTTCTGCACGCATTTTATCATAACTTACAAAAACACCATGACACCAGCTATGATAGCTTACCATTAACGAACCATCGTCCACCATTTTGCAAGTGCAGTGTACATTATTTTTAGAACCGCGTTTTGTCTCAAACAAATTTCGCTTAGAAAACTTGAAATAGAACCGTTCTGTAAACACTGTTTCAATTGTATTGTATTGTATTGTTCTTTAGATCCCTTTCAACTGCTATGGTCACATCGGGATCCCCCTGCCACATTATACTGAAATGGGGCATTCCAGCCCTCCTAACCCTTACATGTGGAGTGCCTCACAGGGTAGCACGCAGGAGTCCTAATTTTAAAGTCTTAGGTATGACCCGACCGGGGCACTGTTTCAAATGTTCTTTCGAATTGTTCAAGTTCAACTGACAGGGACTTCTCCATTGGCCAGCAAGACGGAATATGCAGCAGCCAGGACAGATGAAAGAAAATAGAAGTGGATTCATGTTCGTTTCTAAATTGCATTGAGTGACTTATGCAATTTTTAACCCATCTCCGGTTCTTCATTGCGGGATTTAGGGATTAACTCTGGGAAAAGTCTGCTTTCAATCGACATTCACCATAATCACATCTAAAGAAGAGTTGTAATCTCTTAATTGCAGTAAGTTTTTAAATGAAGTAAATTTAAACCTGGTCCTAAAACGTGGTAATAATGGTCCTAAAACGGCGCTGGTGCCGCATCGCGGACGGTCTCAAAGCGGCGACGCCGTTTTGGAATCTCTGAATCCTGAAATATGGTGCCAAAATGGCACCGGCGCCATTTTAAAATGGCCCCGGTTTGATTTCTGAAGCTTCTCGGAGCATTCTGTAGCAGAACACAAGTTTCGACACCTTTTCGTTTCCAAGGCGGTTGCGGATTCGGCTGTGAATACGGGTCCCCGTTAATTCGAACTTTTCCATAAGAATACATTGGTCCCAAAATCGGGACCGGACAAAATGGTTCGAATTAACGGGGGTTCGAATTATCCGTTGACGAATTAACGAGGGGTTGCTGTAATCCCAAAGTTTGAAAACACGCGCTCAGTAGCCGCCGATGAGCAATTAACACAATGACCAGACGGGAAGAAAAACGGCTCACATTGGGGATTAATTATTGACTTAAATAGCTGAGAGCGTGCACGCTCAGCTGGTGGATAAAGAAGAAAGCCAGTAAGTTCTCAGGGCACAGAGGTGGTGCTTAGCAACAGAGCAGCTCGATAGTAGTAGGAGGCTGCTTTTGTGTGTTTAGATTGTTTGTTCAAGTGACTAATCGCCGAACGGAGTAGAATTGTATGTGTATTTTATGTCATTGATAAAGGTGTTTACAAACCGCGAAAATGTGCGTCTTTGCTTTGTTTAGAATGAAAATGATGGATAAAATAGTGTTTTTGTATTTCTTCCCTGTGGAAATTTCCCAGGGAAAATTACCCTCGAGGGAAGAAAGTTGCCAACCCTGATAAACAAGTAAGTATTTGTGACACACAAGCAGGCCCCAACCGCCCCCAAAATTCATAGGGGTATAAAGCAATGGCGGACAGACGGACGGACACCCGAAACCTGTAGGCCAGAATCCGAAGGGTTGGGGCCCAATAAAGCCCTGTTTGAACCCCCAAATTGTTATTATTGAAAGTTGACAATTACAAGTGATCAAAACGTATAAAGAGGCAGATCTAAAGACCCAATTCGGCTGCATTTCATAGAAGCAAACAATTTTTCGCAAAGTGCAAATTATGTGATCATACTTTATTTATCGGCTAAGGCTTGCAATAGTAGTGACTTGTACATGGTACTGATAAACGTCATACCTTTTGCTTATATATGTATGTGTATATTGCAGCATGGATACAACTTGAGTGTATGATAATAAAGTGAACTTCCAGGTAAGATTTTATTTTTGTCCAGTTTCGTCCAGTTTCTTCCGTTAAAAAAAGCATTTCTTCCAGGTTTCTTCCATTGTCCGGAAGAAATACCTTTTGGACTGGAAGAAACCCAACCCTGCTTCTATTTCACAAAGAAAGCCTGTGGCTCGGACGAAATAACTACACGCATTCTTAAGGAGAGAGCACCAATAGTAGCACCATATTTGACCGGTCTTTTTCAACAGTCACTAGACACAGGTGTGATCCCAGAGGACTGGATAGAGGCAAATTTAACTCCAGTGTATAAAAAGGGAGATAAATCTAGCCCGCAAAACTACCGGCCAGTCTCACTCACATCAGTTCCGAGTAAAATCTTAGAGCATATAATAGTTTGTCAAACCATGGATTATCTAGAACACCATGGAATTCTGGTAGAAAATCAACATGGCTTTCGTCGAAATCGATCTTGTGAAACACAGCTTCACATAACCACTCACGACATCCTCGAAGCACTTAACTCTAGAAAGCAAGTTGATATGTGTATTTTGGACTTCGCTAAAGCTAAAGCCCACAGAAACGTCGTTTTGAAAAATTAAAATTTTATGGTATTCGAGACAACCTGTTATTTTGGCTTCAAAATTATCTAAACAATAGACGACAGCGAGTAATTATCGACAACCAACCTTCTCCATGGAAAGGCGTCACCTCCGGTGTACCACAAGGTACAGTCATAGGGCCGATGCTGTTCCTACTCTTTATTAACGATATCTTCCAAAATCTCAATAGCAAGATACGACTGTTTGCCGATGATGCCCCCCTTTACCGTGTTGTGAATAACAGCGAAGATCAGCATGAAATGCAGTTAGACATCTCCACGTTAACCGCATGGGCTTCGACATGGCAGATGCAGGCTTGACGGAGGTTGTTTTTTTTAAAAAGAACGCAAACTGCTAAAAAAATGTACGCTTGATGACAAAAAAAAAGTACAAAAAAAGAACGCTTTAGAAAAAAAAGAACAAAAAAAGTACGCCCAAAATATAAAGACAAAAAGTGTCCTCGAAAAAGCCCCCGAAATAATTTGTATGCGTTTGGCTTGAATAAACAAGAACAGCTGTCAACGGCAATAATAATAGATATACGTATTTCAAGAGGCGACAGAGGTGGGGTCTGGCCCAGAATCCTACACATCTCTAATTAGCAACAACTCTTCTGACTCACATCTCAGTAATAAGTCGCCAAAAATAAAAGAAGAACGTAAACAACACTGTTAATATAAATCTGTTGACAAGTGGGGTGGGACCGGGTGAGGTAAACAAACTTTGTTGGTAAAGTGGTAAGTGCTTCTTACGACATGGCGCATATTCGTTTATAAGCGGGTGAGGTTGAGAAACTATTCCTAACCTCTGTACATTGAAGTTTTAAAGTAGGCTACCACTTTCTGAAATACTCTACACACTTGTTTTAACTTAATCCGCTGATTTTTAATTTGTTGCAAAAGTGGATGCAGAGTTGCCGTGGGTGAACAAAAAAATAAAGAACGCAAAGGTATGAAAAAAAGACTAAAAAAATTTTAATCAATAAAAGATTTAAAAAAAAAGAACGCCTCGAAAAAAAGACTAAAAAAGAACGGCAAAATTTATTTTTATTTTGTTTAACTATGTAAAAAGCCAATAAAAAAATAAAACACAAGCATATCTTAAACGTTATATAGTAAACAAAGGCATAAAATAGTTAAATACTGTAAAACTAATTGCATGTTGCATAAGTTAATGAAATAAATAAAAAAACCTATTTTCCTATCCTTTACAATTTAAGAGATTGTAGAACCCGTTGCAGGCGCGTAGTACAGCAATTGTCTTAAATTATTATATTTTATTATTTTAAATAAATTGAACGAAACCAAAAACAGGATTGTCCATTGACATTGCTCCAGCCCACCAATGCTGATGCCAAGATTATGCCATATAAGTATAACTCGTAACCCAAATTTCAAGACAGAAAAGTTGGCGTCATTCACGATTTTAATACAAAAACGGTTTATCGTCAATACATCCGCCAATTTTTGGCGAAATAACAAAAAAAAATGGCCGAACAAGGAGTAATAGCCAGGTAGACATATATAACACTACCCTCCATCAAAATTTTAGGACGTTTCTGCTAACTTCACTTAAAATTTCAAAACAGTTAGATTAATTTCCCAGAAGTAGTTAAGACTTAACGGAAAAGATCTGGTTTTTTCGCTAATATTTTCGCCAATTTTGGGCGAATTGCCAAGAAAGCAATAGCCAGGTGGAGACTTATGCGCCCTACCTTTCACCAAAATTTCAAGACATTCAGGCTAAAATCCAGGGAGAATATACGATTTTTCAACTTAAAAGCGTTTATTCTCACATATTTTCAACAACTGTTATATTGTCGTGAAACTGATATTGATATTTTGTATTGATAAATAATGTTCAGTTATTAAATAATGTACAACGCCCGGGATGGCTACCAAACAGTGGAACCAACAACACGAGTTGCCTGCAGATAACCATGTCCTGACCGAGATTCCATATGACTAGCAGACGAAGTGGTTGACTACCAACAAAAGTATATTCAGGTGAGTTTAACCACAATATTTCTGCTTCTGAAAAAAGCTGGGGCTAAAAAAAAAAGAACAATAAAGAACGCTTGTGGAAAAAAAGTACCGTTTTGAGGCAAAAAAAAAAAGAAAAAAAGAACGATGCGAAAAAAAGACTAAATCATTAAAAAAAAGTACGATCCGGCAAGCCTGCAGATGTCGTTTAATGTAACAAAGTGCCCTTTTTGTAAAACAGGCAGAGTTTTTAGTTTTATTTGTTCATAAAAGTGCAGAAAAGTTACCTTCTGCATCCACCTGTCAAATGTTTGTTTACATTCTGGCCTTTAAATGCCACGTGACCACAGTCAAGGGACCGAAAATTTAAATAAAGGGGTTATAGTTTACTTGAACAATATATATTAAATAGTTGATAGATGCAGAATAACAGTAAAACCCCGGATATGGACACCCTTCTATTGTGGACACCCCTGAATTATGGACAGCATTTTTCAGTCTGTTTTAAAGGGCCATAGAGTTCTGTTATATCTAGGCCCCTCTATTGTGGACACCCCTCTATTCAGAATTAGGGACACTCTTTTTATCCCGTAAGTACGGTTACACATTTAAAACAACCTCACTATTGTGGACAGTAAAATTGCTGCCCATATTTTGTGCGTAATGTAAACAACCCCTATCAGCTTGCTACTCGGTAGTGTTTGTTTTTTCGCTATTGTTATCTGTTGGTATTGAGTACATTATATTGAACACAGTGCATGTAAAGACAATCGGGCTTATTACAAAAGATGTGTGCTTAAGAGAGAAGCTTTATACTAGTAAACCCTATTGACATATGCTCCACCTTTTAAAATGCGTATAAAGGAACAAGTAATTCATTGTCTTTATACTCAGTTAAGATGTTATACAAGGTGTTAAGTCTGAATATCGGTGTTGTGAAAAGAAAACGGAACGAACTTTCGCTATCTCATAAAGTTAAAATAATCAAAACTAGTGATGGAAAAAGTGTAAGAAAAATAGTCAAAGATTTAAGTTGTAGTTGTCAGACAAAACAAAACCTCGATATTCGGGACACCCCGCCATTAAGGACAAAATTATTCAGTCACTTTTTGTCCCTAATAGCGGGGTTTCACTGTACGTATAAATTTATTTGGTACACCCACAATATTTGACTTTTTGTTTTACGTTCTTTTTGAAATATCAATTTAAAAGTTTTTTGGTGGATAATTGCAAAAAATTATTGTTACTATTTCACGTAATAAAGTATGCTCCCTGTATACAAACAAATGTCATTTATTGCGGGAGATTTGGGTTATTTCCGTATTATTTTCTTTTAAAAAAAGCATAACACAGAAGTTGTATATGATTACCGTCAGGGCTGGTAAAAATTTCGAAATTTTTAAAAATTTCATGAAATTTGAAATTTTTGAAATATTTCAGAAATATTGAAAGTTTTGAAATCTTTCAAAGCACATTAGAAAATAAACACATTTCCAGGCTATGCGTAATATCTGTTGATTTAATTTAACAAATACCACCATCAAAAACGCATAGACAAATAAAATGACTGAATCGTATACCGGTTAAATTCATAAATCGGTTGATTGTATAAAATTATGTATTTTAACGGGATAATTGCATACCACTTTATCGTAAAACCGGATAAAGGCAAAGATTTTTCTCGTTTAAATGGGAACACTGCTTAATTGCAGATTTAGAGGTGACTATTCAAACAGTGCTAAACTAGAAGCAAACTCGCTCACGGGCGTGAGTTGCCTCCTGTTTGTTTAGCTAACATATTGTGTGCTATATTTTTGACCTATTGTGTACATATTCGACCTCTTTCCCCTCTGCCGTTAACAGTGAGCCCCCTTTCAGCAGTTATTATAAACCCTCCTGCCTCTCTCCATACCTCTTAAAAACACCCGCTCAGATACCCTGAGTATGTGTCAACGGTGCTATAGGCCAGCAACTGCTAGCTTTGTTACTCAAAAGTCATAGACTACGCAAGATTTCTGTGGATGCATTGTTTACTGGTTGAGTTATGCCAACGCAGTGTGTTAACTGACAACTTAAGATGAATGTCCATTGATAGTTATCCGTCAGTATTTGGTGTTCTTGATGTCCAACTTATTTCTTATTTAAAAATTTCAGCACATGTAAAATTTTTGAAATTTTTACAGTGAAATATTTCAAGAAATATTTCATTCGAAATATTTCATACCAGCCCTGATTACCGTTGTACTTTGAGGGCCTTTAGCAAATGCCAATAAAAACTTATGGGTCGTTGAATCTCGCACAAAGTAGCCACAGAGGTGCCTCAAAGGAGCGCAGTTGACTTGCTTATCGTTATATAGCGAGGCTTTGAAGCGGTGCCTGGAAGCTTTTTAGCGCACCGCTTCTTGGAGCTACTCGAAGTTACCATCGCGTATGCACAACAAACATTTGCGGGATATCCCGATTGGGACAAGGCAAATTACCTACTTGGGTTGGGATTGGATTTCTTTCATTTTCTAACCCGGTTCCCCCGCAGTCAAAATTCTTGCGCATTTTATTCGAAACACCCAAAGTGTGATTTGACTTATAGTTACCGACTTTTTATTATCGCCCAGAAAATACTTGACTTGTACGAGTACACGTTTGGAATGTTTAGTGTTACATTCTTTGTGGATAATGCCAGCTCAAACAAATCGGACAAATCTGTTAAACTGTTATAACCAGTATACTAAATGAAACGATGGTAAACCTGAGTTGTTTGTAACTGAGCACTGGTTTAGATACAAGGAAGAATAAAACCACAGTTACTTCCGCATTCAATTTGGCGTCTAGTTGTTGTTCACTACCTAACCTCTTTAAAAGATCGGTTTATTATGTATAGCACATCTTTTCATTCCGCAGACCCGCTGAAAATTCCGCAAAAATGATTCTCGTATAAGAGCGCAACTACTTTTTTTAAAGATATCTATCGCATTTATACATGAAAGACAGATCCCATCAGAGGTCAGCTGTTTTATAGCAACGTGAGGGATTAAAAACAGGAAGACTATTAGCATGGTAGCTGTACTTTTGAGTGTTCCGGGCAAGTCATAACAAACTGATGGGATGTTTATGTTACCAAAGGGCTGTACTAAAGACATGCTTAAAATCTTTACAATCACTTGCTTTGTTTTTGACAAATATTACGTTAAATTTCAGTCATTCTTTAATATGACCGAGCCATTTTGTTACTCCATGGCGGCCGCTATTTGACCCGATATAACATAAGGTCCAATGGTCAATCCCGATGTATTTTTATGTTTTCCCTTCTCAAGGGTTAGTTTGAAGAATTTATTAAAGAATGAATTTCCAGCAATGTTAGGGAAGAAGCCAGATTTTGCAGTTATATAGGAAACATATAAGTACATCTATTGTGGTCTATGCCACAAGGATCCAGGTGGTCTGCACCTCGAAGTTATATTCTGCACAGCAAACGCTAATTTTCGGATTGGATAACGATCCTTAACACGTTTAGACACGCAACGTGACACTCGAAAAATGCGGTCCCATTCGTTTTGCAGCATAAAAATAGCGACCCACCCTACTCCCCCTGCAGGCAACACCCTAGATCCATTCCCTTTTAAGGCAATGTTGTTCAGAAAAAGTTCCGCCACTCTCTTCGTGTTTTGAATATTTTAACACTTGACAAGCCTTGGGCTTGCAAGGGTTATATGAATTTGTGAGAGCAAAATTCGTCCTTTTTTCTTCTTGACAGTTTTTCTGATTTTTTGTGTCTTCTCCTTCTCCGACACTATGAGCCCTACGACCATGAAACTTGGGACTTCTGAAGAGCTTGATCTGAATAGGTGTATGTCACTTTTTATTTTCGTCTTTGATATCGTTTTCTTTGTTAAAACGCCATGTGAAAAGAGGGCATTTTTTTGCAAGTAAATGCGTAGCATTTAACGACATCACCGAATACACATTTGCTCAGTGAGCTTTGTGCGAGCTCTCACTGCGTAAATAGATAACGCGGGGTATACCTGACCAGCCAATAAAATTTTCAGTCAACAATCAAACACTACTCGGCTTATAAGACGTATTCAAGCTGTGTTGTTTGCAATATATTATTAAAGAAATAACCCACTGAAGGAAGTATTTTTGCGTTTTAATTTTTGTCAAGTGTTTAACATTTTGCTAGCGGTATGAGCTTCTAGTTTCTTTTTAATTCTTTAGAACTGTAAGACTATTTTCCTGGAGTTCGGATTTTACTGAGAAAGTTTTTGTTTCTTGCTAAAATTTCCACCCATTTTTTGGTCAATCTCTAAGTGAAAGATAATGCCTGCTACCTTCACCTAAAATTTCAAGGCCGTAAAACTATTTTTCTGGGGTAAGTCAAGATTTTACGAAATTTTTTTTACGCTTTTAGCCAATATTTTCTGCAATTTTTGGCGAATCGCCAAAACAAGTAAGAACTCTACCTTCTACCCTAACGGATACGTTCTTAAAAATGGATTTTGCCAAGATTTCCGCTATTTTCCTGGAATTCGTTAAGATTTTACTGCTTTTTTTTCTGTTCTCGTCGATATTTTACCAGTCACCAAAAGCTGTAACAGCCAGGTTGGTAGAAGGCCTGCCACCTTCACATAACATTTCAAGACAGTAAGACTGTTTTCCAACAGTTAAGATTTTACTGAATTTTGTTTGTTTGTTTTTTTCTTTTTGTAAAAATTTTCCCGAATTTTCGGCCAATCACCAACAAAAGTAATAGCCAGATGGGTAGTAACGCTTGCTACTCTAATTCAAAATTTCAAGACAATAAGACTACTTTCCTGGAGAATACAAAATCTCAAGACATTCAGGCTAAAAGTCTAGCTTTTCATAGAAGCTGGGGATAACAAGCGTTTTCAAAAGGTCATGTGTTGTCTGGTATCCGGACGAAAAAAAAGTTTTACAATTACTTTATTCTTTTATGTTCGAGCACAATAATATAGACATAATTATACAAACACAATGGCAAGTACAAAAAGTTGATGAACACTTCAGCCCTCAACACTTTTGATCAAATGTCATATTTCATACGAGTGACGTCACTCCATGCACTCAAGCCAGTTACCGTAAACCTATGCATACATGCCATTGCACATTTTCCAGTTACCGTAAGCCAATGGGCACACACATGCCATTTGCCGTAAGCTCTTGTGCACACGCCAGTTACCATAAACCCACGCACATATGCCAGTTACCGTATGCCCTTGCACACGAGCCATTTACCGAAAACCCACCCAAACATACCATTTACCGTCAGCCCACGCACACACGCTAGTTACCGTAAGCCCACGCACACAAGCCAACTACGGTAAACCCAGGCCATTTTCCGCAAGTCCACACACACACACCAGTATCCGTAAGCACACGAACACACGCCATTTGCCGTCAGCCCTCTTGCACACACCAGTTACCGTAAGCCCACGTACACATGCCATTTACCCTAAGCCCAAGCATACATGCCAGTTACCGTAAGCTCTTGTACACGCCATTTATGTTAAACCTTTGTTCACACGACAGTTACTGTAAACCCACACACACATGCCAGTTACCGTAAGCCCTTACACACACGCCATTTACCATAAACCCAAACAAACATCCAATTTACCGTAAGCTCATGCACACACGCCAGATACCGTCAACCCACGCACACGCTATCCACCGTAAACCCTCGTGCATACGCCAGTTACTGTTAGCTCTTGCACACACGTCAGTTACTGTAAGCCCACGTAGACATGCATTTACCGTAAGCCCAAGAACATTAGCCATTTACCGTAATCCCTTGCACTCTTCAGTTACCGTAAGGTCGTGCACACATGCCTGTTACCGTAAGCGCTTGTGCTCACACTATTTACCGCGACTTTGTGTACACACCAGTTACCGTAAACCCAAACACACATGCCAGTTACCGTAAGCCCTTGCACACACGATTTACCCGTAAGCCAACGCACACCTGCCATGCACGCACGCCTGCCATTTACAGTAAGTCCACGCACACATGCCAGTTCCGTAAGCTCTTGTGCACACGCCAGTTATCGTGAACCATTGAGCACAGCATTTACCGTAAGCCCATGCACACACGCCGTTTACCGCAAGCCAACGCACACATGCCAGTTACTGTAAGCCCTTGTGCACACGCCAGTTATCGCAAGCCCACGTATACACGCCATTTACCGTAAGCTCTTGTACACGCACCAGTTACCGCAAGCCCTTGTTAACGTCCCAGCCACCGTAAGCCCACACACACGCCATTTACCGTAAGCCCACGCACAAACTCCATTTACTTGCGCACTATCCAATTTGCTTAATTTTACTTATTTATACATTGAGCCGTATGTATCATGTGCACATCAGAATAACTGTACATGTGCCACGTGCACATCAGAATAACTGTACACGTGTCTTGTCCACAAACAACTGTATACGCCTCATGTTCACATAAGAATATTTGAACACGTGCCATGTCCACATAATAACTACACGCGCCATGTCCACATAGGAATAACTAATCCATTGCGCATTCTCCAGTTACCGGAGGCCATTGCGCATTCGCTAATTACCGCAATCCATTGCGCATTCTTCAGCTACCGTAAGGGGCTCCGCATTCTTAAGTTACCATAAGCCATTAATGAGCATTCTCCAGTTACCGTAAGCCATTGCCCATTCTCCAGTTACCGAAGGCCATTAATGCGCATTTTTCAATTACCGTAAGCCTTCGCGTATTCTATAGTTACCGTAAGCCATTGCGCATTCTCCAGCTGCCGTAAGCCATAGCGCATTCTCCAGCTGCCGTAAGCCACTGCGCATTCTCAAGTTACCATAAACCATTGCGCACTCTCAAGTTACCGTAGGCCGTGGACATTCTCCAATTGCCGTAAACTCTGCGCATTCTCCATTTACCGTAAGCCCACACACACGCCATTTCCGGTAAGCCCTTGCGCACACGCCAGATACCGCAAGCCCTTGTACACAAGCCAGTTACCGTAAGCCCTTGTACACAAGCCAGTTACCGTAAGCCTACGCACACACTCCATTTACCGTATGCCCTTGCGTACTACCCAGTTTACTTAATTTTACTTATATCTATATTGAGCCGATATTAGATTTAAAAAAGCACAAAAATAGAACAAAACATCTGCTAACAAAACTGTACACGTGCCATGTACACATCAGAACAACTATACACGTGTCATGTCCACATCAGAATAACTGTATAGTGTCATGTCCACATCAGAATAACTGTACACAAACCATGTCCACATCAGAATAACTGTACAGTGCCATGTCCACATGAGAATAACTATACAGGTGATATATCCATATCAGAATAACTATACAGGTGATATATCCATATCAGAATAACTATACACGTGATATATCCATATCAGAATAAGTATACACGTGATATATCCATATCAGAATAACTATACACGTGATATATCCATATCAGAATAACCGCACACGTGTCATCATGTCTACGTCAGAATAAAAACACGCGCCATGTCCACATTAGAACAACTGTACACGTACCATGTGTACATTAGAATAACTCTACACGTGCCATGTCCACATTAGAATAACTGCACACGTACCATGTGTACAATAGAATAACTCTACACGTGCCATGTCGACATTAGATTACCTGTACACGTGCCATGTCCACATTAAATTACATGTTACATTAGAATAGATTATTCAAATCACGCTTACTGACATGGATTTAACAAACGCTTGGACTTACGCAAACATCTCTAAAATTGTTTAACAAATATTCCTTACAATTATTTTTGCAATCAATAAATATTCTTTCATTGCCACAACTTAATTTTCGCCGAATCATAATGGATTGGAATTTGGATAGTTTTTCGGACAAATCACACACACACCATATAAATGCCTTTTTTATGTTTTGCACGATACTCAGCGCCCCCTTCAACCCCGTCCACATACATACAGTACAACAAATAAGCGCATACAAATTGCAACACCGCAAGCCAGTGCACTCTCCAATCACCATAAGCCCTTGAGCATTCTCCAGTACACACATGCACACAAACCAGTTATCATAAACCCATGCCCATTCTCCAGCTACCCTAACACATTGCGCATTCTCCAGTTACCGTAAGCCATTAATGCGCACTCTCCAATTACCGCAACCCTTGCGCATTCTCCAATTACCGTAACCCCTTGAACATTCTCTAGTTAACATAAGCCATTTCGCATTCTCCTGTTACCGTAAGCCACTGCGCATTATCTAGTAACCGTAAATCAATGTACACGCGCCATTTTCCGTAACCTATTCAGCATTCTCCAGCTACCGTAAACCATTGCGTATTTTTCAATTACCGTAAGCCAGTGCGCATTCTACAGCTACCGTATGCCACTGCGCATTCTCCAGTTACCGCAAGCCATTGCGCATTCTCCAGTTACTGTAAGCCATTACGCATTCCCTAATTACCGTAAGTCATTGCGCATTCTCCAGTTACCGTAGGGCATTAATTCGCATTCTCCAGTTAATGTAGGCCACTGCGCATCCTCTAGTTACCGTAAATCAATGTACACGCGCCAATTACCCTACTCCATTTCGCATACTCCAGTTATCGTAAACCATTTCGCATTTTTCAGTTACCGTAAGCCAGTGTGCATGCTACAGTTACCGTAAACCATTGCGCATTCTCCAGTAGCGTAAGCCATTGCGTATTCGCCAATTACCGTAAGTCATTGCGCATTCTCCAGTTACCGCAACCCATTGCGCATTCTTAAGTCACCGTAGGCCATTGCGCATTCTCCAACTGCCGGAGGCCATTAATGCGCATTCTCCAATTACCGTAAGCCTTTGCACATTTTCCAATTACCCTAGGATATTAATGCACATTCTCCAGTTACCGTAAGACATTACGCATTATGCAGTTGACCTAAGCCATTGCGCATGCTCCAGTTATTATAAACCATTGCGCATTTTCAGTTACAATAACCCATTGCGTATTCTACAGTTACCGTAAGCCATTGCGCATTTTCTAATTACCGTAAGCCATTGCGCATTCTCCAGTAAGGGTAAGCCATTGCGCATTCGCCAATTACCGTACGTTATTGCGCATTCTGCACTTAGTGTAAGCCATTTTGCATTCTAAAGTCACCGTAAGCCACTGCGCATTCTCTAGTTACCGTAAATCAATGTACACGCGCCAATTACCCTAATCCATTCCGCAGACTCCAGTTACAGTAAACCATTGCGCATTTTTCAGTTACCGTAATCCAGTGCGCATGCTACAGTTAACGTAAGCCATTGCGTATTCTCCAGTAAGCGCAAGCCATTGCGCATTCGTCAATTACCGAAAGTCATTGCGCATTCTCCAGTTACCGTAAGCCATTGCGCATTCTCCAGTCACCGTAGGCCATTGCGCATTATCCAGTCACCATACGCCATTGCGCATTTTCCAATTACCGTAGGCCATTAATGCGCATTCGCCAATTACCGTAAGCCGTTGCGCATTCGCCAGTTACCGTAAGCCATTGCGCATTCTCCAATTACCGTAGGCCATAAATGCGCATTTTCCAATTACCGTAAGACTTTGCGCATTCTCCAATTACCCTAGGCCAGTTACCGTGATACATTTCGCATTATCCAGTTGCCGTAAGCCATTGCGCATAATCCAGTTATCAGAAGCCATTGCGAATTCCCCAATTACCCTAAGCCGTTGCGCATTCGCCATTTATCGTAAGCCATTGCGCATTCTTTAGTTATCATAATATATTGCGAATTCGCCAATTACCGTAAGCCGTTGCGCATTCGCCATTTACCGTAAGACGTTGCGCATTGTCCAATTACCGTGACCGCGTGCGCATTCTCCAATTACCGTAAGACCTTGCGCATTCTCCATTTACCGTAAGCCCACACACATCATTTACCGTAAGCCCTTGAACACACACCAGTTACCGTAAGCCCTCGCACACACATAAGTCACCTCAGCCTGCGCACACAATCCATTTACTGTGTGCCGTTGTGTACTACCCAGTTTATTTAATTTTAGTTATTAATATATTGAGCCGATATTAGATGTAAAAAAACCACAACAATACAACAAAACATGTTATCAAAACTGTAAACGTGCCATGTCCACATCAGAATAACTGTACACGTGTCATGTCCACATCACAACAACTGTACAGCGTCATGTCCACATCAGAATAACTGTTCAGTGCCATGTCCAAATCAGAATGACGGTACACGTGCCAAGTGCACATTAAAATAACTGTACACGTGCCACGTCCACATCACAATAGCTATACACGTGCCATGACCACACCAGAATAACTGTACACGTGCCATGTCCACATCAGAATAACTGTACACGTGCCATGTCCACATCAGAATAATCGTACACGTGCCATGTCCACAATAGAGTACCAGTACACGTGTCATGTTCACATTAGAATACCTGTACGCGTTTCATGTACATTGGAATAAATGTTACATAAGAAAAGCGTCGGCATCTGTGCCTACTGACACGGATTTCACAAACTCGTAGACTCAGATTTGTACAAATATTTCTACAGTTTTTGACAATTATTTAAATTTACCACCGCATCATTATGGATCGGAGTCTGGATGGTTTTCTCAGACAAAAACACACAGAGCTCCCCCATCCTTATTTTTCTAATGTACGGTACTCTGCAGCCCCCCTCCCCCTTCCCCCACAGTAGAACAAATGCGCGTTTTCAATCAAAACAGCACAGTAAATAAACAAACCCCGCAACAGTTTAAATCGGTTTCACAGTTCCCACATCCAATGTCCACTTTTATCCATTTTTCTTTTTTTTTTGGGTTCACCCTCATAAAATAGAAACCCCTTAGATAAATGTTGAATTACAGAGCTCTACAATGAAACAGTCTGTGAATGCCATTACTTTTGTTAAATTTGTCCACATACATAGAGGTTCAGTTCAATCAAGTCAGCCTGGCTATTCCGCACAGGCCTCGGTCATCAGACACAATTCATGACTGCCGTTCTTACGTCGCAGGCGCAACAAAGACGCGTCCCCAAACTTTCTACTTTTGTCAGCTTTTATTTAAACCTCATTTCTATCTCATAGCTTCACATAAAATCGTATTTTAGTTAAAAATTTTCCAGCAATTCTCTACAATCTCTACAACGTTCAACCTTATATAATATTTTATAATTTAATGTTTTTATGCCTGTTTTTATAGCCTTTTATACGGCCCGTTGTACGGTTTGAATGTAATCATTGAGAAATTCTGGAGAGCTAGTAGAGTCATCCACTGCGAGTTAGTCGGGTCATCCACTGCGAGTTAGTCGAGTCATCCACTGCGAGTTAGTCGAGTCATCCACTGCGATTTAGTCGAGTCATCCACTGCGATGTAGTCGAGTCATCCACTGCGATTTAGTCGAGTCATCCACTGCGATTTAGTCGAGTCATCCACTGCGAGTTAGTCGAGTCATCCACTGCGAGTTAGTCGAGTCAACCACTGCGAGATAGTCAAGTCATCCACTGCGAGTTAGTAGAGTCATCTGCTCTTAGTTCCCTGCCTGGCGATTGCGGAAATCTCAAGGCTGTCGCATCAAAATGAATCTGTATGTCTGCGAACGTACGAGACGAGTTTGATTAGACAAGACAGGTGACTTTTTTTCTGTTTTCTACAATTGGCTGTTTCCTTTTTTTTGGGGCTAGATAAATCGACAAATATAGGTCTCAAAAATTCTACTCTTCAACAAATTTAAACATAGGCATCAGAGATGCAAAGCCCTCAGCCAGCCGGAACATTCGAATCAAGGTAAATAGTAGGTTGAAGGCCGGTCAGAGGCTCATTTCAATCCTAAAAACCGAAAAGCAAAAAAAAAAAAAAAAAAGGATGGCAGTGCTTTGAGATGAACAAAAAAAATTTACCATCAGAAAGCCCAGCTGAGCCACTGTCCATGGTCAGATATGGCTCATATACAATAGAGATCTTTATTGGTCCATATAGTAGCTATACCAGAAAAATATTAGTAATTGGTAAAGAATTCGAAGTTAGAGAGTGTTCACAAGCCACAAGTTAAGCAAATTTGATAATGGTACAAATAAAGTCCAGCTGAGCCACTGTCCATGGTCGGATATGACTAATCAAAAATAGGGATCTTTATTACTCCATATACAAGCTATATTTAAAATATCTAAGCGGTTGGCAAAAAATGGTAGGCTTAAGCGTGTTCACAAGGTAAATGTTAACGGACGGAAGGACGGATTGATACGGCCACAGCAAGTCATTTTATGGCTGAGGGCTAATAAACTTGCATTTGTGTATTTCTGAAATGTAGCATATGACAGCGTTCGCGATGGGTTTTCATGCGTTTCATGTCCATGAGGTGTTTTTGGTAAAAGCACTTTTTTGGTTACTCACCGTGTTGTCGGTAGGCATTGGCCTCGGGCTCCTCCCAAGTTGCCGCTGGTTGTCGCTGGTCACGTGGTTTTGAAATGCTGAAATGCAAACGGAAAACAAAATGCAGCATTTACAACGTTTCAGTAAAGGGTCGATCCGAAGCATACGGAAGGAAAACCACGGAACAAAGGGAAATCCATGAGTGAAGAGATTTATACCTGTATTGCTGCACACAAGTAACGGTGCGACTAAAACCATCTCTGTTTATATATTTTTCTTGACACGCGGGTCATTAGTACACTATTTTAAAACAAGCATGTCCAAGGACATGACCCAGCCGAGTTACCAAACAAAAAAATAGAGAAAAACTCTGAAACGAACACTGTTAGGCCAACAAAATGAAGTATGTAAAATGCATTTAATTCGAATTTGGAAGCTACCCGACAAGGGATGTTGGAGAGGTTGGGTTTTGACGATTCACATATTAATCGACATTTACACAATTTTATAAAAATTTTAAAATCTCACTATTTCGCAATTTTTTGTCTTTTGCAAAAAAGCAAAGTCCAGGTGGTGAAACACCTAAGAAACTTTCGATTAAAATTTTATCACTATTTGAAAATGACTGATAAAAATGAATAGTTTGACAATTCAGTTTACTACCATTTATTACAGTTTTTGCCAAACTTCAAAGTTCTGCCACTTCGGCAGTTTTTGGCGAACCGCGAAAAAAATAATACGCACATACATTCAAGCCCCCTATAGTGATACGACTGCCACAGTCCGACAAAGTCGACTGGCTTTTGAAAAACAAAATAACCATTTCATTTCTTTTGAGAGATTCTCATCTCACCCATTGGAAAAGGACTAATGACAGACAAGACTCACCTAGAGTTGTGCCGTGACTCAATCAGTATGGCAACCGTATCCCCGAGGACGCCTTCACGGGATGGTCGACGTGTCTGCAACAAAAGCAAAGGAGATATCGATCCCACTACATGGCCTGCTCTACAACTAGAGCACAAACCGATGCTGCACATATACAATATTATATATATACATATATATTTTATTTATGCATTTTCGGGACCGAATGTCCTTTAAAATAGGCATAAGCGGGACCGCGAAATTATGGTCTCGATAATTTTGTTTGTAAACAAAAACAAATGTCTTCCGGACTAAACCCATAACCCCACCCCCCACCCCCCCCCCCCCCAAAAAAAAAAAAAATAATAATTACTGAAATAAAATAGTCATTTCTGCAAACATAACCATAATACATTATAAAAAATTCTAAATAAAAAAAACAGATGGTGGTCACTAAAACATATAAATTTACGTCTTTTTTCATCCGAGTCTGGAAGGTGGTCGCTAAAACTGGTTTCACTGTAGGCCCTTCTTATCCAGCTCTAAAGTTGGTCACTACAGTAGTTTTACTGTACGTTACATTTTTATCCGAGTCTGGAAGTTGGTCAAGACAGGCAGGTTTTACCGGACGTCTTTTTACCCAAATTTGGAAGGGGTCATGAGAAACGGATCTTACTTTACATCTTTTTAACCAGGTCTTGACGGTGGTCTGCATTTTTTTTTTTTGCTAACCATCATCCTTCACACCTCCACACCCCCCCCCCCCCCCCCAGCTATTCAATGTAGGTCCGACTACATACGCAACTCTAACCCTTTTACCAAAAATAACGGTAACCGTCTGTACCCTAAGTGTAGCTATATGGCTATGATAATATCAGATGACCCACTAAAATAGCGAAAAATTCTTCTGCAAACAATGCATATCGATACAAATAGCTCCTATATATAGAACACCTTAGCAACCGAATCAAGTATGCGGCGAAAACAAATCAATAGCTAGACCTGCTTAGACCTATAAATTGAATTCCATGACCTCGTAGATAACGACTTCATAATGCACCACAACTGACACTGACCCCTGACTGAGTGCCATGTTATGTAACAGCCGTAGATAAGAAACGCACAAAAAACTCAATTTCAGGCAATAACAAATAGCAATTGACCGATAGTAATGCTGTTACTGTTTTGAAGCTTTCTAAAAATGCAGGAACACTCGAGAATCTTCTGGAAAACGCTGAAATCCCCAGCGTAGTTAACACAAAAATATAATATATATATATATATATTACGTACTGACGTCTTACGCCTGCCCTAATCCCGTGACATGCGTCAAAAGATGATAGAACCGTCCGACCTAAACAAGGAATAAATAAATCAAGTTTGAAGTCGATCCGACGTTTCGATCTCTAGATATCTTGAACACAACATTTTTTCACAACAGACTGACATACACACACAGACACACGTACACACACGAAACGTACAAACAGTATGTCTCCCCTTGGTCCGGGAGACATTAATACTAATACGAGATACGAGGGTGCAAGAAAGCGGACAGACAGACGGACAGGCTGAAACCTATATCCCCTCGCTACACGGGGGATAGTAATCCAGAAAGGCGGCCTCCTGTGCAATAATCAAACAAGGGGCCTCCTGTACAACTAGACTGGCCAGTGTTTTTGTTAAAAGAAAAACGGATGGCCTCCTGTACAACTAGACTGGCCAGTGTTTTTGTTAAAAGAAAAACGGATATGTCTCCCCCGCCCCCCAATCAGTCACGTGGAAAAAAATTCCTTGCTGAAAAGTACAACATTGGCGAGCCAAAAAAAATTAAAAATCGCCAAAAATACATTTTTACAGAAAATGAAGAAAAACTTCGCAGTAAACATTTGCATGTGGGGCCATGTGGGTTCTTCTTGCCACGTTCCAGCCTAATCCAACAAACTGTTTCGGAGATATCGCAACAATATGGCAAAGAAACTTAAAAATTTTCAACGGAAATGAAGAAACACTTTCCGGTATACATTTGCGCTATATGTGTGTTCTTGTGATGTCTGAGCCTTATCCAACGAACTGTTTTAGAGATTCAGCCTGCCAAAGTTTCAAAATGCACGAAAACCCCCCTATAGAGCAATTTTGAGCTCATTTTCGACCCCTAGGGCCTTAAGAACGTTACATAAGAAATGCCTCGGTGACCTTGATGTTCTCGGTCACGGTCAAGGTAGAAAACACCAAGTTGACTATTATCTCGAAGACCGCTAGAGACAGCGATTTCGAGCTAACCTGTCGACCCTTTAGGCCTTTACAACATTATACAACAGGTACCTTGGTGACCTTGACCTTCTCGGTCACGGTCAAGATAAAAAAAAAGTTGACTTTTATCTCGAAAACGGCTAGAGACAGAGCGATTTTGAGCTGTCGACTTTTTGAGCGCAAATAACGTTACTTTAGAAATTCCTCGGTGACCTTGACCTTCTCGGTCATGGTCGAGGTTAAAATATCGAAAGTTGGGCTGTTATCTCAAAAACCGTTAGAGATACGATTTCCTTGGGTCTAAGCAACATTACATAAGACGTAAATCGGTGGCCTTGACCAGTTTTGTCACGGTCAAAGTCAAAAACCGGATGTGGACTATTATCTTCAAAACGGTTAGAAATAGAGCGATTGTTTAGACCCAAACTAATTTGGGTCTAAACAACATTACATAGGAGATAAATCGGTGACCTTGACCAGCTTGGTCGCGGTCAAGGTCAAAAACCGGAAGTTGACTATTATCTCGAAAACGGTTAGAGATAGAGCGATTTCGAGCTGATTGTCGACCACCTGGGCCTAAACAACGTTACATAAGAACTACCTCGGTGACCTTGACCTCGGTCACGATCAAGGTCAAAGACTGGAAGGTGACTATTATCTCAAAAAGAGTTAGAGATAGAGCGATTCTTAGCTCATTTACGACCCGTAGGGCCTAAAGAACGTTACGTAAGAAATTCCCCGGTGACCTTGATGTTCTCGGTCACGGTCAAGGTAGAGAACCCCAAGTTGACTTTTATCTCGAAAACCGCTAGAGACAGAGCGATTTCGAGCTAACTGTCAACCATTTAGGCTTTTACAATGTTACACAACAGGTACCTTGGTGATCTTGACCTTCTCGGTCACGGTCAAGGTCAAAATCCGGAAGTTGATTTTTATCTCGAAAACGGCTAGAGATAGAGCGATTTTGAGATAACTGTCGACTCTTTGTGCGCAAATAACGTTACTTTAGAAATTCCTCGGTGACCTTGATGTTCTCAGTCGCGTTCAAAAACTTCCAAGTTGACTATTATCTCGAAAACGATTAGAAGTAGAGCGATTCTGAGCTCATTTTCGACCCTTTGTGCAGAAAAAGCGTTACATAAGAAATGCTTCGGTGACCTTGATGTTCTCGAACACGGTCTAGGTCAAAAACCGCACCGTAATGTTCTCAAACACGGTCAAGATCAAAAACCGCACCGTGATCTTCTCAAACACGGTCAAGGTCAAAAACCGCAACTTGACGATTATCTCGAAAGCGATTAGAGATAGAGCGGTTCTGATGTCATTTTCGACCTTTTGGGCGCAAATTACGTTATATAAGAAATGCCTCGGTGACCTTGATGTTCTCGAACAAGGTCAAGGCCAAAAACCGCAACTTGACGATTATCTCGATAGCGATTAGAGATAGAGTGGTTCTGATGTCATTTTCGACCCTTTGGGCACAAAAAACGTTATATAAGAAATGCCTCGGTGACCTTGATGTTCTCGGTCACAGTCAAAAACTGGAAGTTCACTATTATCTTGAAAACGGTTCGAGATACAGCAATTCTGAAGTGTTTTCCGAAACTCTGAGTATAAAAAACGTTACATAAAACTGTAAGCTGACTATTATTTCGAAAACGGTTACAGATAGAGCAATTTTGAGTTAATTGTCGACCCTTTGGGTCCTAACAACATTACATAAGAGGTAAATCGGTGACCTTGACCTTTTCGGTCATGGTCAAGGTCAACAACCGGAAGTTGACTATTATCTCGAAAACGGCTAGAGATTCTGAGCTCATTTTCGACCCTTTGTGCGCAAATAACGTTTCTTTAGAAATGCCTCGGTGACCTTGATGCTCTGGGTCACGGCCAAAAACTGAAAGTTGACTATTATCTAGAAAACGATCAGAGATACAGCAATTTTGAGCTGATGTTCGACCCCTTTGCCCTAAATAACGTTGCAAAAGAGGCACCTTGGTGACCTTGACCTTCTCGGTCACGGTCAAGGTCAAAACCGGAAGTTGACTATTATCTCGAAAACGGTTAGAGACAGAGCGATTTCGAGCTGATTGTCGACCACCTGGGCCAAAATAACGTTACATAAGAGCTACCTCGGAGACCTTGACCTTCTCGGTCACGATCAAGGTCAAAGACTGGAAGGTGACTATTATCTCAAAAACAGTTAGAGATAAGAGCGATTCTGAGCTAATTTTCGACCCTTTCTGCGTAAATAACGTTACTTTAGAAATGACTCGGTGACCTTGATGTTCTCGGTCACGGTCAAGGCCAAAACCCGGAAGTCGACTATTATCTCGAAAACGATTAGAGATATACCGATTTCGAGCTGATTGTCTACCCATTGGGGCTAAACAACGCTATATAAGAGTTACCTCGGTGACCTTGACCTCGGCCACGGGCAAGGTAAAAAAACCGGAAGTAGTCTATTATCTCGAAAACGGTTAGAGATACAGAAATTTTGAGGTCATTTTAGACCCTTTCAGCCTAAACAACGCTACATAAGAGGTACCTCGTTGACCTTGATCTTCTCGGTCACGGTCAAGGTCAAAGACCGGAAGTTGACTATTATCTCGAAAACGATTAGAGACAGCGATTTTTAGTTCATTTTCGACCCTTTCGTCCAAATAATGCTACATAAGAAATTCCTCGGTGACCTTGATGTTCTCGGTCACGGTCAAGGTCAAAAAGCGGAAGTTGACTATTATCTCGAAAACGATTAGAGATATACCGATTTCGAGCCGATTGTCTCCCCCTTTGGGCTAAACAACGTTATATAAGAGTTACCTCGGTGACCTTGACTTTCTCGGTCACGATCAAGGTCAAAAACCGGAAGCAGACTATTATCTCGAAAACGGTTAGATATAGAGCTATTTTGAGCTAATTTTCGACCCTTTGTGCGCAAATAACGTTACTTTAGAAATGCCTCGGTGACCTTGATTTTTTCGGTCACGGTCAAGGTCAAAAACCGGAAGTTGACTATAATCTCGAAAATGACTAGAGATAGAGCGATTCCGAGCGAGATCATTTTCGACCCTTTGTGCGCAAATAACATTTCTTTAGAAATGCCTCGGTGACTTTGATGCTCTGGGTCACGGTCAAGACCAAAAAACTGAAAGTTGACTATTATCTAGAAAACGACTACAGATACAGCAATTTTGAGGTCATTTTCGACCCCTTGGCCCTAAATGACGTTACAAAAGAGGTACCTTGGTGACCTTGACCTTCTCGGTCACGGTCAAAACCGGAAGTTGACTATTATCTCGAAAACGGTTAGAGATAGAGCGATTTCGAGCTGACTGTCGACCACCTGGGCCAAAATAACGTTACATAAGAGCTACCTCGGAGACCTTGACCTTCTCGGTCACGATCAAGGTCAAAGACTGGAAGGTGACTATTATCTCAAAAACAGTTAGAGATAAGAGCGATTTTGAGCTAATTTTCGACCCTTTCTGCGTAAATAACGTTACTTTAGAAATGACTCGGTGACCTTGATGTTCTCGGTCACGGTCAAGGTTAAAAAGCGGAGGTCGACTATTATCTCGAAAAAGATTAGAGATATACAGATTTCGAGCTGATTGTCTACCCATTGGACCTAAACAACGCTATATAAGAGTTACCTCGGTGACCTTGACCTCGGCCACGGGCAAGGTAAAAAAACGGAAGTAGACTATTATATCGAAAACGGTTAGAGATACAGAAATTTTGAGGTTATTTTAGACCCTTTCAACCTAAACAACGCTACATAAGAGGTACCTCGTTGACCTTGATCTTCTCGGTCACGGTCAAGGTCAAAGACCGGAAGTTGACTATTATCTCGAAAACGATTAGAGACAGCGATTTTTAGTTCATTTTCGACCCTTTCGTCCAAATAATGCTACATAAGAAATTCCTCGGTGACCTTAATGTTCTCGGTCACGGTCAAGGTCAAAAAGCGGAAGTTGACTATTATCTCGAAAACGATTAGAGATATACCGATTTCGAGCCGATTGTCTCCCCCTTTGGGCTAAACAACGTTATATAAGAGTTACCTCGGTGACCTTGACTTTCTCGGTCACGATCAAGGTCAAAAACTGGAAGTTGACTATTATCTCAAAAACAGAGATAGAGCGATTCTGAGCTAATTTTCGACCCTTTGTGCGTAGATAACGTTACTTAAGAAATGGCTCGGTGACCTTGATGTTTCGGTCACGATCAAGGTCAAAAACCGGAAGTCGACTATTATCTCGAAAACGGTAAGATATAGAGCTATTTTGAGCTCATTTTCGACCCTTTGTGCGCAAATAACGTTACTTTAGAAATGCCTCGGTGATATTGATGTTCTCGGTCACGATCAAGGTCAAAAACCGGAAGTCGACTATTATCTCGAAAACGATTAGAGATACAGCAATTTTGATGTCATTTTCGACCCTGTTAGCCTAAACAACGCTACATAAGAGGTACCTCGGTGACCTTGACCTTCTCGGTCACGGTCAAAGACCGAAGTTGACGATTATCTCGAAAATGATTAGAGATAGAACGATTTTTAGCTCATTTTCGACCCTTTCTTCCAAATAATGCTACATAAGAAATTCCTCGGTGACCTTAACGTTCTCGGTCACGGTCAAGGTCAAAAAGCGGAAGTTGACTATTATCTCGAAAACGATTAGAGATATACCGATTTCGAGCCGACTGTCTCCCCCTTTGGGCTAAACAACGTTATATAAGAGTTACCTCGGTGACCTTGACCTCGCTCACGGTCAAGGTCAAAAACCGGAAGTAGACTATTATCTCGAAAACGGTTTGAGATAGAGCTATTTTGAGCTCATTTTCGACCCTTTGTGCGCAAATAACGTTACTTTAGAAATGCCTCGGTGACCTTGATTTTTCGGTCACGGTCAAGGTCAAAAACCGGAAGTTGACTATAATCTCGAAAATGACTAGAGATAGAGCGATTGCCAGCGAGATCATTTTCGATCCTTTGTGCGCAAATAACGTTTCTTTAGAAATGCCTCGGTGACCTTGATGCTCTGGGTCAAGGTCAAAAACCAGAAGTAGACTATTATATCGAAAACGGTTAGAGATACAGAAATTTTGAGGTCATTTTAGACCCTTTCAGCCTAAACAACGCTACATAAGAGGTACCTCGTTGACCTTGATCTTCTCGGTCACGGTCAAGGTCAAAGACCGGAAGTTGACTATTATCTCGAAAACGATTAGAGACAGCGATTTTTAGTTCATTTTCGACCCTTTCGTCCAAATAATGCTACATAAGAAATTCCTCGGTGACCTTAATGTTCTCGGTCACGGTCAAGGTCAAAAAGCGGAAGTTGACTATTATCTCGAAAACGATTAGAGATATACCCATTATGAGCTGATTGTCTCCCCCTTTGGGCTAAACAACGTTATATAAGAGTTACCTCGGTGACCTTGACTTTCTCGGTCACGATCAAGGTCAAAAACTGGAAGTTGACTATTATCTCAAAAACAGAGATAGAGCGATTCTGAGCTCATTTTCGACCCTTTGTGTGCAA
Organism: Protula sp. h YS-2021; assembly: GCA_949752745.1. Lineage (NCBI taxonomy): Eukaryota > Metazoa > Annelida > Polychaeta > Sabellida > Serpulidae > Protula > Protula sp. h YS-2021. The sequence goes on along the minus strand of OX457027.1, from coordinate 47,903,765 downwards.
ATAACGTTACTTTAGAAATGACTCGGTGACCTTGATGTTCTCGGTCACGGTCAAGTTCAAAGACTGGAAGTTGACTATTATCTCAAAAACAGTTAGATATAAAAGCGATTCTGAGCTAATTTTCGACCCTTTGTGCGTAGATAACGTTACTTAAGAAATGGCTCGGTGACCTTGATGTTTCGGTCACGATCAAGGTCAAAAACCGGAAGTCGACTATTATCTCGAAAACGGTAAGATATAGAGCTATTTTGAGCTCATTTTCGACCCTTTGTGCGCAAATAACGTTACTTTAGAAATGCCTCGGTGATCTTGATGTTCTCGGTCACGATCAAGGTCAAAAACCGGAAGTCGACTATTATCTCGCAAACGATTAGAGATACAGCAATTTTGATGTCATTTTCGACCCTGTTAGCCTAAACAACGCTACATAAGAGGTACCTCGGTGACCTTGACCTTCTCGGTCACGGTCAAAGACCGAAGTTGACGATTATCTCGAAAATGATTAGAGATAGAACGATTTTTAGCTCATTTTCGACCCTTTCTTCCAAATAATGCTACATAAGAAATTCCTCGGTGACCTTAACGTTCTCGGTCACGGTCAAGGTCAAAAAGCGGAAGTTGACTATTATCTCGAAAACGATTAGAGATATACCGATTTCGAGCCGATTGTCTCCCCCTTTGGGCTAAACAACGTTATATAAGAGTTACCTCGGTGACCTTGACCTCGCTCACGGTCAAGGTCAAAAACCGGAAGTAGACTATTATCTCGAAAACGGTTTGAGATAGAGCTATTTTGAGCTCATTTTCGACCCTTTGTGCGCAAATAACGTTACTTTAGAAATGCCTCGGTGACCTTGATTTTTCGGTCACGGTCAAGGTCAAAAACCGGAAGTTGACTATAATCTCGAAAATGACTAGAGATAGAGCGATTGCCAGCGAGATCATTTTCGATCCTTTGTGCGCAAATAACGTTTCTTTAGAAATGCCTCGGTGACCTTGATGCACTGGGTCAAGGTCAAAAACCAGAAGTAGACTATTATATCGAAAACGGTTAGAGATACAGAAATTTTGAGGTCATTTTAGACCCTTTCAGCCTAAACAACGCTACATAAGAGGTACCTCGTTGACCTTGATCTTCTCGGTCACGGTCAAGGTCAAAGACCGGAAGTTGACTATTATCTCGAAAACGATTAGAGACAGCGATTTTTAGTTCATTTTCGACCCTTTCGTCCAAATAATGCTACATAAGAAATTCCTCGGTGACCTTAATGTTCTCGGTCACGGTCACGGTCAAAAAGCGGAAGTTGACTATTATCTCGAAAACGATTAGAGATATACCCATTTTGAGCTGATTGTCTCCCCCTTTGGGCTAAACAACGTTATATAAGAGTTACCTCGGTGACCTTGACTTTCTCGGTCACGATCAAGGTCAAAAACTGGAAGTTGACTATTATCTCAAAAACAGAGATAGAGCGATTCTGAGCTCATTTTCGACCCTTTGTGTGCAAATAACGTTACTTTAGAAATGACTCGGTGACCTTGATGTTCTCGGTCACGGTCAGGTTCAAAGACTGGAAGTTGACTATTATCTCAAAAACAGTTAGATATAAAAGCGATTCTGAGCTAATTTTCGACCCTTTGTGCGTAGATAACGTTACTTAAGAAATGGCTCGGTGACCTTGATGTTTCGGTCACGATCAAGGTCAAAAACCGGAAGTCGACTATTATCTCGAAAACGGTAAGATATAGAGCTATTTTGAGCTCATTTTCGACCCTTTGTGCGCAAATAACGTTACTTTAGAAATGCCTCGGTGATCTTGATGTTCTCGGTCACGATCAAGGTCAAAAACCGGAAGTCGACTATTATCTCGAAAACGATTAGAGATACAGCAATTTTGATGTCATTTTCGACCCTGTTAGCCTAAACAACGCTACATAAGAGGTACCTCGGTGACCTTGACCTTCTCGGTCACGGTCAAAGACCGAAGTTGACGATTATCTCGAAAATGATTAGAGATAGAACGATTTTTAGCTCATTTTCGACCCTTTCTTCCAAATAATGCTACATAAGAAATTCCTCGGTGACCTTAACGTTCTCGGTCACGGTCAAGGTCAAAAAGCGGAAGTTGACTATTATCTCGAAAACGATTAGAGATATACCGATTTCGAGCCGACTGTCTCCCCCTTTGGGCTAAACAACGTTATATAAGAGTAACCTCGGTGACCTTGACCTCGCTCACGGTCAAGGTCAAAAACCGGAAGTAGACTATTATCTCGAAAACGGTTTGAGATAGAGCTATTTTGAGCTCATTTTCGACCCTTTGTGCGCAAATAACGTTACTTTAGAAATGCCTCGGTGACCTTGATTTTTCGGTCACGGTCAAGGTCAAAAACCGGAAGTTGACTATAATCTCGAAAATGACTAGAGATAGAGCGATTGCCAGCGAGATCATTTTCGATCCTTTGTGCGCAAATAACGTTTCTTTAGAAATGCCTCGGTGACCTTGATGCTCTGGGTCAAGGTCAAAAACCAGAAGTAGACTATTATATCGAAAACGGTTAGAGATACAGAAATTTTGAGGTCATTTTAGACCCTTTCAGCCTAAACAACGCTACATAAGAGGTACCTCGTTGACCTTGATCTTCTCGGTCACGGTCAAGGCCAAAGACCGGAAGTTGACTATTATCTCGAAAACGATTAGAGACAGCGATTTTTAGTTCATTTTCGACCCTTTCGTCCAAATAATGCTACATAAGAAATTCCTCGGTGACCTTAATGTTCTCGGTCACGGTCAAGGTCAAAAAGCGGAAGTTGACTATTATCTCGAAAACGATTAGAGATATACCCATTTTGAGCTGATTGTCTCCCCCTTTGGGCTAAACAACGTTATATAAGAGTTACCTCGGTGACCTTGACTTTCTCGGTCACGATCAAGGTCAAAAACCGGAAGCAGACTATTATCTCGAAAACGGTTAGAGATAGAGCTATTTTGAGCTCATTTTCGACCCTTTGTGCGCAAATAACGTTACTTTAGAAATGCCTCGGTGACCTTTTTTCGGTCACGGTCAAGGTCAAAAACCGGAAGTTGACTATAATCTCGAAAATGACTAGAGATAGAGCGATTCCGAGCGAGATCATTTTCGACCCTTTGTGCGCAAATAACGTTTCTTTAGAAATGCCTGGGTGACTTTGATGCTCTGGGTCACGGTCAAGACCAAAAAACTGAAAGACTATTATCTAGAAAGACTATTATCTAGAAAACGATTACAGATACAGCAATTTTGAGGTCATTTTCGACCCCTTGGCCCTAAATAATGTTACAAAAGAGGTACCTTGGTGACCTTGACCTTATCGGTCACGGTCAAAACCGGAAGTTGACTATTATCTCGAAAACGGTTAGAGACAGAGCGATTTCGAGCTAATTGTCGACCACCTGGGCCAAAATAACGTTACATAAGAGCTACCTCGGAGACCTTGACCTTCTCGGTCACGATCAAGGTCAAAGACTGGAAGGTGACTATTATCTCAAAAACAGTGAGAGATAAGAGCGATTTTGAGCTAATTTTCGACCCTTTCTGCGTAAATAACGTTACTTTAGAAATGACTCGGTGACCTTGATGTTCTCGGTCACGGTCAAGGTCAAAAAGCGGAAGTCGACTATTATCCCAAAAACGATTAGAGATATACCGATTTCGAGCTGATTGTCTACCCAGTGGGGCTAAACAACGCTATATAAGAGTTACCTCGGTGACCTTGACCTCGGCCACGGGCAAGGTAAAAAACCGGAAGTAGACTATTATCTCGAAAACGGTTAGAGATACAGAAATTTTGAGGTCATTTTAGACCCTTTCAGCCTAAACAACGCTACATAAGAGGTACCTCGTAGACCTTGATCTTCTCGGTCACGGTCAAGGTCAAAGACCGGAAGTTGACTATTATCTCGAAAACGATTAGAGACAGCGATTTTTAGTTCATTTTCGACCCTTTCGTCCAAATAATGCCAGATAAGAAATTCCTCGGTGACCTTAATGTTCTCGGTCACGGTCAAGGTCAAAAAGCGGAAGTTGACTATTATCTCGAAAACGATTAGAGATATACCGATTTCGAGCTGATTGTCTCCCCCTTTGGGCTAAACAACGTTATATAAGAGTTACCTCGGTGACCTTGACTTTCTCGGTCACGATCAAGGTCAAAAACTGGAAGTTGACTATTATCTCAAAAACAGAGATAGAGCGATTCTGAGATCATTTTCGACCCTTTGTGTGCAAATAACGTTACTTTAGAAATGACTCGGTGACCTTGATGTTCTCGGTCACGGTCAAGTTCAAAAACTGGAAGTTGACTATTATCTCGAAAACGATTAGAGATAGAGCGATTTTGACCTCATTTTCGATCCTTTGAGCCTAAACAACGTCAAGGTAGAAAACCGGAAGTTGACTTTTATCTCGAACAGGGTTATAACCCTGACAGAGGGATTTTGGGTTCATTTTGAGCCCGTTGGACGAAAGCGATGATAAAATTCTGTTAAGCGGGTATAAATGGTGCTAAATAAATAAATAAATAAAGAAGGGGGTACTGTTTGACTTTTAGGTTTTGGTCATAATGTAATACAAATATTTTCTTTGGTGGTTTTTGCAAGTGGGCCAATTCCGCGATGTAACGGATTCTGTCTAGTTTTAAACAAATTCTTTGTTTGTCTGTTTGGTGTTTAATGTTTGTTTGGAGTTTAAAGTCCCATTTACCAACTAGGATGGGTATATCAGGATGTACTTGCTAAAAAAACAAGTGGGCAAAAAAAGAATGAAGAATGAAGAAATGCACGGAATAGAACGCAGTGGGTGTATTCTAATTAGCTTTATAGTTGCATTATTTACCAACAGATGGTGTTACAGGACAATTGATCTACGGACTTTGACGGACTCCCTTATGTGGTTTGTTTTGTGCTCAATGGGTGCTTATGTGGCTACCTCATAAGAACCACCACATAAGGAGCAAAAACCACATAAGTGACGGATGTACCGAAAATCCACCACATAACATAGTCATTGTGGGCACGGACAGACCCGAATACTGTAGTTTCCCGCTCCGCGCTACGCAGCGGCAGGGGACTAAAAACATTTCCTAATGCAGTAGAGGTCAAGAACTAGATTTTAAAATTTGGCAAGAATCGGATAAAAAAATTAAAAAATCCACTTTAACCCTCGCGGGACCGACAGACGGACGGACGACGCTTGCTTCCATCTGTATAGCCCTGTTGACTAAGTGGGCTAAAAAGTGGCCTTCAACAACAGTATGACTAGACAACTCGGGCCAAAGCTAAAGGAGGGTGACTAAAACCGGCACTCACTGTGACGTCAATGGGTGGCTGCCACAAGGTGTCCCTCGTGATGTCAACACAATCCTGAAATGTAAAGAAGGAAGCTATTTTCGTGCTGTTCACTGTTTGAAACAAAACTCTCCTGAGAGAATAACTTTGTCCGCTTTTTTCAGGCTTCTGAGAACCTTTTTTCCAAGTACGCTTTTTAGTGAGTATGTTTTTTTTTACTGAGCACCTTTGTTTTCACCCAATCAGTAGATTTTCTGGTAAGTCACTTTTTTACAATCTTGGCACAGCTCAGGGAAAACAAACCGAATTCCGTGATTTAAGTTTGTTGAATTTCTGGATAATAACCTAACACAGTCCATTGCAATAGACGATAATGATACAACAGGCTACTGAACAGAATGCTGCTAACGTGTATGGCTCCGAGCCAGTGTTCGCTTTGGAGGCGAGGTGGCCGGGACACAACAGGACGAATTGTCTTCCCCGGAAACGGAGAAACCTGAGCATGGCTTACGAACTGACAGCATTCACGTTGACCGGCGTTCATACGGCTTTATGTCCATGAAAACTTTCACGTGAAATGATTGTTGGTAACTCACCTTGTTGTCGGTAGGCATTGGCCTCGGGCTCCTCCCAAGTTGCCGCTGGTTGTAACTGCTCACTTGATTCCCGAATGCTGAAATGCAAACAGAAAACAAAATGCAGCATTTACAATGTTTTAGCAAAGCGTCGATCCGAAGCTTACGGGACAGCAGCAACGGAACAAAGGGAAATCCATGAGTGAAGAGATTTAAGCCTGTGTTGGTGCTCACAAGTAATGGTGCAACTAAAAGCATCACTGTTTATATATTTTGCTTGACACGCGAGTCATTTGTACACCAATTTATCTCAAAAATCGGAAAAGGACTAATGACAGACAAGACTCACCTAGAGTTGCGCCGTAACTCAATCAGTATGGCAACCGTATTCCCGAGGACGCCTTCAGATGATGGTCGATGTGTCTGCAACAAAAGCATAGGAGATATCAATTCCACAACACGGCCTCCTGTACAATAATCAAAACAGACAGCCTCCTCCACAATAATCCAACCAGGCGGCCTCCTGTACAATAATCCAACCAGACAGCCTCCCCACAATAATCCAACCAGGCGGCAACCGTACAATAATCCACCTAGGCGGCCTCCTGTACAATAATCAAAACCGACAGCCTCCTGTACAATAATCCAAACAGGCGGCCCCTGTAAAATAATTCAAACAGGCTGCCCCCTGTACAATAATTCAAACAGGCCGCCTCCTGTGCAATAATCCAACCAGGCCGACTCCTGTACAATAATCCAACCAGGCGGCCTCCTGTACAATAATCCAACCAGGCGGCTTTCTGTAGAATATGGGCTTAGTCAGATCGGTTGCATTAAAAACAAGCCATCGTTGAGTGCACAGCCCCCAACCGGGGCCACATGCATGTATAAGGCCCCCAATCACTGCAGACTATATTCCAAGCCAGTAACAGAAATGTAATTTGACGAAGTTTACGTAACAAGTAAGGAAGGTGGATTCCTGAGATATGGCGTTCACAAGGTACATTTTCTTGGTTTATATACCTAATCATTCTAAGTCCCATGGTGAACTTGAAAGTGGGATCAAGGTCACCAAAACCTACTCTGGTCGAGAACCTTTTATATAGAAGCCACACACCAAGTTTGATTGAAATCCACCCACGACTTCTTGAGATATGATGTTCACAAGGTACATTTTCTTCATTCACATCCCTAAAATTTCTAAGTCCCATGGTGACCTTGAGAGTGGGGTCAAAGTCACCAAAACCTAAACAGATCGAGAACATTTTATATCACATAAGACGTAAATCGGTGACCTTGCAAGCTTGGTTACGGTCAAGGTCAAAAACCGGAAGTTGACTATTATCTTCGAAACGGTTAGAGATAGAGCGATTTCGAGCTGATTGTCGACCCGTTGGGCCTAAACAACATAACATTAGAGGTAAATCGGTGACCTTGACCAGCTTTGTTACGATCAAGGTTTAAAACTGGAAGTTTACTATTATCTTCAAAACGGTTAGAAATAGAGCGATTTCGAGCTGATTGTCGATAATTTTCTAAACAACATCACAAAAGGGGTAAACCAGCTTGGTCAAGGTCAAAAACTGGAAGCTGCCTATTATCTCGAAAACGCTTACAGATAGAGCGAGTTTGAGCCCGGTCAAGGTCAAAAAGCGAATGTTGACTATTACCTCGAAAACGAATAGAGATAGAGCAATTTTGAGATCATTTTCGACCCTTTGGGCCCAAATGACGTTATATAAGAGATGCCTCGGTGACTTTGATGTTTTCGGTCACGGTCAAGGTAAAAAAACCGGAAGCTGCCTATTATCTCGAAAACGGTTAGAGATATAGCGAATTTGAGCTCATTTTTCGACCCTTTGCGCCTAAAGCACGTTTCATAAGAGGTACCTTGGTGACCTTGACCCTCTCGGTCACGGTCGAGGTAAAAATCCGGAAGCTGACTATTTATATGGAAAATGGTTAGAGATAGAGCAAATTTGAGCTAATTTTCTACACTTTGAGCCTACACAACGTTACATAAGAGGTATCTCGATGACTTTAAATTTCTGAGTCACTATCGATGACGCAGTGGGTGTGTTCTTAAGATTCTCGGCACCCCATAGCGGGATTTAAACAAATGCTGTTCTTATTTGCTTTAGAAATTAGCTTTATAGTTGCATTTTTTACCAACAAATGGTGTAACAGGACAGTCGATCAACGGACTTTGACGGACTCTGTGATGTGGTTTGTTTTGTGCTCAATGGGTGCTTATAAGACTTCACCTCACAAGAACCACCACATAAGGAACAAAGACCACACAAGTGACGGATGTAACGAAAATCCTCCATAACATAATCGCGGCGGCGCGGGACTAACAAAATTTCCTAATGCAGTAGAGGGTCAAGAACTCGTGTTTATAATTTGGCAAGAATCGGATAAAAAATATTAAAAAACCGACTTTAACAGTCGCGGGACCGACAGACCGACGGATGACACTTGCCTCCATCTGTATAGCCCTGTTGACTAAGTGGGCTAAAAAGTGGCCTTCAACAACAGTATGACTAAACAACTCGGGCCAAAGCTAAAGGAGGGTGACTAAAACCGGCACTCACTGTGACGTCAATGGGTGGCTGCCACAAGGTGTCCCTCGTGATGTCAACACAATCCTGAAATATAAAGAAGGAAGCTATGTTCGTGCTGTTCACTGTTTGAAACAAAACTCTCCTGAGAGAATAACTTTGTCCGCTTTTTTCAGTCTTCTGAGAACGTTTTTTCCAAGTACGCTTTTTAGTGAGTATGTTTTTTTTTACTGAGCACCTTTGTTTTCACCCAATCAGTAGATTTTCTGGTAAGTCACTTTTTTACAATCTTGGCACAGCTCAGGGAAAACAAACCCCATTCCGTGGCTTAAGTTTGTTGAATTTCTGGATAATAACCTAACACAGTCCATTGCAATAGACGATAATGATACAACAGGCTACTGAACAGAATGCTGCTAACGTGTATGGCTCCGAGCCAGTGTTCGTTTTCGAGGCGAGGTAGCCGGGACACAACAGGACGAATTGTCTTCCCCGGAAACGGAGAAACCTGAGCATGGCTTACGAATTGACAGCATTCACGTTGACCGGCGTTCATACGGCTTTATGTCCATGAAAACTTTCACGTGAAATGATTGTTGGTAACTCACCTTGTTGTCGGTAGGCATTGGCCTCGGGCTCCTCCCAAGTTGCCGCTGGTTGTAACTGCTCACTTGATTCCCGAATGCTGAAATGCAAACAGAAAACAAAATGCAGCATTTACAATGTTTTAGCAAAGCGTCGATCCGAAGCTTACGGGACAGCAACAACGGAACAAAGGGAAATCCATGAGTGAAGAGATTTAAGCCTGTGTTGGTGCTCACAAGTAACGGTGTAACTAAAACCATCTCTGTTTATATGTTTGGATTGACACGCGAGTCATTTGTACACCAATTTATCTCAAAAATCGGAAAAGGACTAATGACAGACAAGACTCACCTGGAGTTGCGCCGTAACTCAATCAGTATGGCAACCGTATTCCCGAGGACGCCTTCAGATGATGGCCGATGTGTCTGCAACAAAAGCATAGGAGATATCAATCATACTACACGGCCTCCTGTACAATAATCAAAACAGACAGCCTCCTGTACAGTAACCCAACCAGGCGGCCACCTGTACAATTGTTATTGTTATTGTATTGTTCTTTAGATCCCTTTCAACTGCTAAGGCCATGTCGGCATCGCCCTGCCACATTATACTGAAATGGGGCATTCCAGCCCTCCTTCTAACCCTTACATGTGGAGTGCCTCACAGGGTATCAAGGAGGAGTCCCAATTGTAAAGTCTTAAGTATGACCCGACCTGGGTTTGAACCCACGATCTTCCAGTCTCGAGGCGGACACTCTAACCACTAGGCCACCGTGGCTGGTCAACTGTACAATAATCCAACCAGACAACCTCCTCACAATAATCCACCTGCGACTTCTTGAGATATGGTATTCACAAGGTACATTTTCGTCTTCCACATCTCTAAAATTTCTAAGACTCATCGCGACCTTGAAAGTGGGGTCAAGGTCATCAAAACCTAATCAGTTTGAGAACATTTTTTTTATAGAAGCCACACACCACGTTTGATTGAAATCCTCTCAGGACTTCTTGAGATATGGTGTTCACAAGGTACATTTTCTTCATTCACATCTGTAAAATTTCTAAGTCCCATGGTGACCTTCAAAGTGGGTTCAAGGTCACCAAAAACAACTAGTTTGAGAGCATTTTATATAGAAGCCAAACACCAAGTTTGATTGAAATCCTCTCAGGACTTCTTGAGATCTGGTGTTCACAAAGTATATTTTCTTCATTCACGTCTGTAAAATTTCCAAGTTCCATGGTGACCTTCAAAGCAGGGTCAAGGTCACCAAACCCTGATCGTCGAGAACATTTAATATAGAAGCCACACACCAAGTTTGATTGAAATCCACCAAGGACTTCTTGAGATATGGTGTTAGCAAGCTTTTGTACATGGACGGACAGACCGATGGCTAGACAGAAGGACGGACGGACAGAGGGAAGCCGATCCTATCGCTCCCTCCGGGTTCCTCGGTTGGGGGCTAAAAAAAATTCGAATGATCTGTTACACGATAAACGAATTATTCCCAATGACTTGTTACACGTTACAAGCAATCTCAGATACCCCGTACCTTGCTGAAATCGTTGCTCTTTGTTATTACTATCATCTTCTCTTAACTTTCTATCTTCACGTTTGGGATATATGAAGAAAAAAATTAGCCTACAGCTTACCCCTCAGTCTTCCTTGGCGTGTCCTTCGTGATGTCGTCTTCCTGGCGCAGTCCTCGTTCCAGATGCCGGTGTGGGAGACGCAGAAACGACAAGGCGGGGGAGGACAGGAAAGTGGACGGCAACGAGAGGAAAGCGCAGAGCAAGAAAAGGGGGAAACAAGGAAAGACGAGAACAATGATAACAATGGTACATTCACGTTAATATGGTCAAACGGCAGGACTGATTTCATACAGTCGGTTGTTCTTTTGTTGGTTCTACTGACCGCACTGGGGAGTGCGACATTTGAAATTTAACTTAAATGGGGAAAGTTGCATAAATACCAGGAAAAGCGTCAACGCTCATCACGCTCTTAAGGGTTTGGTGAATGAGAAGTATTTTACATAAACCACACTTTCCAAAACATGCCCTTATAGTTGGCTCTTTAAAATTTTCCTTTAAACAAGAATAGTGGCAAAAAATACTAGATTATAGAACAGTTCCAAACACAGTAACTCCCGACAACACAACTCCTGCCCCGGAAAGTTGCCGACAGGGACAATTCCCGACTTTAGCAAACAATGTAACAATGCTTTTAAATTTATCGCAAGCACTAATTTACTTCTTTCCAAATCCTATTAATGTATCTTACAAGACTCTTTCTCTTACAGTTCTTTTCTGTATATCAATATCTATAAAATCAAATTACTGTTATTAATTTATTACTGTTATTACTGTTATTACTGTCAAATTACTGTTATTAAATATTAAATAATTTACTTAAATTGTTTACATTACTCATTAATTTAACTTGCAATTTTCTCTAAACAAGAATGTCCAGGAACATGATGACCAGCCGGGATCTAGTAAATCAGGGATCAATAGACTTGTATGGTTCCAAAAAAGTTGTTGTCATATTTTTAGGCCCGGTTGTCGAAAATTAGTACAAACTTATAAAAGATATACACAATTACTTCAAGGAATAGAAATAGAAATGAATTTTAGGGGGATTTTTAGGAGAGGTCTACAGAGAACATTTGTTCGAAATTTCAAGAAAATCTGATCAAAATTGTGGGAGAAGTAGCATTTTGAAAACTGGCAACCAAAAAATTTCAAATGCATCCCATTTAACCAATTCTTGCTTGCTCACCAAAAAAGTAATTTTTTAAGAGAGATCTATCTAGAGAACACTCGTACAAAATTGGCAAGGAACCTAATAAAACTTGTGGAAGAAGAAGTATTTTGACAATTAGACCTAAAAATAGAAAAAAAACGCCCCCACCCATTTCACTTGGCCAGTTTTTGACGGATCGCCAAAAAAATAGTAAATTTTCAAAACTGGCGTACCCAGAGAATAGTCGCACAAATTGTCAAGCGAATCTAATCAAAATTGTGGGAGAAGAGTATTTTGAAAATTGGCAACCGAAAATTTTAAAATGCCCCTTATTTGGCCAATATTTGGCGGATCGCTAAAAAGTAATTTTAGAGAGGCCTAAATAGAGAACTGAATAAGAAGAAGCATTTTAAGTAAAAGTTTAAATAGGTACATACAAACGACGGATGCTCTATTGAAGTAACAAGACCAGTCCGACAAAGTCGGCTAGTCTAAAAATCGGGCATTGTCGTAGTCGTCAAATGTCCGGGTCCTGCTGCCAAAAATAATACTGGCAAAATTTACTACAGACGTTAAAGTTTATCAAGCTCTTTAGCATTTGGTTAAGGAGGAGCATTTTACAAAGTTACATAAATCACACTACCCAAAAAATGCCCTTATATGTGCGCATTCCCGCTCAGGTTCCCGGCACGAAGCGAGGGATAAGAGCGAATGTAGAAATATTGCACATAGGTGTGTGTGACTTATGCGAGAAAACACTTTCCCCTGCGCCCTCACTATCCCCGCCCTCTCCGCCGGGCCGTGTCTCCGCCTTCCTCGTCTTGTCTCGCTCCTTGTAGGACGTCTCCTGGTGGTGGCGTCTCCTGGCAGTGGCGTCTCCTGTGCCAAAAACAAATATAAAATTTTAAGGCGGAAAGATTCTAACCCTAGCGTTAGTTAAACTGTAGTATGAAACTGGTTTTTGTCGGTATTTCCGTCAAATTAAAATAACGAAAAAAAATTATGGTCAGTTAGGTACTAATGAGAGTTATCTTTGAATGAACATTTCAAGAGTTAGGCTATTTATCAGGCGTTCGTTAAGATTTTACTGAAATAGTTGGTTTTTTGCCAATATTTTCCAGTGTTTCTAAGCATGCTACGTTACGAGGATCGACAGCTGCAACAGGATGAATGTTCTCTGGAACACTACAAGAACTGACTCTAGCATTATGACAGCGTTCGCGATCGGTTTTTACGCGTTTATGCGCATAAAGTATTTTTGGAAAAAGGACTTGTCCGGTATCTCACCGATCTGTTGGTTGGCATTTGCCTCGGACTCGTCCCAAGTTGCCGCTGGTTGTCGCTTGTCACGTGGTTTTGGAATGCTGAAATCCAAACAAAACCCAAGCATTTACAATGTTTTAGCAAAGCGTCGAGCCGAAGCTAACGGGAGGAAAACAACGGAACAGAGGGAAATCCATGAGTGAAGAGATTTATGCCTGTGTTGGTGTTTACAAGTAACGGTGCGACTAAAACCATCTCTGTTTATATATTTTGCTTGACACGCGGGTCATTTGTGCACAAATTAAAAAAAACATTTTTGGAAAACAAAATAACCATTTCAATTCTTCTGTGGGATTCCTCATCTCACTCCACCAGAAAAGGGCTAATGACAAGACTCACCTCGAGTCGCGCCGTAACTCAATAACAATGGCAACTGTAACGCTGAGGACCTCTTCACGCGATGGTCGATGGGTCTGCAACAAAAGCCAAGGAGATATCAATCCCACTACACGACCTCTTCCACAATAATCCATCCAGGCGGCCTCCTGTACAATAATCCAACCATGCGGACCAATGAACAATAATCCAACCACGCAACCTCCTCACAATAATCCAACCAGGCGGCAACCATACAATAATCCACCCAGGTGGCCATATCTCAAGAAGTCCTGGGTGGATTTCAATCAAACTGATACGTGGCTTCTATATAAAATGTTCTCGACCTGATGAGGTTTTGGTGACTTCATTCACATCCCTAAAAAGTCCCATGGTGACCTTCAAAGTGGGGTCAAAGTCACCAAAACCTTAACAGATCAAGAACATTATATATAGAAGCCACACACCAAGTCTTATTGAAATCCACCTGCGACTTCTTGAGATATGGTGTTCACAAGGTACATTTTCGTCTTCCACATCTCTAAAATTTCTAAGACTCATCGCGACCTTGAAAGTGGGGTGAAGGTCATCAAAACCTAATCAGTTTTAGAACATTTTATATAGAAGCAATACACCACGTTTGATTGAAATCCTCTCAGGACTTCTTGAGATATGGTGTTCACAAGGTACATTTTCTTCATTCACATCTGTAAAATTTCTAAGTCCCATGGTGACCCTGAAAGTGAGGTCAAGGTAACAAAACCTAATCAGATCGAGAACCCTTTATATAGAAGCCACACACCATGTTTGAGTGAAATCCACCAAGGACTTCTTGAGATATGGTGTTAACAAGCTTTTGTACATGGACGGACAAACCGATGGCTAGACAGACGGACGGACGGACAGAGGGAAGCCGATCCTATCGCTCCCTCCGGGTTCCTCGGTTGGGGGCTAAAAAAAATTCGAATGATCTGTTACACGATAAACGAATTATTCCCAATGACTTGTTACACGTTACAAGCAATCTCAGATACCCGTACCTTGCTGAAATCGTTGCTCTTTGTTATTACTATCATCTTCTCTTAACTTTCTATCTTCACGTTTGTGATTTATGAAGAAAAAAATTAGCCTACAGCTTACCCCTCAGTCTTCCTTGGCGTGTCCTTCGTGACGTCGTCTTCCTGGCGCAGTCCTCGTTCAAGATGCCGGTGTGGGAGACGCAGAAACGACAAGGCGGGGGAGGACAGGAAAGTGGACGGCAACGAGAGGAAAGCGCAGAGCAAGAAAAGGGGGAAACAAGGAAAGACGAGAACAATGATAACAATGGTACATTCACGTTAATATGGTCAATTGGCAGGACTGATTTCATACAGTCGGTTGTTCTTTTGTTGGTTCTACTGACCGCACTGGGGAGTGCGACATTTGAAATTTAACTTAAATGGGGAAAGTTGCATAAATACCAGGAAAAGCGTCAACGCTCATCACGCTCTTAAGGGTTTGGTGAATGAGAAGTATTTTACATAAACCACACTTTCCAAAACATGCCCTTATAGTTGGCTCTTTAAAATTTTCCTTTAAACAAGAATAGTGGCAAAAAATACTAGATTATAGAACAGTTCCAAACACAGTAACTCCCGACAACACAACTCCTGCCCCGGAAAGTTGCCGACAGGGACAATTCCCGACTTTAGCAAACAATGTAACAATGCTTTTAAATTTATCGCAAGCACTAATTTACTTCTTTCCAAATCCTATTAATGTATCTTACAAGACTCTTTCTCTTACAGTTCTTTTCTGTATATCAATATCTATAAAATCAAATTACTGTTATTAATTTATTACTGTTATTACTGTTATTACTGTCAAATTACTGTTATTAAATATTAAATAATTTACTTAAATTGTTTACATTACTCATTAATTTAACTTGCAATTTTCTCTAAACAAGAATGTCCAGGAACATGATGACCAGCCGGGATCTAGTAAATCAGGGATCAATAGACTTGTATGGTTCCAAAAAAGTGGTTGTCATATTTTTAGGCCCGGTTGTCGAAAATTAGTACAAACTTATAAAAGACATACACAATTATTTCAAGGAATAGAAATAGAAATGAATTTTAGGGGGATTTTCAGGAGAGGTCTACAGAGAACATTTGTTCGAAATTTCAAGAAAATCTGATCAAAATTGTGGGAGAAGTAGCATTTTGAAAACTGGCAACCAAAAAATTTTAAATGAATCCCATTTAACCAATTCTTGCTTGCTCACCAAAAAAGTAATTTTTTAAGAGAGACCTATCTAGAGAACACTCGTACAAAATTGGCAAGGAATCTAATAAAACTTGTGGAAGAAGAAGTATTTTGACAATTAGACCTAAAAATAGAAGAAAAAAAACGCCCCCACCCATTTCACTTGGCCAGTTTTTGACGGATCGCCAAAAAAAAGTAAATTTTCAAAACTGGCGTACCCAGAGAATAGTCGCACAAAATGTCAAGCGAATCTAATCAAAATTGTGGGAGAAGAGTATTTTGAAAATTGGCAACTGGAAAGTTTAAAATGCCCCTTATTTGGCCAATTTTTGGCGGATCGCTAAAAAGTAATTTTAGAGAGGCCTACATAGAGAACTGAATAAGAAGAAGCATTTTAAGTAAAAGTTTAAATAGGTACATACAAACGACGGATGCTCTATTGAAGTGACAAGACCAGTCCGACAAAGTCGGCTAGTCTAAAAATCGGGCATTGTCGTAGTCGTCAAATGTCCGGGTCCTGCTGCCAAAAATAATACTGGCAAAATTTACTACAGACATTAAACTTATCAAGCTCTTTAGCATTTGGTTAAGGAGGAGCATTTTACAAAGTTACATAAATCACACTACCCAAAAAATGCCCTTATATGTGCGCATTCCCGCTCAGGTTCCCGGCACGAAGCGAGGGATAAGAGCGAATGTAGAAATATTGCACATAGGTTTGTGTGACTTATGCGAGAAAACACTTTCCCCTGCGCCCTCACTATCCCCGCCCTCTCCGCCGGGCCGTGTCTCCGCCTTCCTCGTCTTGTCTCGCTCCTTGTAGGACGCCTCCTGGTGGTGGCGTCTCCTGGCAGTGGCGTCTCCTGTGCCAAAAACAAATATAAAATTTTAAGGCGGAAACAAAAGCCAAGGAGATATCAATCCCACTACACGGCCTCTTCCACAATAATCCATCCAGGCGGCCTCCTGTACAATAATCCAACCATGCGGACCAATTAACAATAATCCAACCAGGCGGCCTCCTGTACAATAATCAAACCAGGCGGCCTTCTGTACAATAATCCAACCAGGCGACCTCCTGTACAATAATCAAACCAGGCGGCCTTCTGTACAATAATCCAACCAGATGGCGTCCTGTGGAATATGGCTTCACCCATATCGGTTACAAAAGTAAGGATAAATTTTTTTCAACAAACTGTCTAACGACCAACAAATTAAGTACAATCTCTCGTGCGTGGTACAGGCAACCTGAGAAACTAGAGGCTCAGTGAGGTAGGATGCCCCGTGTACCACACGCCATTGTATGTTAGCAAATTCAATGCAATTGAAAACCCTACATTGTCTAACAAGTTGGTCAATTCAAAAAAATAAAATGATGTTGCAGATCTACAATATACATATTTTCACTGCATAAAATTTCAGAACGCTGGATGGAATAGTTTCGGAGAACGCGTCTGACATACACATGGTTGCTGCGCTTTTTGCTAAAAAAAAATCCAGGACTTGTTTAGATAAATTTTCAGCGCTCAAGTTGGTTTACATACTCATAACGTTCCAGTGAATGTGAAGGAAAAAACAGTCTACAGCTTACTCTTCAGTCTTCCTTGGCGTTCACGTTTTGGCGTGTCCTTCGTGACGTCGTCTTCCTGGTGCAGTCCTCATCAGGCAGTCGTTCTTAAAGATGCCGGTGTGGGAGGCGCTACGACAAAAACAAATACAACTATTAGGAAGACCATAAAAAGCACGACGTGTTGCAAGAGTTTTATGTGAAAGCTTGTTCATAAACCATGTTGATGCAAGCACAAAACCCTAACCCTGAAACAAGACAGACGGACTTGCAATAGTTCCCCTGCCAGTTCGGCCAAAAAAGGTCACCCTCCATACCTACAAACAAATCCACACCCTCTATACCCACAAACAAATCGACACCCTCTATACCTACAAACAAATCAACATCCTCTATACCTACAAACAAATGAGCACCCTCTCTACCTACAAACAAATCAACATCCTCTATGCCTACAAACAAATGAGTACCCTCTCTACCTACAAACAACTAAACACCCTATATGCCTACAAATAAACCAACACCCTCTCTACCCACATACAAATCAACACCCTGTCTACCTCCAAATAAAGCAACACCATCTCTACCTACAAATCAACACCCTCTATACCTACAAAACAAATCAACAACCTCTCTACCTACAAACCAATCAACATCCTCTCTACCTACAAATAAATCAACATCCTCTCTACCTACAAACAAATCAACACCCTCATTACCTACAAAACAAATCAACACCCTCTATACCTACAAACAAATCAACATCGTCTATACCTATAAACAAATCAAAACAGTAACCTCCTATATGGCATATGTTAACATATCGTAGTAGCAAGACCTGATCATTGGCCTCGTGGCAGCAACTGCATCTCCTAAAATACAATAAAATCCCGTTCCACTTCAGAAATTGGCTTGGTCCGCCCCTCCCCCTACAACCTACCCAGCCCCTCCCTCCACCCTTTTCAATGTAGCACTACTAACCAAGCAAATTTCTGAATGAACGGTGAATGAAAAACAAAGGGATGGAAGAAGGGAGTCGGTTGGTGTTTCAGCAGGGTACGCGCCATATTGAGTTTAGAGTACTGGGACATCGTGCATAGACTACCAAGGCGCGCGTGGGTCCTGCTCTACTGCCTGCTGGAATTCTGCGGTGCCAATGCTGAAAACGTGAGCTGCCCCCGGCAGCTCTAAAACCCTCCCTTGTGACCAGATACCTCCCTCCTTGTGACCGATACATGGCAACTGAAAAGTCCAATCCTCCCGTCCTGGTGCATTCATTGGCGAGGAGAAACAGCGAAGACTTCCAAATGCGTAGGCCAAATGCTGAGTACGAGTGAAAAAACGTCAGAAATGACCTGAACACATCAGCAGGGAAGAAACGGGCTGGGTAAGGGGGCACGGAAGCGAGGGGAGAAAACTATGTACAACAATGTACATCTATTTACAACATTGTACAGCTATATACAACTATGTTCAACCATATACAGCTATGTACAACCTGCACAACTATGTGCAACCATATACAACTATGTACAAGCATGTACAACAGTATACAAATATGCACAACTGTATAAATATATGCACATCTTTGCACAACTATGTATAACTATGTACAACTATACACAACCATATACAACTCTGTACAACCTGTACAACTATTTGCAACCATATACAACTATGTACAACCATGTACAACAGTATACAAATATGCACAATTGTATACATATATGCACATCTATGCACAACTATGTATTACTATGTACAACTATTTGCAACTATGCACAACCATATACAACTATGTACAACTATGTGCAACCATATACAACTATGTACGAGCATGTACAACAGTATACAAATATGCACAACTGTATACATATATGCACATCTATGCACAACTATGTATAACAATGTACAACTATGCACAATTGTGTACAACTATATACATCTATGTACAACTGTATACAAATAGGCACAACTATGTACAACTATGTGCAACTATATACAGCTATGTACAACCTGTACAACTATGTGCAACTATATACAGCTATGTACAACCTGTACAACTATGTGCAACCATATACAACTATGTACAAGCATGTACAACAGTATACAAATATGCACAACTTAAACATATATGCACATCTATGCACAACTATGTATAACTATGTACAACTATGCACAACCATATACAACTATGTTCGAGCATGTACAACAGTATACAAATATGCACAACTGTATACATATATGCACATCTATGCACAACTATGTATAACAATGTACAACTATGCACAATTGTGTACAACTATATACATCTATGTACAACTGTATACAAATAGGCACAACTATGTACAACTATGTGCAACCATATACAGCTAGGCACAACTATGTACAACTATGTGCAACCATATACAGCTATGTACAACCTGTACAACTATGTGCAACCATATACAACTATGTACAAGCATGTACAACAGTATACAAATATGCACAACCTAAACATATATGCACATCTATGCACAACTATGTACAACTATGCACAACCATATACAACTATGTACGAGCATGTACAACAGTATACAAATATGCACAACTGTATACATATATGCACATCTATGCACAACTATGTATAACTATGTACAACTATGCACAATTGTGTACAACTATATACATCTATGTACAACTGTAGACAAATAGGCACAACTATGTACAACTATGTGCAACCATATACAGCTATGTACAACCTGTACAACTATGTGCAACCATATACAACTATGTACGAGCATGTACAACAGTATACAAATATGCACAACTGTATACATATATGCACATCTATGCACAACTATGTATACCTATGTACAACTATGCACAATTGTGTACAACTATATACATATATGTACAACTGTATACAAATAGGCACAACTATGTACAACTATGTGCAACCATGTACAACTATGTACAGCTGTGATAGTGGGAAAAAAAAGAGGGAAGAATGAAGAAATAGTATAAGAAGAGTTAGAAAAAAAAGAAATTCCGATTAGTCGCCTTTTACGCCATGCACAGAACAGAACGCAGTGGGTGTATTCTTAAGATCCCCCCCACCCCACAGGGGGGCCAGATAGGTAATAACGCTTGCTACTCTCACCACCCGGCAGCTCCAAAAATTTTTAAGCCCCAAAAATAAACCTCACTGCTGTGTCTCGAAGGCCTGGGTACCGAAGTGTCCTCCTTTGCACCAAGCCCAAGGACACATCTCACCGCAGTGTCCCGAAGGCCAGGGTATCGAAGTGTCCTCCTTTGCACCAAGCAGAATACACCTCACTGCTGTGTCCAAAAGGCCTGGGTACCGAAGTGTCCTCCTTTGCACCAAGCAGGAAGAGGGCGCCTTGGGAGTGAAATAGGGCGCCGTGGGAAGGAAGAGACTGATTGACTGACAACCTCACTCTAATAATAATATACTGAAACACACAGGCATTCACACAGGCAACAAAAAGCCACATATACACACACACGTTAGAACTTGTCGACTAGCTCTTATGAATTTTTCACAAACCAAACGATTATAAAAGATAAAAAATAGGGATCTTTATCTTTAATTTTACTTCTTGTGTATGCGTGTCAAAAAAAAAATCGTCCATGGACGATGCCCCAGCTCACGAATGCTGATATCAAGATTTATGATATATAACCCCGTATACCCCAGCCCCCCAATCAGTCACGTGGAAAAAAATCGCCAAAAATACATTTTTACAAAAAATGAAGAAAAACTTCGCAGTAAACATTTCCACTACATATGGGTTCTTCTTGCCATGTTTCAGCCTAATCCAACAAACTGTTTCGGAGACATCGCAACAATTATGGCCAAAAAAGTTAAAAATCAAAAATTGAAAAATTCGCAAAAAATACATTTTCAACGGAAGTGAAAAAAAACTTCGCAGTAAACATTTATCAGTTCTGTGAGTTCTTCCTGCCAAGTTTCGACCTAATCCAACAAACCGTTTCGGAGATATCGCAACAATATGGCCAAAAAAGTGAAAATTTAAAAATTAAAAAAATCGCCAAAAATACATTTTCAACGGAAATGAAAAGAAACATCGAAATAAACATTTACACGTTTTGTGAGTTCTTGCCAAGTTTCAGCCTAATCCAACAAACCGTTTCGGAGATATCGCAACAATATGGCCAAAAAAAGTTGAAAATCAAAAATTTAAAAATTCGCCAAAAATACATTTTCAGCGGAAATGAAGAAAAACTTCACAGTTAACATTTGCACTATATGTCTGTTGTTCTTGCCACGTTTCAGCCTAATCCAACAAACTGTTTTGGAGATATAGCCGTCCAAAGTGAGAAAAATGCACGAAACCCCCCCCCCCCCGATATGTTAAAAAATTTGCCAAAACTAAAATTTTTGAGGAAACGAAAAACAAAATTCCATGGGCATCATCTAGACATGTACTCCAATATGTATGTATGTTTTGGGAACAATCGACTCATTCATTTCATGAGAACTCACTGCGGACAGACGGACGGACGGACGGACACACCAAATGCTATATATGTCTGCCTTAGGGGGAGACATATAATTCGAAGACAGCAATATCCAATTAGATAGTAGTGTCTGCTACTTAAAATTACAATGCAATGATCTTACTTTCGCAGTTTTTTTTTTTTTTTTTGGGGGGGGGGGGGGGCATTCACCAAAAAAGTAATAGCCATTAAGGTGATAACATCGCCTGTAATTCTTCCAAAAAATTTCAAGACAGCACGACTATTTTCCAGGAGTTAAGATCGCACTGATTTTTGTTTATAGTTTTCCCACAAAATTTTCGCCAATTGTTGGCCAATCACAACATATTGCCTAAAGAGGTATTTTAAAAGGGAAACACTTTGACCTTGTGGTTTAAGATTAAGGTAAAAAACTGGCAGTTGACCATTATTTTGAAAACGGGCCTTAAACACTTTACATAAAAGGTACCTGGATCACAATGACCTCATCGTACAAAATGGCAGCCATTTTGAATTGTTCTGTTCAATCAATAACTATTGGAATTATCTCACGCTGGAAATAGGAATATAACGTAATCTTATTCATACTTCGTTTGTAAAAGACGGTGAGTATTTAATCATTTTCACTGACAGTTAATTTTACTTCTTAAAAAAAAATTCTCGTCAAAGCTTTCACTTCATTTCGAAAGTCTTTTCAGACGTGAAAATATAATATTTAACTTTCTGCAAAAGGTCTCTAATATAAATTCTTATGTTCTTGCGAAGGAAAATTTTTAAAAATTCGAGAAATAGCATTGTTCATGAAAATGCCAGCAGTTCTGTATCTAGGAAACGAATCAAAATATGCACCTTTTCCGACTGAGAAACTGTTTCAAAATGAAAATATTTTTTCGCTATTCTGGAGTTTCTGTCTCTATTTTTACTTTTCTTCTGTTAATTATGCTTGCAAAATTTTTGTAAAATGGCCCTTAAAAAGGGCCATTTCGGATAGCTTTCCACTCATTTTGAGAACAATTGACGTATATAGAGGCAAACTTAAAAAGTAAAATTTGATAAAGTGAAGAAAAACTTAGTACTTTTTGAAATACCATTGACATGAGCTATTATGTTGATAAAATTGAAGCAGTTAGTAGTTCATAACATATCATCTATATTTAACACGCTTTTGTATAACATTTGTATGAGACAAATAAGTTAGCGGCAGATTGTGTCGTTAGTTGCGAGCGCCGAAGGCAGCAGCGAAAAAAAATGCGGTTTTTTGTAAAGCACCGAACTCACTTATCACAGGTACCACATGTGTCGATCTCGGGCTGCTGATCAGCCCCCCCCCTCCCCCCCCCCCCCCCCGGCCCATCATTTGTCTCAAACATTTTCTCAACGGATTCGCACTGATCTCAAAAATGACCCCGATGGAGGTTCGAGATACGAGATACCGATTTCAAATTGGATACGGAAAACATGCATCCATGTTATTATATAAAAGCTGCATATCAGGTTTAGTTTAAATACAATTCGCACAACTTGAAATTGTTGGTTTGGTGTTCAACGTCCCGTTTAGCGACTATGATGGGTATATTGGGACGCACTTGCTTAAGGAACAAGTGGGAAAAAAGAGGGAAGAATGAAGAAATAGTAAAAGAAGAGTTAGAAAGAAAGAAATTCCGATTAGTCGCCTCTTACGCCATGCACGGAACAGAACGCAGTGGGTGTATTCTTAAGATTCCCCCCACCCCACAGGGGATAAAATTCTGGTATATTTAAATATTTACTATCATAATCACAATTTATAAGAAATCTGAACCCGCCATATTTGTTAAAATATTGGCCAATAACATTACTCCATTGTTTCTTTTGCCACAATCTTCCTACCCATGCAGCCCCCAGTTTATAGTCATTAATAAGAGAAGAGTGTTTCACTTTTGGTGGTTTTCCGTTCCAAATAAAGTTTGAGATAGTTTTTGGGCAGTAGACAGAACGTTTGGGTTTGGCCCAGACATAGTCAATTGAAACACCAAATTTGAGATGCCATGCGTTTTACTCATTAATATTCGGCCTTTTGTAGACATATGAAAGCCTCTCCGGATATGGAATTTTTTCTATTTAAGTATACTGTCGAAGATCACATCTAGTTTATTGCATATGGCCCTACTAACTCGTATGCCAAGCATATCAAACCAATCCGTCTCGATTTTAAGGCTAAATCGGTTATCTGATTTTGTTTTCCATGGGCCTAACCATATCATGGTAGTTTTATCTAGATTAAGTCTCAAACCGGAATATTCTTCAAAGAGAGTAGTAATTTTGAAGAGAAAATCGAGTGATCGTTCGTTTTTCAAGCACATGTTGTATCGTCTGCAAATTGAAAAATTTTGTATTCACATGACCCAACAGATATTCCTTCTAGTTCGTGATTTGTCCTGACGAGTTGCGCTAAGACTTCGGCTACTAAGAGAAAAAGGAGTGCTGACAAAGGACAGCCTTGACGCAAGCCTCGTTTATAATGCAACTAAAAATGTCTGTGTATGCTAATTTTTTCAAATTTCCAGGACATTCCAGGACTATTTCTTCGTTTTCAAGGACTTTCCGCCGTTTCATTTTATAGGACTTGTCAAGGGCTTTGATTCGACTTAATAAAAATGGTTTCTCGCCAATATCTACCAATTTTGGGTGAATTGGAAAATAATAAGTAACAATCTAATAAATACTAAAATAATAAGTAATGAATAAGACTACTAAGTAACAGCCAAAAGGACAATGAGAAAAGTTTTAAGACGTTTCAATTAAGTTCTTCAGAGTAGATTTTTTTTGGATTAAATTGTGTTTTTGTCCACATTGTCCGCAAATTGTTGGTTCATGTTTAACATTTCGTTAAGCAACTGTGAATGTTATATTGGGACGCACGATGATTACGTCTATACCGTTGTCACAATCACCGATGTCACCTTTTGACTTAAGAAACGCACAGGTGAGCCAAAGGAGAATAAGGAAATAGATGTCCGAATACGAGGTCAAATTCGCTCTGCTCCGAACGACGTCCGAAAATAAATACGGTAAGGCAACCTCTGACTTAAGAAAAGAAGCTCATTTACTCCGAAATCGTCGAGTAAAAGGAGAATGTACACAGACGTTGTGACCAGAACAGAACTGGTGACTCAAGCATCAAAAAGGTTTATACGGTCGCCAAAAATGGTGGAACCACCATTAACGCAGGCAATGTAAAACAATACTAAAATCAATGCACTGCATTCTTCCAACACCAAAAGTTGACAGCTTATCGTACTAATACCCATGACTGCGTCTATACCGTTGTCACAATCACCGATACGTCTGAATTGCGAAACAAAGGTTTATACGCAGTGCAAGAAGTTGCACCTCATGTAACTCCGAAAATGGTGCGTTTAAACACCAGAATGTACAGACACAATGTGATTCATCGAGATTTTTCGAATTAAATACCAAAAAGGTTCACACCATCGCCAAAAAATGGTTGCAGCATTTTAAAAACCGGTTACTGAAAATTGTTCAAAGGCCGGCATTTTTCAATTCTATGGCGGATCCTCCTTCCCCCCCCCCCCCCCTCCACAAAAAAAATCTAGGAAGCCCTAACGTTGGACAGCGTCTGTAAACTCAAGCAGAAGAACTTTCTTGAACAAGATTGTCTACGGCCAATACACAAGGCCACGAATACTGGTGTCAGGATTTATGATATGTAAATAACCGTCAACCAAATTTTTACGACCATGAGGCTATACTGCTGCAGATAGTCAAGGTCTTAACTAAAACAAGTGGGTCAGTGAAACGGCCTATGTCCCCCGCCGGTGTACAATCCCGGTATTTGATTTTGTTAGGTTGGACTACAACCCTTCGTATCATGTTCGTGAAGTCAAGGTCTTAACTAAAACAAGTGGGTCAGTGAAACGGCCTATGTCCCCCGCCGGTGTACAATCCCGGTATTTGATTTTGTTAGGTTGGACTACAACCCTTCGTATCATGTTCGTGAATTTTAAAATTCCAGCTGGGCCAATGTCCTTAAGCCAACATGGCTCATTTACAATACCAATTCTTGTTACCACCCATACTACCTATGTGTATAACATTTGGCAATTGTTTAAAAAAATGTAGGCTTGAGTGTGTTAACAAACTCATTCCAGTATGTAAGAGTTGTGAAAATTTCTGAAGTTCAGTTGGGCCAATGTCCTTGGGCCGATACAGCTCATTTACAATTCCGATCCTTGTTCGTTCCAGTACTATCCATAGATACAATATCTTAACAATCGGTGCAAAAATGTAGGCTTGAGTGTGTTAACAAACTCATTCGACCGAGCAAGGATTGGGAAAATTTGTGAAGTTCAGCTGGGCCAATATCCTTGGGTCGATATGGCTCATTTACAATACCGATCCTTGTTTGTTTCAGTACTATCCATAGATACAATATCTTAACAATCGGTGGAAAAATGTAGGCTTGAGTGTGTTAACAAACTCATTCGACTGAGTAAGGACTGGGAAAATTTGTGAAGTTCAGCTCGGCCAATGTCCTTGGGCCGACATGGCTCATTTACAATACCGATCCTTGTTCGTTCCAGTACTACCCATATATACAATATTTTAACAATCGATTGAAAAATGTAGGCTTGAGTGTGTTAACAAAAAAGGTGTGGACAGACGGACGGACGGACAGACAAACCCGAAAACTATAGTCCCCCGGCGGGGGACTAAAAAATCACCACCACCAACTAATAAAGGTACTAATATCCGCTACCTTAAATAAAAATCTAAAGACAGTATTCATGTGTCGGTAAAGATCTTAACAAAAATAGTAGAACTTGACATGGAATGTTCAAAATCATAGCTCGCACAGAATAACTGGAAGCTGACCATTATTTTACAAACGGGCCTTAGACTTTATATAAAAGGAACCTCTATCACATTGATCTCATCGTATAAAGTACAAAATGCAGTCATTTTGAATTGTTCTGTTCAATCAATAACCAGTCCCGAGAGTGATTTTCAGATGGTATGCATTAAATGTGATGATGATCCTTTATTTGCGAGATTTGGCAAACTTTGGCGAAATCGTGAAAAAAAATACAAGTTGTGTCGAGGTTTGCCCAGGGCACATTCCTGACAAATTTCAAAACAACTGGACCAGAAATGTACTAACAGTAGCATTTTGAACCATTGCTGACACAAATGCACACATAAAAGACGACGGATTCACCACAACTGATGGGTATAGCCTACCGACGATAGTCGGCTGGGCTGAAAAAAATTGTTTTGACAATTTTCATTCTCTTTTATACGTGCGAGAAATTTTTTAAAATCCTTTGAATAGTTCTGGAGACACAGCCTGGACGACACTTCTTTACACGGGCTAAATTATATCAACACGCGCAGTTTACCAAATTTCACAACACTCATTTTGACAATTTTTATAAATCAAGGTATGACGTTGCACACCTGCAATCTGTGCTCTGTCCGCGTGTCAGACAATCCGATTGGAAGTTTAAGAAATCTAGGCTGGACGCGACGAAAAAAAAGTTCTAATGATCGAAAAAAAAATATTGAAATTTTAACAATATTTTGCTGAATCCGAAAACAATTACGAAGGAGAATAAAAAAATATTCGAGAACTGGATTCAAATTTGCATGAAAATGTCGGCATTGCAGTATCTAAAAACCGAATCAAAATCTGGACCTTTCCGACTGAGAAACTGTTTCAAAATAAAAATGCTTTTCGTTATTCTGGAAGTTTCTGCCTCTATTTTTACGTTTCTTCTGTTAGTTATACGACACAGCTTCACGACACAGTCGGGTTACATCGCGTCAATCAATATATATCGAAGACGAATAGAAAACAATATTATCACAGTTAATCCAGGTTGGCTTAAACAGTGCATATATGTTAAAATGTTTCACCGTGTAACGTTCCTGACACAACACGAATTCAAGTTGGTTTGGTGTTTAACGTCCCGTTAAGCGACTATGATGGGTATATTGGGGCACTTGCTAAAGGAACAAGTGGGAAAAAAGAGGGAAGAATGAAGAAATAGTAGAAGAAGAGTTAGAAAGAAAGAAATTCCGATTAGCCGCCTCTTACGCCATGCACGGAACAGAACGCAGTGGGTGTATTCTTAAGATTCCCCCACCCCACAGGGGGAGCGAATTCAAGTGCAGGTTCCCCTCTTAAAAGATGTGTAACATAGAACCACAGTAACCTTGAACAACGACGCCAGGTCAAAATCTAATCAGAACAAGAATATTATATGTAAAAGCTACATACCAGGTTTGATTTAAATACAATTCGCGCAACTTGAAACATCGTTGTTGTTGGGTTGGTGTTTAACGTCCCGTTAAGCGACTATGATGGGTATATTGGGACGCATATTGGGAAGAATGAAGAAATAATAAAAGAAGAGTTAGAAAGAAAGAAATTCCGATTAGCCACCTCTTACGCCATGCACAGAACAGAACGCAGTGGGTGTATATCTTAAGATTCCCCCCACCCCACAGGGGGATTGAAACATCGTGCTCACAAAACAGTTTTGATTCAAATACAATTCGCGCAACTTGAAACATCGTGCTCACAAAGCAGTTGATATAGCAAAATCCCATGGAAAATTTGAAGCCCCACAACGACCTTAAACAACGACACAAGGCCACCACAACCTAAGTAGCTCTAGAACATTACATAGACAAGCTACATACCAGGTTTGACTGAAAATGTTTAATCTCTTTTATACGTGCGTGAAAATTCAAAAATCCTATGAATAGTTTTGGAGACACAGCCTCGACGACACTGGATTACACAGGCAACATTATATCAAAACGCGAAGTTTTACCAAATGTCACAAAACTCATTTTAACTTTTCATAAATCCAACAAAATACGACGTTGCACACCTGCAGTATGTGCTCTATCCGTGTGTCAGACAATCCAATTAATAGTTTTGAAAATCTACCCTGGACGCGTCGAAAGTTCCCACAATCGAAGAAATATTGACATTTTAACAATATTTTCATGAATCAGAATACAAATACGACGCTACAGAAAGCAGAAGGGTGACTGAACAAATATTCAAGTACCGTGCGGTGGGGATCATACAAATGATAGGCAGACCTATTTAATCACCTATGCTACTGTAGTTTGTTTGTTTGTTGTTTGAGACGAAATCCATCCACTAATAAATGCTCTAGGCGCGTGAGACTGAAAGTGCACAGACGGACGGACTGACAGACGGACGGACAGAGTGAAAACTATATCGCACGAAAAATACCGTATAGGGTAAAAAAAAAAAACCGTGAATAGCTGCCGCGTCCAGATTACAGAGGTGTTTTAATGCCCCCGTATAGTTTCAGCAGGAAAAGATGCCCAATTCATGCTACTCAAAATGGGATCAAAATCGCTCTGCCCCGAACGAACTCTTGAGATAACACAACAACGTCCTCTCTTGATACGGAAATAAAGCTTAAAATCGGGCTATCGAAGTGCAAGTCTCTAGTGCTGGATTCTGAACCGTTTCATAGCACACGAAGCTGCGCCTTATGAACGCACACGGACAGTAAGGATTTATCCCAAGCATCAGTAAAGGTATGGACACAAAAACGGCTTATCGTCAAAATATAAGACGATAAGCAACGAAGATAATAATTTCCGCTACTGCTCTATACTCAATCAAAATCTAAAGACCTATCAAATGGTGAATTGCCAAAAAGTAACAGCACAATAGCAACTACTGCCCGCTACATTTCAACTAAATTTTATGAGTACGGCCATGGGGTCGGTTCATATTTTAAAAAAAAATATTTTCGCCAATATTGATGCCCACTTTTCGGCGAATTGGCAAAAAAGTAATAAGTAATAAAATAAAAATTTCTAATATAAAATAGAGAGTAATAAATGATAATATCAAAACTTTCAGACCTTTCATCTGGTGTCTCAAAATGGGATGAAACTCGTTCTCGTTCTTGACCAATTACAAGATTACAGTTAACATAACCTTTAGTTTTCTAATGTAGGTCAAAGTATTGGTCCTGAAGTTACACAGTGAGGTGTCAGATTTTGAAGTTTCATAACACAAGACCCTGTTTCTGTTTCCAACGCACACCGGCTGGTGCCCGAATATTTGTTTGTTTCTTCTCCGGAAGAAAGTAAAGTATTTTTTTTACCAGTCAAAGCAGCCGTCTTTTCCCACTGATATCGATATCCATATGTTATAAAGGTCCAAGTTCCAGATTCCTTTCGAAGCGCCCCAACCCACCCTTTCACATTTTCCTTCCATATCTTATAAAGGCCCAAGTCCCAGATGCCTTTCGAAAACCCCAATCCACCCTTTCACATTTTCTTTCAAACATAATGGGCTCGGGAAACGTTGTTTTTACATTTTATGCATTTGTACAAAAAATGTGAATACAATTCATACGCAATGCACCAGAATCACATCCACGTAAATTTTCACAGCGTGACACAAATTTTTCCAAAGATGAAGTTCTCATTTTCGTTTTTAGTGATATATCAAATAAAAATCATAGTATAAGCGAACAGTGATCCATGCACCATACAGACTCAACGACAACTAAAATTGCATGAGAAAAGAAACATCTTAAATTGGTATAAGCCTATCGAAAAATGCCATTTAAATCTTTACGCTACATCCCGCTCCGACCTGAAGTGATAGCCTCGGCCAAAGACGCCTAGCGACGCACTTAGCTTAACGACGACAGCAACAGTGCTGTAGCCGTCTCAAAGATATCGACTAAGCGGCGCAAACGATTACCACTACACACTTCAACAGAAAGTTTTTTTGTTTTTTTTAATTTTGTCTTGCTTTTTTGTGTGTTTAACGCCCTGTTCCCCAACTAAGATGGGTATAGTATGATGCACTTGCTAAGGAAAAATGTCGAAGAAAAGAAGGAAGAATGAGGAAATAGTAAAAAAAAAAAAAAAAGAGTCAGAAAGAAATTCCGACAAGTCTAGTCTAACGCTATCCACAGAACGCAGTGGGTGCATTCTTAAGATTCCCCCAATTCCACACGGGGGGCATTATGGTGGTGATCATTATTATGGCAGTGTCAGTGATAACAGACACCGACCGTGCTGTACCAGTGTCAAGGATAACAGCCAAACAACGGATTCTGATACCGTTTGATTAACATTGCAAGCCACAGCGTAAGCTTGTGCACTAGTAATTTGCAGCCGCTGATCTTTTTCAAGTAACAGAATCAATGATTTACGTCAGACATTGTACCAAATGCTACCAAATCTTTTCAT
Organism: Protula sp. h YS-2021; assembly: GCA_949752745.1. NCBI lineage: Eukaryota > Metazoa > Annelida > Polychaeta > Sabellida > Serpulidae > Protula > Protula sp. h YS-2021. The sequence goes on along the minus strand of OX457027.1, from coordinate 47,872,756 downwards.
ATAAACTATGCAAAGGTTGCCATTTGAAATCCCAGAATATGATTGGTTCAGGTTGGACTACAACATTTAAGCAATTCGTATCATATTGTTAAGATCTATATTACCCATATTTGAAAGATTCAAATCGATCAAGAAATGTAGGCTTGAGTGTGTTACCAAACTCACTCAAGTGCTCACTCTACAAAGTTTAAAGGTCCACCTGGGTCAGTGTGCCTGTTCCGCGGCGGAAGACTAGTACGTTTTTTCACTTCAAATAACAAATCGTAAAAGCTACTAACCAATTTTTTCACTTGTGCACATCTGCTGTTTCGAGCACGAAAATAATTTTTAAGCAAATAAGAAACAGCACATTTTTGGTCAGCATCTCAGAGTGTTGTTAAATTATTCCAGAAGAGACTATTCAAAGAATCGAAAGTCACGGAAATCGAGAACAAACTGAAACTCAAGAAAACTCGAGCATTACTACACATACAAGAAGACAGCAACCTTTTCATTGGTATTAGCCTTTAATTCAATGGCACTTTAATCTGTACACTAAATTCCGCTCCCTAAATTCTGCTGCTGTGTCAAAAGATATCAGCTAAATAGTTTTCTAACACTGTTTCATTGCCACCGCTCACTTAAGTAGCGTGCAATGGAGATCACTGTGCATTTAACATGAAAATCTAACTGTAATAGGCACTACGTACGCTATTCCAGAAACCGCAAGAGCTGATCTTTCTCGAGTCACAGAAACAATAATTTAAGTGGGAAACTGTACCTAATGACTACCTAATCTTTCACATAAACTAAGCAGAGCTTCCACTTGCGGACATTTGTTTTTGTTTCACCACAAAAAGAATTCTTTAGCGAATTAGAATCAAGATAATGTGGCATGCAATTCCGGGAGTTTTTTCATGCCATCCCTACCAAAAGAATCACACGTTGCGAACATCGCAAAACTAATTAAAAGAAAGGTGAAACATGGTTCCCAATGGAAATTCTCATTTTTCGGCTACAAAACTCAAGAATAATTAAAACTGCATGAGCACAGAAGGTAGATATCAGCCTTTGGTCAAAATGAAACTTCAGTCCGCACTCTGCAGCCTGAAGTGATAACTTCAAGGCACAGAATTCGAGTGAGACGCTAAACTTCCCCTGAAATGATAACCTCAAGGCACAGAATTCGAGTGAGACGCTAAACTTCCCCAAGACACCGACCGTTCTGTTGCCGTGTCAAGGATATAAACCACGGTTTCACTGCCACTACAAGACTAAGTGGAAGGTCGTACAAATACTTCAGTAGCGTGCGGTGGGGACGATTCTGCATTTAACATAAACAAAACATAGGCATCGGAGATTTGACAGCCCTCAGCCAATAACAGTGACATCACTGTGGGCGAGTTACCCTTCTGAGATATGGCTCGGAGAAAAGTAACATTTAGGTGTCATGGAATGGGGAGACGAACCGGTGATAAACACCTCAAATGGCACAACTACAGTTTATCCGCTTTTGGCTTTGCGGTTATTGGCGATCACTTGAGGAAAAGCGCAAAAAAACTACCATTATGAAGCCTTAAGTGATACCCATGGTTTCGGGTAAAACAGCGTTATGGAGGCAACGGATAACAATACTTAAATCCATGCACCGCATTCTTCCAACACCAATAGTTGACGGCTTACCTCGCCAATGCCGATGATTGCGACTATGCCGTTGCCACAATCAACGACACCACCTAAACGGCAAGGCCAACGCCACTGTTTCAGCAGGATGCAGGTCTGAAATCAAGTACTGATTTATTGCCCATCACTTCAGAAGAAGTGCATAAAAACTGTACCAGTTATTCCGCTCAACTGATACTCATGTTCAGTGCAAAACCCATTGTGGTGGTCAACCCATAACAATCAATCACTTGAGAAAAAGCGCACAAAAAACTGTACCAGTTATACCACTCAACTGAATACGTCTAGTGCGAAACGCTATTGTGGTGGTCTACGCAAAACAATACTTAAATCAATGCACTGCATTCTTCCAACACAAACAGCTGCCGGCTTACCGCGCTAATACCGATGATTGCGACTATGCCGTTTTCACAATCACCGACACCAGCTGAACGGCGACGCCAACGCTACTCATTTCAGTAGGATGCAGGTCGGAAATCAAGTACTAAATTATTGGCCATCATTTGAGGAAAAGCACACAAAAACCGTACCAGTTATACCACTTAACTGAATACGTCTAGTGCGAAACGCTATTGTGGTGGTCTACGCAAAACAATACTTAAATCAATGCACTGCATTCTTCCAACACAAACAGCTGCCGGCTTACCGCGCTAATACCGATGATTGCGACTATGCCGTTTTCACAATCACCGACACCAGCTGAACGGCGACGCCAACGCTACTCATTTCAGCAGGATGCAGGTCGGAAATCAAGTACTGAATTATTGGCAATCATTTGAGGAAAAGCACACAAAAACCGTACCAGTTATGAAGCTAAACTGATAGACACGTTTAGTGCGAAACAGCATTGTGGTGATCAACGCATAACAATACTTATCAATGCACTGCATTCTTCCAACACAAACAGCTGACGGCGTACCGCGCTAATACCGATGATTGCGACTATGCCGTTTTCACAATCACCGACACCAGCTGAACGGCGACGCCAACGCCACTCATTTCAGTAGAATGCAGGTCTGAAATCAAGTACTGAATAATTGGCCATCATTTGAGGAAGAACACACAAAAAACGTACCAGTTATGAAGCTAAACTGATACCCACGTTTAGTGCAAAACACCATTGTGGTGGTCTACGCAAAACAATTCTTCAATCAATACACTGCGCTCTTGTAACACAAACAGTTGACGGCTTACCGCGCTAATAAACATTGCGACTAAGCCATTGTCACAATCACCGGCACTAGCTAAACGGTGATGCCAACGCCACTGGCTTTAGTGAGACGCAGGTCTGAAATCAAGCACTGATTTATTGCCCATCACTTGAGGAAAAGCGCACCAAAAACCACCAGTTATACCACTCAACTGATTACGCCTAGAGCGAAACGCTAGTGTGGTGGTCTACGCAAAACAATACTTCACTCAATGCACTGCATTCTTCCAACACAAACAGCTGACGGCTTACCGCGCTAATACCGATGATTGCGACTATGCCGTTTTCACAATCACCAACACCAGCTGAACGGCGACGCCAACGCCACTCATTTCAGTAGGATGCAGGTCGGAAATCAAGTACTGAATAATTGGCCATTATTTGAGGAAAAGCACACAAAAACCGTACCAGTTATAAAGCTAAACTGATACCCACGTTTAGTGTGAAACACCATTGTGGTGGTCTACGCAAAACAATTCTTCAATCAATACACTGCGTTCTTCCAACACAAACAGCTGACGGCTTACCGCGCTAATACCGATTGTGACTAAGCCGTTGTCACTAACGCTACTCATTTCAGTAGGATGCAGGTCGGAAATCAAGTACTGAATTACTGGCCATCATTTGAGGAAAAGCACACAAAAACCGTACCAGTTATGAAGCTAAACTGATAGACACGTTTAGTGCGAAACAGCATTGTGGTGATCAACGCATAACAATACTTATCAATGCACTGCATTCTTCCAACACAAACAGCTGACGGCGTACCGCGCTAATACCGATGATTGCGACTATGCCGTTTTCACAATCACCGACACCAGCTGAACGGCGACGCCAACGCCACTCATTTCAGTGGAATGCAGGTCTGAAATCAAGTACTGAATTATTGGCCATCATTTGAGGAAGAACACACAAAAAACGTACCAGTTATGAAGCTAAACTGATACCCACGTTTAGTGCAAAACACCATTGTGGTGGTCTACGCAAAACAATTCTTCAATCAATACACTGCGCTCTTCTAACACAAACAGTTGACGGCTTACCGCGCTAATATACATTGCGACTAAGCCGTTGTCACAATCACCGGCACTAGCTAAACGGTGATGCCAACGCCACTGGCTTTAGTGAGAGGCAGGTCTGAAATCAAGCACTGATTTATTGCCCATCACTTGAGGAAAAGCGCACCAAAAACCACCAGTTATACCACTCAACTCAATACGCCTAGAGCGAAACGCTAGTGTGGTGGTCTACGCAAAACAATACTTCACTCAATGCACTGCATTCTTCCAACACAAACAGCTGACGGCGTACCGCGCTAATACCGATGATTGCGACTATGCCGTTTTCACAATCACCGACACCAGCTGAACGGCGACGCCAACGCTACTCATTTCAGTAGGATGCAGGTCTGAAATCAAGTACTGAATTATTGGCCATTATTTGAGGAAAAGCACACAAAAACCGTACCAGTGATAAAGCTAAACTGATACCCACGTTTAGCGTGAAACACCATTGTGGTGGTCTACGCAAAACAATTCTTCAATCAATACACTGCGTTCTTCCAACACAAACAGCTGACGGCTTACCGCGCTAATACCGATGATTGCGACTATGCCGTTTTCACAATCACCGGCACTAGCTAAACGGTGATGCTACCGCCACTAGCTTCAGTGGGACGCAGGTCTGAAATCAAGCACTGACAAATTGTCCATCACTTGAGGAAAAGCGCACAGAAAAACTGTACCAGTTATACCGCTCAACTGATACTGAGGGCTAGTGCGAAACGCTAGTGTGGTTGTCTACGCAAAACAATACTTCACTCAATGCACTGCATTCTTCCAACACAAACAGCTGCCGGCTTACCTCGCTAATACCGATGACTGCGACTATGCCGTTTTCACAATCACCGACACCAGCTGAACGGCGACGCCAACGCCGCTCATTTCAGTAGGATGCAGGTCGGAAATCAAGTACTGAATTATTGGCCATCATTTGAGGAAAAGCACACAAAAACCGTACCAGTTATAAAGCTAAACTGATACCCACGTTTAGTGTGAAACATCATTGTGGTGGTCTACGCAAAACATTTCTTCAATCAATACACTGCGTTCTTCCAACACAAACAGCTGACGGCTTACCGCGCTAATACCGATTGTGACTAAGCCGTTGTCACAATCACCGGCACTAGCTAAACGGCGATGCTACCGCCACTAGCTTCAGTGGGACGCAGGTCTGAAATCAAGCACTGACAAATTGTCAATCACTTGAGGAAAAGCGCACAGAAAAACTGTACCAGTTATTCCGCTCAACTGATACTCAGGTCTAGTGCGAAACGCTAGTGTGGTGGTCTACGCAAAACAATACTTCAATCAATACACTGCATTCTTCCAACACAAACAGCTGACGGCTTACCGCGCTAATACCGATTGTGACTAAGCCGTAGTCATAATCACCGGCACTAGCTAAACGGTGATGCTACCGCCATTAGCTTCAGTGGGACGCAGGTCTGAAATCAAGCACTGACAAATTGTCCATTACTTGAGGAAAAGCGCACAGAAAAACTGTACCAGTTATACCGCTCAACTGATACTCGGCTCTAGTGCGAAACGCTAGTGTGGTGGTCTACGCAAAACAATACTTCAATCAATGCACTGCATTCTTCCAACACAAACAGTTGACGGCTTACCGCGCTAATACCGATGATTGCGACTATGCCGTTTTCACAATCACCGACACCAGCTGAACGGCGACGCCAACGCCACTCATTTCAGTAGAATGCAGGTCTGAAATTAAGTACTGAATTATTGGCCATCATTTGAGGAAGAACACACAAAAAACGTACCAGTTATGAAGCTAAACTGATACCCACGTTTAGTGCAAAACACCATTGTGGTGGTCTACGCAAAACAATTCTTCAATCAATACACTGCGCTCTTCTAACACAAACAGTTGACGGCTTACCGCGCTAATATACATTGCGACTAAGCCGTTGTCACAACCACCGGCACTAGCTAAACGGTGATGCCAACGCCACTGGCTTTAGTGAGACGCAGGTCTGAAATCAAGCACTGATTTATTGCCCATCACTTGAGGAAAAGCGCACCAAAAACCACCAGTTATACCACTCAACTCAATACGCCTAGAGCGAAACGCTAGTGTGGTGGTCTACGCAAAACAATACTTCACTCAATGCACTGCATTCTTCCAACACAAACAGCTGACGGCGTACCGCGCTAATACCGATGATTGCGACTATGCCGTTTTCACAATCACCGACACCAGCTGAACGGCGACGCCAACGCCACTCATTTCAGTAGCATGCAGGTCGGAAATCAAGTACTGAATTATTGGCCATTATTTGAGGAAATCAAGTACTGAATTATTGGCCATCATTTGAGGAAAAGCACACAAAAACCGTACCAGTTATGAAGCTAAACTGATAGACACGTTTAATGCGAAACAGCATTGTGGCGGTCAACGCATAACAATACTTCAATCAATGCACTGCATTCTTCCAACACAAACAGCTGCCGGCTTACCGCGCTAATACCGATGATTGCGACTATGCCGTTTTCACAATCACCGACACCAGCTGAACGGCGACGCCAACGCTACTCATTTCAGTAGAATGCAGGTCTGAAATCAAGTACTGAATTATTGGCCATCATTTGAGGAAGAACACACAAAAAACGTACCAGTTATGAAGCTAAACTGATACCCACGTTTAGTGCAAAACACCATTGTGGTGGTCTACGCAAAACAATTCTTCACTCAATACACTGCGCTCTTGTAACACAAACAGTTGACGGCTTACCGCGCTAATATACATTGCGACGAAGCCGTTGTGACAATCACCGGCACTAGCTAAACGGTGATGTTAACGCCACTGGCTTCAGTGAGACGCAGGTCTGAAATCAAGCCCTGATTTATTGCCCATCACTTGAGGAAAAGCGCACAAAAAACTACCAGTTATACCACTCAACTCAATACGTCTAGTGCGAAACGTTAGTGTGGTGGCCTACGCAAAACAATACTTCACTCAATGCACTGCATTCTTCCAACACAAACAGCTGCCGGCTTACCGCGCTAATACCGATGATTGCGACTATGCCGTTTTCACAATCACCGACACCAGCTGAACGGCGACGCCAACGCCACTCATTTCAGTAGGATGCAGGTCTGAAATCAAGTACTGAATTATTGGCCATCATTTGAGGAAAAGCACACAAAAACCGTACCAGTTATAAAGCTAAACTGATACCCACGTTTAGTGTGAAACACCATTGTGGTGGTCTACGCAAAACAATTCTTCAATCAATACACTGCGTTCTTCCAACACAAACAGCTGACGGCTTACCGCGCTAATACCGATTGTGACTAAGCCGTTGTCACAATCACCAGCACTATCTAAACGGTGATGCTACCGCCACTAGCTTCAGTGGGACGCAGGTCTGAAATCAAGCACTGACAAATTGTCCATCACTTGAGGAAAAGCGCACAGAAAAATTGTACCAGTTATACCGCTCAACTGATACTCAGGTCTAGTTCGAAACGCTAGTGTGGTGGTCTACGCAAAACAATACTTCAATCAATGCACTGCATTCTTCCAACACAAACAGCTGACGGCTTACCGCGCTAATACCGATGATTGCGACTATGCCGATTTCACAATCACCGACACCAGCTGAACGGCGGACGCCAACGCCACTCATTTCAGTAGGACGCAGGTCGGAAATCAAGTACTGAATTATTGGCCATCATTTGAGGAAAAGCACACAAAAACCGTACCAGTTATAAAGCTAAACTGATACCCACGTTTAGTGTGTAACACCATTGTGGTGGTCTACCCAAAACAATACTTCAATCAATGCACTGCATTCTTCCAACACAAACAGCTGACGGCTTACCGCGCTAATACCGATTGTGACTAAGCCGTTGTCACAATCACCGGCACTAGCTAAACGGTGATGCTACCGCCACTAGCTTTAGTGAGACGCAGGTCTGAAATCAAGCACTGACAAATTGTCCATCACTTGAGGAAAAGCGCACAGAAAAACCGTACCAGTTATACCGCTCAGCTGATACTCAGGTCTAGTGCGAAACGCTAGTGTGGTGGTCTACGCAAAACAATACTTCAATCAATGCACTGCGTTCCTCCAACACAAACAGCTGACGGTTTACCGCGCTAATACCGATTGCGACTAAGCCGTTGTCACAATCACCGGCACTAGCTAAACGGCGATGCCAACGCCACTGGCTTCAGTAGAACGCAGGTCTGAAATTAAGTATTGAATTATTCGCCCTCACCTGAGGAAAAGTTCACAAAAACTGTACCAATATCAAACTGTTACTCAGGCCTCGAGCAGTGGAAAACGATACTTCAGTCAACGCACTGTATTCTTAAAACACCGCTGTCACAATCAAACAAGGATTTTAGTGAGAAATGGTACCAATTATTGCCTTTTTATATAAACTATATAAACGGGTTTAGGTTATGCGCCACAGTAAATGGGTGAGAAAATAAAAATTAACAAGTATTGCCAGTAAAATTAACCGAGTCCTCCGCCACAACACAAAGATTGACCCTGTCACAGACGCACAGGTGGACGTATGGATACGCAAACTTCTTACACATCTACAAAAGGTGGGGAACATTTTCGCGTAGGCATAGCAGCTTCCGCCATGCACGGAACAGAACGCAGTGGGTGTATTCTTAAGATTCCCCCTACCCCACAGGGGGACATAAAATCATGTACCTCAAATTCTAATGTGCATAAAATTATGGTTTGACGGTCTGTCAGAGATTAGGGGGTGGACATGTCGACACGCAAAGTACTTCTTGCACATCTACAAATGCTAGGGAACATTTTAACAGGCATAGCAGCTATATTTGACGCCGAGCTTCAGATACAGATTACACAAATTCATGCACCTTGAGTGTCGATAGACAGACAGCTGGACGGACGGACAGACAAACCCAATACTAAGTCCCGTTTTGTGCTACGCGGCGGCGAGGAATAAACGTAAATCCCAGGATATTGTTCCAGTCGTAAAAGCAAAGGCATTACGAAGGCAAAACGCAAAAATTGACAAAATGTTCCCAGGGAAAATAAAATAAGCAGCATAGTTTTCTTAAATTTATCCGGGCTGTTGCCAATATTCTGAACAAAGTGTTATAATCCCCAATTAGCTCTTCTGCAAGCTATTTTGATATTACATCTCTGACTAGAGAATAACAATTACAATACAAATTTATTCCCTGACATTTGGACCAATTTCAGAATTTTTTGTTTTCTTGACTTTAGGTTCTTCCCGCAGGCACCCTGTCGCCGGTTCGCAGTAACAATCACCAAAGACACCTGAATAATCAATTAAGAAACGCGGACACCCTGTTGCCGGTTCGCAGTAACAATCACCAAAGACAACTGAATAATCAATTAAGAAAATGGGCCACTCAATATTTTACATTACTAGTGTATTTTCGAAAGGTGTCCCACTGGGCAAAGGGCCCACCATACAAATAAGGTAAAGCGCCCAGGTGGGCTTTTTAACCCTGTATGCTGAGTAAAACAACCCACATATGATAATCAGTGTTCAAATGAGTCCTTTTTCGACGTTAGATTTTTTTGTTGGAATGTTCCTATCACAATATTTTAAGAATCTGTGGTCTGTATGTTTCTCTCATACACTTAGGTAGTGATGCTTTAAAATTGTGAATGAATATTTCCCGTATAGTTCACAAAAGATTGCAAAGTGTCGGATTTTAAGTTTTGAGAGGAATGCTTAAAATATATTCGTACAACAGTACTAAATGGAATATCCTTGATAAAATACACGCTTCCGCGATTTGCCAAACTAACAAAATTCCGACATTTTCTTTATTTTTCGTCGAGTCTACAGGTTTCATCAGTTTGATTTTAAATTATATAAACAACCAACCCTGGTTAGGCCTCTCTTAACTTTTGGTTCTGCGAGGCTCTCAACCGAACCGCCTATACAGTGCATGAACCACTATCCAATGCAGACTTCCACCACGCATTGCATTTGAGTCACAAAAACACATGTTTCAGCACGCACTTATTTTTTACGCCCCATTCAATAGAAGGCTGAGAAACACTTTCTGCTCTGATTATCAGCAGTATCACCTTTGGAAGACCAGTGACCTCTGCGTTTCGTACAGGACTTCCGCAAGTCTCCCAATCCAAAAAAAAAAAAAAAACACCAAGCTAAATGACCTACCCCTATAATAGATCTATAAAGAAAGATGCAAAAACAAAGTCGTCCGAACTTCCACGAAGTAAAAATGTGGGAAGACAAGGGGAAAGGGATCCTTTCTAACATATGGGTATCGAAAAATGCAACCCGGCAGAAGTAAATAGGATCTAGTTTCATAACAATGAGTATTTCAATGTCGATATATTTAGGTGTAACCGTGACACCTCAGAGTGTACCCTATATAATAGCTAACATAGCTCGATGTCTTAAATATCCCATGCATTAAAGTTCCTTAATGCATAGCTTTAACAAATTATGGTTTTGCGCAGCATTAAGTTCTTGAAGAAATTATAATAAAGAAAAAAGTGCTTGAAGCACATCTAAAGAATAAAATACACAATTGAAACTTATACTGGTGGTCTAAAATTTGATTCGAAAACTTTGTTGTTTAAAAAAGTGATCAATTAACCTTTAATTTATCCGTTATTTGTTTGTCTTTTTGTTAGTAAACCCATCAGGAAAACAGGAAATAGGGCTGGCTATAGAATTTCGGAATAATTTTTATCATTTGGAACTTCGGCAATTTAAACAAAATTTGTGAGACGTGCGGGCTTTTTCGTAAAGGAGTTAATCGGTTCGCAAAAAAGGTGGTGATCGGTTCGCAAAACTAAAGAAAATTGGCGAATTCAAAAAAAAAATAATATAGTAATAATAATAATAAAATAAAAAATAAAAAGATAATGGGAGTTTGTCCCCCTAACAGCAACACATTTCTACAAAATTTTACGGTGATCCCATGAAAACTAAAAGAGCAGCAGCAAAAACAAAAGCTTACAGACGGGAGCACGGACGAATATTTTTTCTTCGCGTCACAACAAAAATTTAATAGAGTACGGTTGTCACGGGAAAGATGACCGTAACATTTTAAGTTGTTTTATCAAAACTGCAGGACATTTTTAATTGGGATTTATATAAATAATCAGAAAAATCATGAACGGCACACACATCACACCGGATCAAGCCTGGGATCATTCAAGCCATCAGTTTTTCATTATGTCCCGCTGTTTTGGACCGATTTGTTTGTAATTAAAAGTAAATAAAAAGCAGCATGTCCGGGGAAACAGAAAAAAAACGTTTCTGGAGTTAACTATTGTTGGTGAACCTGAGGAAAGTTCCTACGAAATTTGAAACCGATTCAAACTGAATCCAGTGACAAATGAGTTTTATTCTTAACCCTGTATTGCTATGCATAAACCAAGAGCCGATTGATCTTAAAAATCAACAGTTGGAAGTCTTATCGCCCTACTACCGATCACTACGGCTTGGCCGTTGATCTTTGACCTTGAAACGAAGGTTCAAGTTCATCTCTTTAAAATCCCAACTTTTGATGCTAGATTTTGAACGTTTTCCAGCACACAAAGCTGCTCTTTATTACCAACGCACAAGGGCTGGTATCAGAATATCAGATCAAATTCGCTCTACTCGGAACGACGTCGACAATAACACAGGTCACGTCACCTTAGACACGAAAATCAATGTTCCAAACATGAACCTACAACTCATGCAACTCCGACAACGTTAGATAAAGATAGATCAGCTATCCTGGACACACTGGACACCTAGGTTCGAACACACAACATATATTTACATACAGATCTAGAATAGACGTGAAAATACAGGGTTCTTCTGATGCTTAAACAGCCTAGCCACATGCAAGTTAATGCTTAAACACATGAAAACTGAATAGAGAAAAGAACGCCACATATCTCAGAATATGACTGTAATTTAAATGATTTCATTGTGAAATATTAGAAACTGTGTATTTGTGTAAAAATTCTGAATTTGGGAAACGTTATTTTTGTGTGGTTGCGACTTAATTCCCATTTTGCGAAGTAAGAAAAGTAAACGTTATTCATATATTACAATTTTATCATTCATGCAAATCATGAACCATTTTAAGAAACCCACTGCTGGTGATTGACGACTATTTTTGCCCAGCATACATGTATAAAAATGATTTAAACCTGTCATAAGTTGCTCTTTTCCCCTCGGTGACTAAAAAAAAAGTGACACCGGCTTGGTGTTAGATGTTTGGTCCTGTCGTCTGTAAGTGAAGATTTGTTCGTTTGTTTGGGGTTCACAAACTAGGATGGGTATATTAGGACGCACTTGTTAAAGAAACAAGTGGGGAAAAAGGAAGAATGAGGAAATAGTAAGAGAAAGAAATTCCGATTAGTCGCCTCTTACGCCATGCACGGAACAGAACGCAGTGGGTGTATTCTTGAGATTCCCCCCACCCCACAGGGGGAGTAAGTGAAGGTACGGTCGCGACTTAATTCCCATTTTGCGAAGTAAAAGAAGCAAACGCTGCATTACATCCCGCTCCGACTGAATTGATTACTCACTACCCCGAACGATTTCCGTAAAAAACAGTTAACGTCACCTTTGACTTTGGAATAAAGGTCAAGTTTAGCTCAGCAAATGTGCCAGCCTGTAGCTCTAGATTCTTAACTGTTTCATAACACACGAAGCTGCGCCTTATTACAAACCCAAACGTGCTGGTGTCCTAAGACGAGGTCAACATTGCTCTTATCTTAACGGCCTCGCAAATAAAACAAGTTACGCCACCTTGAGCATAACAGCATGAAGTTACATTCATGTTTCTCCGAAAACAGTACAGCGTAGAAAAAGAATGTCCAGGGACATTGTAACCAGCCCACATCTCACAAATCAAGCATCAAAAGGCTTATAACGGTTGCCAACAAAGTGGTAGCAGCAGTTTAAAAACCTGTTATTGAAATTTGTTGAAAGGGCGTCATTTCCTAACTTTAAGGCGGATTCAAAAAAAAGAAATCTCTCGCAAACCCTTACCCTGGATTACGCCTAAAAATTGAAAAGATTTCCTTGGTCAATATAAAGGGTCACGAATACTGATGCCAGGACTTACGTCATACAATTACAACCGTAAAGTAAATTTTCAAGACAGTATATCTTTGGTTACAGTCAAGGCTATTATACAAAAAAGGTTTGTCTCCAATATCTTCGCCATTTTTGACCGAATTGGCAAACAGTTAATAGCCATATAGGCACGGATGTCCGATACCTTAAAGAAAAAAGTCAAAATAGTAACAAGACCATACTCCTGCGTCAGTTAAGATCTCAAAAATAAAAAATTGGTTTCTCGCCAAAATTTCCATTAGTTTTCCTTACGCCCCCAAACACAATACCCACTTGGACAATTGTGCTCTCTCCCTTCATTCAATATTTAAAAATTTATCTCTTGGGAAGAAATACGTTCAAGAACATTTTATTTTAACCAATAATTTCGCCAAATCACCAAAAAGTAACAGCATCTTAGGCACTAAATCCCGCTACATGTAAACTATTTTATGGCAGCTACGCTTCATTCCTGGCGTCTGTTCACATTTTAATAAAAATGGTTTTTCGACAATACCTCCAATTGTTGGCAATCAAACTTTTGAGACGCTTCCACATGGATCCTTAGAAGGTGTTTTTAAAAAAAAAAGGATTTTGGTCAACATTTCCGCCAATTTTTGGCTGATGCTTAAAGTCCCGCTTAGCGACTTTGGAGGTTATATTGGGACGCACTTGCTGAAAGAACAAGTGAAAAAAAGAATCAATAATAGTTAAATCAAGGGCTACAAACAAAGAAATTCCGATTAGTCGTCTACGACATGCACGCAACAGAAAGCGGTGGGTTTGTTCTTAAAATTCGCCCACCCCACAAGGGGACACAGGCTATGTGACCTTCGACCTTGAAAATTAAAGTTCAGGTCGTCATTCCGAAAAAGAAATCAAATCACTCTCTTTCTTTACAACGTCTGAGATAACAGAGACCGAGTGACAAATACGGTGTAGCGTCAGAAAACAAGGAAGACTTACCAAGAAATGAAGGTCAGTCTTCAGATTACGAAGAGCCTAAAAGGGCTTCGTATGGTGTTTCAGCTGAAATCATGCACGATTCGTTCTGTTAGAAGTTATCAATACGCGGAGCTGCCCCTTATTTAACCTCACACAGTGGCTGGTGTCCCAAAACTGAACCAAAATCGCTCTTTCCCGAAGGAAGTACAAGATAAAAACAGTAACCATCATCTTTGACCTTGGAACGAAGGTCAAAGCTCATCTCTTTAAAAGTCCCAACCTTTGGAGCTAGATTTTGAACATTTCTAAGCACATGAAGCTGCTCTTTATTACTAACGCACAAGGGCTGGTATCAGAATATCAGATCAAATTCTACTCGGAACGACGTCGACAATAACACAGGTCACGTCACCTTAGACTCAGACACGAAAATCAATGTTCCAAACATGAACCTACAACTCGGGTAACTCCGACAACGTTAGATAAAAATAGATCAGCTAACCTGGACACACTGGACACCTAGGTTCGAACACACAACATATATTTACATACAGATCTAGAATAGACGTGAAAATACAGGGTTCTTCTGATGCTTAAACAGCCTAGCCACATGCAAGTTAATGCTTAAACACATGAAAACTGAATAGAGAAAAGAACGCCACATATCTCAGAATATGACTGTAATTTAAATGATTTCATTGTGAAATATTAGAAACTGTGTATTTGTGTAAAAATTCTGAATTTGGGAAACGTTATTTTTGTGTGGTTGCGACTTAATTCCCATTTTGCGAAGTAAGAAAAGTAAACGTTATTCATATATTACAATTTTATCATTCATGCAAATCATGAACCATTTTAAGAAACCCACTGCTGGTGATTGACGACTATTTTTGCCCAGCATACATGTATAAAAATGATTTAAACCTGTCATAAGTTGCTCTTTTCCCCTCGGTGACTAAAAAAAAAGTGACACCGGCTTGGTGTTAGATGTTTGGTCCTGTCGTCTGTAAGTGAAGATTTGTTCGTTTGTTTGGGGTTCACAAACTAGGATGGGTATATTAGGACGCACTTGTTAAAGAAACAAGTGGGGAAAAAGGAAGAATGAGGAAATAGTAAGAGAAAGAAATTCCGATTAGTCGCCTCTTACGCCATGCACGGAACAGAACGCAGTGGGTGTATTCTTGAGATTCCCCCCACCCCACAGGGGAAGTAAGTGAAGGTACGGTCGCGACTTAATTCCCATTTTGCGAAGTAAAAGAAGCAAACGCTGCATTACATCCCGCTCCGACTGAATTGATTACTCACTACCCCGAACGATTTCCGTAAAAAACAGTTAACGTCACCTTTGACTTTGGAATAAAGGTCAAGTTTAGCTCAGCAAATGTGCCAGCCTGTAGCTCTAGATTCTTAACTGTTTCATAACACACGAAGCTGCGCCTTATTACAAACCCAAACGTGCTGGTGTCCTAAGACGAGGTCAACATTGCTCTTATCTTAACGGCCTCGCAAATAAAACAAGTTACGCCACCTTGAGCATAACAGCATGAAGTTACATTCATGTTTCTCCGAAAACAGTACAGCGTAGAAAAAGAATGTCCAGGGACATTGTAACCAGCCCACATCTCACAAATCAAGCATCAAAAGGCTTATAACGGTTGCCAACAAAGTGGTAGCAGCAGTTTAAAAACCTGTTATTGAAATTTGTTGAAAGGGCGTCATTTCCTAACTTTAAGGCGGATTCAAAAAAAAGAAATCTCTCGCAAACCCTTACCCTGGATTACGCCTAAAAATTGAAAAGATTTCCTTGGTCAATATAAAGGGTCACGAATACTGATGCCAGGACTTACGTCATACAATTACAACCGTAAAGTAAATTTTCAAGACAGTATATCTTTGGTTACAGTCAAGGCTATTATACAAAAAAGGTTTGTCTCCAATATCTTCGCCATTTTTGACCGAATTGGCAAACAGTTAATAGCCATATAGGCACGGATGTCCGATACCTTAAAGAAAAAAGTCAAAATAGTAACAAGACCATACTCCTGCGTCAGTTAAGATCTCAAAAATAAAAAATTGGTTTCTCGCCAAAATTTCCATTAGTTTTCCTTACGCCCCCAAACACAATACCCACTTGGACAATTGTGCTCTCTCCCTTCATTCAATATTTAAAAATTTATCTCTTGGGAAGAAATACGTTCAAGAACATTTTATTTTAACCAATAATTTCGCCAAATCACCAAAAAGTAACAGCATCTTAGGCACTAAATCCCGCTACATGTAAACTATTTTATGGCAGCTACGCTTCATTCCTGGCGTCTGTTCACATTTTAATAAAAATGGTTTTTCGACAATACCTCCAATTGTTGGCAATCAAACTTTTGAGACGCTTCCACATGGATCCTTAGAAGGTGTTTTTAAAAAAAAAAGGATTTTGGTCAACATTTCCGCCAATTTTTGGCTGATGCTTAAAGTCCCGCTTAGCGACTTTGGAGGTTATATTGGGACGCACTTGCTGAAAGAACAAGTGAAAAAAAGAATCAATAATAGTTAAATCAAGAGCTACAAACAAAGAAATTCCGATTAGTCGTCTACGACATGCACGCAACAGAAAGCGGTGGGTTTGTTCTTAAAATTCGCCCACCCCACAAGGGGACACAGGCTATGTGACCTTCGACCTTGAAAATTAAAGTTCAGGTCGTCATTCCGAAAAAGAAATCAAATCACTCTCTTTCTTTACAACGTCTGAGATAACAGAGACCGAGTGACAAATACGGTGTAGCGTCAGAAAACAAGGAAGACTTACCAAGAAATGAAGGTCAGTCTTCAGATTACGAAGAGCCTAAAAGGGCTTCGTATGGTGTTTCAGCTGAAATCATGCACGATTCGTTCTGTTAGAAGTTATCAATACGCGGAGCTGCCCCTTATTTAACCTCACACAGTGGCTGGTGTCCCAAAACTGAACCAAAATCGCTCTTTCCCGAAGGAAGTACAAGATAAAAACAGTAACCATCATCTTTGACCTTGGAACGAAGGTCAAAGCTCATCTCTTTAAAAGTCCCAACCTTTGGAGCTAGATTTTGAACATTTCTAAGCACATGAAGCTGCTCTTTATTACTAACGCACAAGGGCTGGTATCAGAATATCAGATCAAATTCTACTCGGAACGACGTCGACAATAACACAGGTCACGTCACCTTAGACTCAGACACGAAAATCAATGTTCCAAACATGAACCTACAACTCGGGTAACTCCGACAACGTTAGATAAAAATAGATCAGCTAACCTGGACACACTGGACACCTAGGTTCGAACACACAACATATATTTACATACAGATCTAGAATAGACGTGAAAATACAGGGTTCTTCTGATGCTTAAACAGCCTAGCCACATGCAAGTTAATGCTTAAACACATGAAAACTGAATAGAGAAAAGAACGCCACATATCTCAGAATATGACTGTAATTTAAATGATTTCATTGTGAAATATTAGAAACTGTGTATTTGTGTAAAAATTCTGAATTTGGGAAACGTTATTTTTGTGTGGTTGCGACTTAATTCCCATTTTGCGAAGTAAGAAAAGTAAACGTTATTCATATATTACAATTTTATCATTCATGCAAATCATGAACCATTTTAAGAAACCCACTGCTGGTGATTGACGACTATTTTTGCCCAGCATACATGTATAAAAATGATTTAAACCTGTCATAAGTTGCTCTTTTCCCCTCGGTGACTAAAAAAAAAGTGACACCGGCTTGGTGTTAGATGTTTGGTCCTGTCGTCTGTAAGTGAAGGTTTGTTCGTTTGTTTGGGGTTCACAAACTAGGATGGGTATATTAGGACGCACTTGTTAAAGAAACAAGTGGGGAAAAAGGAAGAATGAGGAAATAGTAAGAGAAAGAAATTCCGATTAGTCGCCTCTTACGCCATGCACGGAACAGAACGCAGTGGGTGTATTCTTGAGATTCCCCCCACCCCACAGGGGGAGTAAGTGAAGGTACGGTCGCGACTTAATTCCCATTTTGCGAAGTAAAAGAAGCAAACGCTGCATTACATCCCGCTCCGACTGAATTGATTACTCACTACCCCGAACGATTTCCGTAAAAAACAGTTAACGTCACCTTTGACTTTGGAATAAAGGTCAAGTTTAGCTCAGCAAATGTGCCAGCCTGTAGCTCTAGATTCTTAACTGTTTCATAACACACGAAGCTGCGCCTTATTACAAACCCAAACGTGCTGGTGTCCTAAGACGAGGTCAACATTGCTCTTATCTTAACGGCCTCGCAAATAAAACAAGTTACGCCACCTTGAGCATAACAGCATGAAGTTACATTCATGTTTCTCCGAAAACAGTACAGCGTAGAAAAAGAATGTCCAGGGACATTGTAACCAGCCCACATCTCACAAATCAAGCATCAAAAGGCTTATAACGGTTGCCAACAAAGTGGTAGCAGCAGTTTAAAAACCTGTTATTGAAATTTGTTGAAAGGGCGTCATTTCCTAACTTTAAGGCGGATTCAAAAAAAAGAAATCTCTCGCAAACCCTTACCCTGGATTACGCCTAAAAATTGAAAAGATTTCCTTGGTCAATATAAAGGGTCACGAATACTGATGCCAGGACTTACGTCATACAATTACAACCGTAAAGTAAATTTTCAAGACAGTATATCTTTGGTTACAGTCAAGGCTATTATACAAAAAAGGTTTGTCTCCAATATCTTCGCCATTTTTGACCGAATTGGCAAACAGTTAATAGCCATATAGGCACGGATGTCCGATACCTTAAAGAAAAAAGTCAAAATAGTAACAAGACCATACTCCTGCGTCAGTTAAGATCTCAAAAATAAAAAATTGGTTTCTCGCCAAAATTTCCATTAGTTTTCCTTACGCCCCCAAACACAATACCCACTTGGACAATTGTGCTCTCTCCCTTCATTCAATATTTAAAAATTTATCTCTTGGGAAGAAATACGTTCAAGAACATTTTATTTTAACCAATAATTTCGCCAAATCACCAAAAAGTAACAGCATCTTAGGCACTAAATCCCGCTACATGTAAACTATTTTATGGCAGCTACGCTTCATTCCTGGCGTCTGTTCACATTTTAATAAAAATGGTTTTTCGACAATACCTCCAATTGTTGGCAATCAAACTTTTGAGACGCTTCCACATGGATCCTTAGAAGGTGTTTTTTAAAAAAAATGGATTTTGGTCAACATTTCCGCCAATTTTTGGCTGATGCTTAAAGTCCCGCTTAGCGACTCTGGAGGTTATATTGGGACGCACTTGCTGAAAGAACAAGTGAAAAAAAGAATCAATAATAGTTAAATCAAGAGCTACAAACAAAGAAATTCCGATTAGTCGTCTACGACATGCACGCAACAGAAAGCGGTGGGTTTGTTCTTAAAATTCGCCCACCCCACAAGGGGACACAGGCTATGTGACCTTCGACCTTGAAAATTAAAGTTCAGGTCGTCATTCCGAAAAAGAAATCAAATCACTCTCTTTCTTTACAACGTCTGAGATAACAGAGACCGAGTGACAAATACGGTGTAGCGTCAGAAAACAAGGAAGACTTACCAAGAAATGAAGGTCAGTCTTCAGATTACGAAGAGCCTAAAAGGGCTTCGTATGGTGTTTCAGCTGAAATCATGCACGATTCGTTCTGTTAGAAGTTATCAATACGCGGAGCTGCCCCTTATTTAACCTCACACAGTGGCTGGTGTCCCAAAACTGAACCAAAATCGCTCTTTCCCGAAGGAAGTACAAGATAAAAACAGTAACCATCATCTTTGACCTTGGAACGAAGGTCAAAGCTCATCTCTTTAAAAGTCCCAACCTTTGGAGCTAGATTTTGAACATTTCTAAGCACATGAAGCTGCTCTTTATTACTAACGCACAAGGGCTGGTATCAGAATATCAGATCAAATTCTACTCGGAACGACGTCGACAATAACACAGGTCACGTCACCTTAGACTCAGACACGAAAATCAATGTTCCAAACATGAACCTACAACTCGGGTAACTCCGACAACGTTAGATAAAAATAGATCAGCTAACCTGGACACACTGGACACCTAGGTTCGAACACACAACATATATTTACATACAGATCTAGAATAGACGTGAAAATACAGGGTTCTTCTGATGCTTAAACAGCCTAGCCACATGCAAGTTAATGCTTAAACGCATGAAAAACTGAACAGAGAAAAGAACGCGACATATCTCAGAATATGACTGTAATTTAAATCATTTCATTGTGAAATATTAGAAACTGTATTTGTATAAAAATTCTGAATTTGGGAAACGTTATTTTTGAGTGGTTGCGACTTAATTCCCACTTCGCGAAGTAAAAGAAGTAAACGTTATTCATGTATTACAATTTTATCATTCATACCAATCATGAACCATTTTAAGAAACCCACTGTTGCTGATTGACGACTATTTTTGCACAGCATATATGTATAAAAATGATTTAAACCTGTCATAAGTTGCTCTTTTCCCCTCGGTGACTAAAAAGTGACACCGACTTGGTGGTAGATGTTTGGTCCTGTCGTCTTAAGTGAAGGTTTGTTCGTTTATTTGGGGTTCACAAACTAGGATGGGTATATTAGGACGCACTTGTTAAAGAAACAAGTGGGAAAAGGAAGAATGAGGAAATGGTAAGAGTTAGAAAGAAATTCCGATTAGTCGCCTCTTACGCCATGCACGGAACAGAACGCAGTGGGTGTATTCTTGAGATTCCCCCCACCCCACAGGGGGAGTAAGTGAAGGTACGGTCGCGACTTAATTCCCATTTTGCGAAGTAAAAGAAGCAAACGCTGCATTACATCCCGCTCCGACTGAACTGATTACTCTCTACCCCGAACGAATTCCGAGAAAACAGTTAACGTCACTTTGACTTTGAAATGAAGGTCAAATTGAGCTCAGCAAAGTGCCAGCCTGTAGCTCTAGATTCTTAACTGTTTCATAACACACGAAGCTGCGCCTTATTACCAACCCAAACGTGCTGGTGTCCTAAGACGAGGTCAAAATCACAAAAACGTCCTCGCAAATAACACAAGTTACGCCACCTTGAGCATAACAGCATGAAGTTACATTCACATTTGTCCGAAAACAGTACAGTATATTTCCTTGGTCAATATGAAAGATTTTCAAAACAGTATATCTTTGTGGTCACAGTCAAGGCTATTATACAAAAAGGGTTCGTCTCCAGTTTTGAGCGAATTAGCAAACACTTAATAGCCGCGTAGGCGCTTATGTCTGATACCTTAAAGAAAAAAAGTCAAGGTAGTAGCCAGATCATATTCCTGCGTCAGTTAAGATCTTAACAAAAATAAAATTGTCTATTCTGAACTAAAATTTCAAGACCGTATGACTATTTTCCTGAAAAACTTACGAAAAAATTAGGTTTTTCGCCAATATTTTACCCAATCGCCCAAAAAAGTAATAGCACCCTAGCTTCCACCAAAATTTTACAGCGTTTCCACCAAAACCCTAGGAAGAGATACATTTTAAAGAAGTTTGGTTTTTCGGCCAATATTACGGCAATTTGCCAAAAAAAGGTAAAAGCCAGGTAGATACTTATGTCCGCTACCATCACCCAAAATCTCAAGACATCCAGGATAAAAACCTAGGAGATACGATTTTCCAACTTAAAAGCGTACATACGCACATACTTTCAACGACTTGTATAGCCCTTGCTTCTGAGAGAAGCTGGGACTAAAAACAGTCAACGATTTTCCAATTTAAAATCGTACATACGCACATACTTTCAACGACTAGTACAGCCCTTGCTTCTGAGAGAAGCTTGGGCTAAAAACAGTCAATTTGACTAAACTTCGACGTGCACACCTGCAATATGTGTTGGATATGCGTGTGAAATTTCAAAACAATTCGACCTGAAATTTCGAGTTATTGCCCGGACACGCGTGCGGACAAACAGACAGCCAAGCTCATAACGTATCCCTTCGTTACACCGGGAATGAGGTTGTCATCGCTCTTCCTCAAATTTCACCCAGGAATATGGAAAATAAGAACGCTTATTATTACAATCACGTATAACTACGTACAACCATGTACAACTATGTATAACCATGTACAACTCTATACAACTATTACAACTATGTACAAATATGTAAAACCATGTATATACAACCATGTACAACTGTGCACAACTATTTACAACCATGTACAACTATCAGTGTTGTCACGGAGTCATCAAGAAAAAAGGATAGAAAACGATAAAAAAAGGATAAAAATGGGGGATGGAGGGAGTATAAAAAAGGTTAATTTTTCTCTTGCTGAAAATGTTAAAAATTTAAATATACATCCTAAAAGTAATAACATAAAGGGACCATGGATAAATTACATATGCACCGGGCAAGTGAAGGTGGTGGTAATTGGATGCGAACTTTTGAAGTCAAATTTCACGATGACGTCACAGTCTAGTGCAAACTAAAAAAGTACTAAAAAAGTAATTAGGAAAGAAAAAAAGTTAAAATTAGGCTTTTTCTAAAAAGGATAATCCCTAAAAAACGACGATGTAGCAGCACTGAACTATATGCAAATATCTACAACTATGCACACCCATGCACAACCAAGTACAATTGTGTACCACTATGTGCAACTATATACAACAATGTACAACCATGCACACCTATGCACAACTATGTAGAAGAATCTACAGCCATGCACAATTATGTATAACTGTACAACTATGCACAACCATATACAGCTATGTACAAGCATGAACAACAGTATACAAATATGCACAACTATGTACAACTATGCACAACTGTGTACAACTATCTACAACCATGTACAACTGTATACATATATGTACATCTATGCACAACTATGTATAATTGTGTACAACTATGCACAACCATATACAACTATGTACAACCTGTACAACTAGGTACAAGCATGTACAACAGTATACAAATATGCACAACTGTATACATATATGCACATCTATGCACAACTATGTTTAACTATGTACAACTATGCACAACCATATACAGCTATGTACAACCTGTACAACTATGTACAAGCATGTACAACAGTATACAAATATGCACAACTGTATACATATATGCACATCTATGCACAACTATTTATAACTGTGTACAAGTATGCACAACAATACACAACTATGTACAAACTGTACAACTATGTGCAACCATATCCAACTATGTACAACCATGTACAGCAGTATACAAATATGCACAAATGTATACATATATGCACATCTATGCACTACTATGTTTAACTATGTACAACTATGCACAACCATATACAGCTATGTACAACCTGTACAACTATGTACAAGCATGTACAACAGTATACAAATATGCACAACTGTATACATATATGCACAACTATGCACAACTATTTATAACTATGTACGAGTATGCACAACAATATACAGCTATGTACAACCTGTACAACTATGTGCAACCATATCCAACTATGTACAACCATGTACAGCAGTATACAAATATGCACAAATGTATACACACATGCACATCTATGCACAACTATGTTTAACTATGTACAACTATGCACAACCATATACAGCTATGTACAACCTGTACAACTATGTACAAGCATGTACAACAGTATACAAATGTGCACAACTGTATACATATATGCACAACTATGCACAACTATTTATAACTATGTACGAGTATGCACAACAATATACAGCTATGTACAACCTGTACAACTGTGTGAAACCATATACAACTATGTACAACCATATACAGCAGTATGCAAATATGCACGAATGTATATATATATATGCACATCTATGCACAACTATGTTTAACTATGTACAACTATGCACAACCATATACAGCTATGTACAACCTGTACAACTATGTACAAGCATGTACAACAGTATACAAATATGCACAACTGTATACATATATGCACATCTATGCACAACTATGTATAACTATGTAAAACTATGCACAACCATATACAACTATGTACAACCTGTACAACTATGTGCAACCATATACAACTATGTACAAGCATGTACAACAGTATACAAATATGCACAACTGTATACATATATGCACATCTATGCACAACTATGTATAACTATGTACAACTATGCACAACCATATACAACTATGTACAACCTGTACAACTATGTGCAACCATATACAACTATGTGCAAGCATGTACAACAGTATACAAATATGCACATCTATGCACAACTATGTATAACTATGTACAACTATGCACAACCATATACAACTATGTACAACCTGTACAAGTATGTGCAACCATATACAACTATGTACAAGCATGTACAACAGTATAAAAATATGCACAACTGTATACATATATGCACATCTATGCACAACTATGTATAACTATGTACAACTATGCACAACCATATACAGCTATGCACAACCTGTACAACTATGTGCAACCATATACAACTATGTACAACAGTATACAAATATGCACAGCTCTATACAACTATGTACAACCTGTACAACTATGTGCAACCATATACAACTATGTACAAGCATGTACAACAGTATACAAATATGCACAACTGTATACATATATGCACATCTATGCACAACTATGTATAACTATGTACAACTATGCACAACCATATACAGCTATGTACAACCTGTACAACTATGTGCAACCATATACAACTATGTACAAGCATGTACAACAGTATACAAATATGCACAACTGTATACATATATGCACATCTATGCACAACTATGTATAACTATGTACAACTATGCACAACCATATACAGCTATGTACAACCTGTACAACTATGTGCAACCATATACAACTATGTACAAGCATGTACAACAGTATACAAATATGCACAACTGTATACATATATGCACATCTATGCACAACTATGTATAACTATGTACAACTATGCACAACCATATACAACTATGTACAAGCATGTACAACAGTATACAAATATGCACAACTATGCACAACTATGTACAACTGTGTACAACTATGTACAACCATGCACAACTGTATACATATATGCACATCTATGTACAACCTGTACAACTATGTACAACCTGCACAACTATATACAACTTTGTACAAATATACACAACTATGTACAGGTATGTACAACCAGGTGCAACCGTTCCGCCAACTCCAGTCCGTCCCCTGGGCCATCCTAAAATTTGAGGGCTCGGCGCAAGAAGATAATTAATGAAGAAGAGATTAGAAGAAGACGCTAAATGGAAGACCTTATGAAGAAAGTGCCAGAGTGGCAAATTCTCCAAAAGGTGTTTCCACTTGGTGTCTTCTTCAAAGACTTCCCCACTAGGCATCGTCTTGCTCCAAGTCCCCGAGATGGCCTCGCTGTCCTGCCGAGTGTCCAAGGCTATGTCCGGCATTTCTTCAGCCGCAGTCGGCATTCAGCACGTACGCAAATGGGTGTCGTCACCATTTCTCCAGCGCCAAATCCTGCACTAGAACGGTCGGAGAGAACTTCCCAGCCACCACATACCGGCCACTTTCCCTCCCGCGGCACCTGGCCACACCCACCAAAATAAATTACAATACCATTGTCCCAAATCACCGCCTATTCCAAGAAATCACCACACCAAAGTAGAGCAAAAGAAGATAGGACAGAAAGGTGGAAAACCTCGACTCCTTCATGTCATCAATTATTATTTTGCTTTTTGAATCCCCACACCCAGAATGCATTAATTTTGTAGGTCCGAGGTTTTCCGGGAACTCTTGATCACGGCGAGACATGAACCCTGTACAAAAATATCCAAAAGAAAAAACACTAAAATGGTGAGGAAAAAAAGAATTGCGAAAAAAATTAGCAAAATTTTTACAATATTCGAAATAGATACGGTTCAGAGGTCAAACTGTGTTCAAGAGCGATATTGCCCATTCACTGAATAGAAATATATCAGGTGTTGACTCGTCCCACCAGGTGCTGAGCTGAAAAAAAAAAAGAACTGCTGAAAAGGAAAAAAACAATTAAGCTTCCATCTTGGCGCGTCAGAAACGCTGCAGCAAACATCCAGGCAGGTAAACGGTCCTTGACAAAAACAAAGGTTTTTATAAGGTTTCAGTTTTGAAACTAAAGGCTTTTTTTTGAAGGTTTTTTTAAGTTAAATTAACAGTGCATGTTTTTTTTTTTTTTTTTTTTTTTTTGGGGGGGGGGGGGGGTAACATATGGAAATCAGTGTGGATGGGAAGAAGCACGCCATATGGCGTCCAAAAAGCATTATGCCTAGAAAAATGAATTAAAATCAAGTACAGCGTATTATATGCAAAAAATGAAGAAAAAAAAAAGGTGTTACATGCGTGCAATTTAGCAATTGAAAATTTTTTTATAACAATTAAAGAAACAAATAAGGGGTTTTTAACATCGACCAAAGTAAATGTTGTTTTTTAAACGTTTTTTTTTTAGAAAAATAAAGGTTTGGGATAAAAATAAAGATTTCAAAGGTTTTGTTTACATGCCTGAATACCGGTCTGGTTCGAAGTAATCCTACAAAATAAACTGAAAGTGTGAGAAAATGGGCAATAACTTTGACACGAATTACCCGTCTTTTTGAGCAGGACCCGTTTCAGTGTCTGACTGTCATTATCATGATCATTATAATCCGATAACTTGGGTAAAGCGTGTAGCAGGGACCATCACCAAGTGCCCTTCCCATTTCGCTTCGCGAAATGTTCAAGGTACTTGAAGATGATTCCAGCGTGAAGAATGAAAGGAGAATAAAAGTAGAGCGAAGACAATGGTCAAGTCTCTGGTTACATATGCCAAATCACTCGGAGAACTACTTTTTGAACTCGTGATATTTCGAAAGCAAAGAACTTCAGAAATTTTGCAGAAACCATCGCATTGAATTTGTGTGTCAGAACGAACAAGCGCAGCCGTGAAGCGCAATTCAGACAGCGGATGTTCGTTGTGACGGACAAACACGAGAAAAAGCGGAAAGTAGGGCCACAAACAATGGGAATAGAGGAATCGAACAATACCGGACCCATTCGTAACCCCCCCCCCCCCCCCACTAAACGTTTTGGCTTCCCGCTACCCCTCCCCCCCCCCCACCCCATCCCAGATACGTACCTTTTTAAACGTTGCGAATGGGCACAGTTTACAATAGCGACAAAAACACACATGCACAAAACTAGATAACGAATATATATATGTACAGAAATAGATAAAAACTAGAAATGTGTCAGTTCCGACACGTATGACCCACCTAAACCGTTACATTCTGAAACATCTATATATATTTTAAAGACATACGGCGAAGCATTTTATCCCATCGCCCAATATTCACAATACATCAAGCAATCCACCACAAAAATCTACCATATAACTTAACATTATACAAGGCCTCTTCGAAATTGGCTGAAATGTTTTCATCAGAAGGTTGGCTTTTTATACCTATGCATACGCGTTTCAGACTGATCAAAGAAAAATCCTAATACAAGTTTACAAAACCCATAAGTTACGCTAATTATGCGTTTTGGGCCTATGTTCAGACTTATCTCATTGACCGACGGACCGAACCACAAACACGAATCACAAACACGGAACTTGCAAACAACGACGACTTATAAACAAGTAAAACAATAAAAACTACAAACCTCCCTGTGGGTAAAAAAAACCCATAAAATAATACTTATCTTTGTCTTGGTCTGTCTGGAAATGCTGTTCTTGTCGAATTAATGGCTACTCGCATCTTCACAGTTGTACTTGAAGGATTCTTCGCCCTGCAATAATAAAGGCAACTTGAATTCAATTTATTAAAGAAAATCATAAGTGGCCGTTGGACCAGACATGACCATGCAGGGGTCCTTAGTCCATAACAAAAACAGAAAAAAAACTAGAATTGTGTCCTGGGGGAACATGAATGACCCGTTCTAAACGAAATTTTAAGCTACCCACCAATGTACTAAAAAAAATAAGTTCCGAACCCCCTCACGGGCAAACGGACAGACGAGCGTCGGTCAAAAGACACGTGCACCCCCTCATACCATATATATTCATTTCGCATAGGTTTCAGGCTGCTATGGCAAAAACCCTTGGACGAGTTCATTGCACAAAACTTCGAAGCTACCCATCAATGTACCAAAACCAGAGCAGTGTGCATAAACCATATATTCCCAACAGGCCCCCCATCAGTTAAACACGGCTATCAATAGTCAAACTCATTAGGGGGAGACATATAATAACTCACATCAAATGAATTTACAAAAACGACCCGAGGTATGTAGGTACTTGGCCAATAAAATGTCGTTATGTGGTAATCAAGGAATTCGTAGCTGCACTGTGTAAACTCCCTGAATTGCTATGTACGCTTTGCTCGTGATTTTTGAATTTGAGCATGCCCTGCCGTGTAAAGCGGGCTTAACAGGTTTTTTTCCACTTTTTTCTCGGAAGAAACGACTTTCTTTCCATATTTCTTTCAGTGGACGGGAAGAAACACCTTTCTTTCGTTGTGAAAACAACCCTGGTGATAACTACAGCCGAAATCAGTGTTCGAAAAGGGGCTCCGGATTTTCGCGTCGAGCTCCGAGTTTTTTTAAGTATGGAACCCAGCGGACTTTCAACTTCTTTATTTAAATATATATATACGGTGGATTAGTTCTGTAATATACTCACACCCATTGCCATTTCTGTTTTGGATGGGAAGACTGTTTTGTGGTAAACGGTAATATGCCCAACCGGTTGTCTGCACCTCCGCAAATGTGCAATGCTAGGTTATCTGCCCCTCTCTTTTTATATGTGTGTGTTACTGTGTGCACGTGTATGTTTTACTGTTTTTTATGTTCTTGGAACTATGATAACTACTTTCTTTGAATTGTTGTAATTTGAATGTTAGATGAGAATTAATAGAAAAAAGCCATCGCAGAGGGCACAGCCCCCAACCGGGGCCACATACATGTATAAGGCCCCAAACCACTATATTCCAAGCCAGTAACAGAAACGTCATTTGACAAAGTAAGGTAGGTGCGATTCCTGATATACGGTGTTCACAAGGTACATTTTCTTGGTTTATATACCTTAACATTCTAAGTCCCACGGAGACCTTGAAAGTGAGATCAAGGTCACCAAAACCTAATCAGGTCGAGATCACTTCATATAGAAGTCACACACCAAGTTTGATTGAAATCCACACAGGACTTCTTGAGATATGGTGTTCACATGGTACATTTTCTTCATTCACATCTCTAAAATTTCTAAGTCCCACGGTGACCTTGAAAGTGGGGTCAAGGTCACAAAACCAAATCAGGTCGAGAACCCTTTATATAGAAGCCACACACCAAGTTTGACTGAAATCCACACAGGACTTCTTGAGATATGGTCTTCATAAGGTACATTTTCTTCATTCACATCTCTAAAATTTCTAAGTCCCATGGTGACCTTGAAAGTGGAGTCAAGCTCACCAAAACCTAAACAGGTCGAGAACCCTATATATAAAAGAAACACACCAAGTTTGATTGAAATCCACACAGGACTTCTTGAGATATTGTGTTCACAAGGTACATTTTCCTCATTCACCTCTCTAAAATTTCTAAGTCCCATCCTGACCTTAAAAGTGGCGCCAAGGTCACCAAAACCAAATAAGGTCGAGAACCTTTTTCATAGAAGCCACACACCAAGTTTGATTCAAATCCACACAGGGCTTCTTGAGCATTTTGAAAATTGGCTCCCAAAAATTTTTAAAATGCCCCCCCCCCCCATCCCATTTAAGCAAATTCACTTTTGCACGGCCAAATAAGTACCTTTACATGAGAAGAAAGCCTGATGAACATTTATGCAAAATTGGAAGGTAATCCGATCAAATTTGTGGAAGAAGCATTTTGAAAATTGGCTGCAAAAAGGTTATAAATGCCCCTCCCCCTCCCCCTCTATTTGGGCAATTTTTGACGGATCGCCAAAAAATGTAACTTTCCAAGAGTGGACCGCCTGGCGAATATCAATGAAAATTTGAAGGCAATCCGATTGTAGAAGGAGGGTTTTGAAAATTGGCTACCGAAAGAGTCCCCAAAGCCCTATTTATCTAATTTTTGGTGGATCGCCAAAACAGTAAAGGTTAATAACGCGTTAATTTAGGTTATCAAACGTTTTTTGCTTTGGGAGGTTTTGGCCATAACTCCATTTTGGGGCCTTATGGCCAGGGACACTATAGCGGAGTAAAGCTTAATAATGCGTTAATTTAGGTTATTATACGTTGTTTTTTTTTACTTTTGGGACGTTTATCGCACTGAATTTTTTGGGGACCTTATAGCTGAGGGCTTTATGTCCGCAGACCTTACGGTCGGGGCGATTTTGTCCAGGATTCCACGACATATTTCGCTTTCAAGACGTTTTGGCCCTAAATTTATTTGGAGACCTTATACCTGGGAGCATTATGGTCAGATACCATACAGCCGAGGTAAAGCTAAATAAAGCATTAATTTAGATTATCATACGTCGTTTTACCTTTCGCGGCGTTTTGATCCTAGATTCATTTGGGAACTCATGGCCGAGGACTTTAAGGCCGGGGTTGTATTGCCGTAGACTCAACTACAACTAGAGCAGTGTACATAGCCCACATATTCCCCACAAGCCCCCATCAGTTAAACACGGCCATCAATAGTCAATCAAGAGCTGGAATTTTCAAAGTCCAGTTGGTGCATTTTCCTTGGACAAACCTGGCCCATTTACAATACCGATCTGTGTTTGTTCCCATAGAA
The DNA here is from genome assembly GCA_949752745.1 of Protula sp. h YS-2021. Lineage (NCBI taxonomy): Eukaryota > Metazoa > Annelida > Polychaeta > Sabellida > Serpulidae > Protula > Protula sp. h YS-2021. The sequence goes on along the minus strand of OX457027.1, from coordinate 47,842,047 downwards.
GCTACATACCAAGTTTCAGTAAGACCGTGCAGTTGTTCTTGAGATATCGTGCTAGCAAACTCATTCCGATGTTGAATAAATTCCACGATTTAATTTCAAAGTGCATTTGCTTGTTAGTGCCCACAGAAGATACACAGCAAGCTTTATTAAAATCTTTGCAATTGTTCTTGAGATAACGTCTTAAGAAACTCATTCCGATGCTGAATAATTTCCAGGATTTGGTAAATTTCAAAGTGCATTTTTTGCTTGGGCCAACCTAGCCCATTGACAATACCGATCCTTGTTAGTGCCCACAGAAGATACACACCAAGTTTCATTAAATCCTTCCAGTTGTTCTTGAGATATCATGTTAACAAACTCATTTCGATGCTGAATAATTTCCAGAATTTCATAAATTTCAAAGTGCATTTGGCTCATTTTCCTTGGGCCAACCTAACCCATTGACCATACCGATCCTTGTTAGTGCCCACAGAAGATACACACCAAGTTTCATTAAAATCCTTGCAGTTTTTCTTGAGATATCGTGTTAACAATAGTAAATCAAGAGCTGATTTAACTGTCCAACTGTTCCATTTTCCTTGGACGAACCTCCTTGCAGGAGTTTTTAAGTTATCGTCCGACAGAACGACAGACCGACCGACACGCGGTCGATCGCATATATTCCCCACAGGTAGAAATTCCCCACAGAACACATCCCCGATGAAAGAACAACATGTTCAATGGAGAATTGTAAATGCAATGCAATCAGTTCATCGAAGCTGATTGCATTGAAACATTGCTTTATTTTAATATCTTACTTGCCATCAATTACAACAGGATAACACACATAAGCATTACTTCCATTTTCATGTTACCAGAATGGTGAAGTGCAAACGAACACGAGCGTATCGCGATATACAGCACTCACAGGTGTGAACCATTTAGTTTCGTGCTGTGATAAACTGTCATACATCTCCACGGTGGCGAATAGGAGTGTGACTGTACGCCATTCCCACAGTTTGGTTCGATTCGGTTTGGTACACTTCAATTATTCGGATCGGTATTTTTTTCTTTACGATTTTGCAAAATTCTGCCGGGGTGATATAATATTTGTATTTCGCTAAATATTTATCGTATCGCAGAAAATAATGTTTTTTAGCACCAGTTTATTACGGAATGCCATTTTTACATTTATTAAGGAATTATTGATATCAAGAATTAATTTTTGATCTAAAAAACTCTATATTTTGATATCAAGAATTAATTTTTGTTAACTGTAATTGTATTTTTGATATCTCTTAATGTATTCTCGATCTCAAAAAATTATTTTTGATATCAATGAATATTTAGAGATATCAAGAAATATTTATTGGTATCAAAAATAATTTAATGATATCTAAAATCGATTCTTTAATATCAAACATTCAATTATTGATGGCGAAAATGAAGTATTCGAGAGCTATGGAATGCCGTTTTCACATTTATTAGTGAATTAGTGATATCAAGAATTAATTTTTATCTCAAAATTTTTTGTATGATATCAAGAATTAATTTTTGATCTCAATAAATCCATATTTTGATATCAAGAATTCATTTTTGCTATCTGTAATTGTATTTTTGATATCTCTAAATATATTCTTGATGAGCTCTATAATTCATTTTCCTTATAGTGATATCAAGAATTTATTTCAGATATCATTCTTTCCGACTGATACTTTTTTTAATTTGTATTTTGAAATCTGCAAACGATTTTTTGTTTGATCTCAAAAATTGATTTTTGATATCAAATATCAGTCTATTTTTTTTCAAATAAAGAATTCAGAAACACACATCTGTAAATAAAAAATGACTGTCCTTGTTTACAGAATCTTTATTTTAATTTTTTTTTACTGTACAAAAAAGAAGAAATTCTTGAGATCAAAAATTGTGTTGTTATTATTGATCTCAATCATTCAAGTTTTCATCTCCAAAATGTAATTGACGATTCGTTAAATTTTATGTAAATGTGGGTCTACCTTAAGATTTTTTAAGTTTGTAAATTTGAGTTTTTGATCTCAAAAATAAATTTTCTGCCAACTAAAGTTCAATTAGTGATAGCAAAATAAAAAATATTGAGACCTACATTGATTTTTTTATATCTTTAATTATATTTTGATATAAAAATAAGTATTAAACGTTAAAATGGCACTCCATAGCTTATAACATTTTTAACGCTCAAATTGATAAACTAGAGCGGCCAGTGCACAAAAAACATAAGAGTACACACATATATTACGCTCTTTCAACCGATAGCTACTTAATTTCTTGTTTGTTGTAAACAAAAAACAAATATCTCCCCGACAAAACCCATAATCACTCCCCCCCCCCCCTGCACAAAAAATAAACAAAATTCTTTTTTTTAATTACTGAAATACAATATTAACTTCTGCAAACATAACCATAATTCATTGTAAGAAAATTCAAAATAAACAAAACAGATGGTGCTAACTGAAACAGATATAAATGGGCGTCTTTTTTCATCCCGAAAAAGGTTGGCGAAGGTGGTCGCTAAAATGGGTTTTACTGTAGGCCCTTCTGGTCCAGATCTGAAGTTGGTCACTACAGTAGTTATACTGTATGTTACATTTTTATCAGGGTCTGGAAGTTGGTAAAGACAGGCAGTTTTTACCGTACGTCTTTTTACCCGAAACTGGAGGGGGTCACGACAAACGGGTCTTACTTTACATCCTTTTATCCAGGTCTTGAAAGTGGTCTTGATTTTTTTTTTTTGCTAACCATCATACTCCACACGCCCCCCCCCCCCCCCACCTACTTAATGTAGGTCCGACTATACACGTAACTCTAACCCTTTTATCCAAGGCAACGGTAACGGTCTGTAACCCAAGTGTAGTTATAGCCATGATATACTACCTTGTCTTCATACATTCCCATCGGCCAAAAAGCACTAGAAAAGCATTCTTCATAACTACGCACCCTATGACGCATCTCGGTGGGAGAAGGGGGAGGCATTTCGGTGCTAAAATGGTGAGCTGTTTCTCATAACACAAGATATCAGATGACCCACTTTAATAGCTAAAAATGCTCCTGTAAACAATGCTAATCGATACAAAATAGCTGCTTTATACAGAACACCTTGGCAACCGAATTAAGTATGCGGAAAAAAGTCAATAGCTAAACTGCTTAAACGTATAAATAGCATTCCATGATTTATCATGCACCACAACTGACGCTGACCCCTGACTGATTGGCATGTTACGTAACAGCCGCAGATGAGAAACGTACAAAAAGCTCAATTTCAGACAATAACAAATAGCAGTGGACCGACTGCTTTCTAAAGAATGCAGGAACACTCGAGAATCTTCTGCAAAACGCTGAAATCCCCAGCATGGTTAACACCTATGCTTAGATAACAAAGGAGCCAAAAAATGGGGAGGCGGGGGGGGGGGGATTGACGTTATGCCCTTTTCTTGATTTTCTACACGAGTTTAATAATGTTTAACCAAAATCGTGCGACTTATCGGAGGAATAACTACACCAAGTCGATCCGGCCTTCTGATGTCGAGATATTTTGCTTAACAACAGATAATTTTTTACCCGTCAAAAGTTGAAACAGTCGTCTGACTGAACCAAGGATATCCATATAAAATTTTAAGTCGAAATGACTTTCTGTTATCGAGATATTATGCATACAAGATCTGGTTCAAAATATACACATATTTTACGCGATGATGTCATACGCCGCGTTCGTTCGTTCTACACGCGCCAAAATTTTAAAGTTTCTTTCGGACCAACCAAGCAATAATCCCACCAAGTTTCAGCTTTCTCCGATGTTCAGCAGCAAAGAAATTTCGCACACAAAATTTTTACGTTATGACATCATACACACGCCCTAATCAGGAGACATGCGTGAAAAGTTGATAGAACCGTTCAACTGACCCAAGGAATATTCATATAAAATTTGAAGTCGATAGGACTTTCCGTTATCGAGATATTTTGCACACAAGTCCTTTTTTATAATATATATATGTATAATATATATTACGTGATGACGCCATACGCCGCATTCGTTCGTTCTACTCGGGAAAAATTCTACTGAGTCTTTCATACATACACACAGAACGTACAAACTCTGTATGCCTTCCCTTGGTCGGGGAGACATAATAATGAGGTATTTACTTTTTCCACATCAAAAAATGTGATAGAATATGTCGAACCTACCGGGAATTTCCGAAAAGAGGCCCTGGGCTTCTGAACAGAAACTCGACATTTTGACGGTTCTCATATTGAAACCAAATAGAAGCGCTAGTTTCCAAGTAGAAGCCCCGGGGCTTCTATTATTATTTCGGCCAATCGTTCAGTAAAAACAAGAAAAACAAACAATTTTCAAAAAAACGCTTTTATTGAGACTCTCAAAGCTGCTGAAATGCGAGTCATTATATCAATAACAAATAACGACAACAAATCACAAACATGTCTCCAATCAAAAACAAGCTCGTCATCCGACCCTAAGGCCTTATTCGTGACACCGTGGATTCCACCAAGCAAAAAGCTGGCTACATCGCGAGTACCTTCTACTCCGGAGTACTGGCGCGAGTAGGGGGTTGTACTGTGTTGACAAAAGGGGGAGGATTTATTTAATTTAGAGGTTTTTTGTGCACTCAAGGGGATTGAGAGTAGTAAATATTCAGTAACATTGAAGATGTCAAGGCGGGGGGGGGGGGGGGACTTTATTTTGGAAACGAGTTTTTACTGTGGCCATTTTCAAACCAAATAGAAGCTCCGAGGCTTCTATATGTGGGGGGGGGGGGGGGGCTTCTTTTCGGAAACTCCCGATACCATGCAATTCCAAAACTCCGACATTCAGGGACTGAAATGTGTTTTAGACAACATTTTACATAACGACACCATAAACTTTCCTTAATCAAGCAACATGGTAACATGCTTCAGAACTTCTGACAGAACCGTGCAACCCAGCGAAGGAATGAATATACAAGTTTGAGGTTGATCCTAAAGTTATCTTACAGAAATCTGTCCACAACAAAAACACATACACATGCAAAGAAAAGCTCCGGTGCGAGGTGGGATTAGGGCAGGAGAAAAATTTTCGATAATGTTTTCCATCACATGCGTCAAAGTTTTGTCTTTCCGGTACAGTTTGAGACCATAAATGATGAATTCCAGCCTGAAACAAACTGGTGTCACTTTTCCAAACATGAGGGGGATCGGAAACAAATCTCGCAAAATGATAGTATTGCTGAAGTGTTTTCTTTTACAAACATTGACTCTTGCAGAAACTCTTTGTTAGCTGAAATGCCCCCGATATCTCCAAAAACGTAACTATTTTGAAAGGAATCCGATCAAAATTGTGGGAGAAGCACTTTGAAAATTATACATTATAAATTTTAAAAATGTCCCTCATTTGGCCAATTTTTGGCGGATCGCCAAAATGAGTAATTTTTTAAAACAGGCCTACCTAGAAAATATTCGTACAAAATTTGAAGAACATCTGATCAAAAATTGTGGGAGAAGAAGCATTTTGAAAATTGATAACCGAAAAAGTTCAAATGCCCCCCCCCCCCCTCCATTTGGCCAATTTTTGGCGGATCGCCAAAAAAAATTAAAAAGAGGCCTACCTAGAAAACATTCGTGCAAAATTTGAGAGGAATCCGATCAAAACTGAAGGAGAAGAAGCATTTTAAGTAACAATTTACACATGTACATATGTACATACTAACATATAGAAGACGGATGCCCCCCTATGTGATAAGACCAGCCCAACATAGTCGGCTGGTCTAAAAAAAATAATCACGTTTTTCGCCAATATTTCCGCCAATTTTTGGCGAATTGCCAAACAAGTAACAGATAAATGGACAAATGCGCACCCTACCTGACACCAAAATTGTAGAATGTTTCCATAAAACCCTTAAGATACGTTTTACAGAAAAAATGTTTTTTTGTTTTTTTTGGCCAATATTTTCGCCATTTTTTGGCAAACTGACAAAAAAAAAAGAAAAAAGAAATGTTTACTTAAGTAGTAATGTGTGTTAGTGTTACTTAAGATAACAAGGCACTGAGGCTATTTTCCTGGAGATTTTACGGATTTTTGGGGGGCTTTTAGCCTAAATTTTGGCCGATTTGTTGGTCGCTCGCCACAAAAAGTTATAGCCAGTTAGGTAATACTGGCTGCTACCATTCCTTAAAATTTATTAGGTATGGGGAAAATTCGCCTGCTGTAAGCGGGGGAGGGGGAGAATTTAGTAGGCTGTAGAGTAGTGTGCAGTGCGTAGGATTTCATTAATAACTGCACGTGGAGTCCATGGTTCGAAGTTCATGCACTCCCAAAAGTGAAAGTTGTAATTCCTGCTGTACATTTCGAACCAGTGCGCATGTTCATTTAACATGCATTGCTGCGCAGTTGGCATTTCAGACCAGTGCGCATGTTTATTTAACTTGCGTCGATGCGTGCTAATTTCTTCGGACCAGTCCATGTTAACATGACTTGCGTTGATGACCAGTTCCAAGTTCGGGTCAGTGCGCATGTTTACTTACCTTGCCTTGATGCACGCTTCACTTTTCGGACAACTGCCCATCTTTATTTAATTTGTGTTGATGCGTGGTTCTTATTTTGAACCAGTGCGCATTTTTATTTAATCTACGTTGATGCTCGGTTGGAATTTCGGACTAGAGCGCATGTTATTTTGCGTCAATGCGCTGTTCGCATCTTGAACCAGTGTGCGCGTTTGATTAACGTGCGTTGATGTGCGGTTTGCATTTCGCATATTGTGCGCATATTTAATTAACTTGGGCCGATGCGCGGTTCGTATTTCGGACGAATGTTTATTTTTATTCAACTTCCGTTGATGCGCGGTTCGCATGTTTATTTAACTTGCGCCGATGCGCGTTATTTATTTTATACCAGTGTGCCTGTATATTTAGCTTGCGTTGATGCGCGGCTGGCACTTCGGTCCACAGCGCATGTTTATTTAACTTTCGTTGATGCGCGGTTCGCATTTCAGACCAGTGCGCATGTTTATTTAACTTTCGTTGATGCGCGGTTCGCATTTCAGACCAGTGCGCATGTTTAATTAACTTGCGTTGATGCATGGTACTTATTTTAGACCCACGCGTATGTTTATTTAACTTCCGTTAATGCGCGTTTCGCATTTGGGAACAGTGCGCACGTTTATTTAACTTGTATTGATGCGGGGTGCTTATTTTGGATCAGTGCGCATGTTTATTTAACTTGCGTTGATGCGCAGTTCGCATTTTTTAACCAGTGCGCATGTTTGGTTAACGTACGTTGAAGCACGGTTTGCACTTCGGACCAGCGCGCATATTTATTGAACTTACGTCGGAGTGCGGTTCGCATTTCAAACCAGTGCGCATTTTTATTTAACTTGCATCGATGCCGGTTCGCATTTCGGACCAGTGCGTATGTTAATTTGTTTTTAAAAAATTCCGATAAAATTCAGAAGTTTTCAATTCACTCAAAAAGCTCAAAAATAAATGACATCTGATAAAAACTGTAGGAGGAAATGCATTTTGAACTTTTTTCTTCAAAAATTCCCCTCAAAAAATTTTCTGATCAACTTAAAGAACAGAAGCCGAATTCAAGAACCCCTAAGCAGGCCTCACACCCAAAATAAATGATATCGGATCAAAACTGTAGGAGAAAATGCACTTTGAGGTATTTTCTTCAAAAATTCCCCCAAAAATCAAAAATTTCCAAACCGAGTCAAAAAGCACGGACGTATGCACGACCCACCAAGCGATGCTTCATACGAAAAGAAATGAGATAGGATAAAATCGACGGACGAAATGCATTTTAAAGTTTTTCTTTAGGGGTGCCTCACACCAAAAATAAATGATATCGGATAAAAAAATCACAAGATCGACAAACACACACACACGCACACACAAACCGTATGCATGATCCCTTAGGGATGCCTCATACCAAAAATAAATGACATCGGATCAAAAATGCAGGAGGAGATGCATTTTGAATTATTTTTGAATTTTTTTTCCTCAAAAATTCCATAAAAATACAAACTTTCCAATCGACTAAAAAGCACAAACCGTATGCACGACCCCTTAGGGGTGCCTCACACCACAAATAAATGACATCACAAAAAATATGTAGGAGGATATACATTTTAAAATTTTTTCTTCAAAAATTCCCCAAAAATTAAAAAATCACCCGATCGACTAAAAAGCATAAGCCGTATGCACGACCCCTTAAGGATGCCTCACACCACAAATAAATGACATCAGATAAAATTTGTAGGAGGAGATGCATTTTGAAACAAAAGTTTACTAAATAAACAATTAACGGACGCCGTCCGCAAACTGATAGGAATACCTCAGCTTATGTGTAACGCAAGCTGGGCTAAAAACAAAATGTTTCTCCTGTACGAGGAAAACAAAATTACCGAAAGGAGTTTGTAAGACATTTTCTGATATGTTCATAGGGTGCATGGGATTCGGATCTAACTAATGGAACCAAGTACAGACAGTCTATGAACGAAGGCTGTCCCATGCATCTTGATAAATGAAACCCTAAAATGAACTTCAAATACTGAAATTTTATCAAATAGTCACAAAATAGTTTCCACTGTATTATCTGGACAAGCTGACAGATAGACAAAGAATTAAGTACAGTTCATGTGAGAACACCTTACGGGGCACTGGCCTTGCTGTCAGCTAAAGGTCAAACCTTTGAGAGTAGGATAAACGGACATTCGATTGGATGGAGCTTTTTCTCACAACTTGGCCATAAATTCATATTTAGTTAAGATAACCTAACTAACCTGCAGTATGCATTCACCATAAATGTTGAGATTTGGCGACGGCAGCAAATAAACATTGAACAGTTCTGGAACAAAAAATAATCATTAATCTTAATTATGCAGTTCCATGTAATATCAACTCATTTCTTTAGTTGAACTAAAACGGCGACTTTAAAACATTGAACTGCAATCTGGCAGTTTGTCAGCTGATGGTTTAAATGTTTTCCAAAAGTTGATTAAGACAGTGATGGTGGTCAAGGCGTTGTCTGCAGTAGAATGGAAGGAAATTTAACAAGATCATTATTTTTAAAATACGTTCACTAAAATCCTATCTTTAAGAATATACAGTACTGGTAAAAAGTCCGGAATAAAAAGTTTGTGGGTTGGTGGTGGTCAAAGAAAGAGGTACATTTACTGTATTTATATTTTACTCCAGAAATGGATCATGTGTGTCACATTTGGCACCTTGTTGGAACAAATCAGTTAACTGGTCCGAGCAAAACTGTCACCTGAACACAGATGGGGTCGTACCACAAATATCACAAAATTCAATACGTGGTGTATCCTCCATCCAAAGCGTAACATTCTTCTGCTCTCCTCTGCATTCAGTCGATGCATTTTTGTATTGTTCTCTGTGCATTAGGTGATGATTACTAGGACCAAACAGGGATATCCAGAATGGAGTGGCCAGTGAAAAGTCCGGATCTTAATCCGATAGAAACTGTATGGGGCATTATGAAATGCAAAATTTCTCGCATACTTCTCGCACATTTCTCGCATATTTTGTCAATAATTTTTGAATCCGAAAAATTCTTGGTCACTGCACTGCAAAAGGGTCCAGAGAAGCCGTGTACAAAATCTGAAACCAATCCATCAATCACTACGGCCTGTATTCGTTCGAGACTGCCGTATATACGCTAAGTCCAGTGCCGATTTTCGAAAGTCCGCCATTTTGTCATTTTTCCGCTCCGTAAAATTCTTGGTCACTGCACCTCGGAAGGGTCCAGAGAAGCCGTGTACAAAATTTGAAACGAATCCATCTATACATGTGACCTGTATGCGCTTGAGACTGAAGCGTGACAGACGGACAGACAGACCGAAAAGTTCAAAACTCTATCCCTCTGTTCAACGGGGGATGATTATGCTTCCGATGCAGACATTGTGATATTTGCGGTACGACCCCATCTGTGTTGGATGACAGTTATGCTCGAACCATTTATCTAATTTGTCCCAACAAGGTGTCAAATGTGACAAACATGTTCCATTTCTGCAGTAAAATACAAATGCAGTAAATGTCGTTCTTTCTTTGACCACTACCAATCCACAAACTTTTTATTCCGGACCCTTTACCGGTGCTTTATATAAATATATAATTTTATACAATGTAACGAAACAGCTGGTGGTTAGAACCGGGTGTTTAATAGCATGGGAGGGGGAGAAGGTGCCTAGCTGCTGCTGTTGAAACTTGGTGGGATTATTGATTGGTAGGTTCGACAGATTCTATCAAATTTTGTCGCCAGTACAACGAATGAGTGCGGAGTATGACGTCATCATGTACAATGTGCACATAACTTAGACAAGATCTTGTGTGTAAAATATCTCAATCATGGAAAGCTGTATCGAGTTCAAATTTTGCTTTTGTGTTTATTGGATCAATCGGACGGTTCTGTCAACTTCTGACAGGTGTAGCGAAATTAAGAAAGGTGTATGTTGTCCTTACGTTAAAATTTAATATGTGTGCATTTCTTAGCCGCTGAACATCGGAGAAAGTTGAAACTTGGTGGGAATGTTGCTTGGTGGGTCCGAAAGATTCTGTGAAATATGGCCTGAGTAGAACGAAAGAAAGTGGACATGACGTCTTTGGGAAAAACATCTCGATAGCGGAAAACCGAATCGACTTCAAACTTTGTGTGGTTGTTCCTTGGATAAGTGGCACGGTCTAGGTTAAACGTTGAACTGAAAAAATGAAAAAAAGGCTCCAATCGCGTGAAAAGCGTTACATGATATATGATGCATGATGAATCCATACTCTCCCTCCACAACCCCCCGCTCCTCCCTCCGCCCCCCCCCCCCCTTCTGTCGGTTGTTTTTGGTAATTAAGGATAGTTATTTACTAGTGCTGGGACGCTCGATCTGCAAGTATTCGATTGTGAAAAAAAATATTCGATATGTTCGATAATATTAAAGCACGTGAATATCTTATCTATGTTTATTTATTCTTTTCTAAACTGAACAAAACTGCAATACAAATACAAAACTAGAACGGCCAGTGCACACAAAACATAAGAGTACAGGTTTATATTATACACTTTCAATCGATACCTACTTAGTTTCTTGTTTTTGTAAACAAAAACAAATGTCTCCCCCACTAAACCCATAATCCCCACCCCCCCCCCCAAAAAAAAAAAATCCTTCTTTTCTTTAATTACAGAAGTAAAATATTCATTTCTGCAAACATAACCATAATTCAATGTAAAAAATTCAAAATAAACAAAACAGATGTTGGTCACTAAAAAAGATATAAATGGACGTCTTTTTTTCATCCGAGTCGGGAAGGTGGTCGCTAAAAGGAGTTTTACTGTAGGCCCTTCTTATCCAGATGTGAAGTTGGTCACTACAGTAGTTCTACTGTACGTTACATTTTTATCCGGGTCTGAATTTTGAATTCTTACGAAAAACGAAATATAACCTCAAGTCGCGCAGTCCAATATATATTCTCTTTTTGCGAAAAAAAAAGAAACGAAATCAGTCAGACACCTACTGTGATATGGCACTTACAAATTTGTCATTACAGAAGTAAAATATTCATTTCTGCAAACATAACCATAATTCAATGTAAAAAATTCAAAATAAACAAAACAGATGTTGGTCACTAAAAAAGATATAAATGGACGTCTTTTTTTCATCCGAGTCGGGAAGGTGGTCGCTAAAAGGAGTTTTACTGTAGGCCCTTCTTATCCAGATGTGAAGTTGGTCACTACAGTAGTTCTACTGTACGTTACATTTTTATCCGGGTCTGAATTTTGAATTCTTACGAAAAACGAAATATAACCTCAAGTCGCGCAGTCCAATATATATTCTCTTTTTGCGAAAAAAAAAGAAACGAAATCAGTCAGACACCTACTGTGATATGGCACTTACAAATTTGTCATTATTAGTAGGGGCTAGAGGGATGGACGGACGGACGGATGGCTGGACGCGTAGCGTAACATAGGTCCCCTGCTAATTAACCGCCACGCGCGGTGGCGGAAGACTAACAAGACACATCTGGAAGGCAGAAGTACTGAAAATGGCATATGAGAGCAGAAATTCAATAGTCAGCTTAAAAGGCCATCCATACGAACAATCGCACCGAGCGTCATTAAAATCCGTGCGCCTTCTTTGGCGGGATCGTGTTCACAAGACACAAAACAGCTACACTCAAAAGACCTATCCTTGCCAGAGTGCCAAACGTAAATATCGAAAGTCTAGGTGTGGCCTTGAACGGCCAAGCAAGTTCACCAATATCTACTGAGCCCCAGAGGTCATTTTACATGAAAATTTATCAAAATTTGTGCACGGGCTATGGGACAACCGCATTTACAAGACCCAAAATTAAGACAGTGCACAAGGAAAATAGTCTGGCCATGACCTTAAATGATCAAGATCACCATAATCTAATAATCCACAAACAATTAAGTTAATATTACGCTCCTCCTAAGCTTTTCAGGTGAGCAACAAAACAAGACCAAAAAAACCAGCGCAGAAAGCATATTCACTAAATCGGAAATAAGAATCCAAGGTGGCGGTCATTGTGATCTTCAAATTAGTTCAAGGATATATTAAAAATAACGTGCACCCACCCACTATTATAGGTCCCCCACACACTTATATAGTAAGAAACGGATTATCAGGGTGGTAGTCACAGCCGCCGATGGACAGACGAAAGAATCGCCCAAAAGAAACACTCAAAAACCTAAAGCTCCGGTTCTAGGCCAACAAAGAACCATAGAGCGAACACCCCCACCGACACGGTCAAAAATAAAACTAGATCAGTGTGCATAGCCCACGTATTCCCCACAGCCCCCCCCCCCCCCCCAAATCAATTAAATCGGCCATCAATAGTCAATCAAGAGCTGAAATTTTCCAAGTCCAGTTGGGGCATTTCCCTTCGACGAACCTGGCCCATTTACAACAACGATCCTTGTAGTGCCTATAGAAGCTACAGACCAAGTTTCATTAAAATCCCTGCAGTTGTTCTTGAGATATCGTGTAAAAACTCATTTCGACGCTGAATAATTTCCAGGATTTGGTAAATTTCAAAGTCCATTCGGTTCATTTTCCTTGGGCCAACGTAACCCATTTACAATACCGATCGTTGTTAATGCTCATAGAAGCTACACACCGAATTTCATCAAAATCCTTGTAGTTGTTCTTGAGATATCGTGTTAACAATAGTCCATCAAGAGCTGAAATTTTCAGTCCAGCTGATCCATTTTCCTTGAACGAACCTGGCCCATTTACAATACCGATCTGTGTTTGTTCCCATAGAAGCTACATACCAAGTTTCATTAAAATCCTTGCTTATAGTTATCGAGTTAACAAGCTATTGATGACAGACTGACGGATGTCGATCGCATATATTCCCCACCTGTGGGGAATAAACTAAACCCTGTCTTTGCATATTAATTTGACCATGAAATCAAACATAATAATGAAAAAAAAATATTGACAGAACTCGTTTAGATCAAGTTCTATATAATTCCAAAGTTTGGTGTCAATCGGACCAGTAGCTTTTGACAAGTTGTGATGACAAGATGGCGGGCAAAATCACGGGCGACTATAAAGAAAAAAAACGATGAAAATCTCACGGGTGCCCTAATACCAAAGCGTATAACTCTTCGCAAGACTTCGTCTTTCCAAGTGTTAAATATCACAAAAATGGATTATCAGGACGAGAGCAACAGCCAGCCATGGATGGACAGACAAACAACACCCAAATCTGCATCCCCCTCCGAGGCTAAAGCTAAAAAGACTTCAGATCAAATTCTCTAAAACGCTGGAAACAGGTGGGGGACACATCACCCCATATACAAATATGAGGGTGGAGTGGGGGAGCTTGTACCCAATATATGATTGGAAAGAGGACGAGCAGAGCACATTAATTGAATCAAGTAAGGTGGATCGAAGCTTCATACATACCATCGATAACACTTTCGGATCTGCTGCTGGAAATTGAGTCCCTCTTTCGTGTCAAGTCATTCAAATCCCTGTACCACTCCAAGGCAGTTGTATCTAGAAGAAAATGTGTGCCGTATCATTAATAACCTCCCTCGAACGGGTCACTTTAAAGGTGCCCAATTTTGGATGTAAGTTGATTGATGTATATGTCGGCTTTAATTGAAATTCATTGTTAACTGAGGAAAAAGAACTGCCGTGGCGAATTTCCCAGCTGACACCACACATTAGCTCATGTTAAAATGATAAAATGTACAAACAAGTGGGTCAGTGACACTGAATATATCCCGCGCCGGCGTACAATCCCAGTATTTGATTTTGTTAGGTTGGACTACAAATCTTAAGCAATTCGTATCATATTCGTAAATTTTAAAATTCCAGTTGGGCCAATGTCCTTGGACCGACCTGGCTCATTTATAATTATTATATTATTATTCTTGTTACCACCCACCTACCTATGTGTATAACATTTTGCCAATCGATCAAAACATGTAGACTTGAGTGTGTTAACAAACCCATTCCAGTATGTAAGGGTTGTGAAAATTTCTGAAGTTCAGCTGGGCCAATGTCTTTGGGCCGATAGGGCTCATTTACAATACCGACCTTTGTTGGTTCCAATACTTCCTATATGTAAAATATTTCAACAATCGATCCAGAAATGTAGGCTTGAGTGTGTTAACAAACTCATTCAAATGAGTAAGGATTGGGAAAATTTGTGAAGTTCAGCTGGGCCAATGTCCTCGGGCCGACACGCCTCATTTACAATACCGATCCTTGTTCGTTCCAGTACTACGCATATACGCGGAATATCTTAACAATCAGTCGAAAAATGTAGGCTTGAGTGTGTTAACAAAAAAGGTGTCGACAGACGGACAGACGGACGGACAGACCCGAAAACTAGTCCCCCGGCGGGGGACTAATAAACAAGCCATCGTCGAAGGCGCACACCTCAACCGGACACAACAGGTCGCCATTTTGGCAATTTTTGAGCAATTTGAAAAATAATACGACATTACACAACTTCAATATATATATATGTATATATTCACTGTGGAAGGTAGCACATGATTAGGATAAATAGTTTCGAAGAACTTGCATGGAAACAAAACAGCATCCATAGTATGAACACGGACAGACGGACGGACGGACAGAGGGCAATCTTATAGACCCCCCGGACTCGCCCGGTTGGGGTCTAAAAAACGGTCAGTTGTTCACCACTAACATTTTATTCCAAAATTTTATCCAATTTCAATTTTTGATTTGCATTTCAAGTCTTTTTTTTTTCTTGTTTTACATAAGCTCATCCTTTTCACATTGAAACACGGAAAAAGATAACAAAAAGACATATGCATACAAGATATCACCCAGCGATAGGATATTTACAAAAAAAAATTGTTACATGATATAAGAATAAACACGCTCTGAAAGTGATGAAAGAAATAGACGTGAGTTCTTTAAGAAAATTTCGTGTGGAACTATTGCAGGCCTCCTGGAGAGCTGCCACTAAAAAAAGAGGTTATTTTAAGAGGTCCTTTGTCCAAAAAAAAGAGGTTTGTGGAGGTTTTCAATCAGGCAAAAAAGAGGCTTCAAGAGGTTCTGTATATCACTTTTCGAGGTCTTGGGTATCCCATTTGTGAAGCAATACTTAATGCACTTTCATTTAAGTTATAAATAAATAATTACAAAATGGTTTATAGCATTGTAATGTATTGTAACATGCAAAAGTACCTTAGACATATTTTTTGCGATGACCTTAGTGATGATGAGGATATTAAGCGACAAACTAGGGCTAAATACTCCAGGGCTAATGCAATAATCAATAAATTTAATCATTGTTCAGAAGATGTAAAAGTTATCTTGTTCAAAACATATATCAGTAACTTTTATACTTCCCAGTTGTGTTATAAGAAAGGCACTTTGTATCAGTTCAGAATTGCTTACAATAATATTTTTTCGTGCTTTTTTTTTTAAATTTACATAGAAGATGTAGTATATCATTCGAAATGGAATTACGTAACATTAGACAATATGATGAAGTTATGGAAGTACATATTAAAAGTACTTACAAAAGGTTACATGAATCAGAAAATGCAATTCTACGATCATTACGCACCAGTGATATCATGAGAAAATCTAATTTAACGCGCAATTGGTATAATGTGTCGTATACAGTTGATGTATAGTAAATATGTTGATAAAGTATCTTTTACTGAAAGACACTGTGAAAATTCAAAATAAGGACCCCGAGTCTGAATCACGGCAATAAAAAAAAATAAATATATTTTTTTTTTCAATCACGTGAACACATCATCCCAAGTGTTCATGAAAAAGAAAAATTTATAGTAACATCTGTGAAACAAAGTTACAGCTCACGCTGTAATTCGTTTTTGTTAGTCATAAATTCAATTTAAAAAAAAAAATAATTTCTGTTCAAAAAAAAAAAGAGGTTTTAGAGGCTTTTTCTCAGAGAAAAGAGGTCCCTTTAAAAAAAGAAGTTTTAGAGGTTGCGCCGAGAGGCCCGTTATCGCATAATATAACAACAAACACGCTTTGAAACTGATAAAACAGATAGGCGGAAATTCGTCTAAAAAGTAAAACAGAAAATTTCGTCTCAACAGTAACAGTGGAAATTGTAAAATATTTTAAATAAAATTGTAGTGCTGAGCAATTCCTTTTTTCATTTAGACGGTGAGCAACTGACCTACCCCCGACAGGCCATTCTTTGGAGCAGCACATATGTTGTCAACAAACAAAAAGGACTGCATATTGGTAGTCCTACCAGTAACCTAGATTAAATCGCCAGTCCCTGTCATTTCGCCACCTCCCGAAAACAGCTATTATCCCGGAAATGATATTTTTGCCGAACCCCCCCCCCCCGACAACTGCCACTAGTTTTCGAATGCAAGATACTGATGTGTTATAAGCAAACTGTCAGTATACACATATAAATATCAGGTTTATGCCCACATGTAATCCTTATAGTTGTTAGTTGTCATTTTGGAAATCGAGTGGATCCATCTTACAGTTTGCATTTAAAATATTGATATTTCTGGATGACAGAATAAAGTGGCGAGTTACAACTATGCTCGAAAATCCTGAGGGAAAAGAATATATTGGCCTGGCATTTTCATGACTCACAACATTTTACTTCGCGCATAACAGAAAACATGTGTACAATCCTGTCCTAGGTTACTGGTAGATGACTTTTGCGATCGTCCTATGACAGCAAGTCATAGTTATTATAATAGGAAATGTCATTGATGTCAATTTCCAAATCTCGGCGCACGACTGAGGTAAACGACGATATTTTAGAAAGGGTGCATCACATGAATGGCCCAATTATAAATTATGCACGTTTTATGGTCAGATAACAATTTTTTACTGAGAAAAATATGTGTTTTTTTGACATCAGGATATCGAATCCCTCATTGTCGCCCATAACAACAGTGAATCCACAGTTGCAAAACCAAGCTTTACTCTAGTTTGGGTGTTTCGCTGAGATCGAAAATAATGCGCCAGGGTACTTCTCAGTATGCCTTTAAAGAAAAAGCCTGCCAGTTCGAGCCTCGGTGTCCATGAACGTACGCCGAAAGATCCAGAGCCTCGAAAATTGAGGTCAATGGCTATGTCCATTGCAGGAACTGTGACCCTTTCTGTTCTAGGAAGATAGAAAGGGTCCGCTGGGACTACGAGTACGAGGGAGCGGAGATAGAAATGGTTACAGTAGATCGTAATTGGTGACAACAAAATGTTCAATTCTGACTAAACTTAATTAGCCAGGTGCAAATTTGGCAACCTCTTATACTCAAATATTCCTTATTTTGCGATATTTGACAAATAACAACTGTTTTCAGCCACGGAAGATGGTCTTTTCAATTTCAAAAAATTTGGATCTACTATAGCCATTCGTTCTCCTCCCCCTTGTAGCATATATGGAGTCACGTGCGCATAGATGGGCATTCTGTTGTTTACTATGACAAGATATGATTTATTCTAATTCCAAACAGCAACATGCAACATTTAAAAATACAACTGCATACTACATAGTGAACACACACATATGCCAAAAGGTTCAGACTGAAAATTGTTATGGGAATAGAAGGCCAAGGTTGGAAGTTGAGAACTTTTTCTGGAGCCATATCAACCCGAACGAACACACGAATAGTGTTAACATACCTTTGAGCATTATTAAGGAAGGTATTCAGATATCTGACTGCTTCTTTTGCCTATTTCTCCCACTTATTTTTGGTTTCTGGATTTTCTTAACTCAATATGGCTGCCGATTTGAAACTCGCGGTGTTCCCCAACCCGAATTTCACCTCTGCGTATTTTCCCGAGGGAAATTCTCGGCGTTTTCCGGAAAAAAAGGTCGTATGTGTTCGTGTTCAATAACTCAAAGGCAAACTTTGAACAAACACTGAGTAAAATGACTAGGCTGAAGCTATCGGAAAATAAGCTATTAGAAAATAAGGCTGTCTGAAAACAAGGATTTTACTGTAAAATTCGAGTAAAATTCCTTCAGGAAGTAAACATTGATGTCGTAAAAAGAAAAGGAAGCTATTTCTCCGACGGTTCTAAAAATATTCTTATAAGTAAAAAGATCTTTTGAAACATGTACTAATTGCATGTTATAAGGCAATATTTTTTCCTAAAGTGTATGGGAACTTATGTCGTAAAAACCAACAAACTATTTATCTAATGGTTAGGAGAATATTGTTATTCATAAAGGTGATATTTTGAAAAGATCTTGCATCAATATAATTGTCGTATCTGAATGTAAATATTATGTTCTGTGGTAAGATGGAAATAAAGAAATATAAATAAATATGTTCATATTTTGTTTTCTTTTGTGCTAGCAGTGCAACGACAATAAAACTGCAAGGTAAAACTTAATAAACTGTTTTATTCATATCTAAAAATAACAAATGACCAAGATGACATTAGTAGTTGGAAACTGGGTGTTCCACCTGTGACGTCATAATGACGTCAGACCCCCCCTCGGAGGCAAAACCCTAACCCTAACCCTAACGAGAGTTCAACCCCACCTGTCAATCATCGTGACGTCATTAGTCACGTGACCTGTCAATCACCATCGGTCATGTGACCCTAATCCTATATGATGAATGTTTTCCAGAACATTAACCTTACGTCCCGAGTAGGTAGAGCATGGGACTCGTGAGCGGAAGATAGGTGGTTCGATTCCACCCATGGGCAACACTTCTACCATCTGTCTATCATACCATCATACCACTATCATCCTCATCGCTAATGTCCTCTTCGCTAAGCTGACTATAAAACTTATCCTTAGATGGTAACTGCGTTTCAGCAAACTTGGATGGTTCGTCCACGTAATCGTAGGGGTACACCCCCTTTCTCAGCAGCAAATCTTGTTGGTCACTATCGTGAATATGAGAGATCATGTTGTAAAAGATATCTTTTTTTTCTGCCGCAAGGTTGGATACCAAGTTCTGTAGAGAGGTACTCATGAACCGAAAGCTATCCGTTAATTTCAGATTGCTCATGGTGAATGCAATACATTTCTCAATGGTGTTGGGAATGACTGTAATCGTTTCATCTTTGATTTTCCCAATTTCCTCCATGATTAGATGACTGTCATAGCCTCGCAAATTGTGCAAAAACACAGGAATGATAAAAGAATCTTTATCAGCCTGTCGATCCTTTCTAAGTCGAAATTGCAAGTTGCAGTCATTATGCGCTGCTCCGCGATATTTGCTATTGATCATCTCTCACACGGTATGCTCCTAGAAGCTCATGACAAATGTAGCAATCAGTAGCGTTCATGAAATTCTCTTTGTCTTCGCGGGTAATCACCACATACTTTGGCTGCTCTAAACCACGTTCAGAACGATCACGTTCATTCACCACATGGTCTAAAAAATTTTTCACGGCATTGTCTGCTAGATACACAACTGGTGCACGTGTATCATACTAGCTAACAACCTCATGGGCAAAGCTGTTTGGACGATGATGTTGATACTTGTCTCCTTCTTCATGCTTTTGCGTGAAACATTCAAAGTCAGCATAAATCACAAATGGTGCTCTCTGTTGCTTGGCTACGTTCTTGAAGTTGATGAAGCGTTCCTTGGGGAATGATAAACGTTGTGCTCCATGCTTGCCACATACTTCACGATGCTCATCTAAAAGATCTTGTCGCACAAACCCGTGAAGACAGTTGAAACAATAAAAAGCTGTACTCTTATGCTCTGATCGATAACACATAAGTCTGCTGAAATTCTAGATGAGGCAGTAATGCCTTTTCTTGTCATTGCTAATCACAAGTAAGTTGATTTGTCTCGCACTGGTGTTTCGACTAAGTTGTATCAGAGCAACTACATCTTGTTCTTTTCCAAACACGTTGATGGATACATCATTCTCCTTTTCAAACTTTGGAATGTCCGTAATCGGCATCAAAAATGTCATACCCTCTACCTTTAATTCCTCCTCAAATGCCTTGTATTGATTCACGCGATATGGGTGGCTGTTTGTTGAAGGGTGAAGGTAAGCCAATACAGACAAGAAGAAACACTTGTTGTCTTTATTCTGAATGTTTGGCACTTTTGGCAACGGAGATCGATTGGCATGTTATCACTGCATCTATGTAGAGAATTTGAAATGGGAAATCGGTCAAATAAATCTACTGGACTCGATTTTCAACTGTTTTTAGTAAAATATGCTGGCCCGGAGGTGGGGCTGGGGAACTCCCACACCAAGGAAGAAGTGTGTCTCCCAAATTTTTGCGGCATATTTAGCGTACTTGTGGGTTGCAACTTTCTGCAAAATATCAGTTTTGAAGTCGTTCAGGTGAATGTGAGAGAGACAAAAATATATTATATTTCTTATTTCTTATTAATATTCATTTACTCACCGAAGCAGCACATGCGTAGGGATCGTGGGGCAGCTACTGATGTCATTCGTGCCCAGGTGAATCACTGCGATCTTGGTGTTGCTGTTACACTTTCCGATTGTCTTGTTCACCATCTTCCAAAGATGATTCCATTGACGCTTTCCCGGGAAGAATATGGTACACCCTCTTGATGCAAGAACTGGGTAGTCGACAAAACCCAGGTTCAGAAAGGGTGCAACAATGCTATCTTCGATCACTACCATAGCAAACAACAGTTGGATGTGGAAAAAATTTAAAAAAATAAAAAATAAAACAAACCAAAATAAAAATATTCAATTTTCACTTGTTAATCAAAATTACAGGTATCTCCTTTTTTAACTATTGCCACTATATGATACACTATCCACACTATATAACAACTGTGCTATCAACACTATTAGCAGAATATCAGTATTCAATACGACTGGCCTGGATATCCAATTTGCTCTGTTGTATTCCTTTTGCAATATGCATAAGATTTAATAAGTTCTCGTTTTACATGGGTTTTATACTGAAATTCTTAATTACATTTTCCCCTAAAACATTTTGATAGGTTGTGCCGAATTAAATTACTCACTGGAGTCGATGTACCGATTGGTTCTCATAAACTGCAATCGCAAACAGCTCACCGTGACACGAGTACTCAGGCAACACGATATGCAATTATAAACGCCGTGACTTGATTTCAATCCGTTTTCAGGTGAGTGACACGGATACTCAGAAATCACAAGTTGCACTTAACCGAAACAGTCAATGATTGTAATTAATTTTCAAACACTCCAAACCTCTCGTCTCGGTAACTAATTGCAAGTAAGGCTAACACTGTGTCTTAATCATCGTAATTCTGGTAGTTGTATGATCTTTTTTCTGCCTGTTTGCCGAAAACGAACGCCAAATAAATATGGCTATTGGCTGGCAACAAACTGGCATATCATCCATGATGGTATCTCTTCTTTTCTCTCATCTAAAATGAGCAGGACTCTCGTGACACGATGGCTGCCTATCTACCGCAAACGCACCACAAGATATTTTAATAACACTGCCAATTCGCTTGCAATAAACGGGCATGTACTCTTTCTGAACATGTTGCTTCAGGTATCTCATATATCCCTCTATATATTATCTTTCAACATGTAGGTATTATGGCCGTATGGCTTGTTTTATTTACTTCCGATATACGTGAATCTCGTTCTGTTCGAGAAGACATTTGCCTCATATAGTTTAACAGGATTTTATTTTCAATCAATTCATTTTAAATATATAGTGCTAATATCAGGTGTTTCACATTCAAGAGGGTGCGAGCACTCGTATGAATTCACTTTACTTTGCCCCATCTTTTTTTACAGCGAGATATCGATAGATTTCTTTTCACAAATACGTAGTTTTGAAACTGAATTGTCATCACTCTTTTATCCTATTTGCATTTTTTAGGTACGAAGTTTTCTAAACTTCCCGCTAAACATAAGAACGTTTTTGTTTGGTTGTGAAAAAGTTATAACGTTTTCGTAACAAAAAAACGAACCTTTTTTGGTTATAAAAACGTTATAGTCAGCAACCAAATGAAAACGTTATTTTACAAACCAAATTAAACCTAATTTGGTTGTAGAAACGTTACATTTACCAACCAAATAAAAACGTTTTTCCCAAACCAAAAACAAACGTATGGTATTATAACGTTATTGAAATTGAGTTTTAAAGAACCAAAAACAAACTAAAAACAAAAGTTTTGCATAAGGACGTTATTATATCGATTTTAAAGAATGCCATATATTGAAACGTCAAGGTAATGTTATAGGCACTTTCATACTAATTTAATTTTAGATATGAATGATATATTCGTAATAACAAGAATTACATTTTACATGCGATACTTCAAATTCAATTCACATATATTTACCTAATTACTATGATCTATAACTGAGCATTAAAATAGATAAAAAAGCCCATAAAAAGGGAGAGGATAGACCTTGGGGGAATTTCCGTACGGAGAATTGTTAGGGGAAGAGGGGGCGATTCGAAGTGGAAAAAGTAGGGGAAGTGGGAGTTGGTTTAGGGGAATTGTCTTAGGCGAACATTTCAATGGATGCGTTGTGGCATAGAGGTAAATTCGTTGCTTTGGATGCTAGAGGTTCCCGGTTCAAACCCAGCCAGGTATGAATGTTTCTTGAAATATAAGTTGTAAAAAAATTATAGTAGTTCTTAAAAATGAAATGTGATGCTTGCGCAAGATGCAGCCTCCCAGAGTGAATAAGTTTTCTATTTTGAAGAATGTTGAAGGATATATTTTTTTCAAATCTTTTGTTTTACGCACGTTTCACGAAAAAGGTTTTCTTAAGGTTGTGTATGAAACGTTGTAAAATGTTTTTTAACGTTTTTAGAACGTTGCGGCAAAAACGTTTTTAAGCATTTCATATACAACCTTAAACGTTTTTTGCAACTTTAAAAGGTTCGGGAAAAACTCTTTAAAATGTTATTACAACCAAATTTGTACTATCACCCACTGTTTTCTTGTTTAAAACCAAGTATGAAAGTGTTCATGAATTTTTACTCCCAAATTCTTATTTTCTGATAATTTCAGTACTCCAGTTCTCCTCTATTTTACACAGAACTGGAATAATATTTTATTATGCTGATTTATGGAAACATGATGAGTAGTTAAAATTTTTGAATTTTATGATATAGTGACTGAATTGAATTTATAGATGCATATCTGAGATCTCATGGAGAAAATTGCGTGATGCAAAATATCGAATGATTGTTTGAGTAAAGTTGAAAGTACTTGTTAAAGGGAAATGCAGGTATCTCACATACAATTGACATTTCCCGCATACTTTCACAGTTTAATGCTTGAGAGTATACATTCAAAAATTAAAAAGAAAAAGGGGGGTCACCGATGCTATAAGAGAAATAAAGACACTGAAAGAACTTTTACTATAGAATTCATTGGGAAAACCACGAAATTTCAATCAAAATGCAAAATTCACACAAAATCACAATTGAAAATTGCGACATTTTTTTCCTGTTTGAAGAACACGTTGAACGAAATGTTTTAAGCAAATAAAAGTACATGTCACCGTATCAATAAAAGAATTATGCAATCTTTTGGACAAAATCCCATTGACTCTATGGATAAATGGTGAAATCAGTACGTGTAATATGGTTTTAATGGATAATATATCAACACAGGCCCTTCTAGGAACAAAATATCAATACAGAACATTTCTGGACACGACCCTATTTGTCTTGGAAAAGAATTTGTCGATCTAGACGGATTTAGTAGTTATTTATACTGTGTGTGTAAACATGGATTCAAACTCAGCGATATTCAATCTAATGCGCATTTCGGTCGCTAGATGGCGCAGAGATACCCGCATTTCTCTTTAATAATGAAAAGCCTGTTATGTTTCCTCCCTTAAAGGGGAACCATTTGGTTTTTGTGCTTTCTATGTGTATATGCTTGAGTGTATGTATGTGTGTTGGTATGTTTGTGTGTTGTAAAACCGGATTTTGTCAGCTGTCTTAGTTCACCGGTTGGGATTGTCTTTGGCGTATATTTGACAAGGACGCTAAAATGTGAAATGTTGTGTCGAGCTGAGGTGAGGCGTGGGGTTTGATAAGCTGCGGACGATGAAGGTGGGGGGGGGGGGAGGGAGGTTGTACCTTTGTTAACCAGTGCACAAGTTTTCGCGGCTGTCTGGGCATAGCATGACACAGCATTTTTTGTGGGTTTTTCTTGTTTGCTTACAATACCTGGAATTATTTTTCACTTTTTAAGTGGGTCAGCTGCCATCTCCTGTCTTGACAAAGAAGCTCACTCCTTTAGCACGGATATGTCCCCTCCCCCTTCAACCCCCCCTCCCTACCTAGCTGAGTCCTCATATGCACGAATTCCGGACAAAAGCCCAATAGGACAAAAGCCCAATAGGACAAAACCCCAATCATTTTACAGAGGAGGACTAAACCCCAATCCGGACAAAAGCCCAATAGGACAAAACCCCAATGCTTAAAAATTTTAAGAATATACATTACCAGACTTAGTTTATAAGTTACACTGTATTAAAATCTGAGTGTACCTCACGTTTTGAAATATCTTAACACTGCCATATATTCTATCTGTTACATAACATTCAACCGCTCAATTATTGTTCGACTGTGGTGTAATCAAGATCAACAATAAAGAATTTTAAGTCATTCAGCACTACAAAACGTTGAGTAATAGAGATACACGCATTTGCTTTGATCTTTTGTTTGTACATCTTTAAGCAATACCTTAAACTGTGCTGTAGAATATCGTTATTTAATTCCCCGGACCCTGGAACAGCATTTTGATCCACAGAAATAATCAGCATGAGGTTCGATCGCAATTTGGATTGAAAGCTTTTTGAATCAAAGATCGGTGTATTGTTATGTAATAACGGGTGAAATTAAGATCAATGCCTGAATTATGTAATATCCAGGATATAGTAACTCAAGATGTAGAACAAATAACCATGGGAGCAAATTTTGTGAAATATTATGTAATCGTTAGGATGTACCATCCGCAAACAATATTTTAACATTTTGAACAAGCGTGAATATATAAATTGCAATAAAAATCGAGCAATAATATATCATTCTTGTAATAAAAAGTAAAAAAATGATTGGGGTTTTGTCCTATTGGGCTTTTGTCCGGATTGGGATTTTGTCCGTCTTTGTTAAATGATTGGGGTTTTGTCCTATTGGGCTTTTGTCCTATTGGGCTTTTGTCCGTTTACCCATATGCACAGTTAAGGAAACCTTGTTTGTACTTTTTGACCGGTAAGAATGTACGAAAGCAAAGAAATTCATGGGTGTAAATACACTTTGGGTAGCGACCTATGTCGTGAAATGAGATTAGGATTGTGTTCAGAGCCACACCTACATTAGATGGCACTGGGAAGGGAGGGGGGATGATTGTATGTAAAAGAAAAAAAATCACCAATGAAATAGTTAAATCTGTTTTAGTGAACAAATCCCGAATCGGATCAAAAGACGAACATTAATACCTGCATGCCGTGACCAGACTTACACTAAAACCTCTACAGTAACCAACTTCCAGACCAGGTTAAAAAGACGTAGAGTATCATCCCAGTTAATAGTAGCCACATTCCACATTGCTGAACTTGAAAATAGAAAAAAGAAATAAAGGATTAAGACAGCCATAGGTCAGGTTTCGTAGCTCCAGCCTTCAGGAATGAGATAGAAGTGTTCCATAACCCGACGGAAGCGGTGGACAAAGAGGATGGGGGGGGGGGGGTTGTTTGGGGAAACAATTGTTTTTATTGACAAAAACAAAACACCTGTGGCAGACTACAAAAATGTTTTACATGTTCGGGTCTCCTCATTTTAGTATGCACTGGCACTCTAGTTTATAAATTGCTAATCTATCTTGTTATTTAAAATTTTGGATTTATATTTTAAATTCTAAAACTTTACGGGGGATGGTTGTTGGTCAATGCATATGACAAACTAGAACCTTATTTCGCTAGCGAAATGTTAAACACTTGACAAAATTAAAACGCAAAAATACTTCAATGGGTTATTTCTTGAATAATATATTGCAAACAACACAGCTTGAATACGTCTTATAAGCCGAGTAGTGTTTGGTTTTGTTGGCTTAAGGTTTTATTGACTGAGCAGCATACGCCGCCTTGTCTATTTTACGCAGTGAGAGCTCGCACAAAGCTCAGCAACTGTGTTCTGTGATTACCTTAAATGCACTGCATTTACTTGCAAAAATACACTCTTTTCACATAGAGTTTTAACGAAGAAAACGAAATCGAAGACGAAAATAAAAAGTGACATGCACATGTTGAGATTGAGCTCTTCATGAGTCCCAAATTTCATGATAGTGTCAGAGAAGAAGACACAAAAATCGGAAAAACTGTCAAGAAAAAAAGGACGAACGGCTGCTCGCACAAATTCATATAACTCTTGGAAGCCAAAGGCTTGCCAAGTGTTAATTAGTGGTTCTCTGCCAAATAATTTTGGGATTTATTCATTGGAGTTCCCAAATCTAGATATGCAAACTTTTAACCAAAATATACCTCAATTATTAATCTTTATGTGGGAAAACCTCAAGAAACTGTAATTTCCGTAAATCAACATTTTTATTGAATTTTGCATGAAAAGTTTTCTTATGTAACATAGATTTGCCGTAATAATTTGCCGTAATAATAGTGGGATGTGCACTAACATGTGCATTTGTGACTTTCTGCTTGAATCCTCTGACTTAAGCCAAAGAATTTTTTTCTTCTTTTTCCGATTAATGCCTATTGATACGTGGTTGCATTTAGTGTTCTTATTAATCCAATTCCCTGATGAAGGATATAAATTCTGCGTCCTAATTTTCTTGACAGGGCTGCTACGGTCAGCAAAAAGTCAAGAAAAAGTGTGATGAGTCAGAAAAAGTCAGAAATTTTTTTAGAAAAATCAGGAAATTCGAATATCGAAATTGTTTCTGCCATTGTGTTTCTTTTTAATGTGGTTTATTCAACTAAATTTCTGCACCTATTGATTACTGTCAAAATTTCGAGCGCTTTTCGGTCCCTTTTCTCACATTCTAGACACTTGTTTATATATGGCGTCTCCAGTGGTCAGGGAAAGTCAGAAATAAATCAGGAAAATTAACTTGGCAACCGTGTAGTAATACTAATAAATTAAGGCCAGCAGTCAATACAAGCATATGTGTGGTTTACCTGGTGTCTTTTTCTGAATCCAGTCATTAATTATCCCCCGCCGCCCTAGCCGGGGGCGGTGGATATAGAAACGGAATCCTCTTTGTCCAGGCTGTATGTTTGTTACTATCAAAGACTATAAACTACTAAGGTATGACACTACCTATACAGCCTATAGTATCCAGCTGATTGCAGCGCCCCTGGTTGAAGAGTTGCAAACAGCTGTCAAAACACTTTACAGTATTGGTGTTAAGCTCAATATTTCAATAGATTTTAAGGGAATTTAAAGTAATTTATTTCAACAGGAGCTGAACAATAGAAGTAAGAAGGATAAAAAATGCCTTTTTTTTATTAGCACAGCCAGTTTTTATTTATAAAATCTGACCAGATAACGATCACCTCCCCCCCCCCCCAACCTCCCGTCAAAGACCACAATAGAAAAAGGTAAATACTGATCTCACATTTACACATGAATAAGCTGTAAGACTTTTCTGTTTCTTTTATTACTCTAGGATCTAACTGAAGAAAAATTTGCCATTTTTTTGAAAGCGAAATGAATTCGCATCTTCATAAACAATCTTACAGCGCTTTTTATCTTTTAACACACGCGGTATTTGTACATTCAATTACATTTTTCCACATCTCTGGCATTGCAAACGAGTCTCGTGTCAAGTTTTGTCATGTGCTGCACCATTGGAAAAACGCTAACGACAACAGATTCCAGATCTTTCACAAAAATAACCCAATTTTGTCGGATGGTATAAATAAATATTGGCTTAATTCATTCATGCAAGAATTAATTTTGGCCGCTGTAGAATTGGTCTGTTTTGTTTTTTTTTTCGCTCTCCGAAACTTTGACCGAAGTCGTCACACCTCTTTTTTTAAATTTTTGTTTTCTGGGCATATCAGGTGTAGTTGATGGTGAAGGCGTTGAAAACAAACTATCCTTTTTTCATCACATTTTTCTTTCGGTGAGGATGGACCCACAGAAAAAGATGCTTTTGGAGTTTTTAATTCCTTCTTTGTACTTCGATTTTTTGGCGCGGGGCGCGTTATTGTAATTTGGAGAGAGGGATTTCGAACGTGAAACAGTGTTGGAACAACATTCAATATTAATCTCTTTCTTTGTTTGTCCGTTGGAAATCGAAAGAAGGAAAGATTACAGTTGTAGTAGTTATTATCGCATCCAATTGCTGCACAAGGTCGTCTTCTTCTTGTAGTAGCCACACTTCTATTCTTTACTAATCATTATCAAGGCGACAAAATTGTTTTATAAACTTTAAGACGAAAAAGTAATGAAAAGTTAAAAAAACAGGTGCACTTTCCAGGTAATCTAAATGTATTGACATCTAAATTTGCAACTCTTATACCAGGCGGCGCCACTGCTGTTTGGATACACGAAAATCGCTGAGTGTCATATCTTAGTAGTAAACAGTCTTTGTTACTATCCACTGTAGACCAACTAGAGCGGCCAGTGCACACAAAACATAAGAGTGCAGGCTTACACATTTTCAATCGATACCAAACATAACCTTCATTCATTGTAAAAAACTGAAAATAGACCAAACAGATGGTGGTCACTAAAACAGATATAAATGAGCATCTTTTTTCATCGGAGTCTGGAAGGTGGTCGCTAAGACGGGTTTTACTATAGGCCCCTCTTGTCCAGATCTGAAGTTGGTCACTATAGCAGTTTTACTGTACGTTGCATTTTTATTCAGGTCTTGAAGATGGTCAAGACAGGCAGGTTTTACCGTACGTCTTTTTACCTGAATGCGGAAGGGGTCACGACAAACGGTTCTTATTTTACATCTTTTTATCCAGGTCTTGAAGGTGGTCGGGATTTTTTTTTTGCTAACCATCATCCTCCACCCCCCAGCTATTTACTGTAGGTCCGACTCTAACTCTTTTACCCAAGGCAACGGTAACGGTCTGTACCCTAAGTGTAGTTATAGCCATGATAGACTACCTTGTCTTCGCACATTCCCATCGGCCAAATAGCACTAGGAAGGCATTCTTCATAACTGCGCATCAGATGACGCACCTCTGTGGGAGAAGGGGAAGGCATTTCGTTGGCAAAATGGTGAGCTGCTCCTCATAACACAAGATATCAGACGACCCAATTTAATAGCGAAAAATGCTTCGGCAAACAATGCTAATCGATACAACATGGCTCCTACATATAGCACATCTTGGCAACCTAATCAAGTATGCCGCGAAAAAAAATCAATAGCTAGAGCTGCTTGGAGCTATAATACGACAATAACATTCCATGACCTCGTAGATAAGGACTCCATCATGCACCGCAACTGACACTGACCCCTGACTGGGTACGTAACAGCCATAGATGAGAAGTGCACAAAAAGCTCAATTTCAGGCAATAACAAACAGCAATGGACCGACAATAATGCTGTTACTGTTTTGAAGCTTTCTAAAGAATGCAGGAACACTAGAGAATCTTCCGGAAAATCTTCCGAAATCCCCAGCGCAGTTAACACCCATGCATAGATAACAAAGCAGCTAAAAATGGGGAGGCTGGGGTAGGGGGGTGTTGACGTTATGCACCTTTCTTGATTTTCTATACGAGTTTAATAATGTTTAACAAAACCGTGTGACTTATCCGAGGAATAACTACACCAAATTTAAAGTCGATCCGACTTTCCGATGTCGAGATATTTTGCTTAAGAACAGATAACTTTTTACCCGTCAAAAGTTGAAACAGTCGTCTGACTGAACCAAGGAATATCCATATAAAATTTTAAGTCGATATGACTTTCCGTTATCGAGATATTATGCATAAAAGATCTGGTTCAAAATATACACATTTTACGCGATGACGTCATACGCCGCTTTCGTCCGTTCTACTCGTGAAAAATATTTAAAGTTTCTTTCGGACCTACCAAGCTGGAATGCATACAGCAGGATGCCGCCGTGGTTGTAACACAGTTGGCACAAAGCGCCATTGGTCAGAGACCTGCGAAGCGAGTTCGCCGCCAAACTGCCGCCCTGCAGAATCGCCTGAAGACCCTCTGCCTTGACCGAGTATCTGGTCGAAAATCGGTCAGCGAATGCTTGATCTGATTCAGACACAACATGAGATTATAGGGAATAGTAGAGGTGTTGTTCATTCTTTGGTGTTGTTTGTTGAGAGGACGTCAGCTGAGAATTGTGTAATAAAGCTCGTGTGTGAATATATTACTTTTGCTTTATAACCCCTTCTCCAACTAAACCCCACTCCTTACCCCCTCTCTTCGCTCAACCTGTTGTAAATGCAGTTGTGGGATCCTATCCGGGATTTGCAAAATACAACGCGGGAAAGTGTCCGCCCTGTGCAAAAAGTGCGGGATGATCTCCGCCCGGGAAACTGTCCGTCTACCGTTTTTGTGCAATGTCAGTTTATTTTTTGATTTCTTAAAAAATGTAATTTTCACAATTTAGACTTTGTTGTATTTCGGGCAAGTTTGTCTTTGTTACTATTCACCGTAGACCAATAAAACCCTACAATAGAACGTGTAATTGTGCAACGTTAAGTTATTTTTCGATTTCTTAAAAAAAATATGTTGGCGAGTTTTTGAAATTTTGAACTTTGCCATTTTTCAGAACAAGTCTGTCTAGGCTGTATCTTTGTTGCTATTCATTGTAGACCAATAAAACCGTACAGGTAGAAAGTATATAGTGTTGTTGTGCAAAGTTAGGTTATTTTTTTATTTCTTCAAAAAAATGTAATTTTTTCACAATTTAGACTTTGTTTACGTCCTGTGGCCGATATTGCAGCCTTCCTTGTGTGCTATACAGACCATTAGTACCTCTACATGTGGATATAAACTAGCCCACAAGCTGTGACTTTGCCATGGTGGGGAACACTTCGTATTCATTTTATTTTACTTTCTGTCAAAATACCCTTCTTACTCAAAGTACGCAAGTTTGTTGCGAACAAAGCAAGGCGTAAACATGCAAATGAAGAAAATACTTGTTGCAATTGTCTTTGTCCAGGCCTTAGATCTTGAACTATTCATCGTTTAGTCTACCTTAGCGAAGGAAATATACATAGTTGCAGATGAGCGCGGCGGGGAATGTGCAATCTACGATTGTCTTGTTTTATTAACGTGCTTTTATTAAAGTGCAAGGTTATGTCGTTCGGTGTAGTGAAAGGAATTGATGTTTATAGCGACATATGTCGCATCTTAGAGCTGCTGTGAATACAGCCAGTGCTTGCACAAAGACAAATAAAAGTTATTTTGATTACAATGTTTTTATTTTTCTCATGAACTTTTTTTGTTTAAAATGCAACAAAATGAAATTCTGCAGGATTTTTAATGATAACACAACTCAAGATGTTGCAGTCACTATGTGAGTGTTCAAACCAGGGCACGTATTCTGAATAGAGTGCAAATACGTTGTCCGAATAAGTTTAAAGAAGGGATTGAGTGAATTGGCCCCTTCTATACAAAAGGTTAAGATGACTGCAGCCAGTGGACTTGTAACAGTTCTGGATGAAAGTGGAATGGTTCTGTACTCAGACTGGCAATCAATCAATATTTGCAAAATGTATTCCCGATAGATCTTCGTTTTCACGTAATACAGTCTTAGACGCTTATCTCGTCAGTGCTCGGACCGAGGTAAAATTGACGAGATAGCCGGGTGACGAGATATCCAAATTCAAAATGGCGGCATCAAGTGTACGTTATACTTTTTAAGAAGTACATTATTATTTTCAAACGGTGTAAATTAAGTACAAGTAGACATTTTACACAACACTAAAATACGTATTACCTACGACTACATTAAGTAGCGTTGAACGATACGTAAATGACATCCTGGATCGTTAGATACGACTGGTGTCATACCGCGAATGTAACATTTCCTATCAGTAATGGTTATATGATGCAACTCACCAAAGAAAGAACCATTTTAAATTGGCTTTGTTTCTAAATGACCACTTTTGCGGTGAAAAATTGAAAATAAAATAGAAGCAACAGCGGTTGGCTTGTGTTTTTAT
Source organism: Protula sp. h YS-2021 (assembly GCA_949752745.1). Classification (NCBI taxonomy): domain Eukaryota; kingdom Metazoa; phylum Annelida; class Polychaeta; order Sabellida; family Serpulidae; genus Protula; species Protula sp. h YS-2021. The sequence goes on along the minus strand of OX457027.1, from coordinate 47,809,467 downwards.
GCAGGTCGCCTCCTGATATTAAACGCTGAATGTTTAAATAGTCAGCACTCTCTTTATTTTGATAGTGACGAGATAACCGGTCAATTGCTCAATGTGAACATCAGGTACGTAACATTTTTATCTCGTCAAGAGATAACTGTTTATTTTGTTAAGTATTATATAGCCAATGGGGATGGGGATTCGAAAAACCGACGAGATAGGCGGAGGACGAGATAAGCGGGTACGAGATAAGCGGGCAAGACTATATACTTGTCTGTGCAACTGGTATGAAGCTTACCATAACGTAACCATAAGAAAAAAAACTATTGCACTTGACACAAATCTTCACGGCGTGAACACTACTCAAGTAAAGTGAAGATTCTGCTGCACTCGAATACAGCATGCGTTACAGCGACGTTCCACATGACAGCGGCACAAGGAACAGGATTTTCATGCGCCTCTCCTGACTTACAGCACGACGAAACTAAAGTCTCAAATACTTCAATCAACAAAAACAAACGCACTTTTCTACTGAAATGAATTTTCGAATAACAGTAAGGCCACCATACTGAACATCTTTACTCAGCAAACAACCTCTGGGTATATCAACAATATTTTGCTTGAATATCCAATTCATGAAATTCACATCTTATATGGTGAATAATTTATTAATTAATATGTTTGCACTATTAAGAGTCACTGCAGTAAAATTAGGAAACTGTCAAACTCTTCAGACTGTAAAGCAGAATTGTGTAAATGCTTCTACATAAGCCTATTCCGGCCTAGTCCTGATGTCATTACAACACCAAGTTGCCCTTTTCTTTTGCCCTTTTCTTCAGAGTTTTATGCTCCGCCAACTGTCTCAGTACATCTAAACCGTCGAGTATGGTTTTCAAACATGCTTGAATGTAATGTTTATAACAATAGGTAGTAATGTCTTCTTCAATCATTGGAGGAATTTTAATGTTGCATCGCCTATATTAGCCGCTGCTTTTGCGGCGAGTCGCTAACATTAAGCCAAGGTATTTGCGAAATTTTCGTGCATGTGCAAAAAAAAAAAAAAAAAAAAAAAAAAACACTTAACTTCTTCAAACGCTAAATCGGTCACATCAGTGACTTTACAAATATGTAAATATGGATATAATGATATGCATACGCTTTACACAAAAAGACCCTTATAAACGACAGGTCGTATTGGCTACTACAGCGAAACTTCTATTTGATTCTCACCTCCATATTCAACATACTTGACGATCCAAACTAAAACATTTTCTACAAAAAAATTCTTTTCTCTCTCCAGATTCTCATGTATTCAAGCATGTGGTGTGTTCCTCGTGAAAAAGTTTCAGCTGAGACCATATAAATCCTCCACTGAGTTTACACATCTTATTATAACATAATTATTTCGAAGCACACAATGGTAAATGCGCTAATTATTTACAAAATACGCAGTCACTTTATAAACATGGCACACGTTTTGACAAAGCGGATGACGCCCCTGGTCGCATCCTTGAAACCCTGCGGCAATTCTTCCAAAAACCGGAAGTCTAACAGCCCTGATACATTAAACGTACCTTTGCATGAACAATTTGATCCACAGCTGTGTAAGTTCCTTCCCTTTAAAAAATTTAACCAAATGCTTTTAAAAATTAGAACTGGTATTTTAAACTGACTGCGAATCAGAGCCACTGGCATAACCGTTGATGTACATCCAACTAACCATAAAAAGCGCCATTAACGAATGGACACTGAAGCGAAAGCCAATACATTTGTACATAAAGAAACGCCCGAATAGAGCAAACAGAAAACAACGATTAACAAGATTGTCCATGGACAATGTCCCAGCTCACGAATCCTTATGTCAATATTTGTGACATATTAGTATAACCTGTCACCAAATTTTCAAGAGTTAAGGCTATTTACCTGCGTCAGTCAAGATTTTAATATAAAAATGGTTTATCGCCAATATATCCACCAATTTTTGGCGAATCGCCAAAAAAGTAATAGCCACGTGTTTCGGCCATTTTTGTAATCGCAAAAAGAAACAAAAGTAATAGCCAGATGTACACGTTAAGTGCACGTTTCATTAAAACCACAGCAGTATATACATTTTATACAAAACTGCGTTCTGCCCATAGATAGCCAGTTAGGTAGCAGAGTGTGCTACTGTTATCACAAGGTAACGAGGCTATTTACCTGGAGTTCGTTAAGATTTTATTGATTTTTGTTTTTGTTTTTTTTTTTGTTTTTGTTTTCTTTTTTGTTGTTTTGTGTTTTTTTAACTTTTTCGCCAAAATTTTCGATAAGTTTTTGGCAATCACAAAAAAAGTAATGGCCAGGTAGGTAAAAATGTCTTCTACCTTTACTTAACAGTTCAAGAGAATAAGACCATTTTACTGTGGTTCGTTGAGACTTCACTGATTTTTTTTTTTTTTTTTGGTTTTTTTTTTTCGTCAAAAGTTTTCCCAACCATCAAATATATATATATATATATATATATATATATATATATATATATATATATATATATATATATATATATATATATATATATATATGTAATAGCCAGGTAGGTAATAATGCCTGTAAGGTAATAATCGTTCAAATTTCAAGACAGTAAGACTATTTTCTTGGAGTCATCAAAGATTTTGAAAAAAATGTTTTTTTTCTCAATATTTCAGCCAATTTTGGCGAATCGTCAAAATAAGTAACAAGAAGGTCGACACTATCCTACCTTCCACCAAAATTTTAGAATGTTTAAACGAAAACCCTAGGAGATACGTTTTCAAAAAGTTTCCTGGAGTTGTTTAAGATGTTACGAAAAGCAAATGGATTTTTTCGCCAAAACATGTAACAGCCACGTAAACAATTATGCACCCTACCTTCCACCAGATATGAAAATCCTAGAAAATATGTCATAGCCATTTAGGTAGTAATGTGTGCTACTGTTACTTAAAATTACAAGGCAGGACAGGTCGTTAAGATTTTACTGAAATTTATTTCGATTTTGGCCAAAAGTTTCTCAATTTTTTTTCTAATCACCAAAAAAAGTAATAGTTAGGTAGGAAATCACGCCGGCTACTTTTACTTAAAATTTTAAGACAGTAAGACTACCTGGGTGAGTTCGATAAGATTTTACTGTTTTATTTTTCTTTCAATTTTTTTTACCTTAATTTTTTTTCAATTTTTAGCCATCACGAAAAATGTAACGGCCAGGTAGGTAGTAAGGTCTGCTAACTTTCGATAAAATTTCAAGATAGTAACACTATTTTTCTGGGGTTGGTTAAGATTTTCTTAAATTACTAGTTTTTTGCCATATTTGCGACGATTTTTTGCCAATCACAACAAGCATGTCCAAGGACATGACCCAGCCGAGTTATCAAACAAGGAAGGAGAGAAAAATTCTGAAACGAATGCCGTTAGGCATAAAATTAAGTATGTAAAATGTATTTAATTCGAATTTGGAAGCTACCCGCAAAAGGGATGTTGGATAGGTTGGATTTTGACGATTCACATATTTACCGACATTTACACAATGTTACAAAATTTTTTAAATTCCACCATTTAGGGATTTTTTTTTGTCATTTGCGAAAAAATCAAAGTCCATGAGGAGAAGCACCTAAGAAACTTTCGATTAAAATTTTATAACTGTTTGAAAAAGACTGAGAGAAATGAATGGTTTGCCAATTCAGTTTTGACAAATGGCCGCGGAAAAAAAACTAGATTGGCCAGTGTTTTTGTTAAAACAAAAACGGATATGTCTCCCCCCCCCCCCAATCAGTCACGTGGAAAAAATTCCTGCTTAAAATATAACATTGACGAGCCCAAAAAATTGAAAAAAATCGCCAAAAATACATTTTTACAGAAAATGAATGAAGAAAAACTTCACAGTAAACATTTCCACTACATATGGGTTCTTCTTGCCATGTTTCAGCCTAATGGAACAAACTGTTACGGATATATCGCAACAATATCGCTCAAAAAGTAAAAATTCAAAAATTAAAAAAATCGCCAAAAATACATTTTCAATGGAAATGAAGAAAAACTTCGCAGTAAACATTTGCACTATAGGTGGGTTCTTCTTGCCACGTTTCAGCCTAATACAATAAACCGTTTCGGAGATATCGCAACAATATGGCCAAAAAAGTTAAAAATAAAAAAATTTAAAAATTCGCCAAAAATACATTTTCAGAGGAAATGAAGACAAACTTCGCAGTAAACATTTGCACTATATTGGTTTTGTTCTTGCCAAGTTTCAGCCTACTCCAACACACCGTTTCGGAGATATCGCAACAATATGGCCAAAAAAAGTTCAAATTCAAAAATTAAAAAATTCGCCAAAAATACATTTTTACGGAAATGAAAAAAAACTTCGCAGTAAACATTTGCACTATATGTGTGTTGTTCTTGCCACGTTTCAGCCTAATCCAACAAACTGTTTTGGAGATATAGCCTGCCAAAGTGAAAAAAATTCGCGAAACCCCCCCCCCCCTATGTTCAAAAATTTGCCAAAAATAGAATTTTTGAGGAAACGAAAAAAAAAATAACACGGGCATCATCTAGGCATGTACCCCAATACGTATGTATGTTTTGAGAAAAATCGACTCATTAATTTCCTAAGAACTCACTGCGGACAGACGGACGGACGGACGGACAGAGGGACGGACGGACACACCAAATGCTATATATGTCTCCCTTAGGGGGAGACATATAATAATAGCCTGGAAGGCGAACCCCTGGGGAACATCCCTGCATAACATCTAAACGATTGGTGTAAAACTGTAGGGGGAGTAGCATTTTAAAAATGGGTCAACACGGGCACAAAAAGTGCCGCCATTTTTCACTATATATACTTTCTTCCTGTAACATTTGGTTTGCTTCCGACAAATAGCAACAGAGATATCGCGCGAACAAAAAAGTGCGGACAGACAGACAGACAAGTTCATAACTATATCCCTGTGTTACACGGGGGATAATAAAATGTTTCCTCTTTACAGGGAAGATATAATTAACACGATATGGCTTTGAAATGACTGCTGAGCGAACAAACTCCGTTTCCCACTTCCATGCGCTCACGCTGCAGTGTTTTTGTTATAGGTGTATTGCAACAAGGCATCCTCAAACCTTCCAGTTCTGCAGCTCTACAAGAACCTGTAACAGACATCGTTCACAAGGAGCAAAAATGTCCAGCGGCTTTGACATGTAGAAAAAGTTATTATACATTAAACCATGGCTGTGACGGCAGCCACTGTCTTTGCATGAGAATTCTCAGCCACGAAACCCTTTCTGATGACGCCAAGTTTTGATTTGCATAAACAGCATCTCAAGGACTCTGAATAATCTTTCTGCTCGAGTGTGTGTCCGTTTTGGGTGTCCATCAGCCCGATAAAGCCTTTAATGCCAAAAATGAAAATGTGCGTACTATTTGCAATTCTGTATAGACTTATATAGTTATTTCTCTATTTCTGGACATTAACAGATATGGCTGTGCAACCGACACTTTTTATTCGAGCAATTATCCACTGTATTTACTTACACTGAATTTTCAAAATACTATATCCTATAAAAATAAATTCACCAAAATTAAATCATCTTGAGTACTGTTCTAACATTCTGTTTTAGCATTCTGGAAAAGATTCTGAGCCACTTTTGTTAAACGTTAGGATGGCAAATAAAGGGAAAATAAAGGATGCCATTCTGGTGAAAAACTGATCTATTCCTCTGAACCCAGATTTTCAGGGCTTAATCTCAAAGTTATCCCGATTATTTTCAGATATGGTGTAAATCCCGAAATTTCAATACGATCCTATTGCTATATGTTAATATATAACATATACAAATTCCGGTATTTTATCCTGGTGACATCAAGATCTGGATTTCGAACTAGTTTTCTCTAGGGTTTGGCCAGTTATCAGATTTTCCTTTCATTCTGAATTTAAAACAAAAAGTCTGTAAAGCTGTGTCTTTTTACGTCATCAGAAGGGGTTTCTCATTTTGCACTTTCAATTAAATAATCAATATGCATGGGCTCTTGATCTGAGCTGGTCACTGAGGCGCATCATTGCAGCCTGCGAAATTGGGCTTATTATACACACATTTAATATTTTAGTGAAACTATGGTTTAATACTGACAAGCTTCTCGTACAGACGGTTTCGTGCGAGAAACAAATTCGTGACGTAGTCACTTGAGGTTTCTCAGCCAGGAAACTATCTGTGCTTGGCGGTTCTCTGTTTTGGCACCAACACATGCACCTTATAACCTAGCAAGGGATGTTATTGGGAATTTCCTTGCTTTTTGAAACGTCTGGACTAACGACCCAGAAGAAAATGCGTTTGTAAATACCATACGATTAATACCCAGTTTGGCAAATTCAATTTTATTCATTTAAGTCAACTAGACCATGTACGGCAGACCAGATGCAGTAGAAAGACGGCATGTCATACGCATCTTTACCTTAGACATAGAATATCGTTGTTTTCTCGGCGCCCACAGCTTGAGAGACGTTCTGTACATAGCACAAGCGAGGTCTTTGTTCCACGGTGCTACCTTCTCATCCACCTCGTCCATGATGTCTTCTTCTGTGTCGCAGTTCTCCTTGATATACGTCGTCTAAATACAGACACATATACGGCAGAAATGCGTTTTAACGACATCGGCTACAACAGTCATTATGCTCGAAGCGATACTTTTATGATCTCAGTTTAGCTCTTCGCTGTTTGAATGTATAAGATACAAGATGGCCATAGTTAACTAACACTCATAACAAGCTGACAATATGGCAGCGGCCACATTGCGCCTTGTTTTTTTTTGGCCAGACATTTGTTTGGTTGTAACTATATAATTAACAGCGTAAGATTTTTTCGGAACAAGTGCTTACAGGGTCGGTTTGAAAACAAACTGACAATAAGCAGACGATGCACATCTGTGATATATTATCAATTGCACAATTTAAAATAAATTATCGTCTAGTTTCTCAGATCTTATCTGGACAAAACTCCCAGTCTCTATGCAACATTGTAACTTTTATCATATTTCACAAACTGTAGATTCGTCACTTTTTGATTCATTTCAGAATAACACAACGTTGTGCATTTGCAATGTATGCATAAATTCACATCATAAAGCTTCAAAAGACCGAGCTTCATTATTTATTTTTCAGAATATGTATGAACAAAACAAAACAGCATCGATGCAAAATTTTAAAAAAAATTTCAATTTTGAAAAAAAGAAAGAGTCAGCTTATGACCTAGTTGAAAAAGAATGCATTTTTTCCATCTGTAAAAAAAAAAAACACATACTTTCACTGTGTACAATTTCAGAAGACTTGGCCTTATTATTTGCGAAAATATTTACGAACAAAGAATCGAGGCAAATTGTATGATGTTTTATCTCTATCTGTTAACATTTGGAAGACTAATACACAAAGCTGCACATCTGCAATGAACATTTTTACTGTGTAAAGTTTCAAAAGATCATCAACAGACTTTCGGACGATAATTTTCATGGATTGTGACAAAGCGCCGATTCACTCATTAGGCCAATTTAATAAGCGCTACGACGCTGCACGCATGCAAAGAGGCTCGATGCAAAACTGTAATTTTTTATCGTTTTTTTTTTTTTTTTGACAAAGTGTCCATTTCTTATTTTTTTGCCGTTCCACATAATACTACTTACGACATCTGCAATATATATATATTTTCCACAGTGTGAAGTTTCTAAACAACAGGCTGATAGATTCTTAGAATTTGTCTCGACAAAAGTCAAAGAATAATGTAACAAAGTTTATGAATTTTTGATAACTGCCGATCTGTCAATGTTCCACCCTTTTTAAAAACAACAGGAAAATGCGCATCTGCAATGTATGTGTTTGTACTGTGCGAAGTTTGAGAAGGCGGTGCCCCATAATTTCTGTGAACCTGTCCGGATAAATCTTCAATTCTCCATGCGAAAGGTGTAAATGTTTGTCCATCAAATGTGGAGGTGCATTTAAAAGTGAAAGACTTGCGGGCATCCTATACATGCAAATAGCACACGTAAATTACCAAGTACTTTTCTTCTCGTTCTGGGTCAAAACACGGCAGTCCCGTTAAACACTCCATTATGATCTACAAAGTAAAATAATTTTTCGGTAAAATATCTACTCAAAATGTCAATAACTGGCATAATCAATATAACATATTTTCCTATCATGTGAATCTGATGCTCTATAAAAAATTAATAGGCTTTATAACGCCTGTGCTTAATCCATACTTGGTATGGAGTCACAATTATACGCATTATGTTTAATATTGTTTGTTTTGCTATTAAATGCCAAAACATTCGTTCTTACCACGCCAAAGGCATAGTTGTCGAGACCTGATGACACAACTGATTCGTAATATTCCGGAGCCATATACCCGTACGTTCCCGTCACAATAGACGTGTCTGAAATTTAACAAGCTGTTCAATATCCACTCGAATCATGAGAAGGGAGATTTAACTTCAGTAAAACTGACAGTGACCATGAAAATATGCATACAATTATTTTGAACATAGCGATTACAGCTGCTTCTCTCTGTAGTAGACAACAGTTTAGGTACTTTGATTCATAAATTATTAACTACATTCCCATACACACTAAAGAAGCCAATAGCTCCTGGAAACAAGACACAAGAAGACATTCGTTGTGTGCATGCTTAGGACTAAAGATTGAACATGTACACTGAAGAAAATATAATATATACCATTTCTATTTGTTGACAGAAGTGGATCGACAGTGACAGGAAAAGAGCAATTTTGCGACCCCGATCAAGAACGCAAGTGCTTTCTTTAAACATTAACAAATCCTCACAAAGGTTTGTGTTATGATAAACACACGTCCTAATGATCGTGGGATAAAATAAACTTTACACACAAAAAATTAAAAGGAAAATGCGAATGTGGATTGATGTCAGCAACAGCTACATCGGTAATTCCCGAGAGCTGCAGACACATCCGAATATATCTAAACATGATTTTAAATCAAAAGTCATGAATAAGATATAATGTCAGTAGGGTGCTGCGATTCGCACCGTGATCGAAAACCGACGGCGGTTCTTCGGTTCGGTTCGGTTAAAAAAACGAAAAAGAACAACCGTGGTATTTTCGTTTTTTTTTTTTTGCTTGGTAGTTTTTCACTGATAGTAGACAGCTATGAAATAAAGTACAATATCTCGGCATGTTGACACGTTGCTCTTTTTAAAGAAAAATATGAACATATGTCAATTTATCACTTGACATTTCAATGTGAACTGTTTCTTTAGCGGCAGTAGCGTTACATTTTCTAACTGTAATTCAAGATTTATAGCTTCTTATATTATGTGTAAAGGTGTTTTGTTAATGACGTTATATTTAAGAAACTGTGTAAATGTTCTCAAGTTAGAACGAAACTGTAATGACTGCTATGTGATATACTTACTCTGAAGTGAGGGCAAAATTGCAATGATTGTTATAGGATACACTTTAACTTAATTTTAAGTTCGGTGACGTGAAATATTACGTATATTGATTGTTATTTGAGATATTTATGCTCAATCGTTTGACTTTTTAAATATTTTTAAACTTTTGCACGGGCGCAGGTATCGACACGTTAAATGCTTCTTGCATATCTACAAATGATTGGGAATATTTTACCATGGGCAAAGCAGCAGTATTCGCCTCCGTGTTTCTGATATAGATTACACAAAAATCATATCGACAGACAGACAGGTGGACGGACAAACCAGAATATTATAGTCCCAGCTTCGAGCTATGCCACGGCCGGGGACTAATAAAATCATTATTAGGTATATGGGGAGACCTGTTTTAGGCGCTTCGTCCCCGAATAAATATTAAAGGATTGATGCCTTATTTTAAAAACAAGTTTGTCCAAGGATAAAGTCCCAGCTTACGAAAAGCAATAAAACCAATTCCAGCGTGCATGAGCAAGGGAATTTTCCTGAAAAATTGGGCTTCAAAAGATGAGACGGCAAAGAGCTAGCCCAATAATTAATTTAGCACCGGACCAGAACATAGACCGATAAATGCATACAAAGATTTCTTTCCCAGAAAAATGGGAAACAGATTTTTTGTATCTCTGGTAGACTGGATAGTCTGCCATAGATACCTTCAAACAACGCTCGCATTTCGGACCAGTGCGCACATTTATGTAACTTGCCTTGATGCGCGGTTCTTATTCAGACAAGTGCGCATATTTATTTAATTTTGCGTAGATGCGCGGTTCCCATTTTGGAACAGTGCACATGTTTATTTAACTTGCGTTGATGTGCGGTTCGCATTTCTGACGAGCGCCCATGTTTTTTTTACCTTTTGTGGAAGTGCGGTTCTTATTTCGGATCAGTGCGCACGTTTATTTACCTTGTGTTGATGTGCGGTTCTTATTTCGGATCAATGCGCATCTTTATTTACATTGTGTTGATGTGCGGTTCTTATTTCGGATCAGTACGCATGTTTATTTACCTTGTGTTGATGTGCGGTTCTTATTTCGGATCAGTGCGCATGTTTATTCACCTTGTGTTGATGTGCGGTACTTATTTCGGACAGCCCAAGTTTTCTTAGGTTGCCTTGATACGCGGTTCGCATTCCGGACCAGTTTGCATGTTTATTTAACTTGCGTTGATGCACGGTGCTTATTTTGGACGTGTGCCTATGTTTATTTAACTTGCGTTGGTGCGCGGTTTGCATTTTGGACCAGTGTGCATGTTTATTTAACTTGCGTTGATGAGCAGTTCGAATTTCGGATCATTACGCATGTTTATTTAACTTGCGTTAATGCGCATTTCGAATTTCGGACCAGTGCGCATGTTTATTTAACTTGCGTTGATGCGCAGTGCTTATTTTGGACCACTGCAAATGTTTATTTAACTTGCGTTGGAGCGTGGTTCGCATTTCGAACCACTGCGCATGTTTATTTAACTTGCGTTGATGCGCGGTTCGAATTTCGGAGAAGTGCGTATGTTTATTTAACTTGCGTTGATGCGCGGTGCTTATTTTAGACCAGTGCAAATGTTTATTTAACTTGCATGGCGCGTAGTTCGCATTTCGAACCACTGCGTATCTTTATTTAACGTGCGTCGATGCGCGGTTCTTATTTCAGGCTAATGCGCATATTTCTTTGACTTGAGTTGATGCGCGGTTCTCATTCTGGACCAGTGCGCATGTTTATTAAAGTTGCGTTGATGCGCAGATCTTATTTTAAATAGTGCGCATGTTATTTAAGTTGCTTTAATTGGCAGTTCGCATTTCGAAAAAGTGCGCATGTTTATTTAACTTGCGTTGATGCAAGGTGCTTATTTTGGTCCGGTGTGCTTGCTTATTTAGCTTGTGTTGCTGTGCGGTTCGTATTTCGGACCAGCGCGCATGTTTTTTTTTAACTTGTGTTGATGCGTGGTTCGCATTTTGGACCATTGCGCATATTTATTTAACTTGTGTTGATGATCGGTACTTATTTTGGACCGGTGCAAATGTTTATTTAACTTATGCTTATGTACGGTTCGCAATTCGGACCAGTGTGCATGTTTATTTAATTTGCGTTGATATCCGGTTCGCATTTCGGACCAGTATACCTGTTTCTTTAGGTTGCGTTGATGCGCAGTTCGCATTTTGGGACAAGTGAGCAAGTTTATTTAACTTGCGTTGACGCGCGATTTGCGTTTCGGACCAGAACGCATGTTTATTTAAGTCCCGTCGATGCCCGACTCTTATGTCTATTCAACTTGCGTCGATTCATGGTTCTTTCTTCGGACCACTGCGCATGTTTATTTAACTTGCGTTGATGCGCGGTTCTCATTTCAGACCACTGCGCATGTCTATTCAACTAGCGTCGATGCGTGGTTCTTTTTTTCGGACAAGTGCGCATGTTTGTTTAACTTGCGTTGATGTGCGGTGCTTATTTTTGACCAGATCGCATGTTTATTTAACTTCCGTTGATGCGCGGTTCGCATTTCAGGCCATTGCCCATGTTTATTTAACTTCTGTTGATGCGTGGTTCTCATTTCAGACCAGTGCACATATTTATTTAACTTGCTTTGATGCGCGGTTCGCATTTCGGACCACTGCGCATGTTTATTTAATTTGCTTCGATGTGCGGTTCGCATTTCGGACCAGTGCGCATGTTTCTTTAGGCTGCGTTGATGCGCGGTTCGCATTTCAGACCACTGCGCATGTCTATTCAACCCACATCGAAGCGTAGTTCTTTTTTTCGGACCAGTGCGCATGTTTATTTAACCTGCGTTGATGCGCGGTGCTTATTTTTGACCAGTTCGCATCTTTATTTATCTTCCGTCGATGCGCAATTCACATTTCGGACCAATGCGCATGTTTATTTAACTTACATCGATGCGGAGTACTTAATTTGGACTATTGCGAATTTTTCTTTAACTTGCGTCGATGTGCGGTTGTTAAATCTGACTACTGCGCAAGTTCATTTAACTTGCGTTTATGCGCTGTAGGAGGAGATTCATTGAATTTTTTTTTCAAAAATTCCGAAAAAAATTCAAAAGTTTTCCAATTCACTCAAAAAGCACAACCCGTATGCATGACCCCCTAGAGACGGCTCATATCGAAAATAAATGAAATCTGATAAAAACTGTAGGAGGAAATGCATTTTGAATTTTTTTCTTCAAAAATTCTCTCATCGACTTAAAAAGACAGGCCATATTCACGACACCCTAAGCATGCCTCAGCCCCAAAATAAAAAATTGCCGATAAACTAAAAAGCACAAGCCGTTTGCACTCACCAAAAATAAATGACATCGAATCAAAATTGTAGGTGTAGGTGCATTTTGAATTATTTTCTAAATTTTTGATTAAAAAATTCCCCAAAAATACAAACTAAAAAAGCACAAGCCGTATGCACGACCGCTTAGGAAATCCTCACACCAAAAATAAATGACATCGAATCAAAATTGTAGGAGTAGATGCATTTTTTCAAAATTTTTGCTTAAAAAAATCCCCAAAGATACAAAAATTGTCCGATCGACTAAAAAAGCACAAGCCGTGTGCAGGACCCTTTTGGGGTGCCTCATACCAAAAATAAACGACATCGGGTCAAAAATGTAGGAGGAGATACATTTTTAATTTTTTTCTTTAAAAATTCGCCAAAAATTAAAAAAATCACCCGATCGACTAGAAAAGCACAAGCCGTATGCACGACCCCTTAGGGATGCCTCACACCAAAAATAAATGACATCGGATCAAAATTGTAGGAGGAGATGCATTTTGAAACAAAGTTTACAGCGAACTAACTAACTAACTAACTAACTAACTAACTAACTAACTAACTAACTATCTAAATAACTAACTAACTAACTAACGGACGCCATCCGCAGACCGATAGGAATACCCCAGCTTACGTGTAACGTAAGCTGGGCTAAAAACACTAGTTTCAAGTTTCTCAATTTGAGCGTTATAACTGTTATAAACTGTTATTTTTGTTGCAAATCACATTGCTAAAAGACATTATTGGCTGGTATACGGTAAATATATTTAGCGAAATACAAATATTGTACCACTTCAGCAAATTTTAGCTATTTTATGCAAAATCGTACCGAAACAAAACCGAACCGAACCGATAGGATTTCAAGTGGTTAAAAAAATTTTAAGGCTTTTTTAAGGGCTCCGATTTTTTAAGTATTTTTTCTGAACAGAAGCTCAATATATACTTCAATTATGGTCTGGTAGACACAAATAATGATATTAAAGACCAAATAAGGGGTTTTTGTGTAAAGGCTCTAAAAACTAGCGAACTGGGGATACTTATTTTTAACTCCATGCTCTACGCTACTTTCAGAGTTCTAATATGCACAAAATTCTGCACATATTCAACAAAATTACTAATACTGTTTATTTCGATTAGTAATTCTTATTTTGATTTTTTTGTGGGCAAATATTTGCAATTGAGATGCAATTTTATATTTTCGGTCATTAAATTTTTCAAATTCTTCCCTGACCATCCTCTGCTGGTTAGTAGACAAAAGTTGGAGCTCGTGTGCATATTGACTTATTTGTCATCTCTCGATGGAGCAAACTACCCTCTTGTTTGCTCCATCGAGATTTTTCTATGTGTTTGGATCGTTCTTGTAAAGAGCTAATTTCATAATCTATTTCGCGATTCTTTTAACTTCGTGACTTAAGCCGCTCCTCAGAATCTTGCTTGTATTTTTGCAGTTATGTCGCTTTCTTCTTTTTCTTCTTCTTTCTTTTCTGTCTCTTCGCGCTTCATCTTTGCCATATCCGCCAAATCTCTTTGATATAGAGTATGGGCAACTCGGCATTGGGCTATCTTTTCTCTTGTGATCGGGACTGATCCTAGCTGCCTTCAGGCCGATTTAACCGCGTTTTTTGTCAGTCTTATGCCAGTGAGTTTTTTCACACAGCTTGGCACGGTCCTTAGTGAGGACTTTCTTATTTTCTGAAAGAGACCGCTCACTGTCCGCATTTTCCTGAGAAACTGACAGGGCCGGTGTTCCGTGCTGAGAAACATCCGTGACGAGAAACGTCAACGGGAAAGGGGCTTTGCAAGCAAAAAGGGGTAGGATATTTGCGAGCACTTCTCTTTTCTCAACAGCTCTTGACGTTTTTTTTTTTGGGAATGGGGTTGTGTTTAAACACCACACTAGGGGCTTTCAAGCATTTGTTTGGTTTTAATATCTTATGTTTAAGAAGTCAGTAAATGAATTGGCTTGCATTTAAACCTAATAAATATTACAAGATGCATTAATTAACTTAGGTAATTCACTTAAACGGGGGAAGACGAACAAGTTTAATCCAAATTCTCAAAAACAATTGTATTTCCTTTGCATCCCAGATCTCAGTGAATTTTTGACACCCTGTGCAGGCTTGCAATAGATTAAAGCCAATGGGATTATCTTTAATTCAAAGCTGGATTACTGAAATATTGAACAACAAATTTAGCGATGATTCTTAATCTCTTATCCGTCTAGCCTAACTTAAAGCCGTTTAAATCCCATCTACCGTTTTTATCTCGATGCACTGCAAGATGTTTTTCTATCACAAGACATTTTTTTCATGTATCATATGTTTAATTTCAAATTATCAGTTATTTATTCATTAATTGCTAGACCAATGGATCGTATCTTCAGGTGGTTGAAAATTTGTGAAGCTTTCAATTGCATAGTTATTGTTCAATAACATATGACGAGAAAAGGATTTTATTTCCCTGGTCCAGTTCCCTTTAAACTACACCCGCTAGCTTCTTAGCAAACACTATTATTTGCTGACTTGGTCGGCCAAGTAGTTGGCTAGAGGATTACTAATGAGATTAAGTTATGTTTCCAAGCACGGTGATCTCTCAGAACGGCCCAGTGCGTTCCAGAAAACGGGGGCTGTTTCTCGTCACGGGCATGTTTCTCAGCACGGAACACCGGCTTAACCATATCAGGAAGTATCTTGAATCTCTGAGCTCCCATTGATGTCTTTAACTCTAAAACACGTCCTCAGTACATGTTCACTCGGTCCAAACTTTCCCCAGTCGCCTGACATTTCTAGAAACTGGTACACGAGCCATTCATCTACTACAAACACCACATCCTCTGGCTGGATACACGGCAAGGACATAGCAACAACTTTTATCTTATTCACACTGTTTGGGTTGCACTTATTTTCTGGCTGAAGGCATGAATGGGCTTTCAGTAGAGAATTCGGAAATGGTAATTTTTCTTGGAAGATAGCTTACTGATGCGGCATAAAACCTCGCATGCCCTCTAAACACTCCTTTCTTTGTGACGTCGGACGATTCTACAAAATCCCCCTGCAAGGTAGCCCTACATCCAGTTGCTCTCATGAGCATACGAAGCATTTCAACCAAAGATGTATATGAAACATGCACTAATGGCCCTTCCGTCTGAAACAGTCAAGAAATCATCATATAATGGTTTGACTGTTTCGAGAAAAGTCATTTCAATCAACAAAGCTTTTTTTAATTTGTTCAGCTCTTCTCCCAAATCTTTGTAGCGCTTGGTTGAGGTAGCATTCTTGTCATTTTTTTGAGAAATTCAATAAAATACTTCTTGAGAGCGGGAAATGGTTCGCGGATATTTTGAAGTGTCGGCAACTGTGTCAACCAGCATGAATCGACATGCCTGAGAAACTTCAACTTCTCCCGGTTCTCATCATCTTGGATAGGCTTGAAATCTTCTACACGGACTGGAATTATGTGAAACCACGAATAGATTGCTATCGCAAAGTCAAAAGGTTTCGATCCAGATTTTTCGTTTCCTTTTTGGAATGCATTGTGCACGGCATGTATAAAACACAATCCGACATCAACTAATTATTTGGAGCCAGCATTTTTAACCACTTCATCTAGCTTGTTCTGAATGCTTATATTAAAACGGCCAAAACGGGGAATGTATGTATCGTACTCTGGTGCACACTGCTCCATAGGAAGAGGTACTTTGCCACGACACCTACTCTTTATGATAATTGAAAAAAAAAACTACAACTCACATATGAATACCTGAATCTACACAATAAAGCATAAAAATACTAGAGGTGACTCCAAATAACGAGCCAAAATATTACTGGAGTGGAAACTACAAAGAGCACTCTCAATATACGCCTATATGATACATTTTGAAGATCTTCACAAGATAATTTAAAAAAAGGGGTTTTCAGCTCAAAATAAAAAGGCTTTTTAAGGGTTTTTTTAATGTTTAAGGGCTGGTGAAAAATAAGGATTTTAAGAGTTTTTCGTTGGTTCCTTGAAAGCCTGAACCGAATTACTGAAGTGTACCGAACCGAACCGTGGGAAGGTCGTACCGTCACGCTCCTAAATATGGGGGAGTGTCTCCCACGCTTGTAGTAAACTTGTGATTTTTAGTTTCAAACAAAATTAAGTAAACACATAGAAATGTGTGTGAGACAGCCTCAAAATCTATTTAACAATCAGAATATTTTCTTTATTATGTCAACAAAGAATTTCTTCTTACGAGTAAAGGTATTTCCCGGGGTTTTCGGTCCTTCTCTCAAGGTTCCAAAATCTCCTATTTTTGACACCAAGTCGTGAGACAGCAGCACATTGGCACTTCAAAAGACACAAGATTGAAACAATATCAGTTTTGAAGATTTTCCGATGAAACAGAAGTATTGCAGTTAAAAGATCTACTTCAAGGTGAAGCACACGAAATACAACAGAACATCAAATTATGTTAGTGACTGCTTCCGATTTCAATTAGTCTGTCAACCAAAATTACTCCGCCTTATTTTGATTTTGATTGGTTGTGTGTTTACAAAACCACACTGAAATAACGCACCTTTTAATATCCCTGTGTATTTTATTTTGATTGTGTATGTAATTTATTCCTTCAGCGGTTCCTCGCAATATGGAAAGTCTTTCGGCAATACTCAGTGGTCCTGCAGTACTCTTTCAACATACAAACACACAATGCACCTATTTTTATACACTGTGCAGTGGATGAATAAACTACTGATAAATCGAACATCACAGAAATCGAAACTTTTTTATTCTTACATCATTTTAGGTTGCAGACTATATAAAAAAACTTCTTTTCTTGCCTTAGAAATAGAAAAACATGAAAAAATGAACATAGAAATCAATTAAAAAAGTTAATATTTCCACAGGTTATTCAAAACTGAACTACCGACATTTTAATAAACAGCCAAATATAAATTTAGTTTTCCAATATTTTTATTTTCCTTTCGCCAAAAAGGTGGAGCTGACATTATTCAGCTTATGTTCGCCCTTTTTTATAAGAAAACTATAGATGTTCCGATCGGAGCACGAATGCCCCGCCTGGCGGATAGTCAGTGACATAATCTTAGTTTGAGGGATGTGAGTCTTCTTGAAGAAAGAATGAATCAGCACGGACTTAGTAACGAGCACCTAACTGCAGTAAAATTGCCTACAGGGTTCGTGCGGAATTTTCCAGGTCAATTTCCAGGAGTTTCTAGGAGATTTCATTAGTTTTCCAGATTTCAACAAGAATGTCCAGGGACATTTTGACCAGCTGATATGTAGTCAATCAAGTATCAAGACTTGTGTAGACGCCAAAAAGTAGTAGTCACAGTTTAAAAACCGGTTACTGAAGTTTTTCAAAGACTGTCATTTGCTCAGTCTCCTGTGCATCTAAACAAAGTAAATTCAAACAGCCCTAAAGTTTGACTACACCTAAAAATGAAAGCAATCAGACTAAAATTACTATCTGAACTTTTTGAAAACCAAACGGCGGCATGAGGCAAATTGTTGGAAGTGCGCAAATAAATGTTACAGAAAACAGTACATAAAGAACAATATTCTAAAAGATCTAATAAATCTACTCAAACTCTAGCTGGCAACGCAATTTGGAGATGCCTCGGATTACCAAAAACAGTAATTTTCAAGAAAGGCATACCTAGAGAACATTCCTACAAAATTTAAAAGGAATCCAATCAACATTGCGGAAGAAGCATTTTCAAAATTGGACGCCAATAATATAGGCAATTTTGGGCGCATCGCCAAAAAAAGCAATTTTTCAAGGGAGGCCTAGACAGAAAACATTCGCACAAAATTTAAATAAAAACTATTGAAAATTGTGGCAGAAGCATTTTGAAAGTTAGCATTCACAAAATTTCAAATGCCCCCCCCCCCCCCCATTTGATCAATTTTTATCGGATTGCCAAAATAACTCATTTTTCAAGAGAAGCCTACCTTACCTGGAGAACAATCGTACAAAAATTTGAACGGAGTCTGATTAAAACTGAAGGATAAGAAGCATTTTACACACGTACATACAGACGACAGTTGCCTCTCTATTGATGTGATAAGACCAGCCCGACGAAGTCGGCTGGTCTAAAAAGGGAAAAAAATAGTATAAAGTATAATTGTTTGATATATTAATGAGCATCCATAAATATATGCGCATAGAAATGCGGGATGTGCTTGAACCAAGGCGTAAACTAAGTCATAAGCAAATTGGAGGGTGTCACAAATGTGCGTATGGGGCAGCGGGTGAAATGTTAAAAGGCTGCACATGTAATTTATGTATGGTTCTTTGATATATAACTGTGGATGTATCCGTGCAGCATTATATGACTTGAATAAGGGCCATGGCATATCATTTAACTTCTCCAACTAGACCCCGATATATCTTGTAACCTAACTTACTCTTCCCCATAATCATGCTTTCCCATGCAGACCTCCTCCCAACGTCCTTAGTTAATCCCTTCAGAATCAACCCTAAGATACCGTGCACACATTACAAACAGAGAGGCAAATCAGGCCAGGATAGAAATCTCCCAATGTGAAATAAAGAAATAAGCTTTACTTCAGCTTAAGTATCAACCAAGATATAAAAGTTATAACATTATTAAATACTGCCCACTTTTTAACACATACTTTCTGTTATGAATAAGCGATAGTGAAAAATATTTATATGTTAACATCGTGAACAGACAAATATTATTTCTTGTTTATGGCATCATTTGCCAGTACAAATTTATCATACAACTGTATTGTGACAAAAAGTCAGTAGTCGGAAAATATTTTAAGCCAAAAATCTCTGTAGATCGTGTAGGCGAACATAAACTATACACAAGGCCAGTGATCAAAGCATCACCTCCCACCTTGTGTGAGTAATGTGAGAACGGCCTAAATGTGTCACAAACATAATGGACATGGAAATATTTATCTTAGTTACCAGAAGTTCATATGAAAGTGTCTACGATCTACCGAACTCTGATAAATAGGACAAATGGAAAATCATCCTATCTTTATATAATTATATCAAAATCTGGATATGCATATGAATATAAAAGTAAATTAATTATGATTTCCATTTCCAGGAGTTTTCCAGCAGGAGTCTTGATGAAATTCCAGGAGTTTTCCAGGAGGTTTTGTGACGATTTCCAATTTAAAGGAGATTTCCACGTTTTCCAGGATGCGCACGAACCCTGTGCCTAAGTTCAAAGGCCAATTTCGACCGAATAAACGCCTCGTCAGACAAAAGGACCACGTCCTGCACAACTTCAATATATTAGGAACAACATCCCAAAGACAAAAAAGTTGCCGGCCCAATAGCTACGCTACAGTGCGATGAACAAAACTTGGTACCTAAAGCGTAACGTACACACAGACAGACGGACGGACGGACAAACGCACAAGTCAAACACTATATTCCCCGCTGACATTTGTCATGCGGGGCATAAAAATGAAGCATTATTGATTTATCTGGCATTTGAATTATCGGTAGTCTACTCCAGATAGCCCACCAAAAAATATCCGATTTCTTATTTGTTTCAAAATTTTTTATTTTAAATAACACAGTGTGTCAAAATTACAAAATAAGTGCAGCCCAACAACATTGAGCTGGCCTAATTTGTCATAAACATGAGAAATCACCTCAGCAGCAAGCCGGTCTTCAAGAGAACCTCCGGGCATAAATTCATAAACTAAGCAAGGATTTGGCCCATCTATGC
Organism: Protula sp. h YS-2021; assembly: GCA_949752745.1. Classification (NCBI taxonomy): domain Eukaryota; kingdom Metazoa; phylum Annelida; class Polychaeta; order Sabellida; family Serpulidae; genus Protula; species Protula sp. h YS-2021. The sequence goes on along the minus strand of OX457027.1, from coordinate 47,789,036 downwards.
AATATCCAAAGAGCGTCAAGATATTTACGTGGTCCAGGCTGAAAGATAAGGTACACACACATTACTTGTTTGTGATATTTTTCGAGCCAATCTCGTTTTGCCATGAGAGAGGTCGTTCCTTGGATCTCTGAAATCATCGGAAAAATTTGAGCCGGAAAATAGGTGATATTTTCGGCGCAATGCGCCCAAAATAATGAGTTAGTTAGCTAAATGATTTGTTTAACCACACGACCGACCCTTAGCGGGTTACATTGTGTCAGAACATGTCAGTAATCAGTGACTAGAAGACAATGCTACAAGTTAAAATCAAAGTAAGCTAAAACCATGTAAATTCTACAATCATAAAGTAAACAACGACTAGAAATACTGATACAGGTTGATTTCTTTTAAAAATTGTATAAATTTGCAAGGTTCTACTTCATCAAAGAGCTGCCTCAAGGAGTCAGCTCTGAAATGACGTGAGCGGGCGTCTTGGAAATCGGCACAGTCTATTAATGTAATTATGTTTAACGGTATAAGGTTCCTGACAGCCGACACAGTCGGGTGCCGGCTCGCCCCTTAAAAGGTATTTGTGGGTGATATATGTATGTCCTATTCTTGGTCTATGATAAACCATTTCATCTCACACACTGTTAAGTGGCGGGGGTTTTTGTCCCACTAAAGGGTTTGTTTGATACAGCTTGTTGTTTGTTTGTTCCATATTTCTTGCCACAATCTTTTTGTGTATCTTGTGATGTGATATTTAAAATCGGAGGCTGATATGAGCATATCGATACAATTATCATTTAGAGCCTCTTTCGCGGCTTTGTCGGCTATCTCGTTTCCTCGGATACCCACGTGACTTGGAACCCAGCAGAACACTATGTCTTTGCCAGCTTTGGTTGCCTCGTCATACCTTTCCAGAGGGTCAAGGATAAGTGGGTTTGATATTTATAGGTTTTCCATTGATTGCAGGACGGACATACAGTCCACGCATAACATAAACTTTTTGCACCGGCTGATCTTCACTATCTGGATAGCGAGATGTAGAGCTTTAATTTCGGCTGAGAAGACAGAGGAACCATTTGGAAGTCTTGTTTTCAAGGTGTTATTTTCAGTGACAACGGAAGCAGCCAATTTGTCGTCGAGCTTTGAGCCGTCCGTGTAGACTAAATGGTAGTCTTTAAATTCCTCCTTGAGCTCTGTGAAATAGAAAGGGGCTAGTTGTTTCCTTTGCATAGACCGAGAGGTTCTTTAGTACCACAGGTTTGGTGAGTTTCCACTGTGGTACTTTTGGTACTCTGTATTTTGCAATTGACTCTATGGTGATGTCAGCATTATCAAGGTGAGGCTGAACCCTTGCTCCAAATGGAGGTATTACGGTAGGGCCTCTTTCATGGAAGCGAGAAAAATATGATCCAAAGACTGAGTTGTAGGTGTTATTCTTCTTATTTGCATAAAGCTTTGTTGTGTACTGCATAGCGAGCTTAACTCGACGAATGTTAAGAGGCTGCTCATTTGCCTCCACATGGAGGCTTTCTGCCGGTGATGTTCTAAAAGCATTTAGACACAGTCGTAAACCTTGATTTTGTATCGGGTCTAGCATTTTCAGGTATGAAGGTTTTGCTGATCCATAGACAATACTGCCATAGTCTAATCTAGACCGTATCAAGGCTAGGTAAAGCATAAGTTTTGTATCCCGATCAGCGCCCCAATCATGGGCCGATATTGCTCTTAGGAGATTGGGTGCTTTTTGACATTTTTGTTTGAGTTCTTTCATGTGTGGGACAAAGCTTAGCTTGGAGTCAAAAACTAAACCCAGAAATTTGTTTTCTTTAACAACAGGTATTTGAATGCCAGAAATGTATAGAATGGGATCGTCGTGTAGTTTGCTTTTATTGCAGAAATGCATTCAGACTGTTTTAGTTTGTGAGAATTTAAAACCGTTTTGGTTAGCCCATGTTTGTAGTGAGTGTATGTTCTGCTGCAAGCGCCGCTGTATTAGGTTCATATTCTTGCCTCTGTAAGATATTGCGAAATCGTCAACAAAGAATGAGCTGCCTATCCCCTGCTTTATGTTATGTCGGATGCTATTTATCTTTATCAGGAACAGAAGAACGGAAAGGATGGATCCCTGGGGGAAACCTTCCTCTTGTTCGAAGTAGTCTGAGAACACGGCCCCAAGGCGGACCCATTTTACAAGGTTTGTTTGTTTGTTTGTATTGTTCTTTAGATCCCTTTCAACTGCTATGGTCATATCGGGACCCCCCTGCCACATTATACTGAAATGGGGCATTCCAGCCCTCCTTCTAACCCTTACATGTGGAGTGCCTCACAGGGTAGCAAGGAGGAGTTCCAATTTTAAAGTCTTAGGTATGACCCGACCGGGGTTTGAACCCACGATCTTCCAGTCTCGAGGCGGACACTCTAACCACTAGGCCACCGAGGCTGGTCGTTTTACAAGGTGATCCAGGGTATTTCTTTGTTTTCTAAAGCCGTTCTGTATATCGGCAACCAAATTATTGCTTCCCGTACGAAGAAGTAACCGATATTCCACCCATAAATTACCCATATTATTGCCGTAAAATGAAGTTTATGGCTTATTTAGACCCAGACACGTAAATTAGACCAATAATCCGGGTCAAAATTTCAAAGTTTTGGGTCAAAATTATCACCCATAATTTTAAACCCATAATCCGGGTCATACTTGCATTTTTTTTACCTATAATATTGAACTTAACGTTTTTTTTCTGAATTAAAGTAACTTGACAAAAAATAAATAAATAGAATCATGAGTATAGTTAGATATGGTCGTGAATAATGAATATCCCCAGATAACATTTTTCAGCATAATTTAAGCTAAAGGCCGAACTCATTCATTTTGTTATTATTATGTATTGCTTCCAATCGTCGGGCTGTTGCTCGAAATGGAAATTTTAAGAATTCTTGCAACCCCCCCCCCCCCACACCCTCCCCGCCTCTTTTTCTTTTCTTTATTACTACTATTTACAACCATAGCAAGTAAGAAGTCGTCGTGGCCGAGTGGTTAACGCGGTTGACTGGAAATCTGAAGATTTACGGTTCGAATCCCACCAACACCCGTATTTTTTTCTAAAGGACAGCTGAAATATCATCTGAAATTCTGGTGTTAGATTTTGGGTTATTTTTATGGCCATAACGGGAACATTATGGGTCTTAACTAATTTCACTCATATTTTGGGTCTTGACTTGAAATTCTGGTATTAAATTCGGGTCATTATTATGGCCATAACGGGACATTATGTGCCATAATAGTGGGAGAAAATACAGTCATAGTCTGGGTCACAATATGGGTCTGTTTTTTCGTACGGGTTTCTAGATACCAGGTGAGTCTGTCAGCTATCATACGTTCAAATATTTTACAGAGTGAACTAGTTGAGGAGATTGGTGTGTAATTATGTGGGTTTGTGGGGTCTTTGTTTGGTTTTGGTACTGGTATGATAATAGCTTCTCTCCATATTTCTGGAAAGTTGCCAGATTTGATTGATTGATTGATTTGTTTAACGACACCGGCAACCCGTTAGGGTCATATTGTGTCGGTTCTGTTGCTATAGGAAGACTCAGTTGAAACTAAAATCAATTAAAATAGACATAACAAGTAGTGTATATTCTAGAACCAACTAAATTCAATTTAAAACTTACTGTACAAGTGTATTTCTTTCAGAAAAGAAATAATTTTACTTGGTGCTACCTTTGTAAAAAGGTCTTTCATGGAATTCGCACTGTAGTAGCGTGAACGAATGTTCTGAAAATCTGCACAATTGAGTAGAATATGTTTTACAGTCAAACGTTCTTGACAACCAATACATTCTGGCGGCGGATTTCCAGGCTTGGTTAAATAGGCCCAATAGTATTTCCAAGGTTTCATTTGGCAAGTGTTTAAGGGTTTGGTAGTGTATGTCATCTGAGCCAGCAGCGGAATTGTGAGATTTGTTTAAAGCCTGTCGGAGTTCACTCAGTGAGAAATCGCAGTTGTAGGATTCACTATTGTCCGAGTGAAAGTTTATGTTGTTTCGTTCTTCAAGTGCCTTATACCGTCTTAAGTCTTCGTTATAGTGTTTAGAGGAAGAGTTATGTTCAAATATTTCTCCCAGGACGTCAGATATTTCCCTTCTTCCCGTTACAGTGGTATTGTTAGTTTGTAAATGGCTCACAGGGCCTAGAGAGCTTCCTAACCATGTCCTATGTTTTCTTTAATGAAGTTTTCCCGTTTAGCTTGGAAACAAACTCCTCCCATGAGCGTTTCCTACTTTGTTTTACAGTCTTGCGGGCGATGGCATTGAGTCTTTTATATTCCATTCTTCTAATGGTGTCCGGATGATTGATGAACTGTTTTAATGCTTGTTTTCGAACAGCTATTGACCGTTTGCATTCATCGTTGAACCAGATTTTGAGTAGACTTGTGCGAGACCCGGATATTTTCGGGATAGTCTTTTCCATTATTGATTGTATCAAAGCGGTGAATAGTAGAATAGGGTCATTATCACTTTCAAGGTGTTCTCGTGTAATTGACTGATGGGCTAATTCTTGGAATTGTAGCCAATTTGCTTTGTTAAAATTCCACTTGTCTACTCTTTCTTGTCGTTGTGGAATGGTGTGTTTAATTAAAATTGGAAAATGATCGCTTCCATGTAGATCGTCTATAACGTTCCAGCTAAAATCCAGGTACAAGTTAGCAGAGGATAAACAGAGGTCGATAGAGGTTTTTGAACCAGTACCCATATGAAAATATGTAGGTGTTTTGTCATTGAGTAGAGACAGGCTGTGATGGTTTAGTAGGTTTTCTATGATCTTTCCTTTTTGGTCTGTTGTGTGGTTGCCCCACATTGTACTATGAGCGTTGAAATCACCAACCAATAGTATGGGTTTTGGCAGTTGGTTTATGAAATTCGTGTGGTTGTGGTTTTGAAGGTGGTGGCACGTAGATGTTGCACACAGTGATTGCTTTGTTCAAGGTAGCCCTGACGGCATGGGCCTGTAGGGTGGTATTTAGATTTATTTCGCTTTGGGGTATATCTTTTCGAACAAACGTTGCAATTCCTCCGGAGGCTTTGTTGCTAACGTGGTCTTTGTTGTAGGGGATATATCCCTTCAGCGTTGGTCGATTATTGGTTTTAGAGAAGGTTTCTTGTAGGCAAATTATTGCTGGGTCATTTTGGGATATGACTGTTAAAATTTCGTGATGGTTGGTCCAAAAACCTCGTATATTCTACTGAATTATTGCCATATGGTCTTATTTCATTATGCCTAGGGGTCTTTGTATTCCGACACTAGGTCTTGAAATTTGTTCTTTTTATGGCCACTTTCCTTTGTTGTTTTGGAGGAGAGGGGTTCTGACGGTGTATGCTATCTTCTTCTTCCATTACTGGAGAGAACCTATTCCCTACCTCGCTGGTTAAAGAGGAGCGCAACCTTTCCTTTGCTTGTTTGGCTCTCTCTTTAAGGTTGGCCTTTACCTCCTTGGGTGAGTTAGATGGAGGACTTGTTGTTTGTTGTGGTGTTGGTGGGGAGGGGGTGGGGCCTGCGGCCGCCGCTGCACTGTTCCTCTTCGATGGTGGTGAGCTTAGGACTCTTGAACTTTTTGCACACTGCTGATTGGGAGTAGTCACTTTTGGTCTTGCACCACCTTGTGCTTGAGAGCCTGTAGCTGGAGTACGGGCTCGATCAATTTTGTCACCTTGGTGCTTTGTGGTGGTATGTTGCGAGTTTTCTGGGCTATCAACCATGTCACCAACGTTTGGCAAGCCGTCTCCCGTGATATCGGTTTTACTGCGTTCGCGTAACTTTTAGTTCCAGGTGAGGGTTGCGTTGCCAGTATTCGGGCCTGCTGGTATGTGACCGACTGTTGGTATTTAATTTCTTGTACCTTTTTCTCCAACTTCAACGCGGGCAGTCTCTAGAGGACGCCGCGTGGTTTCCTTCGTAATTTGTGCATTTTGTGGTGGCAGCGGTACAGATGTCGTGAACGTGTCTTTCCTCTCCACACTTGGCGCACCTTGGTTGATTAGCTCTACATTTAGTTTTGGTGTGGCCGAATCTCTAGCAGTGGTAACACTGGGTTGGGTATGTAGGTGGTGGTCCGCAGGTTTAGGTAGCCTATTTTTACTGTACTTGGCACTGTTGCTTTGCAGAAGGTAAGGACAACAGTGCCCTTTTGGCCGAGAAATCGGGCTTCTATAACACCCTGTGATTTCAGTTCTCTGACGAGTTCTTCTATGCAACAAAATTTGAGGTCCGGGTGGGCGACTACTCCTCTCGAAGTGTTCAACGTGCGGTTCGGTGTGCACTGTACAGGGACATTCACGAACATCGTGAGTTCAAGCAGGACTTTGCTGTGTCGTCATTCGTATATATGTACTAATAGGTCGCCCGATCGAAGTAGCTTTACCGTGAACCGCGTACCGACAATACCGTTACGCCCCTTTTCGATTGCGAATGGGGAGAGCTTAAGACGCCCGTCTCTTGGCGTTATGATAAGGTATTCCGGGAAGGGTGTCGGCGGTGACTCTATTTCTATATGCGCTCGTTTTGCGGGTGTCCTCGTTCCACTTCATTTATTTGATTCACCTTGATTTATTTCCATAAAAATTAAATAGCTTTCTTCCAGGTCTGCCGGCCCCTGGCCCTACTCTGACCAACCTTTTCGCAGCGGGATTAACAAGCCCGGGGCTAGGACACCTGGAATACTCTACTACATGACGGCGACGTCCATAGCCAGTCATGCCTCGATTGACCCTACAGCCGCAGTGTGGTTAACCTATACGACCAGCCGTTATTGATCGTGACGGGCCAGTTCACGACCGCCCTTCTTGGGCCGAAGAGAAGGACCAAAGGCATGTATTGGCAAACAAGTTCCTTAGCAGAATATGTATTTGAAAGGCCTGCGTAAGGGTCAAGAGGCCTCAATACCCAGGTAACCGCTCTCCTACTAAGGGATGCAAAATAATGAGAGAAGTGAGCAATGTTAAGCTGGGGGTTCTAAAGGAGCTGTAATCCCCCGAAAGCTCTACACTTTTAGACGCTCAGAGATGCGATTTTAAGCATATCATTTCGAGATTTATTAGATACAGAAAAAGTCATTAAATTGTCAGTGCAATCTTACAATATGTATAATAGCTGTATGAAATTTCAAATTGCTGTGAAAAGGTACACAGACATTAATTGTTTATGGGATTTTTATGAGCCAATTTCGTTTTGCCATAGCAGGGCTTGTTCTCGGGCTCCTCGAAATCGACAGAAATTTTGAGCCCGAAAATTTGTGATACTTTCGGCGCGAAGCGTCAAAAATAGCGAGAGAAGTGAACAAAATTAGGCTGGGGGTTCTAAGGACGCTGTAAGACCCCCTAAAGCTCTACAATTTTAGACGCTAAGGCGGAAAGACGGAGGGACTTACGAGCAAGTCAAATAAAGTTCGTTTGTTTGTTTGTTTGGTGTTTAACGTCCCGTTCACCAACTATGATGTATATTGGGAAGCACTTGCCAAAGGAACAAGTTGGAAGAAAAGAAGAATGAAGAAATAGTAAAAGAAGGGTTAGAAAGAAAGAAATTCCGATTAGTCGCTTCCTGTGCCATGCACGTAAAAGTGCCCGGATCTGGTGGCAATACGGAGTGATGCAATGCCAATGGTCGCCAGGGGAGGCTATGCACGTTCCAACCAGCAGTGATTTCAGACCGACTGCTTGAATGCATGTCCTGGAAGCCGAAGTTTCATATGGTGCTGGTGGGAACAGGCAATCCAACGGTGACGTGGTACCCGCAACTACCTAGATGGATGGGTGGGCCACCAGCACAAATTCCAGGCGGAGGACTTGTAACAGCCGCACTGGAATCACTGCCATGTGCAATCGGAGGAAATAAACCTCCGAATTTGGCCGCTGGATGAGAGGAAAAGGGTTCTCGAGCGAACCTGCAGAGTTAATGCAAATACCCACGCGCGGTCTACCAAGACGGTATCTGGCTCTCAATGGGAACACAAGCAAACCGACCCAGCAGCAGATACGGCGCCGCTAATGATCGACTTTCTCATATATCTGTACGATATACACAAAGTCGGGATTCGCACCATAGAGTGCTACACAGCCGCTCTAGGGGCGACCTTGCGCAACGCATCAGTGTTGTGTTAGGGTTGTGTCAGCCTCAGGGTTGTGTTAGATTACTGCCAGAGCGATGTGTTAAGATGCAAGGACATGGTGATCTAAGGGAACTCACGTTAAAATTCGCCTTTCTACTTGCCTTATAGGGACGGGGAAGAGGAGAGAGATTCACGCTCGGGGCGTAAACTTTTTATTTTATTCGACACACTGTCGTGCTATTTTGAAGCCAAGGGCAGATTTCCTGGGGAAAACGTACATCATAACACTTGTCAAATGCGCATTCTCGGAGGTATTCCTCAAAGCACTGTGTAAGAAAGACGCAAGTGTCGGGGGAAATCAGCGAGAACTTGCTGTACCCCGTGGTATCATTGAGCAAGTACGTGGAGGCAATCAGGTCGGCGCGACGGAAATGGCTGCAAATCCCGCCCATGCCCCACGTTACCAGAGGTATCGGAAAAGCCAGTGTCCATATACCTGCGCAAGACCTCGCTTGCTGCTCAAGTTTAAGAGCTGAAGGAACTAAATGTCCACCCCAAAGAGATCAGCCAAGTGACATGCTCACTTAAAGCCACCAAGGGGGGCGACATTTGACGAGATCCCCAGAGCGGGTGCTGGCAATCACCCATTAGTTTCATTAAATTCTATCTCCGGGACTTGACCAGAGATTCAATCGCTAATCTTTGCCATTTACCGTCCACTGCTGCCGAATCAGCCTTGTAGAATTGCTAATGTTAAACACGCGAATACTTATGCTATTCCTTGTTGTAGGATGCAGTCAAGAGGTGGCGCCAAAGCATCACACCCTGGCAAGGGAACAGGTAAACACAAACAGCAGTGAACAGCCCCACACCCCATTGTTCAGAGACCAAGACAAAAGGGGGACATAGTGCAATATGGGACGCTAACGACCCATCACGCCAGCAGTGAAATGTGTCACGTCGGTATGCCGGTGTGAGATCGTATTTTCACCCCCATAGTATTTTCACCGGGGGGGGGGGGGGGGGTTAAAAATACTATAAGAGGATTTTTACTCTCCCCCCCCCCCCCTCCTTATAGAATTTTCACCCCCTATATGTACTTCAGTTGCATGATGTTTTTATTGGCCGTGCATGGTTTCCAACTTGTTTTTGAATATTTTAACTAAAAATTATTTCATGTATGCTGTTTTGAGGAGTTTCTTAATGGTGTTAAAATATGTAGAAATACGACGTTTATATTTTACTCACCCTACAACTACAATTTACATTTAATTCAAATGACTTTCACTCCTCTTCTAATCTTCTGCAAAATCAGTATCAATGCCAATTTATCTTTACATAATGAAATCACAAGTCGATTTAATTGCGACTGAATTACAAACAACAATTGATTGCAATTCAGCGAAATTGCATCTTATCACGGGTTGAACACAATTAATCTTAGTATAATGAAATCATAAGCAGACTGATCTCACTTCAGTCAATTCGATCAATGACATCCAAAGTCCTTTTATCTCACTTAATTAAAATTCAACTGAACTTCATTAAACACCATGGCCAATATGGGGGTGAAATTTCGATGAGGGGGGGGGGGGGGGGGGGGTGAACATTCGATAACCAAATTTCTATCGAATTTTAACTGGGGTGAAACTACGATATCGAATTTTCACCGGGGGTAAGAAATCCATGGAGGTGAAAATACTATGCCACACCGACATAGTAAACTAAAAATAAGGTTAGTGACGTCATAGTCCACGGGAGCGAACTTTAATGTGGAAGTTGCATGTGCTGCTTTGAGTAGCCTTGTAAGATAGGAATATTGACTGAGAAGGGTAGAGAAACAATAAAACGCACCGTAATGTTTGTTTGTTAGCCGAGCGTACGCCAATGAGGCGGCGACACCCGCAACCTGGGCTGGGGAGACCAGGAAGGGGCGCTGCACCCACAGCACAGGGGTGGAGGCGTAGGAATCGTGGAGACCACAGCACGGGTTGTTGTGCAGGCATCAGTGATCGTCACTCTGTAACGAGAGCTTTAGGAGCAACGGGCGGGTAGATCGGCGGTTGTCACATGTGCAGCTGGTCAAATAAGCAGTATTTAAGTGGTTTTAAGACTCTGATCGTATACAATCACGGACACTTTAGAATGAAAGGGGGAACGCTCCGCCATGCTTCCCAGAAATACCCAGTCCACTTGAGTAATCTCTTTTCTAGCGTCAGTAAGAACCAACGACAGCTGTAAGTCATTTGTAAGAACAAAATTTTTATCCACTTAAAGCAGACTTCTGTCTTTTATGAATGTTGTAGAAGTATATCTGGATCGAACCAACGGAACTACAGTAGGTCCCATTTAAGCCGAGATCGGCTAAACCGACTGGTCGGTTAAACTGAAAGGATTTCGAGTTTCCGATGTTTTTTTTTCCGCTTCCTTTCTAAACATTCGGCTTAACTGGTAATCAGTTAAACCGAGGTGATCTTCCATCCAAAAAAATTTTTAATTTAATTTTTTTTCACAAATCCATGCTTCTAGTCAGTTAAATAACACATCACTCAAGCGCATACAATGCCAGTTACTCCGACATGAATATTACTGGTATGTACTCACTCCTGTCATCCACTCAGGAGTACCATTTGCCATATGCGAAATGCAATTACAAACTTCAACAGGATTTGTTACTCACTCCGGAGTGCTATCTGTCATATTTGAATTAAATTAACACATGAAGCCACACGCAATGCAGTTGTCCACTGTTTCACAATAACATCAAACAGGATTTGTTTTGTTTCTATGATGCGGATTCCCTGTCATCGTTAGATTTTAAATCCAAGGGAACTGTATAAAAAGGTAGGTAAAATCAGAACTAACCATAAATTGCGATATGGCAACAAAGAGAAAACACGCAGGTTATAGTCTGGATCTAAAATACAAAGTGATTCTAGAAGTCGAAAAGGGTGTGAAATCAAAATCGAAAATTGCTAATGACTTTCAAATTCCGGCAAACCCGCTCAGTACTTGGCTAAGTCAGAAAGATAAATGACATTATCAATCGTTAGAACAAAACAGAGCTACACAGGCTAAGTAAAAAACTATTCGTGACTTTTTCAAAAAAAAAAAAAACAAAAAAACAAAAAACAAAAAAACTGCCGACACTTAATTAGGCACGTGAGAATCGTTTCTGGACGTTTAGGTAAATTGCAGTTCAAAGGTTAACTGTTTATTGGAGTAAAGAGCAATTGAGAATAGAATATTAGATTTAGTGCATTTCATGTAGTTGTTAACACTTCTCTGGTCTTGTTTATTAAATAAAAAAGTATAATTTTTTTCTGTTGTTGTCTTGTTAAAACATTGACATTGAGAAAAGCATTGATTTAAACACATAGATTATGAAAAAAGAAACAACATGCGACTCACACACTGACTCACGATTTCTAGAACACTGACCGAAATGCAAAAGATCAGATAAACCCAAGATGGGTTAAACCGAAATGTTTTTCGCGGTCCCGTCCACTTCGGCTTAAACGGGTCCCACTGTACTAGCCGTCACCACCCCCCCCCCCCCCCCTACCTCTGGGCCCCACGACCTGGGGTGAGGATTCAAAGTGACATCTTGGGAATGAAATAGTGAGTCACGAGCGAGGGGGGGGGGGCAGTTTGCGAAATTCTTTCAAGAATCGGAGCCTTGTCACTAAGTTCGCGAATTCCAGCGACAGATGAGAGAATATACAGATAATACTCCAGTACATGCAAATTTATGACGTTTTCATTGAAATGGTAGGACGTTTTTATGTTTTGAAAAAAAAAAACAAGCATGTCCATGGACATTGCGACCAGGCAAGAGCTAGTAAATCACCTATCAATGGGCTCGCATGGACGCCAAAGAGTGGTTGTCATATTGATAAACCCGGTTTCTGAAAATTCGTACTAATTTATGATCCGGTCAGGAATCCGGTCACATTGTGGGAGAAGAAGCGTTTTGAAAATTAGCTACTAAATATTTTTAAATGCCCCCCATTAAGCCAATTTTTGGCGGATCGTCAGAATAGTAACTTTTCAAAAGAGGATCGCCCAATGAACATTTATGAAATATTTGAAATCAATCCCGATTAAAATCATGAAATAAGGGCTTTGAAAGTTTGCCAAAGAAAAATGCCCCTCCCCATTTGGCCAGTTTTTGGTGGATCACCAGAAACGTAACATTTCAAGAGATGGCAGGCTAGTGAACATTTATGCAACATTTGAGGGCACTCCGATCAAAATTTTGGAAGAAAACAAGTGTGCCCAAGGACAAAGTCCTAGCTTACGAAAAGCGATAAGACCAATTCCAGCATGCATGCATGCACGAAAAAATTGGGCTTCAAAAGACGAGATGGCATAGAGCTAGCTAGATAATGAATTTAGCAACAGAAGCTAACATAGACCGGCAAATACATACAAAGATTTGTTTCCGAGAAAAAAGGGGAAACAGATCTTGTGTATCTCTGGTAGACTGGATAGTTGCCCGAAATACCTTCGAACAACGTATCGAAATTGTATCCACACATGTGTACTGTTGGTTGGACATAAGCAATTATTTCAACAGCACGCATGTTTGTTTAGCTTGCGTTGATGCGTGGTTCGGACCACTGCGCATGTTTATTTAATTTCCGCCGATGAGCGGTTCGCATTTCGAACCCGTGCGCATGTTTATTTAACTTGCATCCACGCGCGGTACACATTTCGGATATTTATTCAACTTCCGTTGATGAGGTTCGCATTTCAGACCAGTGCGCATGTTTATTTAGCTTGCCTTGATGTGAGGCTCACATTTGGGACCATTCCGTATGTTTATTTCACTTGTGTTGATGCGCGTTTCTTATTTTAGACCAGTGCGCATGTTTATTTAACTTGCGTTGATGCGTGGTTAGCATTTCGGACCAATGCGAATGTTTATTTAATTTGCGTTGATGCACGTTTCACATTTCGGACCAGAGCGCAGATTAACTTAACTTGAGTCGATGCGCGGTTTGCATTTCTGATAAGTGTGCATATTTACTTCGCTTGCGTCAAAACGCCGTTCGCATTTCGAACCGGTGCGCAGCTCGCGACAAACAAAGCGGAGCAGTCTGGAAAGCGAATCGGGAGAGTAACAACGACTGTGTCCTGTGTTAGAAACTGGTCAAATGCACTCTAATTAATTACTGAGCGCTGAAATGTTTTGGACTGGACGCAAGTAATTAGCATCCATTTTGTATACTTTGTGTACTTTGATTGCTTGATCTGGACACCAGTTATAACATCTAGTTTGCACCTATATTTGTTATGAGATGTGGACTAAATGACCAGTTTAATACGTTACATTGAAAGAAGTGGTGTTTATTCTCAAAATATTACTAAAACATCGGTAAAATCACGAACAACAAAATGAATGAAGCAATCTCACACTCAGTTTCAAATTTAGCAAGAAAAAATTCGGATGAAATGTATTTTGTCATCATTTTCGGATGAAATGTCGTAGGATGAAATGTAAGGATCCCTTCATTTACGTGTTATTCTTCAGTGCAATGTGAACCAAAAGACGGTTAGAACACATCGTAAGAGCCAAACTGCATCAATCAACGGCTTCATTATTTTGAACTAAAATGTTTCAAGGATGTAAGTATGATCGATATTCTTAAGGACGCTGTAATTGCCACTGTAATAAGCAACAGCACAAGTTTAATTATGATACGCAGATATATATATATATATCGTATATATATATATATATATATATATATATATATATATATATATATATATATATATATATATATATATATATATATATATATATATATCGTAATGACATCATATGCCATACTGGTTCGTTCAACTGGCAGAGTTACCAAGAAACGATCCCACTGTAATTTCATCAAACGCCTTCATTAACAACGTAGCACGTGTCGGAGCTTAACAGGACCGTACGAACTACCCATGGAATAACAGATCAAGTTAAGAGTCGATCCGACTTTTCGTTTTCGAGAAATCTTGCACAAAACATTTTGCTAACAGACACACACACGCATACACATGGAAATATAAACCTTATATATCTCCCCTCAGTCAGGAGAGACATAACTGACCTTTACACTAATAGCTATATGTTTAAAAAAGCCCTTTCCTGTAATTTTCCCGCCCAATCACATATTGTTTACTTCGAGGATATCGCGATGTTTAACAGTTCACAATAAAAGTGTTAAACAAATTGAAATGGGAACTACAAAAAAATCAAAGAATCAAAAGTCACTTACTTTGATAAAGCCTGAATTTCTGTTTCAAACTGCCTCTTGTATGAACTGACATTGTCCGGTTTAACATTTCTGAAAATCTTCACAGCAAATACGTAGCCTTGTGACTGACCTGCAACAAATCAAATAACGTAATAAAAAAGACGGATCTATAAATAAAATTAAATAAAACCTAGCCTTTTGCAAATCATTAAAGAACGCAGTAATACTTTTAGAAGATCAACGATGTCAGCTGCACTTGCTAACCGTTTTTCGAGATAATAGTCAACTTCCGGTTTTTGACCTTGATCGGGACCAAAAAGGTCAAGGTCACCGAGGAAACCCTTAGGTAACGTTGTTAATAAAGGGTCGAAATGCGCTCAAAATCGCTCTTTCTCTAACCCTTTTCGAGATAAGATGACCTCCCGTTAACGACACGAGGTCACGTGACCTTTGACCTTAGGATTATAGGTTACCCCTTAATGAGTACGGTTTATATGTTCAAACTGGGATTTGAATACTTTTTATGGCCACTTTTCATGGTTAATGGGCGCTTTGAAAAATATTTTTACCTCACTTTGACCTTGACCTTTGAGGTCAATTTGACCTTGACCTTTGAGACAAAAAAAATCTGCGGTTTAACCTAGAGTTTGTCACCCACTATACGTGTGCCAAATTTCATCTCCCTCTGTAAAAAACTGTAGGAGGAGTTTTCTGGAAACCATCCAAATGGGAAAAAAGATAAGAACAAGAATGTCCAGGGATATTGTGACCAGCCGAGATCTAGTGAATTTATGAATAAGCTTGTCTGGTTGCCAAAAGTGGTAGTCACATTGTACAAGTTTGTCCAAGGACAAAGCCCCAGCTTACGAAAAGGGATGACGAAATCCAGTGTGCATGTACAAGGGAATTTCCCTCAAAAATTGTGCTTCAAAAGACGAGATGGCAATGAGCTAGCTAAATAATTAATTTAGCAACGGACCCGAACAGACCGATAAATACATGCAAAGATTTGTTTCCCAGAAAAATAACTTTGAACAACGTCTCGAAAGTGCATCCACACTCGTGTACTGTTGACATGTACTGTCGGACATACACAATTAGTTCAAGCAGTTAATGTTTTGGTATGTATTATTTTGCGGGGTTTGCATTTCCGACCAGTGCGCATTTCGGAAAAATGCGCATGTTTATTTAACTTGTCGTTATGCTCTGTTCGCATTTCGGACCAGTGCGCATGTTTATTTAGCTTGCGTTGATGTGCGGTTCGCAAGCGATCCAGTGCTCATGTTTATTTAATACGCATTGCTACGCATGTGTACTTAACTTACGTTGATACGTGGCTTGCATTTCAGACCAGTGAGCATGTTTATTCATCTTACGTTGATAAGCCGTTGGCATTTCGGACTACTGCGCATGTTTGTTTAGCTTATGTTGATGCGCGTTTGACTTTTCGGACCAGTGCGCATGTTCATTTAACTTGCATTGATGAGCTGTTCTTCTTTTAGAGCAGTGCGCATGTTTATTTAACTTGCGTCGATGCGCAGTTCGCATTTCGGAATAATGAGCATGTATATTCAACTTCCGTTGATGAGTGATTCGCAATTTGGACAAGTGCGCATATTTATTTAGCATGCGTTGATGCGCTGTTCACATGTCAAACCACTGCGCATGTTTATTTAACTTGCGTTGATCGGTGTTTCTTATTTTAGACCAGTTCGCATGTTAATTTAACTGGCGTTGATAAGCGGTTCGCATTTCGGACCAGTGAGCATGTTTATTCAACTTACGTTGATAAGCCGTTCGCATTTTGGACTAGTGCGCATGTTTGTTTAGCTTGTGTTGATGGGCGTTTGACTTTTCGGACTAATGCGCAAGTTAATAATTTAACTTGCGTTGATGCGCGGTTATTGTTTCGGACCACTACGCATGTTTATTTAACTTGCATTCACGCGCGGTTTGCATTTGTGACCAGTGCGCACATTTATTTAATTTGCGTCGATGTGCGGTTCGATTTCGAACCAATGCGCATGTTTACCAAACTTGTGTCGATGTGCGGTCCGTATTCCTGACTAATGCGCATGTTTATTCAACTTACAAGTTTTGGCGCATCGCCCAAAAAATTATTTTTCAAGACGGGCCTAACTAGAGAAGAATCGTACAAAATTGGCAAGTAATTCAATCAAAATTGTGGGAGAAAAAGCATTTTCAAAATTAAACGCTAAAAAAATTAAAAATTTAACCCTCATATGGCCAATTTTTGGCGGATCGGCAAAATGAGTAATTTTTCAAAAAAAAGTACTCCTTAGATAATAATCGTACAAAATTTGAACGAAATCTTATCAAAATTGTGGGAGAATAAGCATTTTGAAAATTGGCAACCACATTGGCAGCCAAAAAGAGTAATTTTTCGAGAGAGGTCTACCTAGAGAACAACTGTCCAAAATTGGAATGGAATCCGATCAAAATTGTGGGAGAAGAAGTAATTTGAACATGAGACACTAAAAAATTAAAAACTATCTCCCATTTGGCCAATTTTTGGCGCATCGCCAGAATGAGTAATCTTTGAAAAGAGGCCTATCTAGGAAATATTCGTGCCAAATTTGAAGAAAATCTGATCAAAATTGTGGGAGAAGAAGCATTTTGAAAATTGGCAACCACAAAATAACAAATGTCTCCAATTTGGCCAATTTTTGAAGCATCGCCATAAAAAGGTAATTTTTCAAGCGAGGTCTACCTGAAGAACAACTGTCCATAATTGAAAAGGAATCGATCAAAATTGTGGGAGAAGAAGCAATTTGAAAATTTGACACCAAAAAAAATAAAAAATGTCCCCCATTTGGCCAATTTTTGGCGGATCGCCAAAATGAGTAATTTTTCGAAAGAGGCCTACCTAGGAAATATTCGTGCAAAATTTGAACAAAATGTGATCAAAATTGTGGGAGAAGAAGCATTTTGAAAATTGGCAACCGAAAAATTTAAAATGTCGATCTTTTTAGCTAATTTTTGCCGGATCGCCAAAACAAAAATAATTTTTAAAGAGAGGCCTACCTAGAGAACATTCCTGTAAAATTTGAGAGGAATCCGATCAAAACTGAAGGAGAAGAAGCATTTTAAGTAAAAGTTTAAACACGTAGACACGTACATCCATACATACAGACGACGGATATCCCTCTATTGAGATGATAAGACCAGCCCGACTTACAAACTTATACCCAGATGCAAACAGAGTTTACAAGTGGATATTAGAGCCCCGACACCATGTAGTATACACAGGGTTCGTACACATACTTGACTTAAAAAAATAAGCACTTCTAAACAATTTTTCACCAAAACTAAGCACCTTCTAAGCACTTTTCGCTTAAAAAACTAAGCACTTTCTAAGCCCTTATATATATATATATATATATATATGCGGCCTCCCTTCAATCTATATGTATGTATATACTATTTTAAAGGTGCCATTTCAGAAACCTATTTTTATTTATCTCTTTTGAAATGGACTTATACTTTCGAAATTAAGGGCGATTCTACAGCGATTTCAGGAAGCATTTAGTCAAACTATACAACCTTTTTGAGTACAGAAAGCAAATAGTTTCATAAGAACTTGACTAAAAAATACGATTTGATTCCAATATGACCCTTTTAATCTTTATTGAATTTATTGAAATAACAGAACATTTTACATAATAAACATTCTAGACACGAATCATCTGGAAAATAAAACTTTTTGATTAGAATCAAATTTCAGGAACTATAAAAAATTAAGCATAAGATACGATTTTACCATGGCAAACACACCATCAATAACTACTTTTAATTACTTTTATCCCGTGCCCTATCTAATCTCAGTAACATTACACTCAGTGATTAATTATTTACGACATTTTATGCCACTAGAGAAATTGTCTTCATAAGTAGACAGGTAGGCGTTTTAGCACAACAAAAAGAACTCAACTCACATCCATCTTTAAAAATAACAGAGTTTAAAACTGAAAAAGCAAAATACTTGAACTATCTTAGATAGTGATCGAGTCCGGTCTCAACTACGCAAAACTATAAACTTTAAGCAAATCCACAAATCTGCAGACGGACTAGTTCTAAGTTCTTTGCTATGTTTTAATACCTCTTATTTTCACATTTTATACATTTTATCACAATGATTACAGCGTACCCAAAAAACAGCTTTCGGCGTCACCTGAACAATAAAAATAACCCACGACTCTTCGCAATATATGAATAAAAATAAACTTGTCAATACCAAATAAATATAGCAGTAAATTATACATTTGAGATGCAAACTTACACACTTTAGCGAAACAAAACTAAAGATTACAGTTAAACGAGTGCAATTACCCAAGAAAAGAATTTCTACTTAGTTTATCGTTTCTTCATCTACAAATCAATGCATTCAAATTTCAAGCAAATTCTAAGTGATAATATCAAACGCTCAACCATGTCGAATAGAACTACAATTTTCAAACCGCAAAAAGTAGATAAATGCATAAAAATAGAACTGATTCTGGAGAAACAAAAGACACTTAATAATCAGAGTACACCCACTATGTCAATATCAAACGAGAGATCAATACTTGAGAGAGATCAAATACTACTTATCATCACAAAAATCGTAAAAAAGTACGATAGTTTCAAAAGTCACAATTCTTTGTGTGTGAACACTTTACGGAAATTTCGTCTCTGAAATGAAATGGAATCTTTAAGTTCCTCCATCTTCTTTGATATTTTTTTTCAATAAGCCGTGCCTCCTGAAGCTTTTGATTATTTAATCGCCTGAGGCTGTTTGACTCAGCAACCATGCGTTGCATTTGACTCCTTTTGCAATTTCTGCCTTGCCTAGAAGGTTCTCTGTCGATCTTCGCAAACCTTCAGCGTCACTCTCCAATCTTGCTTTTTTCTCTTTGTGTGCCCCTATGTCCTGTTCGATCGACTTTCTTTTCGACTGTTTTGCCTCAGCACATTTGAGTCTACGCTGATCTTCAAGATACTGGAAGTATCTGTCTCGAGCACTGTTGCACATATAAATCATCGTCTTTGTTATATCGACGTTCAAACAACCGCCACTTGCTCTAGTATGACCTAAAACAGTTCTCTGCGTAACAAACGATTTTTCACATAAATTGGTTACCGCAACTTCTTTATTCACCGAAAAGCCTCTCTCCATGGTGGCCTATCCATGTGAGAGCATAAGGACAATTTTCACAACATGCCACAACTGCTCATTCGCTTTCGATTCTATGTCTTTCTTGAGAAAACAGTCCAATCTATCATTGGTGTTATCGAATTTCCTGAACTCCTCGGTACATCTCGAAACGACAACATCAATGACATTGTCAAATTGGGTCTTCGCTTTTTCACAATCCTCACCGCTTAATTTTCTTGCATCGTCTAAGATGCTGAGAACTTCAACGAATTCTTGACGGCAAACTTCAGGCCTAGAAGCCAATTCTTTCGGACTCAAGGCACATAGCACTTTTCACGAGTTTATATTTCACAGTAGATTTTGACTGAAGTTTTGCATCTTTTGCAGACCCGATTTCATTTGCGTACGACATTCTAGAGCATCACGTTCACTTATCTTCTTTTTCCTGTTTGAAAGCTTTCTCAGCTGTGAAGCCGATGTCCACTTTATCTGCCGGGACCATAGAGTCATCGTCAGGTTTCATTGAGGCTAAAAGTCTCTGATTTCTGTTTTCAAGACCGGGTTTTTCACTTTTGACGGAGGCTAAAAAAGGCAACATGGGTCTGTCGGTTTGAAATACCTCTAAAAGAGGCGTGACTTGACGGCCGATCGACAAAAACAGGTTTAGCTTAATCTCAGCCAGGGGATCACTCAGCCACTCTTTAACAGTTTTAAACGTCTTTGAGCTTGGTTTTGTGACCTTTTTGGCTTCAGCGGCATTTACGTAGGCCTTTAAATTTGGCAAAGTACTCAGCAGATTCTCAGAAACTGAAACATTCTCGAACCATCTGTGGCGACAGAATTTTCTAGGCAACACTGTTGAACCGGTAACCTCTGTATAATCGTCTCGTCGTGCAGTTAAATCATTGAATAACCAGAAGCTGTTTTCTAGGAACGTTTTCTTTTCCATTTGCCGATAAATGGAAGCTACCACGGCGCTTTCCATGCGAGCCGATTACCGGTAAAGATCAACATAGAGCATTGAATTATTTGACATAAACGGGATTTATTGTCCTACCGGCTGCTTTTAGGTTGTTACCGGCGGTTCTCAATGAAATGGAAATCACTGTAAAACGCGGCCAGTGTTATCAAACATCAGCAAGAAAACGAGTGAGACAATACCTTAAAAAATATCCTTTCATGATATTCCAACACATTTCCTTTATATCATGATATGTAATCTTTCGTTACTCGAAAAGGTTTACTTTTGCTTCCCCTCTTACTATGTAGGAGAATAGAATCCGATTAATATTTAAAGACAAGAGGCCTGAACAAGGTACTGTGAAAACAGGTTCTGGATAAGAAGATTACGAACGTAATGGACGGACAGACGGTTGGACATGAGGTATTCCCAGATTCTTTGCTACGATATAATGGCGGAAGGTAGTAACTGCCCATTTGAAATTAGAAAAGAACGTAAGTTCAATGTATAATATAATTCAGTTGCTATTGTTTTTTTAATTCAACTGATTTTTATTATTATTGTGTTAAAATGTTTCTTTTTGACACCCTCGAAGAAACACTGTGCCACCCAAACATCAAACGCACAGTAGCTTTAATAAGTCGCCTCTTACGAAATGCATAAAGCAAACGCAGTGGGCTTATTCTGTCATCCCCGGCCCACAGAGGGACACAAAGACAGGGTGCACAAAACAGGGTCCAAAAAACTATATTCTTTATTTATGAGTGTATGCATCCAAACGAACGACATGGTAAAATGAAATATGACCTTCACCATATCATTATGTATTCATACCAAAAAATAAGATAACTGAAAAATAAATAAATAAATAAATAAATAAATATATATATATATATATATATATATATATATATATATAGATATATATATATATATATATAAAATATATAAAAAATAAGAATAATTAATTAGAAAACCAAAAATAAGCACTTCCAAGCACTTCTTCATGAAAAATAAGCACTTCTAAGCAATTTTATTTTTTATTTCCAAAAATAAGCACTTCTAAGCACTTGTACGAACCCTGTATGTATAATTACAGGGCATGTAATGATTGATGAATCATATGCTGCTTATTTTAAGCAATAAAACACGGTTAGATTCCTTACCCTTGTAAACATTACAGGAACCTCCGCTGCCTATTTTGTTTGCTTTACTGAAGCACTGCGTGCACGTTTCAAGGTCACTGTATTTGAAAGTCTGGCATTTACCTGTGTTAACAGAAAGTCTCAGAATATGAAGAATGCGCCAAGAGCTATTTCTGCAATGACTCACTGCCAATGTTTTCACATCGGCCGTTAGATAACCTCTCATTGATTAAAATAGACATCTTCTTCATGAAAGCAAAGGATCACTTTTTTCATGGTTTTCAAGTTCGGGTTACATTTTTCTGAGAAACCCCAGGCTTAAAAATATGATATAATTATGAAATGTGTATACAGGGGCCCCTCGTTAATTCGTACTCCTCGGGACCAAGGGAAAAAGTACGAATTAACCGAGGGTACCAATTAACCGGGGGTCAATGTTTTGAATGGACAAAAACAACAATGAACCTTCAAGCCTTGCGCGTTTTCGAGCAGGCTTAACTTGGCTGGTTTCAACACCATTGATTATTTTATCCTTATTCTTTATCCATGAAACAAGTCTATTTTAGGTACCCAGTCATTACTTCAGTTCTGGTTTTTGAGCCACTCGTTATTTGCTTTAACACTTTGAACTTACGGTTCATTGTGTAATCATTGTGTTTTCGTTTTGATGCCTTTTTGCGAGTTGAAATGCTTAACCACTGATCACAATTTATATGCACGCTCCGGAGCACGAAGTCGAAGTGTCCACAGAAGACAAACGGCATCTTAAGCTGCCGCATAGTACGTGACAGACGATGCTCCGGATTAGTGGCCAGTGAAAACGCTGTGCACACTAAGACACTCTGTATATTGAGTAGACCATGTCAGTCATTACCCCTAAACCCCCATCATTAGTGCCCCACAATGCGCATTATGCAACCCCTTCATCTCGCTACACATGGTGCCTGAGTAACGTGTTGTTTTAACTGTGTGGCATGCCTAATCTGTATGGCTCTGCATTGATAAAAGACCGGAATAGAAAAAAATTGAGGGTAAATTTTGGGACGAATTATCCGAGTCCTCGTTAATTCGTACTTTTACATAGAAGTGAATGGGTCCCAAAATCGGGACCGACGGAATTGGTACGAATTAGCCGAGGGACCGAATTAACCGAGGACGAATTAACGAGGGGCCCCTGAGGGGCCCCTGAGAAACCCCAGGCTTAAAAATATGATATAATTATGAAATGTATATACGCGCGGTTCTCATTTCGGACCATTGTGCATGTTCATTTAACTTGTGTTGATGCGTGGTTCTCATTTCAGACCAGTGCACATGTTTCTTTGGATTAAGTTGATGCGCGGTTCTTTTTTTTCGGATCAGTGCGCATATTTAACTTGCGTTCATGCGCGGTGCTTATTTACGACCAGTGCAAATGTTTATTTAACTTGCGTTGGCGCGTGGTTCGCATTTCGAACCAATGCGCATGTTTATTTAACGTGCGTCGATAAGCGGTTCTTATTTCAGGCCAATACGCATATATCTTTGAGTTGATGCGCGGTTCTTATTCTGGACCAGTGCGCATGTTTATTTAAGTTGTACTGATGCGCGGTTCTTTTTTTAATAGTGCGCATCTTATTCAATTGCGTTAATGCGCAGTTTCGAACCAATGCGCATGTTTATTTAACGTGCGTTGATGCACGGTGCTAATTTTGGTCCAGTGTGCTTGCTTATTTAGCTTGTGTCGATGTGCGGTTGGCATTTAGGACCAGTGGGCATGCTTTTTTTAACTTGCGTTAATGGTCGGTTCCCATTTCTGACCAGTTTGTTTGTTTGTTTATCTTCCGTCGATGCGAGGTTCACATTTCGAACCAATGCGCATGTTTATTTAACTTGCGTTGATGTGCCGTTCGCATTTCGGACGACTGTGCATGTTTATTTAACTTGCTTCGATGTGCGGTTCTTATTCGGACCAGTGCGCATGTTTATTTAACTTGCGTTGATGCGCGGTGCTTATTTTGGGCTAGTTTGCATGTTTATTTCTCTTCCGTCGATGCGCGGTTCACATTTCGAACCAATGCGCATGTTTATTTAACCTGCATCGATGCGCGGTGCTTATTTTGGACCAGTGCGCATGTTCATGTAACTTGCGTCGATGCGCGGTTGTAAAATCGGACTACTGCGCAAGTTCATTTAACTTGCGTTTATGCTCTGTAGGAGGAGATTCATTTAATTTTTTTTTTCAAAAATTCCGAAAAAAATTCGAAAGTTTTCCAATTCACGCAAAATGCACAAGCAGTATGCATAACCCCCAGAAATGAAATCTGATTAAAACTGTAGGAAGAAATGCATTTTGAATTTTTCTTCAAAAATTCCCCAAAATTCCCTCATCGACTCAAAAAGCACAGGCTGTATTCATGACACCCTAGGCATGCCTCAGCCCCAAAATAAATGATGTCTGATCAAAACTGTTGGAGAAGATGCATTTTGAGGTATTTTCATCAAACACATGCCGTACGCCCGAACCACCTAGGGACTGCCTCATTCCAAAATAAATGAAATCGGATAGAAAATGTAGGAGGAAATGCATTTTGAAGTTTTTCTTCAAAAACTCCCCAAAAATACAAAAATTGCCCGATCGACTAAAAAAGCACAAGCCGTATGTACGACCCTTTAGGGGTGCCTCATACCAAAAATAAATCAAATCGGATAAAAAATGTAGGAGATACATTGTAAAAATTAATCAAAAATTCCCCAAAAATTCAAAAATCATCCGATCAACTAAAAAAGTCGTATGCACGACCACTTAGGGATGCATCACACAAAAAATAAAAGACATCGAATCAAAATTGTAGGAGTAGGTGCATTTTTAATTATTTTTGAAATTTTTGCTTAAAATATTCCCCAAAAAAATACAAAAATTATCCGATCGACTAAAAAACCACAATCCATATGCGTGACCCTTTAGTGGTGCCTCATACCAAAAATAAATCAAATCGGATAAAAAATGTAGGAGGAGATACGTTTTAAAATTTTTTCTTCAAAAATTCCCCAAAAATTCAAAAATCACCCGATCGACTAAAAAAGCACAAGCCGTATGCCGTATGACTCCTTAGGGATGCCTCATACCAAAAATAAATGGCATCGAATCAAAATTGTAGGAGGAGATTCATTTTGAACCAAAGTTTACTAAATAAACAACTAACCAACTAACTAACTAACGGACGCCACCCGCAAACCGATAGGAATACCCCAGCTTACGTGTAACGAAAGCTGGGCTAAAAATCCGCCATTTTGTCAATTTAAGTCCCATTCTCAAAATTTTTGGCCGTGTACAAAATTGGAAACGAATCCATCTATCAATGCGGCTTGTATGCGTGTGAGACTGCCGTATCTACACTAAGTCAGTGCCGATTTTCAAAAATCTGCGATTTTGTCAATTTTTTTCGGATCCGGAAAATTCTTGGTCACTGCAATGCGGAAGGGTCCAGAGAAGCGTGACAGACAGACGGAGAGACCGAAAAGATCAAAACCATATCCCTCCGTTCCACGGGGGATATTTGTGCCGAGTTTCAAATCGAACACAGGGTGTTAAACGAGATCACAGTAGAAGTTTGGTGGACAACTGCACAAAATATATGCTAACTGGCACAGGCACTGAATGTGCAACTCATACGCGCATAACACAGATTCTACCCTTATAGACTGCACACTTTCTCACCCCTTTTTACCGAACGCGGAGAAAGATTCCGAAACAACCCCTATGTTGTGGGAAACGCGGAGAACCTAATAAAATTACCTCCCTTTGTTAACGAAATTGGCACTCCGCGCGGACTGCGTCTGGCCTCAAAATGACCCCCTTCCTCCCCCGGGTGTGTCCATAGCTTTTTAAAATCAGCCCTAAACGGCTAGTGCAACGCTAAAAAAATATATCTGTTAACCAGTGCACAAAAGGTACATAACCTTGTTAGAACAAACGTGCTACTTGAAATCAGACATGAAGATCATATGCACGACGTTTTGGTGTTTAAACACCATTTGCTGAGTGATCTGATATTTTGGACTGAGACGGATCCTTTATCTTTTCTACGATATGGCGATGATAAAGTCGGGTTAGGATAACGATTTAGTGATGCAGTTTTTCACTTCTGCAGACTGCTTGGCGATGCTCTTATAAAGCAGCCAAGTAAACCACGGATTAAGCCTCAGGACAAGGACAAACCGTATCAATATTTCACACGGAAACGGCAATACCTGCGGGGACTTTACCCACGCGAACTTTACCCGCGGGGACTTTACCTGCGATAAGACTATACCCACGGGGACTTTACCTGCGGTGACCTTACAACACTTAGGAATTTACCCGCGGTAAGAAAGTGCCCGCATATGCAGAAAAATGAAATATTGAATAAGTTTGTGAAAATGAAATGTAGTATATTATTGAAGGTAAACGGTCATCTGCCCCCCCGGTCAACTGCCCCACAGTCAACTGCCCCCCTTTTTTTGCAACCCGGTCGACTGCCCTCCCCCCCACCCCTCCTGCAATTTGCCCTCGTTTTTAAGTGGAAAAAAATTCTTTAAAAAATTAGGCAATTGTGATGTCCCCATCTACTTCGTCTCTGAAACAATTGATCTTCATTGATCTATTCACCAATATTGATCTTAGAAGAGACTGATCCTTAAACTAATTGCAATTCTAATTGCAATTACTTTCCTATTGGTGAATTGCAATGTACCGAAGTGCAATACGTTCAATAAAATAGATATAATTTTATTTATTTTGTCTTTGTAAGTCAAGAACCCGAGAAAAAATAGTATATGGAGGGGGGCAAGCGACCCCCATCCGCTTTGAAGGGGGGGGGGGCAGTCGACCGGGTTGCAAAAAAAAGGGGGGGGGCAGATGACAGGGGGGAGGGCAGTTTACCGGGGGGCAAATGACCGGGATTCATTATTGAAACTTACTAGCCGATTAAATGGTGTTCTCAATTGTGTTCTCTCCTGTATGTGATTTTTTTTAATCAACCCGGATTATATTGGCACAATGGGGGAGGGGGGCTATATTTGCTGTCATGCAGTTTAACTGTAATCAAAGCATAATCCTAAATGTGTGATAGTTTTTAGATCAAAGAGCAGAAGAGTTCGGAGACTAGTTTTTTCACTCCGGCCTATAATGGATTATACGGGTGCAATCTGCAGAACCTGTTGGGTCAACATCTACGCTATTCAACTGCAATTAATATGTAATCCCTCTGTGATGGATTAAAGTCCAAACGATTTGAAACTGAGTTCGCTGATAAATTTCTGGCTCTAGCCTATGATGGGTTTTTGCCCAGAGTCGGTCCGATTTAGCGGGAGTAGATGGGCCATTTTGTTTAAATACAGGGCAAGCAATGGCATGAAATCAAACATTCCTGAAAATGGAATACCTGGCATCTACCAGAGGAAAACCAAAGACTTGGCTTGATGGTTATCTGTACGTGTGACTTCGTAATCTCGCAAAATAATCTGTGAACGAAGGCTGCTCCATTGGTTGCCCGTTGCATTGGTTGCATGTTGTAAGTTTCAAAAAAGTTTGTACAAGGACAAAGTCCCAGCTTACGAAAAGCAATAAGACCAATTCCAGCGTGCATGAACAAGGGAATTTTCCAGAAAAATTCGGCTTCAAAAGATGAGACGGCAAACAGCTAGCTCAATAATTAATTTAGCACCGGACCAGAACATAGACCGATAAATGCATACAAAGATTTCTTTCCCAGAAAAATGGGAAACAGATTTTTTGTATCTCTGGTAGACTGGATAGTCTGATAGAGATACCTTCAAACAACGCTCCCATTTCGGACCAGTGCGCATATTTATGTAACTTGCGTTGATGAGCAGTTCGAATTTCGGACCATTGCGCATGTTTATTTAACTTGCTCATTTCAGACTACTGCATATTTCAGACTACTGCTCATTTCAGACTACTGCACATGTCTATTCAACTTGCGACAAGTGCGCATGTTTGTTTAACTTGCGTTGATGTGTGGTGCTTATTTTGGACCGGAAAGCATGTTTATTTAACTTCCGTCGATGCGCGGTTCGCATTTCGGGCCATTGCCCATGTTAATTTAACTTTTGTTGATGCGTGGTTCTCATTTCAGACCAGTGCGCATGTTTCTTTGGGTTACGTTGATGCGCTGTTCTTTTTTCGGACCAGTGGTCATATTTATTTAACTTGCGTTGATGCGTGGTTCGCATTTCGGACCAGTGCGCATTTTTATTTAACTTGCCTCGATATGCGATTCGCATTTCGGACCACTGCGCATGTCTATTCAACTTGCGTCGATGCGTAGTTCTTTATTCGGACCAGTGCGCATGTTTATTTAATTTGCGTTGATGCGCGGTGCCTATTTTGGACCAGTTCGCATGTTTATTTAACTTGCGTCGATGCGCAGTGCTTAATTTGGACTACTGCGAATGTTCATTTAACTTGCGTTTATGCACTGTAGGAGATTCATTTGATTTGTTTTTCTCAAAAACTCCGAAAAAAAATTCATGTTTTCCAATTCACTCAAAAAACACAAGCCGTACGCATGACCCCCTGGAGACGACTCATATCAAAAATAAGTGAAATCTGAAACAAACTGTACGAGGAAATGCATTTTGATTTTTTTTCTTCAAAAATTCCCCCAAAATTCCCTGATCGACTCGAAAAGCACACGCCGTATTCACGACACCCTAAGCATGCCTCAACCCCCAAATAAATGCCTCAACCCCCAAATCAAAATTCCCAAGTCGAGTCAAATAGCACAAGCCGTATGCCCGACCCACCTAAGGATGTCTTATACCAAAAAAAAGAGAAATCGGTTCAAAATTGCAGGGTAAAATGCATTTTGAAGTTTTTTTTCTTCAAAAACTTCCTAAAAATACAAAAATTGTCCGATCGACTAAAATGCACAAGCCGTATGCACGACCCTTTAGAGTGCCTCTTACCAAAAAAAAAAAAAAAAAAAAAAAAAAAAAGACATCGGATCAAAAATGTAGGAGATACATTTTAAAATTTTTTCTTCAAAAATTCGCCAAAAATTCAAAAATTACCCGATCGACTAGAAAAGCACAAGCCGTATGCACGACCCCTTAGGAATGCCTCACACCAAAAATAAATGACATCGGATCAAAATTGTAGGAGGAGATGCATTTTGAAACAAGGTTTATTAAATAAACAACTAAATAACTAACTAACTAATGCACATGTTCAGATCAAGCTCTTCAAAAATCCTAATTTTCATGGTCGTAGGGCCCATAGTGTCAGAGAAGAAGAAGAAGACACAAAAAAATCGGAAAAACTGTCAAGAAGAAAAAAAGGACGAATTTTGCTCGCACAAATTCATATAACCCTTGCAAGCCAAAGGTTTGTCAAGTCTTAATAATAACTACTCAACATCATTTAGAATACTGGATATTTTACAGTGTGATAAGACACTGAATACGTTTACAGAATATATGTTTCAATTCCATGAAAAAAATACCTTTTCTCTCCAGATGTATTGATTTTAACAATAGACGCTGCAAAAAAGTTGGAAATTACATACACATACAGTGTAAGAGCGGTTAATATTATGGCCTATTCATGGATTATGACTAGGGCAGGGCTCGAAATTAACCATTTTTACCTTGGGGCCCTCCGGGCCCCAAAGTCCAGATTTCTTGGGGCCCGGCCGAAAATCCTGGGGTCCGGATAGATTTAGGCTATATATTAGAAAAATCACCATATTCCCATAAAAAGTAATTTATTTTTCTTAATGATACATGATACAATTGTCTTCAGTTTGTCTCTCTATTGTTTTTATTATATTGCGACACCGAGTTCTTCCCACACCCCTATTTCCTCTTTGATATCCTTATTTGCTTCAATGCCGTGGACCGTTTCTTCATGAACGAAAGGACGTCTAACTCGAACTCCAGGGGTCTATTGCGGGAATAGGGTCAAAGTTTTTTATTTCCGGAGATTCAAGTTGAATTAGAAGCAGATCCGTCAGATGATCGTCGTTTAAGCTGGCTCGCCAGTCAGTCTTCGTTTTTTTTTCAGAGCGCTTAACCCTCGTTCTGCTTCAGCGGGCGCAACGGGAATCGCTAATAGAAAGTCCATTAGGCCCAAAAAGTGCTTACCTATATGAGTGGTCTTGGGACATTTTGTACCTTTGCCACTTTGTATCTTGCCATTTTGTACTTTCGCGAAAGACGTTTTGTACCTTTTCCGCCACTTTGTACCTTACCACTTTACACCTTTTTGAAGTCATTTTGTACCCTCTTTAAGATGAGAAAAATTACAACCAAGATTAATTTTACATATTTTATTGTCAATTTGCACGCTTCTTTACAATACAGTACACGTTTTTTGCTGTCGCGTAATGTGTAACTAGCAAAATAACAACGGAATTTTCTTATTGTCACCGATGACAGTCTAGCTGTAGCTACCACTAAGTCTAAGCTGATAATTTAATCCACATTAACCTCGAATTATCCGTTGCGATGTAATCAAACAGTTTCGGAGATATCGCAACAATATGGCCAAAAAACTTAAATAATAAAAAAAATTAAAAAATCGCCAAAAATACATTTTCAACGAAAATGAAGAAAAACTTTACAGTAAACATTTGCACTATATGTGGGTTCTTCTTGCCACGTTTCAACCTAATCCAACACACTTTTTCGGAGATATCGCAACAATATGGCCCAAAAAAAAGTTTAAAATCAAAAATTCAAAAATTCGCCAAAAATACATTTTCAACGGAAATGAAGAAAAACTTTGCAGTATACATTTGTGCTATATGTGTGTTCTTTTTTCGACGTCTGAGCCTTATCCAACGAACTGTTTTGGAGATGTAGCCTGCCAAAGTGAGAAAAATGCACGCCCCCCCCCCCCCCATGTTCAAAACTTTGCCAAAATAGAATTGTTGAAGGAACGAAAAAAGATAACACGGGCATCATCTAGACATGTACCCCAGTATGTATGTATGTATTTTTTGAGAAAAATCAACTCATTAATTTCATAAGAACTCACTGCGGACAGACAGACGGCAAGACAGACACTGGGACGGACGGACGGACGGACACACCAAATGCTATATATGTCTCCCTTAGGGGGAGACATATAACTGGCAAAGAATTGCAGCTGTATTTATACTGATTTTAGAAGACTGGTGCTGAAAGTCCAGCCAATTACAGAGATTTTGCAGAGTAACCCCTGAGTAGATTCACTCAGTCTGGTTGAGTAATTCCAGAGAAAATGTGGTCGAAATGATTGCATTAATATTTTCACTGAAATGAAGGTCAGGTAGAGCAGGCGGTATTTAATTTTTTGTTTTAACTGAGTATTGCACGTAATAAAAGGTATAAAATGGTAAAGTACAAAGTGGCAGAAAAGGTACAAAATGACGGAGGTACAAAGTGACAAAGGTACAAAGTGTCCCAACCCCATATGAGTACATTTTTGGTTGAAGAAAAATCTGTTATTTTGATGACTAACATAGGCCTTTCCGAAAAAATCGTGGGGCCCGCCGGGCCCCAAGCCTCGAAAATCGTGGGGCCCGGCCAGAAATCATGGGGCCTCGGGCCCCAGGGCCCCAGCTAATTTCGAGCCCTGCTAGGGTGAGAAAAAATTATAGCAGAAAAAAAAACCTATAATTAATTAGGAAAAAAATGATATTTTGAAAGAAAAAAGAAAATAAAAAAAAGTATCAAAATAAAAAAAAGGATGAAAAGCGAAAAAAAAGTATAAAAAAAGGATGAAAATTTCAAAAAAGCATAAAAAAAGTATTTAAGGATAAAAAAAGGATAAAATCGGGCTTTTTCAAAAAAAAAAAAAGGATAATCCTTTTAAAAAAGGATGATGTGGCAACACTGGGTTCTTTTTCGGACCAGTGCGCATATTTATTTAACTTGCGTTGATTCGCGGTTCGCATTTCGGACCACTGCGCATGTTTATTTAACTTGCCTCGATGTGCGGTTCGCAGTTCGGACCAGTGCGCATGTTTCTTTAGGATGAGTTGATGCGCGGTTCGCATTTGGGACCACTGCGCATGTCTGTTCAACTTACGTCGACGCGTAGTTCTTTTTTTCGGACCAGTGCGCATGTTTATTTAACTTGCGTTGATGCGCGGTGCTTATTTTGGACCAGTTCGCATCTTTATTTATCTTCCGTCGATGCGCGGTTCACATTTCGGACCAATGCGCATGTTTATTTAACTTGCACCGATGCGCAGTGCTTAATTTGGACTACTGCGAATGTTTATTTAACTTGCGTCGATGTACGGTTGTTAAATCTGACTACTGCGCAAGTTCATTTAATTTGCGTTTATGCGCTGTAGGAGGAGATTCATTGAATTTTTTTTCACAAAATTCCGAAAAAAATTCAAAAGTTTTCCAATTCACTCAAAAAGCACAACCCGTATGCATGACCCCCTAGAGACGGCTCATATCGAAAATAAATGAAATCTGATAAAAACTAGGAGGAAATGCATTTTGAACTTTTTTCTTCAAAAATTCTCCGATCGACTTAAAAAGACAGGCAATATTCACGACATTCTAAGCATGCCTCAGCCCCAAAATAAATGATGTTTGATCAAAACTGCAGGAGAAAATGCATTTTGAGGTATTTTCATCAAAAATTCCCCCCGAAATCAAAAATTCCCAAGTCGATTCAAATAGCACAAGCCGTATGCGAGACCTACCTAAGGATGCCTCATAGCAAAAATAAATGAAATCGGACAAAAACTGTAGGAGGAAATGCATTTTGAAGTTTTTCTTCAAAAATTCCCAAAACATACAGAAAAGTCGTATGCTCAACCCCTTAGGAATGCCTCAAACCAAAACAAAAAAAAAAAAAAAAAGAAAGAAATCGGTTCAAAACTGTAGGGGGAAATGCATTTTGAAGTTTTTTTCTTCAAAAACTCCCTAAAAATACAAAAATTGCCCGATCGACTAAAAAGCACAAGTCGTATGCACTCACACCAAAAATAAATGACATCGAATCAAAATTGTGGGGCTAGATGCATTTTGAATTATTTTCGAAATTTTTGCTTAAAAAATTCCCCAAAAATACAAACTAAAAAAGCACAAGTCGTATGCACGACTCTTAAGGGGTGCCTCATATAAAAAATAAATGACATCGGGTCAAAAATGAAGAGATACATTTTAAAATTTCTTTTAAAAAATCCCCAAAAATGCAAAAGTCACCCGATTGACTAAAAAAGCACATGCCGTATGCACGACCGCTTAGGAATACCTCACACCAAAAATAAATAACATCGAATCAAAATTGTAGGAGTAAATGCATTTTTTTCAAAAATTTTGCTTAAAAAAATCCTCAAAAACACAAAAATTGTCCGATCGACTAAAAAAGCACAAGCCGTATGCACGACCCTTTAGGGGTGCCTCATACCAAAAATAAATGGCATCGGGTCAAAAATGTAAGAGGAGATACATTTTAAATTTTTTTCTTTTAAAAATTCCCCAAAAATTAAAAAATCGTCCGATCGACTAGAAAGGCACAGGCCGTATGCACGACCCCTTAGGGATGCCTCTCACCAAAAATACATGACATTGGATCAAAATTGCAGGAGGAGATGCATTTTGAAACAAAGTTTACAGCGGACTAACTAACTAAATAACTAACGGACGCCATCCGCAGACCGATAGGAATACCCCAGCTTACGTGTAACGTAAGCTGGGCTAAAAAAAACAAGGATACCAGTGAACTGGTTAAGTCTTTGAAATGAACAGTTCTTGACGCAAGAACGAAATTAAATCGCTCTATTGGCCACCAAGAAATGAAACTGGAGCAGTTCGCATAGCCCACAGATTCCCCACAGGCCCCCATCAGTTAAACACGGTCTTCAATAATCAATCAAGAGCTGAAATTTTTAAGTCCAGTTGGTGCATTTTCTTTGGGCGAACCTGGCCCATTTACAATACCGATTTGTGATTGTTATCATAGAAGCTACATACCAAGTTTCATTAAAATCCATGCAGTTGCTCATGTTAACAAAGTCATTCCGATGCTGAATAATTTCCAGGATTTGGTAAATTTCAAAGTCCATTTGGTTCATTTTCCTGGGACCAACCTAACCCATTTACCATACTAATCCTTGTTAGTGCGAATAGAAGCTACATTCCAAGTTTCATTAACATCTCTGCAGTTGTTCTTGAGATATTGTGTTAACAATAGTCAATGAAGAGCTGAAATTTTCCTTGGACGAACCTGGCCCATTTACAATAGCGATCTGTGTTTGTTCCCATAGAAGCTACATACCAAGTTTCATTCCTTGCAGCAGTTTTAAGTTATCGTGTTCACTAGCTGTTGATGACAGACCGGCCGACAGACCGACACAGGTCGATCACATACATTCCCCACCTCTGGGGAATAAATCGCTATATTATTTACTGAGATATGGCGCCTACAAACTTACCACTATAGATGGGGACACACAGACGGACAGACGGGTGCGGAAGGTTCATGAGTGCCCCGCTCCGCGCTGTTTTTGTTTCGTTTATTTCATCCGCGCACGTTATATCCTACCGCGGGTAAATTCCCAGATCGGGTAAAACCTCCGAGGGTAAAGTCCTACCGCGGGGAAAGTCCCCAAAATTGAAGCCCACGCGGGTAAAGTCCACGCGGGAAAAGTGCCCGCGGGTAAAGTCCCCGACTCACACATTTATTAACATATTTATGGTGAAAGAAATGTGTAAATGTATTTAGAAACGCTGAATTGAAAAGTAATTGGTGGTCAGTTTGACTTGTGGCCACTATGACCCGTGGCCACTTGTCCAGCGGTCGGTTATCCTAACCCCTTTTCTTTAATAAACATATCGTCTACACACGACGAGCCCCTGAATAAAACACCAAGAACCTCTTTCCAGGGCTACCCGCGAATTCAGCACCTCCTCCTCTGTGTATTGCACGGGCACTTTCGGTTTACTTGCGTCTATGCCAAATGTCGCCGGTAAATCAAATGCCACTGTTATTGTTTCTGCAAAAAAGAAATAAATAAATAAAATAAAATAAACAAATAATTAAATAAAAGTAAACAGCGACAATCAGTGAGAATCCATCATTGTATCAATTCAATGGAGTAAATCGCCTTCGAGTTTCCTCTTAACAGATAAGAACTGTATAAGTACAGTGATTTTACACGGCATTTCGGCGCTCAAGGTAGTTCGAACGGGTTCCTAGTCAACTGGCGCCAAGTCAACTGGGCGACAGCGAAGTCAACTGGGCGACAACTCGTGAGTCAACTTTGCGACAAAAAAAGACAACTGGGCGGCAAAAAAGTCAACTGGGCGACAGTAGAAGTCAACTGGGCGACAAAAAAATCTTATGTTTTACATTTGTTTTACATTTTGGACTTGGTTGTTTGTAGAGATTAGGAAATTATGAAATTTGAATTACAAAAAAAGTTCTGTCTCTGTTATCAACTTACTCTTTATTTCACTATAATCAAGCGTGTACAAACAGAGATGTATGAAATGCCATTTCCATTTTTATTGGGGAGTTATTGATATCAAGAATAAATTCTTGATCTAAAAAAATGATTTTTTGATATAAAGAATTAATTTTTGATCTCGAAAAATCCATATTTTGATATCAAGAATTAATTTTTTCTATCTGTGATTGTATTTTTGGTATCTCAAAAGGTATTCTTGATCTCAAAAATAATTTTTGATATCAATTAATATTTAGAGAAATCACGAAATATTTATTGATATCCAAAAATATTTATTGATGTCAAATATTCAATTCTTGGTAGCAAAAATGAAATATTTGAGAACAAAATATTAATTTTGAGCTCAATAATTCATTTTCCTTTTATTGATATCAAGAATTTATTTCAGAATAAGACTTTTTTAATTTGTACAGTAAAATCTGCAAATGACATTTTCATCTCAAAAATTAATTATTTATATCAAAATATGAGTCTATTTTTTTAAAGAAAAAATTCAGAAACACACATCTGTAAATAAATAATGACTGGTCTGTGTATACAGAATCTTTCTTTAAATTTTTTACTGTACAAAAAAAGAAGCAATTCTTGAGATCAAAAATTGTGTTGTTATTATTGATCTCAATAATTCAAGTTTTCGTCTCCCAAATTTAATTGGCGATTCGTTATATTTATGTAAATGTATATCTCGTTTGACATTTTTTAAGTTTGTAAATAGATTTTTTGATCTCAAAAATAATTTTTGCCATCTAAAATTCAATTATTGAATGCAAAATATAAATTATTGAGATATACATTGGTTTATTCATATCTCTAATTATATTTTGATATCAAAAATAAGCATTAAATGTTAAAACGGCATTCCACAGAAATGAAAGTGAGTTGTAATCCGTCTCAAACATTGAACTTAATACATGTGTAATTGCCATTCTCTGAAACATTTTCAATTTAAATCGCAGAACTTAAAATCAACTGAAATTCAATTACACACTTAAAATCATTAATCATTATACCTACTGACGAAACGTTTGCATAAAAATTGCAATTACTAGTAACAAATCCGACATCTACAGTGGGTCGATAATTGCAATTCTCTAAAATACGGGACTCGAAACACATTTAACACCATTAATCTTAATACCTATTGACGAACCGCTTACATGATTGCAATTCAAATCACAATACCCACAAATGAAGCTCACTTTCATGTACACGGTTGATTATAGTGAAATAAAGAGTTAGTTGATAGCAGAGACATAATTTTTTTGCAATTCAAATTTCATAATTTCCTAATCTCTACAAATAACCATTTTGCATTTTGCAAGTCCAAAATGTAAAACATACAGATTTTTTGTCGCCCAGTTGACTTCTACTGTCGCCAAGATGACTTTTTTTGCCGCACAGATGGACATTTTTGTCGCCCAGTCGACCCCAGAGGTGTCGCCCAGTTGACTTTTTGTCGCCCAGTTGACTGGCGCCCAGTTGACCAGTTACCGTTCGAACGCCTTCAGTCTCTTAATTTGAATACACTAATAGCGTAGTAATGTAGTGCACTGTTTCATAAATGACAAGGCAATCAGGTTGGTTTCCTGGCGTTAGTCACCATTTTTCGGAAAAATGCTTTTTCGCGAATATTTTAGCCAATTTTGGCGAATTAATAGAAGAGAGAGAGAGAGAGAGAGAAACAATAGCAAAGTGGGTTTGCACATCCGCTTCCGTAATTCAAAATTTTAAGAAGTTAAGATTATATAACTGACGTGTTCAAGATTTTAGTAAGAAACTGTTTTTTCGCAATTTCGAATTCTGAAAAACAGTTATAGCCAGGTAAGTACAATGATGGTTATCTTCACCTAAAACTGGAAGACAGCAAGAGTCAGTTAGGTAGTAGTGTCTCCAAATGTTACTTTAAATTTCAATGCAATGAGGCTATTTTCCTGCAATTCCTTTATATTTTACTGAAATTGTTTTGGTTCTTCGCAAAAATTTTCGAGGGTATTTTGTAAGCTGATAAGCCAGTAAGGTGATATTAACTGCTATTTGTCCTTAAAATTTCAAGACAGTAACACTTTTTTCCTGGAGTTCAAATATTACTGATTTTTGACCATTCACAACATATTAATAGCCAGCTGGATAGGTAGTGTCTGCTACTGTTACTCAAAATGACAATAAAATCATCTTTATTTCCTGGAGTTCGTTAAGGTTTTACTTTTCGCCATTTTTTTTTTTTTTTTTTTTTTTTTTTTTGCTATTCACCAACAAAAGTAACAGCCAGAAAGGTAATATTTCCTGCTACCTTTCCTTAATATTTCAAGACAGTAAGACTATGTTCCTGGTTTTACTGTTTTTTCCTTTTTTTAGTTTTTCGCCAAAATTTTTAGCCAATTAATGGCCAATTACCAAATAATGTAACAGCCAGATAGATAGTACAGATTGCTACCTTTTCTAAAAATTTAAAGATAATCAGACTATTTTTATGGAGTTCGTCAAGATTTTACTGAATTTTTTGTTCTTTTGCCAAGTTCTGGCGAACCACCAAAAGTGTATCAGCCAGGTAGACAGTAATGCCTGCTGCATTTGATTGCAATTTCAAGACAGTAATATCATTTTCTCCAAGTTATTTAAGATTTTACTGAATATGTTTTGGTTCTGCACTAAAATTTCCATCAATTTTGGGCCAGTAAGACTTTTTTCCTAGGGTTAGTTTAAGATTGAACAAAATAATTCGGTTTTTCGCCAAATGTTTTCGCCATTTTTGGCGAATGGCCAAAACAAGTAACAGATAGTAGGACACCTGTGCACCCCAGGGCTTTGCCGAGCTGGCGGGATGGCGGGATTCCCGCCTGAAAAAAATGAATCCCGCCAAAAAATCAGACCCAGGCGGGCACTGCCCGCCATAGAGTTTTGAATCCCGCCAAAATTTTATTTACTGGCGGGTGTTTTTTTTGTGTCGATATTTTTTTACTATACGAGAGATTACATAAGACGAAATTTTTTTAATTGCTTCATATGGTGGTCATGGAATAGCACATCAAGTAAGCAAATGTGTCACCATGTATGCATATAACGAAACATATATGTACAGTTATGCAATGGTTTGCCTTTAACATGTATTTTTCTTTTCGCTAACACACTGTATATAGCACACTCTTTTTTCTCTATTAACTGACACCTTGCTTACCTTTTGTATTATTCAATTCCGTATCTCCACTTCCGATCTGTGCACTCGCGGTACAGACAAGTGACCACTGGGAACATTAAAAGGGTGGGTTCTATTGACTACTGAAAAATTATTTCGGTGAGTTTCAAGTTTTATTCTGTTCACTTGACAGAAATTTTTAAATTTAAAAAAATACTCAAAAGTATGTTTCCACCTGATTAGCTGGCAAACCGACAGCGGGACCGCTGGTGGTCGGTTGTACTATCAGTAAGTGTCAGGTTTCAGATATTTATCTGAGGTCTAAGACTTAATGCCTTGTCCTTGAACAATTTAGACAGGCTAATTCTTTTGATAACAATGATCTAAGCAGTGTTTTCTTTCAGATAAACACTACATTTCTTATTCTTAAATACTATAAAACGCAAACTATGGCTAAGCAGATGAAATTGGCACAATTCATGGTAAAAGAACAATTTTTACCCAAGCGCGATGAAAATGAGAATGATAGCAGTTCTCTGGATCACAATGTCGTTAAGAATCCCGCAACGACCGAACCAGAGGCCAGTCATCATAGTTCAAATGTTCCAACGGATGCAGACGATAAGAGTGATGACCCCTCACAGCCAAGTAAGCCTAAGAAAGTGAAACTCGATAAAAAGTCACGGCGATACCAAAAGAACTGGGAGAAGACATATTCCTGGCTCAAGTACGACGATGCAAAAAATGTTATGTACTGCACAATTTGTAGGAAAGCGGGTAAAACTATTTGTAAAACAAATAGTTTTACCAAAGGGACAAATAACTTTCGAGTATCAACATTGACACGCCACATCGGTATCAGGACTGTTAAAGTCAATGGGAAATCAAAGAAAATAGAGTTAACTATGGAAGCAGTAAAAGAGAATTCTATGGCAAAACAATTCGACGAGATGCGAGATCGTGCTATCAATGATCAAGAACATGCTGTGCTCAGTGCCTTGAAAGTAGTGTATTGGTAAGAATAACACATCACTGACCAGTTTCTAAAGCTCTGTTATGATAAATGCAAGAATATTTACAGGTCATGTTATGATTATAAAATTATTTTTCTTTAGGATTGGATGTCACGTATTTTGATATTTATTATAACTATTTATTTTATGTAATCTTTAATTAAATAAAGGAGAATGTTTCCAAAAGAATGCCCTGTTATACAATATTAATTTGTTGTAAAGTTAATATCATAAATGATTACAATATTGTTTATTTTGTGTCAAGATACTTGTGCTTTTTCAGGCTTGCAAAGGAATCTTTGCCTCTTAATAAATATGGAAGTCTTCTGAATCTTCTGAGCGATCTAAAGGTGCCGTTTTTGGAACATCTACCTACGCGTAATGCAACCTACACAAGCGATAAAGCAGCAGGCGAAATGTTAGAGAGCATTGTATGTGTAATACGGAAAGACACAGATGAAAAGCTCCAGCGTTCACCGTTTGTAACAGTATTGTGTGTTGAGACAACCGACGTTAGTACCCAGAAGAAACTGATAATATACACAGCTTCAGTAGACCAAGATACTTTACATGTAACAACATCCTCCCTGACCAATGTCAACGTAAAAGACGGTAAAAGTGAAACGATTTACGCAAAAGTAAAGAAATGCCTAGCGAATAGGAATATCAATAAGGAGAAAGTGATGGGTCTTGGTACAGACCCTGCAGCCGCAATGATCAGCGATAGGAATGGTCTCGCAGGCAAAATGAAAGACGATAATCCCATGATGGTGAGTAGCGGCTGCCTAGCTCATAAGTTGGCCTTATGTACGTCACAAGCTGCAAACAAGGTCCCGTATATGAAAGAATATCAGGGGATTCTTACAAGGCTTTTCTACCACTTCAAAAAATCAGCAGTTCGTTCGCAAAAGTTAACGGCAAACCAAGAAGTACTTGATGAACCAAAGATCAAAGTTAAAGAAGTCTTTGAAGTTCGCTGGTTATCCTTTTTCAATGCGTTGGAAGTTATCTTAAGGTAGTTTAGACTCTCTCCTCACCTACTTTACGGAGGATAGCGGTGCAAAAGGAAATGGCATTGCAAAGAAAATCGCAACAGAAGATTTCGTGAAAACAACTTATGTGCTCATGGACATCATTCCAGTCGTGAACAGATTGTGTGAATCTTTTCAGAAGAAAAACCTTGACAGTTCCTATGTGCCAGTCGCTGTTCAAAAGTGTTTGCTTGACTTGGAAAATATCAAAACATTAAAAACTTATCACGAATTGATGCTCAAGGAAGATGTATGGACTGAGAAAGGTCATCTTCACTTCAAAGAACATACCATCGCCAAGTCCAAAAAGGCCAGTGCTTCGGTGGAGACAGATTTCCTCTTTCAAACTTGGTCTCCAATATCAACCAAAGTTAAGTAAAAAATTAGATTTTCTTTAATTCCAGAATGTAAATCGACCGGTAACTAGGATACATCATTATAATTTATTCAATTAATTACAGGTCCGTTTTGTTGATCATATTACTTTGAAGTATGCCTAGTTTCAAAAGCTTTATAGAATTAATAAATTTTGTTTCTAAAATGAGAAGCTGAAGTAAATTATTGAAATTACCTTCGTTTTTGGACAACATGGTCAAATTATATAACGTAGATATCCAAACAATTAACAATGGAAGTTAATCAACCAATATCATAAAGAGGAATTTCCGAACATTATTCGGCTAGCGCTATTGGCTCTGACATCTCCCACACACACGTCGGATTCCGAGAGAGGACTAAGCGTCCAAAATCGGATCAAAAGCAAGTTGCGATGCTCTCTTTCGGGCAGCAAAGTCGATGACCTCTCTCTCATCGAAATTTCCGGACCCTCTTTGGCCGCCTTCGATTACCATGCGGCCCTATGTCAATGGAGAGAAAAGAAAGCAACACGGGTGTTCACTGTTGGAAAACTAGCCATCTGAACTAAGTGTTTTAGGGTAGTTAAGTGAGAGATTGAACGCCCAGAGGGCAATGAAAGGAGAACAATTTAGTTTGTAGTATGCTTTAGTTTACGGATATTGCCCGGTGTTTAAACGTTTTTAGGTTTTGGTGTTTGGGTAAAACCAATGAAGTTGTTTAGAACCGGATCTCATTTGTTCAGTCTTTCTCACTCACGTTAATGCTTATGTTTCAGGTTTGAACTCATCTATATTCTGTTGTTTTTGTAGAACTATGCAAGATGTTCTAACATAATTTTGTGATGTTTTGAAAGTATATTCAGCCTTATCAAAGGAAAATTTAGTTTCTTGGAAAAACATGGTTTTCATTTCTTTGTGTGGAGATAACTAATTGACAGCGCTATCAATAATTTTTCAGAATAGGCTCACGTTACAAATGTCACCAATGCAAAATCACATATACGATTTGTAATGTTGGATTGGTTTATTTGGTCAAGGGTTCGTGTTAGTGATTCACAAACGTTATTACACTAAAGAATATTTTTGTCCAGACTTATCATAGCATATACTTTTATGTGTACTACTTGTGCTCAGTATTAGTTAAGACTTTTGCTGTATTATACATTATTTTTATTTGACATCTTGATTTTGTCTTTTGGCTAATGTTTCAATATAAAAAAGTGAATCATGTCGAAATGTTAAGATTTGTTTCTTTCGTATTTGAATCGTGTTTGTAATTCACTTAAAGCACTACTTTTTACACACAAAAGTAATTGTTTGCCAAGAATTACCATAGCAAATACTTATGTATACGAGTTGTGCTTAGCATTAATCAAGATGTTTGTGTTATTTTTTGAATAAAAAAAAAGAACAATATTCCTAGCTATTTGTATGAACAAAGATAAGACTGAAATTATAACAAAAACGAGGGTTCTTCAATATGTGCACCAAACAAACGTCCTTTTTAGTCTCGTTATAATCCCGCCACTTTTTTTTATGAGGATCCCGTCAATTTTTAAGGGCCTGGCGGGCAGCCCGCTATTTCTGAGAGGACTCGGCAAAGCCCTGCACCCTACCTTCAACAAAATTGTAGACTGTTTCCATGAAAACCGCAGGAGATTGAATTTTGGCCAATGCTTGCCAATTTTACATAAAATTTCAAGACAATAATACTATTTTCATTGAGTTATTTAAGATTTACTGAAATTGTTTGGGTTTTTCGCCATAATTTCCACCAATTTTTGACCAATCACTAAAAAAAGTAAATAAAAGTAATACCCAGGTTGGTAGTAATGCTTGCTACCTCTACTTAAAATTTCAAGACAGTAATACTATTTTCCAGGAGTTATTTAAGATTTTACTGAAAATTGTTTGATTTTTCGCCAAAATTTTCGTCAATTTGTTGGCCAATCACGGAAAAAGTTACAGCCAGGTAATAAATAATGCTATCTGCCTTTGCTTAGAATTTCAATTACTAAAACTATTTTCCAGCAGTTAATTCAGGTTTTTTCTTCGCCAAAATTTCCACCACTTTTTGGTCAATGACCAAAAATGTAATAGCCAGGTAGGCAGTAACGCCTGCTACCTTCACATATAATTTCAAGACAGTAAGACTACTTTCCTGCAGATAGTTAAGATTTTGCGGAAAAAAAATTGGTTTTTCTTTTTCGTCAATTTTTGTGAATTGCCAAAAACGTAACAGCCAGGTCGACACTTACGCACCATATCTTTCATCAAAATTTTACGTTTCCGTCAAAACCCTAGGAGATAAGTTTTAAAGAATTTTTTTTTGGCCAATATTTCCGCCAGTTTTTGGCGAATCGCAAAGAGAACACTAAAAGCCAGGTAACTACTATGTCCGCTACCATCAATTAAAATCTCAAGACATTCAGGCTAAAAAACCCAGAAAGATATACGAGTTTTCAACTTAAAAGCGCGCATACACACATACTATCAACAAGTGCTACAGCCCCAGCTTCTTTAAGAAGCTGGGGCTAAAAAGGCGACAGAATCGTCCGTACAGTTTCAATAGGCTCTTGCCAAGTGTTAACAACGTGACCCTGCACTCTCATTGTCAAAGAATTTATAAACATGATATCTCTTTAAATAAACCTTTCAGAGCTTCCGTTCTGAGGAAATCTGCTTCTCGCTTCAGGCCTACCGCGCACAACTGCTCTATCACTGCTCCAATGGAAGGATGCTCGTAGCTCCAACGTTGAAATACGGATTTCGATGGACTACCTCTCATTACTTCCAGATCTAGGAGACTGAAATATTTTGAAATATACACGGAAGCATGAAACAGCATATTTGAATGCATTATTGAACCCCACCCGGATCTCTCAGCTCCACGCCATTGTGTATCAAGGCCCTAAAAATTTCCACTTCACTTGAAAGAACACTCAAGATCTAATTCGAAACCTTTCTAGAAAAAGAACACAGCTTTGGTACCAACTCTATTCAATAATATCAACACCCTGTATTATTTAAGATAAGAATTCTGAAGCAAATAAGACACCAGATGTTGTCTGGTAGGCTATTCTGGA
Source organism: Protula sp. h YS-2021 (assembly GCA_949752745.1). Classification (NCBI taxonomy): domain Eukaryota; kingdom Metazoa; phylum Annelida; class Polychaeta; order Sabellida; family Serpulidae; genus Protula; species Protula sp. h YS-2021. The sequence goes on along the minus strand of OX457027.1, from coordinate 47,745,356 downwards.
ATAGACTACCGATAAATCGAATGTCACAAAAATCGAAATTTGTTCACCATTTCACCATTTTATGCTGCAGACTATATAAACAACTTTTTTTCTTTCCTTATAGATAGAATAAAAATAGAGCTCAAAATAAATTTTTACAACTTTGAAATTTCAAAGTTATTCAATACTGAACTACCGACATCTCAATATACATCCAATGCAAATTCAATTTTTTCAATATTTTTCATTTTCCTTTCACCAAAAGATAACAATTTACGTTATTTAACTTATTTACACCCTTTGGTGTGAGAAAAGTGAAACATTATATTGATTTCTGTGACATTCGAATTATCGGTAGTCTATTCCGGAAAAGCCTACCAAAAAATATCTGGTTTCTTATTTGCTTCAGAATTCTTATTTTTAACAATAGGGTGTTTATCCCTCATGCGGCCTCCCTCCCCCGTCAACAATTGTGGGTAACCCGCAGTTTATAATTTATAGGAGCAGTGAGTATTTAAAATAATAAGGCCAGACTTTGCATTCACGCATCGTCCTTATAAAAGCAACACCACCATTTCACTGGGATGAGCATATTTAGCGTTTGCAAATGTGTGGCTGTTGGCATTTGCCTTTCGGCTTCGGGCAAAAAAATAACATAACTACCAGAGCGGCCAGTGCACACAAAACGTAAGAGTATATGCTGATATCACACAATTTCAATTGACGTCTATACATTTGTGATCAAAAACGAATGTCTCCCCGGCTAAACCCATAGTTCTCCAAGAACCAATTTCCTTTTTTCTAATTACTGAAACAAAAGAAAAGATTCATTTATGCAAATGTAATCATACATTTCAAAATGTCAAAATTTTATAAATAAAGGTGAAGGTGGTAGTTATAAATAGGTTGTTCCGAAATAGTTTTTTTTTTTTTTTTTGCTAACCTTAACCCCATGAACATCTAAAAGAAGTGCATTTACAGTCATAATGTATGCCATGTCTTCATACATCGGCCAAAAAGCCTGTAGAACACATGGGTGGAAGTGTGTAGGAGGGGGGGGGGGGGGGTTGCTGTCAAAATGGTGAGTTTCTTCTCATAATATAAGATATCAGATAACCCACTTTAAAAGTGAAAACAACTTCCAGGTACTGTAAACATTGCAAAGCATTACATTATTACTTCCATATATGGAACAGCTTGGAAACCAAATGAAAACACGAAATAGATGTAGGCGAGTGACGTACAAGAAGGTCAACTAGAGTGACCAGTGCACACAAAACATAAGACAACAGATTTATATTACACACTTTTAATCGACACCAGTTTGGTTTGCTGCTTATGTAAACAAAAAAATGTCTCCCCGACTAAATCCATAATTCCTCAATACCAGTTTCCTTTTTCTTATGAATGAAATAAAAGATTCATTTCTGCAAACATAATCACAATAATTCATTGCTAAAAACTCAAAAACAAACAAAATTAGATGATGGTCACTAAAACAGATGTTATTGCACATCTTTTTTATCCCACACTAGAAGGTGGTCGCTAAAACGGGTTTCACTGTACATCCTTTTCATCCTGTAAAGACAGGCAGATTTTGAATCTGAATCCGAATTTGGAAGGGGTCCCGACAAACAGGTTTTACTTTACATCTTTTTATCCGGATCTGAAGGTGCTGCATCAACAATTCCCCACTTCTTGGTGTTTTTTTTTTTTTGCTAACCGCCACCCTCCCCTGCTATCCAATTCAGGTATCACTCTCAACGCAAACTCTGACCCTTTTACCCAAGGTTTCGGTAACGGTCTGTACACTAAATGTAGTTATAGCCATCATATATTACCCTGTCTTCGAACATTCCCATCGGCAAAAGAGCATCAGAAAATCGTTCTACTAACTGTGCAAGAGATGACTCCTCTCCGTGGGAGAAGGAAGGGGGGATTCATTTTGGTGCCAAAATGGTGAGCTGCTTGTCATTACACAAGACACCAGATGACCCAAGTGGAAAATACTTCCAGCTACTGCAAACAATGCTAACCATTACTCCCACGATCACTCCCATATAAGGAACAACTTGATAAGTCAGGGTTGCGGGTGGATGAAAAAATAAAGAACAAAAAGGTATGAAAAAAGACTTAATTAAAAAATAAAAGATTAAAAAGAAAAGAACGCCCCGAAAAAAAGACTAAAAAAGGTCAAAATTTATTTTTATTTGGTTTTATTGTATAAAAAGTAAATAAAAAAAACACAAGCATATTTTACACGTTTTCAGAGTAAAAACAAAATACCGTAAACATCACTGAAACTAACCTTAAAGTGAATGAAATAAATGAAAAACCTGCTTTCATATCCTTTATCCGTATGTGCTAGCGCATCAGTATTTACTGCATGTGACATTTCATTACTTGTGACAGATGATAACTAGAGCGGCCAGTGCACACAAAACATAGGAGTACAGGCTTATGTTATACACTTTCAGTCGATACCTACTTAGTTTTTTGTTTTTGTAAACAAAAACAAATGTCTCCCCGACCAAACCCATGATCCCCCCCCCCCAAAAAAAAAATCCTGTTTTTTTAATTACTGAAATAAAATATTCATTTCTGCAAACATAACCTTAATTCATTGTAAAAGAACTCAAACTAAACCAAACAGATGGTGGTCACTAAAACATATAAATGGACGTCTTTTTTCATTCGAGTCTGGAAGGTGGTCGCTAAAACGGGTTTTACTGCAGGCCCTTCTTATCCAGATCTGAAGTTGGTCACTATAGTAGTTTTGCTGTACGCTACATTTTCTATCCGGGTCTGGACGTTGGTCAAGACAGGCAGGTTTTATCGTACGTCTTTTTACCCGAATCTGGAAGGGGTCACGACATCCTGCACACGCCCCCCCCCCAGCTATTTAATGTAGGTCCAACTATAAACACAATTCTAACCCTTTCACCCAAGGCAACGGTAACGGTCTGTATCCTAAGTGTAGTTATAGCCATGATATACTACCTTGTCTTCGCACATTCCCATAGGCCACATAGCACTAGAAAGGCATTCTTCATAACTGCGCATCAGATGACGCACCTCGGTGGAAGAGGGGGGGTGCATTTCGGTGCCAAAATGGTGAGCTGCTTCTCATAACACAAGATGTCAGATGACCGCTTCCGCAAACAATGCCAATCGATACAAAATAGCTCCTATATATAGAACACCTTGGCAACCGAATCAAGTATGCGCGAAACAAAAATCAATAGCTAGACCTGCTAAGACCTATAGCATTCCATGACCTCGAAGATAACGACTCCATCATGCACCACAACTGACACTGACCCTTGACTGAGTGACATGTTACATAACAGCCGTAGATGAGAAACGCACAAAAAGCTTAATTTCAGGCACTAACAAATAGCAATGGACCGACAGTAATGCTGTCACTGTTTTGAAGCTTTCTAAAGAATGCAGGAACACTCGAGAATCTTCTGAAATCCCCAGCGTAGATAACACCTATGCTTAGATAACAAAGGAGCCAAAAAATGGGGAGGCGGGGGGGGGGGGGGGGAAGGAGGAGTGTTGACGTTATGCACCTTTCTTGATTTTCTACACGAGTTTAATAATGTTTAACCAAAACCGTGCGACTTATCCGAGGAATAACTACACCAAATTTAAAGTCGATCCGACTTTCGATGTCGAGAAATTTTGCTTAAGAACACATAATTTTTTTCCCGTCAAAAGTTGAAACAGTCGTCTGACTGAACCAAAGAGTATCCATATAAAATTTTAAGTCGAAATGACTTTCCGTTATAGAGATATTATGCATACAAGATCTGGTTCTAAATATACACATATTTTACGCGATGACGTCACACGTGGCACTCGTTCGTTCTACTCGCGAAAAAAATTTAAAGTTTCTTTCGGACCTACCAAGCAATAATCCCACCAAGTTTCAACTTTCTCCAATGTTAAGCAGCTGAGAAATTTCGCACACAAGATTTTTACGTGATGACGTCATACAAATGCCTTAATCACGTGACATGCGTGAAAAGTTGACAGAACCGTCCGACTGACTCATGAAATATCCATATAAAATTTGATGTCGATAGGACTTTTCGTTATCGACATATTTTGCACACAAGAGCTTGTTTATAATATATACATATTTTACGTGATGACGTCATACGCCGCATTCGTTCGTTGTACTCGCTAAAAAATTCTATAGAATCTTTCGGACCTATCAAACAACAATCCCACTAAGTTTCAACTTTCTCCGATGTTCAGCAGCTGAGACATTTCGGACACAAGATTTTTACGTGATGACGTCATACACCTGCCCTAATCACGTGACATGCGTGAAAAGTTGACAGAACCGTCCGACTGACTCAGTAAATCTCCATATAAAATTTGATGTCGATAGGACCTTTCGTTATCGAGATATTTTGTACACAAGATCTTGTTCCAAATATATACATATTTTACGTGATGACGTCATACGCCGCATTCGTTCGTTCTACTCGCGAAAAAATTCTGTAGATTCTTTCGGACCTACCAAGCAACAATCCCACCAAGTTTCAACTTTCTCCGATGTTCAGCAGCTGAGAAATTTCGCACACAAGATTTTTACGCAATGACGTCATACGCCCGCCCTAATCATGTGACACACGTGAAAAGTTGATAGAACCGTCCGACTGACCCAAGGAATGTTCATATAAAATTTGAAGTCGATAGGACTTTCCGTTATCGAGATATTTTGTACACAAGATCTTGTTCAAAATACATGCATATTTTACGTGATGACGTCATACGCCGCATTCGTTCGTTCTACTCGCGAAAAAATTCTGTAGAGTCTTTCGGACCTACCAAGCAACAATCCCACCAAGTTTCAACTTTCTCCGATGTTCAGCGGCAGAGAAATTTCGCACACAAGATTTTTACGTAATGACGTCATACGCCTGCCCTAATCAAGTGACGTACGTCAAAAGTTGATAGAACCGTCCGACCTAACCAAGGGATAAATCGATCAAGTTTGAAGTCGATCGGACGTTTCGTTCTCGAGATATCTTGCACACAACACTTTGTTCACAACAGACTGACACACACACCCACACACACACACACAGACACACACACACACGTACACACATACACACACACAGAACGTACAAACACTATATGTCTCCCCTTGGTCGGGGAGACATAATTCTAGCAAACAAATGTATTACCAGTCAGTATAGCACCTTATTTATGATCATCTGCTAGGACGCTCAGTAAATATAGATCTGTTATACGCGCGTGCATTTTAGAAACCTTATTGTGAACTAAATTTTGTTATTTACTGTTATCCGAAAAGTCATTTTGCCTCGCCAGTGATAATGCATACACAAGTGTCGAACTAAAGTTTTCATCGATTGTGTATTTACACAAGCTGACGGCGGCTGCAGTTGCAGTTACATCCGAATTTGCGGAACATATCCTGTCAAAGTCACACCCACCTGTGTCGCAAATGGTCCAATGACATTTACAGCCTGAAGGAGCCGTGGAACTCTTGCATACTACCTTTTGTGTAACGGACACCACTTGCAAACTCCATTCTGGTGTGTAAGCACAAAGATTCCATAAGAAAACCAAAAGGATGTTGCAAATATTTCTCACTGGGTCGCCCAAACACCATTTTGTCTCATCCTTTTGAGATGTTTTTCAACATCTCTATCTATGTGAACACGGAATGTAGCAATGTTTGCCACAACCGAATATACCAATTTCTTTCTTGTATCCAAATGCATTTCCTCGTTTCCATATAAACACTTTCTGATTGTTCCAAAATAACAATTTCCATCTCCTCGAATTCGATCAATACGAAGACTCCCTATCACAGCCCTAATAGGCGCATTGTGCCGGTGTGAGATCAAATATTGACCCCCATAGAAAAGTGACCACCCGGTCAAAATTTGATTATCAAATACTGAACCCCGCTATCAAATAATGACCCGCCTCTTTTTCAATGTGTAAATGAACTTTAAACTAAAAATATAAGATTCTGTCTGATTTGTTGACGTTTGTGTAAACGCAGAGATAACATGAAAGAGCTCATGAACATCGACAAATTGTACTTTCCAATAATATGGACTGATAAAGGGTTTCCTTGATAAAAGAGGATACTCCATTAAAGGGTTTCCTAATTGCAACTGGGATATCATCGCAGGGTCTGAAAATGCAAATCACAATGGACATAAAGTGCTCTGGACTGACTATCATTGCACATGAAAGACCTGGTTGGATGGACGGCCTTCCTTGAAGAAAATACAGGTGCCGATGAAAAAGAATTTTGGCATGTAGGGTGGAGGTCAATATTTGATGGTGGGGGTCAATATTTGGTAGGCAAATACTGACCCACCGGTCAATATTTGATAATCAAATTTTGACCGGGGGGTCACATTTCTGGGAGGGCAATATTTGACATCACACTGGTTCATTCGATTCTTTTAAATTCGTTTCGGCTTGTAATGGCTTCTTCAAGCCCGTCTTTTTTGCTTGCTTGAGCATCGCCGCCAGGATATTTCTCAGCCAATACACTGTTCCAATATGCACTTACATCGCCTCGCGCCTGCTCCATTTACATCTACGTTTTGATTGAATTAACTTGGGAGAGAACTAATTCTCTTGACTGAAGAGACGTTGGGGTGTAGAAACTGAACACCGTGAAGGCTTTTATTTTCCAACGAAAACAGTGAACCAGGTTCTTAACCACACTGCGATAGAAGCTTCTCACATCTACGCAAGACAATTTCTTATGTTCCCGACTCAAGTTTTTCAGGATCTTCACTGCATCTCTTCCAGTGCAAATGCTTTTATCAGGCCGTTGGTTCTCTCGCTCGTCATACTTGATTTACAGAAGCTAGGTTTGAAACGGGTCCGACGGGTCCACGGGTCTCGGGTCCAAAATCACTTTTCGGGTCCAAATTTCGGACCCGTGGACCCGACGAAATAAACTATTATTATTAATTTCTTTAATATACATATATTTTCACAACGTGTTAACTTCGAATTCATCCCGTCACGGTTGTTTCTCATGTGGCTTCAATTTTTAAGAGGTCCGGAGGTACCTGGGGATGTTTTACTATCTGACGCCATCGAGTATATGTATATACTTGTGGTCTCCTTGGGGAGTATAGTACCGACACACGCCTATAGCTGAGTAGCGCGTGCGGCAGGTCATGCTCTTCATTGAGTGCTTGTATCAACCACTCGTTGACGGGTACAATCGACCATGACAGACAGAAAGACGAATAGACGGACTACATGACATATAACATTGACATTAACACACGCTTGACGAACTGGACCTAACTTTCAGATTTTTTAGCAGTAGAAAATGGCGGAATTAAAGGAGACTCATAAACTGTTAGTTAATTAAATGATTTGTTTAACGACACGACCGACCCTTAGCGGGTTACATTGTGTCAGAACATGTCTGTAATGAGTAACTAGAAGACAATACTACAAGTTAAACTCAAGGTAGGCTAAAACCCTGTATATTCTAAAATCATGAAGTAAAAAGCGACTAGAAATACTGATATAGGTTGATTTCTTTGAAAAATTGTATAAATTTGCTAGGTTCTACTTCATCAAAGAGCTGCCTCAAGGAGTCAGCTCTGAAATGACGTGAGCGACCGTCTTGGAAATCGATACAGTCTATTAAGATATGTTTAACGGTGTAAGGTTCCTAACACCCGACACAGTCGGGTGCCGGCTCGCCTCTTAAAAGATGTTTGTGGGTGATATATGTATGTCCTATTCTGGCTCTATGGTAAACCATTTCATCTCGCACACTGTTAAGTGGCGGAGGCTTTTGTCCCACTAAGGGGTTTGTTTGATACACTTGTTGTTTCTTTGTTCCATCTTTCTTGCCACAATCTTTTTGTGTATCTTGTAATGTGACATTTAAAATCGGAGGCAGGTATGAGCATATCGATACAATTATCACTTAGAGCCTCTTTTGCAGCTTTGTCGGCTATCTCGTTTCCTCGGATACCCACGTAGCTTGGAACCCAGCAGAACACCATGTCTTCGCCAGCTTTGGTGGCCTCGTCATACCTTTCCAGAAGGTCAAGGATAAGTGGGTTTGATATTTGTACGTTTTCGAATGATTGCAGGACGGACAGAGTCATAAACTTTTTGTATCGGCTGATCTGAATAGCGAGATGTAGAGCTTTAATTTCGGCTGAGAAAATAGAGGAACCATTTTGAAGTCTTGTTTTCAAGATGTTATTTTCAGTTACAACGGAAGCAGCCGATTTGTTGCCGAGCTTTGAGCCGTCCCTGTAGACGAAATGATAGCCTTTAAATTCTTCCTTGAGCTCTGCAAAGTTTGATCGGAATAGGAAGGGGCTAGTTGTTTCCTTTGCATAGGCCGAAAAATACTTTAGTATCACAGGTTTGGTGAGTTTCCACTGTGGCACTTTTGGTACTCTGTATTTTGCAATTGACTCTATGGTGATGTCAGCATTATTGAGGTGAGGTTGAACCCTCGCTCCCAATGGAGGTACTACGGTAAGGCCTCTTTCATGGAACCGAGAAAAATGTGATTCAAAGACTGAGTTGTAGGTGGAATTCTTCTTATTTGCATAAAGCTTTGTTGTGTACTGCATAGCGAGTTAAACACGATGAATGTTAAGAGGCAGCTCATTTGCTTCCACATGCAGGCTTTCTGCTGGTGATGTTCTAAAAGCATTTAGACACAGTCGTAAACCTTGATTTTGTATCGGGTCTAGCATTTTTAGGTATGAAGGTCTTGCTGATCCATAGACAATGCTGCCATAGTCTAATCTAGACCGTATCAAGGCTCAGTAAAGCACGTTTTGTATCCCGATCAGCGCCCCAGTCATGGGCCGATATTACTCTTATGAGATTGAGTGCTTTTTGACATTTTCGTTTGAGTTCTATGATGTGTGGGACAAAGCTTAGCTTGGCGTCTCTGTGGGACAAAATTTGTTTTCTTTAACAACAGGTATTTGAATGCCAAAAATGTATAGAATGGGATCGTCGTGTTGTTTGCGTTTATTGCAGAAATGCATGCAGACTGTTTTAGTTTGTGAGAATTTAAAACCGTTTTGGTTAGCCCATGTTTGCAGTGAGTGTATGTTCTGCTGCAAGCGTCGCTTTATTAGGTTCATATTCTTGCCCCTGTAAGATATTGCGAAATCGTCAGCAAAGAGTGAGCTGTCTATCCCCTGTTTTACGTTATGTCGGATGCTATTTATTTTTTTTTTCAGGAACACAAGAACGGAAAGGATGGATCCCTGGGGCGAAACCTTCCTCTTGTCCGAAGTAGTCCGAGAACACGGCCCAAAGGCGGACCCTAAGACGTCGGTCTTCTAAATCCAGGTAGGCGGCCTCGCAGCCCCAAGTCAAAGAGGTCTTGTAGTACTCCATGTTTCCATGCTGTGTCATATGCCTTTTCCAAGTCAAAGAAAACCGAAACGACATGTTCGTTATTGATAAAGGCTTCTCTTATAAATGTTTCTAGTCTTACAAGGTGATTCAGGGTATTTCTTTGTTTTCTAAAACCGCTCTGTATATCGGAAAACAAATTATTGCTTTCTAGATACCAGGTGAGTCTGTCAGCTATCATGCATTCAAATGTTTTACACAGTGAACTTGTTAAGGAGATTGGTCTGTAATTTGTGGGCTTGAGGCGTCTTTGTTTGGTTTTGGTACTGGTATGATAGTAGCTTCTCTCCATATTTCTGGAAAGTTCCCAGATTTCCAGGCTTGGTTAAGGAGGCCCAATAGTATTTCCAAGGTTTCATTTGACAAGTGTTTAAGGGTTTGCTAGTGTATGTTATCTGAGCCAGCAGCGGAATTGTGAGATAAGTGTAAAGCCTGTCGGAGTTCACTCAGTGAGAAATCGCAGTTGTAGGATTCACTATTGTCCGAGTAAAAGTTTATGTTGTTTCGTTCTTTAAGTGCCTTATAAAGTCTAAAGTTTTCGCTATAGTGTTGAAAGGATGAGTTATTTTCAAATGTTTCTCCCAGGACGTCAGGTATTTCCCTTCTTCCCGTTACAGTGGCACTGTTCGTTTGTAAATGGCTCACAGGGCCTAGACAGCCTTTGCCGGATATTTTCCTAACCATGTCCCACGTTTTCTTTAATGAAGTTTTCCCGTTTGAGCGTTTCTTACTTTGTTTCACAGTCTTACGGGTGATATCTTTTATATTCCATTCTTCTAATGGTGTCCGGATGATTGATGAACTGTTTTAATGTTTGTTTTCGAACAGCTATTGACCGTTTGCATTCATCGTTGAACCAAATTTTGTGTAGTCTTTTGTGAGATCCGGATATTTTTGGGACAGTTTTTTCCATTACCTATTGTATCAAAGCGGTGAATAGTAGAATGGGGTCATTATCACTTTCAAGGTGTTCTCGTGTAATTGACTGATGGCATAATTCTTGGAATTGTAGCCAATGTGCTTTGTTAAAATTCCACCTCTCAACTCTTTCTTGTCGTTGTGGAATGGTTTGTTTAATTAAAATTGGAAAATGGTCGCTTCCATGTAGATTGTCTATAACTTTCCAGCTAAAATACAGGTACAAGTTAGCAGAGGCTATACATAGGTCGATAGAGGTTTTTGAACCGGTGCCCATATGAAAATATGTAGGTGTTTTGTCATTGAGTAAAGACAGGCTGTGATGGTTTAGTAGGTTTTCTATGATCTTTCCTTTTTGCTCTGTTGTATGGTTGCCAAACATTGTACTATGAGCGTTGAGATCACCGACCAATAGTATGGGTTTTGGCAGTTGATTTATGAGATCTGAAAATTCGTGTGGTTGTGGTTTTGTAGGTGGTGGCATGTAGATGTTGCACACAGTGATTGCTTTGTTCAAGGTAGCCCTGACGGCCTGGGCCTCTAGCGTGGTATTTAGATTTATTTCGCTTTGGGGTATATCTTTCGAACAAACGTTGCAATTCCTCCGGAGGCTTTGTTGCTAACGTGGTCTTTGTTGTAGGGGATATATCCATTCAGCGTTGGTTGATTAGTGGTTTTAGAGAAGGTTTCTTGTAGGCAAATTATTGCTGGGTCATTTTGGGATATGATTGTTAAAATTTCGTGATGGTTGGTCTAAAAACCTCGTATATTCTACTGAATTATTGCCATATGGTCTTATTTCATTACGCCTAGGGGTCTTTGTATTCTGACACTAGGTCTTGAAATTTGCTTCTTTTTATGGCCACTTTCCTTTGTGTTTTGTAGGAAAGGTTCTGACGGTGTATGCTATCGTCTTCTTCCATTAGTGGAGAGAACCTATTCTCTACCTCGCTGGTTAAAGAGGAGCGCAATCTTTCCTTGGCTTGTTTTGCTCTCTCTTTAAGTTGGCCTCTACCTCCTTGTTTAGTTAGATTAAGGACTTGTTGTTTGTTGTGGTGTTGGCGGAGAGGGGGTTGGGCCTGCGGCCGCCGCTGCACCACTCTTCTTCGATGGTGGTGAGTTTAGGACTCTCGAACTTTTTGCACACAGCTGATTGGGAGTAGTCACTTTTGGTCTTGCACCACCTTGTGCTTGAAAGCCTGTAGCTGAAGTACGCGGCTCGATCAATTTTGTCACCTTGGTGCTTTGTGGTGGTATGTTGCGAGTTTTCTGGACTGTCAACCATGTCGTCTCCATTTGGCAAGCCGTGTCCCGTGATATTGGTTTGACTGCGTTCACGTAGCTTTTAGTCCCAGGTGAGGGTTGCGTTGCCAGTGTTCGGGCCTGCTGGTATGTGAGTAGTCGTCCACCCAAAATTTGGAGTAGTCACTCAGATTTTATAGTAACTATGAAGATGGGACGCTGTTATTGTATTACTGTAGAGGTTTTGGTACCGGTTTTTGGAGATGTTTTGAATTATCTGATGACAAAGCACACACCACCTGTACCATATGTCGAGCGAAACTATTGCGGTGAAACACAAGGCAAGGAAATTGAATCGCAACACTCTACGGAACAGAAGCATGAAACGTCTAAAGGAAGCGCAAGCGCAAGTGTTCCTCCCCTACCTTCTTTGTCATATGAGAATCAGCCAAGTATTAAGGCTGAGAGAAACGTCCTAGTCACAAAGAATGAGAAAATTAGAAAGCGATTGACTGTTACAGTAACAAAAGTTGAATCTGTATTAATGATGTAAGTTAAGTTCTGCACAGAACGTTGCGACTAGGATTACTGTTAAAAAGTGTTTATGACCTGTTGCCATCTCCTGTAAATTTAAAGCCTTGGAGTGCGTGAGGAAGACAGAAGTGAGCTGTGCGGACGACGAGGAACTCAAGAGCATATCCTGTCAGCGTGCAGTGTGGCCTTGACTCAAGGAAGATGATCGATAGAGACACGACAAAGGGCTGGAGGGTGTGTCAAGACTTCTGGAACAGAGCATTAGTAAAAAGAGGCCTAAACAACCGAACAATCTGAGGTTCATAGCGTTTGTAAAAGCTGGAGAAAGCGCTAGACCAAAAGGAGAGGATATAACAGGATTATACCGACGGCGAGAGACTGGCAGATGAGAGTAGACCTGCAAATTGGTGTTTCCCGAATAAGTGACCTAAACCAACTTACGATCGGACTAAGTGGTGTGGTCCAAAGAGTCAGAGCAGATTGTGATGATCGAGTAAACAGTGCCGTGAGAAGAGCGGGTGGAAGGCGCGTACGAGAGGAAGAAGACCAAATATGACAATCTCAAAAGTGACTGTGAGAGAGTGGAATGGAGAGCCGATTGAAGTAGGGTGCAGAGGGGTTGTGGAAAGAAGAGACGGTCACCAAAATGATTGAACTACACACATTCTGAGTGTTGCAGGTCGCTCCTGTCGTAGTCCCGCCTGGTATAGGACGTCTTGAGATTAATGGGACGAAACGTCTGGTGACGTCAGTTCTTCAACTGAAGACTTCCCCTAAGAACCTCCCCTAAGCCACCCCGCCCAAATAAAAAGCCTCCAAAAGTAACGATTAACAGAAATCTCGCTCTTAGCAAGTAACGATGACAATAATTCATTGGAATATCAGAGGTTTTTGGACCAACTGCCATGAATTGTTAACACTTATGGACTTTAACGATCCGGCAGTATTTTGCCTTCAGGAAACATTCAGCAAAAACGACAATCCACCAAAACTTAGAGGATACACTTCATACAACAAACCCTCATCGGATGACAGCGCGACGGGTGGAATCGCTATGTTTGTTCGAAGTGATCTTTTACAAAGCGAAATTAAACTAAATACGCCTTTTCAGACCCAGGCGGTTCGTATCACGCTTGGCAAAACTTTCACAACTTGTAATATTTATTTGCCACCACATTTGAGACCTTAACCAGAAGAGTTGAATGACCTAATAAATCAGTTACCTAAACCAGTCCTATTCGTGGGCGACTTTAATGCTCACAGTACATTGTCGGGCAATACTTACGTAGATTTGAAGGGAAAATTGGTAGAAAATCTCCTTAACCATAATTCATACACCTATCTTCACCCTGGTACTGGCTCAAAAACCTCCATTGACCTTTCCATAGCATCTGCTAATTTATACCTTGATTTTAATTGGAAAGTTCTGGGCGATCTCCACGGCAGTGACCACTTTCCTATTTTATTGACTGAGTCTAAATCATACCACGAAAACATATCTCCGAAATGGAAGTTTCAGAAAGCAGACTGGTCAGAATTCCAAGAATTATGTCATCAGAGTATAAAAAGGGATCATTTTACTGATGATGACGAACATATTTCATTATTTACCTTTCTTCTCCATGGAGTGTGTGAAAAATCTATCCGAAAGACATCAGGATCCCGCAAGAAGCCACATAAACCGTGGTTTAATGACGCTTGCAAAGAATCCATAGCGCTTCGTAAACAAGCTCTCAACAAGTTTTCAGACTACCCAGACCTTACAAGAAAAATAAAATATCAAAGGGCGAAGGCAGTTGCGCGTAAAACAGCAAAAAAAAGCAAACAAGAGTCCTGGCAAGAGTATGTTTCTCAACTCAACACAAATAATTGTCTAAAAAAGACTTGGGACATGGTTAGAAAAATATCTGGCAAAAAACACTTTTAACACAGTAAGCTATCTAGAAGTTAACAATAATATGATCACCGACCAGAAGGACATTTTAGATACCCTAGGCGAAACATTTGAACATAATTCATCTTCCGAAAATTATAGCCATGAGTTTAGACGCTACAAAGAAACAGAAGAAACTAATCCTCTTAACTTCTTTTCTGACAACAGCGAAGCGTATAATAGGCACTTTTCTCTTAATGAATTAAGAAAGGCCATAGATAGTTCCCATGATGCAACAGCAGGACCAGATGATATACATTATCACATGCTTAGACACTTGCCAGACCATACCCTAAAGATCCTTTTAGAATTGTTAAACCATACCTGGAATTCCGACACTTTTCCAGAAACATGGAAGGAAGCAACAATAATACCAATACCAAAGCCAAACAAAGATCCACGAAATTCTCAAAATTACAGACTAATTTCCTTGACAAGTGCCCTGTGCAAAACATTTTGAGCGAATGGTAGCTGAAAGATTAAAATGGTACCTGGAAAGGAACAACTTGCTTGCCGACATACAGAGTGGCTTTAGGAAACAAAGGAGCACTCTGGACCATAGTGTAAGACTAGAATCTTTTGTGAAAGAAGCTTTCAATAACAAGGAACATGTTGTTACCGTTTACTTTGACTTTGAAAAAGCTTATGACACAGCATGGAAACACGAAGTACTAAAGGATCTTTTTGATTTCGGCCTCCGAGGCCGTCTGCCCCCTTTATAAAAGGATTCCTGGATGACTGTCGATTTAGGGTTCGGCTTGGTACAATATTCTCAGAACACTTTGAACAAGAGGAAGGCTTCCCCCAAGGATGCATCCTTTCAATTATACTACTCCTGATAAAAATCAACAATATAAAAGATGCACTGAGACAGGGGATAGATAGCTCACTCTTTGTCATGTCGTGTAGAGGCAAAAGTATGAATTTAATACAGTGTCGTCTTCAACAGAGTATTTATTCTCTCCAAGTTTGGGCGAATAAGAATGGTTTTAAATTCTCACAAACCAAAAGAGTTTGTATGCACTTTTGTAAAAAACGAAAACAACACGAAGATCCAGTTTTACACATCCCTGATGGGCAAATCCCTGTTGTCAAGGAGAACAAATTTTTAGGTTTAATTTTTGATAACAAACTTAGTTTTATCCCACATATCTAACACCTCCGAAGAAAGTGTCAGAAGGCTTTAAATTTACTGAGACTCATCTCCTCCCACGACTGGGGAGCAGATCGTGATACTAAACTCATGTTGTATAGAGCTCTAATTAGATCGCGACTGGACTACGGCAGTATGGTTTATGGTTCATCAAGACCATCGTACCTAAAGACGCTAGAACTGATACAGAATCAAGGCTTAACAATATGTTTAAATGCCTTTAGAACATCCCCAGCCGACAGTTTACACGTTGAGGCACATGAACAACCCCTCAATATACGGCGGTTAAAACTTGCCATGCAGTATTGTATAAAACTTTACGCCAACAGAAATAACCCTACACATCAGATTGTTTTCGGATCACACTATGCGGATAGAGGAACCAATGGTATCTCCTCTTTTGGAACTAGGACTATACCACACCTGCAACAAGCAGGTATAATCGTTGAATCTGTTGCAAATTACAGAATACCCAACCATCCCCCTTGGAAGTTAACGATCTTGATAGATTGTATAGACTTCAATCACATTCATCCCCGTTATTACAGAGTTGACCGTATGAGAGAGCTTTTTGAAAAAGTAAATTCCAACAAGTTTTAGAATTTTAAAAGAGATTAACCTGTATTCTTATGTGTAGATCACCGTTAAGTCTAGCGTTTTAGTATATTTAAGATTTTACTTTATACTGACTTTTAATCAGTGAAGTATAAATGCAACAAAGTTACCAGGAATGACACAATATGACCTGCAATAGGTTGGCGGTGTCGTTAAACCAATCAAATAACTAACTAACTAACTCAACTGAAGACGAAGAAGTGGTGGACGCATGACACAACTGCGTTAGGTATGATAATATTGGTTTGGTAAATTGTTTGAATATAAAAATACTACTACATCCTAATGCGTAATTATATAATTTGATCGGTATTAGAATTGGAATTGATAATTTTCTCAGTGTTATAATTGAATAATTTGTTCAGTATGATAATTGGAATTGATAATTTGTTGGGTATTATAATTCTTTTCTCGAATAATCTGTATTGTAAGTTGTAGTTTAAATGATCAGTATTGTGACTTTCAGATTAAATAATCAGAATTATGCTTTAAGATAATTTATATTCTGTTACTAGATAAAAATCGGGTCCGGGTCCAGTCCGGTCCGGGACCGTTCCAGGCCTAACAGAAGCACTGAGCCAGTTCCAACATTTTCGATCAATTTGGGCTTAACACATCGAATCACCCATTTCAAGATACAATACGTGTATCTTTCCTTCTTTGGAGGAAAGTTTTCAAATGCACCAGTGCTGCACTCAGGAAAGCTAATTTAGCATGGATCACCGCACTGATCAGGCTCGACACAATTCTTCTTGTTCTATATTGCTTTGCAACATCAGGAGGTTTTTTTTTCAGGTTCTCAAAGAAAACTAATGCATCCCCCTGGCAACATGCTCAGCCATCTGGTACTAACATAGCGTACAATTTATCGATCACCTGTATCTAACACCGCTTGCACATCTCTAAACTCCTGATCTAATCCTGTCCTATGCTTAAAGAGAGCATTAACATCAACTGCAAAAAGCTCCAATTTCCTCTCAAAGGTCGGCTGTTGCATAAGGGGCAGCATTGCAGGCATGGTGAAGCTAACATCCACCGACGTTGGGGCATATTTAGATTTGGTAATTGTCACTGTTATCACTCCATTTTGTGACAGCCTCTCATTACATTTGGGCTGTCACTCATAACATGAATAACATTTTTCCACGGTATGCTATCGTTCGAAAAATTGGTATTGATAATTTCTGCACTCTCTTCTGCATTTCCATCTTTGACGTACGCTGCTTTGTAAAATTTTGTCACAATGGCCCCATCTGTAAAATATTTCACAAGCATGTGTAAGTATTTGTTCCCGAGTATTTGTTGACTCCTCTATAAGAAGCCTAAAGTGGCTGTTCGAAGATCCTCTACGAGTTCACTTTGTAGCATGGGTTGAAAACGATACGACTTTCCGCTATTGAGATATTTTTATTAAAAATAGATAAATATTTACGCAATGGCGCCTCTCTTAATTTCACCTGTTGGCGAAATATTCTGCACACAAAACCTTGTTCAAATTATATGTTACGTGATGACCTTTTTGTTCGTCCTCACCACGAAAAAATTTGACAGAATCTTTCTGACCCACCAAGCCAAAAAAAAAAAAACCACTTTCCACAGTGTTCATCGGCTGAGAAACTTCGCACACAAGATTTTTACCTAATGACGTCATACACCTTCCCTAATAACGTAACATAGTCATAAGTGGATAAAACCGTCCGACCTAACCAAGGAATAAACAAATCAAGTTTGAAGTCCATCCAACTTTTCGTTCTTGAGATATCTTGCACACAAAATTTTCTTCACAACAGACTGACACACACACAAAGACAGGTACATGAACACGTACACACACAGAACGTACAAACACTATATGTCTCTCCTTGGTCGGAGAGACATCAACAGGCTAATAAATATCAAAATGGCGACATCTGGCCAATATTTTTCGCGATTGGCCAAAAGAAAGTATGCATTCAAGAGACCATCATCCAGAGAGCATTCGAACAAAATTTGAAAGGAATCCAACCTAAAGTGTGAGAGAAGAGCATTCTGAAAACCTCCAAATGGGACACTTTTAAAATTTATTAGTAATCAATTTTCAAATTGCTTGTTCTCTCACAATTTTGAGAGGATTCCTTTCCAAGTTGGTTCCCTAGATGGTTCCCTTTTGAAAAAGTGAGAAAAAGGAGATCTGCTAAAAATTGTTCGGCAGCCAATTTTGAAATTGCTTCCTCTCCCACAATTGTGATCAGATTATCTTCAACGTTACATAAATATTCACTAGGTAGTACTCTCTTTGTGATCCCCCAAAAAGTTGCGGAATGAGGTAATTTAAAATTTTTTGCTTGCAAATTTTCAAAATGCTTCTTATCAAACAGTTGTAACTGGATTGTCTAAAACTTTTGCAGAAATGTTTACTAGGAAGGCGTGTCTTGAAAAATTAGTTGCTTGGGCGATCCACCAAAGAATGACCAAATGGTTGGGGGTATATTTTAAGTTTTTGGCAGCCAAAAGCCACATTGCGTTTTAATTTTGAATTTCGTGACAGGTGATCTAACCCAGTGTGTTCCCTTGCCTCCAAATTTGCTAAAATGTTTCCCATGCATTCCTTTCTTGAGAAAGTTTTTTCTTTATTCATTTAATTATTTTCATGACCCCCCCCCCCCCCCCCCGCCCATCTTTTTCACACATCTTTGTTTTTCCGTGGTGTTACTCTCATTCAATCTTCTGTTTCAATGAACGACCCCTACCGCTAGGCTGCTAGCGTTTGAACAAATGTGTTAATATGAATAAATATCCTTTATTTGGATAAATAAAAAATAGATGATTATTGAAATCGCAGGCTAAAATAGTCCTTTTTGCTGCTAAGACCCAATGTATCAGCAATACGATCTTTGCCTAACTCACAGATAACAGTGATGCTAATTGACTTTTAGTGTGCCAAACAAAAAAAGAGTTACACTTTCAAGGTCCTTTTGCCGGTGCCTTCTGCCCGCGTCCTCGAATTACACTTTGCTGTTCCGTAACCATATAAATCTCAGGGTTGGCGTTGGCGAGGTTTTTGTCCACTTTTTGGGCATTTTTTACGAAATTGCTCACTTTTTCGGGACCCACCGAGTTTTTCTGGACCCAACTGAGTCACACTTTCCTTTTTTGACACACTTTCCTGAGAACCCAGCGCGAACCCTGAATCTGCTATACTTACTTGATATCATCGGGGCTAAACATCGGGCTCCCGCTTCTTCGCATTAAATGTGCGGCGAGATCTTTATACTTCGCACCAACGTCTATCATGCCATAAACTCGAGACATGATGCTGTGAGGTATACTCTTCATAGATGAATCTCTTGAAAGCTTCATGTTATCAGGCCTATAAATAAATTTATAAGAGCTTTATCAGACCGTCATTGCATTCGTCAACAAAATCAAAAATCAAATTATTATTGCATACATCTAAAGAATATGAATAAGTAAATAGAAACTCTAAAAAAGAAAATAAAAAAATAATAATAATAAATAAATAAATAAATAATAGTAATAATAATAATAATAATAATAATAATAATAATAATGATAATAATTTAGTCTGTAAAAACGCAATGAAAGAGATGGTCGTAGAACCTTTGCAATCAGACGACCTTTACGAACTGAACTAAGAAAGCTATACGGGGCCACATGACGCCATTTGAGCTTGACCGCGATGCTGTGATGATATCCCCTGCAGTATCAAATACCCTTTCAGATGGAACGCTCGAACTCGGAATACATAATATGTATTTCGCAAGGGATGGCGGTAAGGGGAACATTCCTTCTTGCCCTTGCAAGATTCTTATGACAGAAAAATCAAATAACGCCTCATAGAAACGAGTTGCACAAAAATGCAAATTTGTAAACAGAAAAATATATATACTGCGTTTCCCAGACCGACCTGGCCCGATATATGCTCTGGCTCGGCCCGATATCAGAGGTGGGGCCGGGCCGGGCTTCGGAACACACTCCTACGAGAAACAGGCTTAAGGTTTCCGAATCTAACCTTTTTTCTGTGTGTCTTTTTTATGAATTTTTTATCAGGACCTGGAAGGTGGTTTTAGATACAGCACACTGATCTCAAATCGAATCCGCCGAGCCATCGAGCCTCACCTTAGGCGGAACCAAAACCGGTGTGGACCAGGAAGACCCACACGCCAGATCCTAGCAAGCTATTATCTTGTTTATTGATTTAAAACAGACATTAGACACGATTCACCGAGGAAAAGTAATCAAAATACACAGAAAATAGGGAATACCTGAAAGACTAGCACTGAGTTGCACACCAGATGGGGAAGCTTCTGCCTTTACGGGAATATTTTGAGCATGCTCCATTTGTTCACTGATCAGAGCAGTTCTGTTGTACATCTTTTTTTAGCAGGAACTGGAAGGTGGGCACTACAGACAGGTATTACTGGTATGCGGTCGTTACAGGTATGTTCAAGTGGACAGACGTTACTACACGTCTTTTTATTCAGGGTGGTCGTTACAGATAGCTTTACTCTACGTTGTTTTACCAGAGTCAGGAAGGTGGCTGTAAGGGATATATTTTACGGTATGTCTTCATATTGGCCTGGAAAGTGGCGGTTACAAATAGGTTTCAGTGTACGTCTTGTTATCCGGGCCTGGAAGGTGCAAACAGGTTTAACTGTACGCTCCTTTAGCAGGATCTGGAATGTGTTCTTTACAGACAGATCTTACTGTATGTGTTTTAAATAAAAAAAAACAAAAACTCGTAAACAACCCCATTTCGAAATTCGTATTTCAAATGGACAATTTTGAAGACCAGCAAACAGAAACAAAAACTCTGAGATATCTGTCTGAAACAGTTTTCCTGGATTATTAACACTTGGAAAAGGCTTATATGAGTTTATGCGGGCAGCCGTTGGTGCATTTTTTCTTGACAGTAAAAATTCATTCTTGTCTCAGCTTCTTCTCCGGTACTACATGCCCTAGGACCACAAAACTTTGTAATTATGTAGAAGTTGATCTGAGGGTGTGCATCCCGTCTTTTTTTCATCCGAGTCTGGAAGGTGGTCGCTAAAACGGGTTTTACTGTAGGCCGTCCTCATCCAGATCTGAAGTTGGTCACTACAGTACTTTTACTGTACGTTACATTTTTATCCGGATCTGGAAGTTGGTCAAGACAGGCAGGCTATAAAGTACGTCTTTTACCCGAAGGGGCCACGACAAACGGGTCTTACTTTACTGCTTTTTATCCAGGTGTTGAAGGTGGTCCGATTTGATTTTTTTTGCTAACCATCATCCTCCACACGACCCCACCTCCCCCCTCCCCAGCTATTTAATGTAGGTCCGACTATACACCTCACTCTAAACCTTTTACCCAAGGAAACGGTAATCGTCTGTAAACACATTCCGCGTTTGAGTACCGTTTCTGGGGATGTACGTGTTTTTAACGTTGCTAAACGTGTTGTACCATTTGGCCGGATTTAGAAAGGTCTTTTCAGAACGCCTGTGGTTGCTTTGCTCAGCCCATCGTAAGCAGCCTGTTTCGCTCGAGACGCGGACGACCCTGCAAGTGCTGCTCTATAGAGCTAGTGAACGCCTGTGTTTGCTTTGCTAAGCCCACTGTGTCTCGTAAGCAGCCTGTTTCGCTCGAGACGCGGACGACCCTGCAAGTGCTGCTCTATAGAGCTAGTAAACGCCTGTGGTTGCTTTGCTCAGCCCACTGTGTCTCGAAAGCAGCCCCTTTCGCGCGAGCTGTGTTCGTGCACAGAACTATCATCTCACCATGTCGATACCGTAATATAACCCTTGAGCTAAATGTTTGTTTTGAAGGTCCGTCAAAATAACGTTGTTTCATGATCAAGGTCAATTTTGTCGTATGTGTGCGTTGAGGGTTTTCTCTGTGTGACACTTCTGTTTTCAGGGTTTAAATCTTAAAATGAATCAAGTTGTTGAGTGTTTTAAAGGTTCGCTTCATTCTGGCGTTTTTGTGTCAAAAAGGGAGCGAAAATTTTTAATGAGCTTGATAATCTAGCCAATAAAAAGCCGCCCCTAGTGACTGTCGTTATGTTTTTGTTTGCCATAGATGGGTTAGGCCTAGTACTCTTGTAAGTCTTGGAGCCCATTGTTGGCTAACAAACGTGTCTGCAAACGAGCTTTACGACATACAAATATAGTTTTCTGAAAAAGGAGCGAAAGATGACCAATCGCAGTGCAGTGTTTTCTTTTATCACGTGATCCCCTGTCACGTGATCCACGGTAGTTAGGTTAAGCGATTAAGTGTTCTTTATCACTGATCAACAAGCTTTAGAAGAAGCCATGCAGGAATAACAGTGACGTGAAGATTAAAAAAAGAGCAGTGCAAGCACAGTTTGGTGTGTTTTTATGTATCTCAAAATTACGGATAAATTACAGTTGTGTCTTGTGTTTCTATTGAGTCCCGGTTGGATAAATTAGTTACTTGTTCGTATGCCAGTGTGCGGGATTTTTACTGCTTGTTGTAATGGACGCTTATTGTAATGGATGGTGCGCTTTAAAACGCTTTTCAGTGAGTAACCAACAAGCGAGTCAGTAACGTTGTCTTTTATACCATCAGTTCTCTGTAATAAAATGTTTTTATTTTCTGTTTCTCCTATGGTAGAGAATCGTTGGAAGTGATAGTGCGTCTGTCGCCAGATTGACAGATAACGGTGTCACTTCGACAGCCTTTTACGGTCAGGGTAGAGGGCCATAGCGGCGCATTACTCAACGTGTTTCTTGGTGTTGTCTCTTGTATTACTGTCACGTACTGTCCTAGTTTTCGAGCTAATCAGCTATTTTGTTATTGTGCGACATACCGCACTAGTTTTTTTTTACCGTGATCAGCTGTTGTTTGGTGTTAATAAAGCAAGCTATTGTGAGCTGTTGTTTATTTCCTTTTCGATGCACTAAGCAATCATACGCATAAAATAAGACCCTCCCTCATCTAAACTTCACATTACCCAAAGGCAATCATTTAGTGCGTCTTGCTCTTTTATACCCGGCCATCGGCGGCCTTGTTTAACACCGTCTGTACCCTAAGTGTACACCGTCTGTACCCTAAGTGTAGTTATAGCCATGATATACTACCTTGTCTTCGTACATTACCATCGGCCACAAAGCACTAGAAAGGCATTCTTCATAACTGCGCACCTCGGTGGGAGAAGGGGGAAGGCATTTCGGTGCCAAAATTGTGAGCTGCTTCTCATAACACAAGACATCAGAGGACCAACTTTAATAGCTAAAAATGCTTCTGCAAACAATGCTAATCGATACAAATAGCTCCTATATATGAAACACCTTGGCAACCAAATCATGTGGCGAAAAAATTAATAGCTAGACCTCCTTAGACCTATAAATAGCATTCCATGACCTCGTAGATAACGACTTCACTACGCACCACAACTGACACTGACCCCTGACTGAGTGGCATGTTACGTTACAGCCGTATATGAAAAACGCACAAAAAGCTCAATTTCAGGCAATAACAAATAGCAATGGACCGACAGTAATGCTGTTACTGTTTTGAAGCATTCTAAAGAATGCAGGAACACTCGAGAAACTTCTGGAAAACGCTGAAATCCCCAGCGTAGTTAACAACTATACTGAGTTACCAAAGGAGTCAAAAAATGGGGAGGCGGAGGGGGGGAGGGGGGGGGGGTTTGTTGACGTTATGCAACTTTCTTGATTGTCTATACTAGCTTAATAATGTTTGAAGGGAAATGCGGGTAACTCACCTACGATTGAAATTTCCTTCATACTGTCACAGTTTAATGCTTGCAGGGTATACATTCAAAAATTGAAAAGAAAAAGGGGGGGGGGGGGGGGGTCACCAATGTTATAAGAGAAATGAAGACACTGAAAGGTCGCGTACTTTTACTATAGAAACCATTGGGAAAACCGAGAAATTTCAATCAAAATACAAAATTAACACATAATCACAATTGACAATTGCCTCATTTTTTTCCTGTTTAAGAACACGTCATAAAAAATGTTTTAAGCGAATAAAAAATATATGTCACCGTATCAATAAGAAAATTATACAGTCTTTTCGACAAAATCCCATTGACTCAATGGACAAATGGTGAAAGCAGTGTAATATGATTTTAACAGACAACAAGTGGGTCAGTGAAACTGACTATGTCCCCCGCCGGCGTACAATCCCAGTATTTGATTTTGTTGGGATGGACAACAACCCTTCGTATCATATTCGTATTAAGATTCCAGCTGGGCCAATGTCCTTGGGCCAACACGGCTCATTTACAACACCAAATCTTGTTACCACCCATACTACCTATGTGTATAACATTTTGCCAATTGTTTCAAAAAATGTAGGCTTGAGTGTGTTAACAAACTCATTCCAGTATGTAAGGGTTGTGAAAATTTCTGAAGTTCAGCTGGGCCAATGTCCTTGGGCCGACAGGGCTCATTTACAATACCAACCTTTGTTGGTTGCAATACTTCCTATATGTAAAATATTTCAACAATCGATCCAGAATTGTAGGCTTTAGTGTGTTAACAAACTCATTCAACTGAGTAAGGATTTGGAAAATTTGTGAAGTTCAGCTGGGCCAATGTCCTTAGGCCGACATGGCTCATTTACCATACCGATCCTTGTTCGTTCCAGTACTACCCATATGTACAATATCTTAACAATCGGTGGAAAAATGTAGGCTTGAGTGTGTTAACAAAACAAGTGTCGACAGACGGACAGACGGACGGACGGACAGACAAACCCGAAAACTATAGTCCCCCGGCGGGGGACTAATATATTAACACAGGCTCTTCTAGGAACAAAATATCAATACAGACCATTTCTGGACACGACCCTATTTGTCTTTGAAAAGAATTTTTCGATCCAGACGGATTTAGTAGTTATTTATACTGTGTAAACAGGAATTCAAACATTCAATGTAATGCGCATTTCGGTCGCTAGATGGCGCAGAGACACCCGCATTTCCCTCTAACTAAAACCGTGCGACTTATCCGAGGAATAACTACACCAAATTTACAGTCGATCCGACTTTCCGATGTCGAGATATTTTGCTTGACAACAGACAATTTTTTACCCATCAAAAGTCGAAACAGTCGTCTGACTGAACCAAGGTATATCCATATAAAGTTTTAAGTCGATATGACTTTCCGTTATCGATATATTATGCATACAAGATCTGGTTCAAAATATAAACATTTTACGCGATGACGTCATACGCCGCATTCGTTCGTTCTACTCGCAAAAAGTTTCTTTCGGACCTACCAAACAACAATCCCAAGAAGTTTCAACTTTCTTCGATGTTCAGCAGCTGAGAAATTTCGCAAACAAGACTTTTACGTAATGACGTCATACGCCTGACCTTATCACGTGGCATGCGTCAAAAGTTGACAGAACCGTCTGGCCTAACCAAGGAATAAATCGATCAAGTTTGAAGGCGATCCGACGTTTCGTTCTCGAGATATCTTGCACGCATTTTGTTCACAACAGACTGACACACACACACACAGATATCGTCTGGAAACCACAGAACACATTGTGATCCGGATTTTGGGATTCTAAGTCCAAATACAGATCCAGATGGGCTTCGATCCGTCCAAAACATCCAAAAGGCACGTCCAGATATCTTGGTAGTTATGCATATCAAATATGAACCGGATCCGCTCACTAGTTTCGGAGATATCGTCTGGAAACCAAAGTACACGTTGAGACCCGGATTTTGGGATTCTCAGTCCAAATACAGATCCAGATGGGCTTCGATCCGACCAAAACCCCCAAAGGGCACATCTAGATATCTTGGTTGTTATGCATACCAAATATGAACAAATATGAAATATGATCCGCCCACGGACGGACAGACGGACACAGTGTGTTTCTATATCCCCCGCCTCCGGCAGGACGGCGCCGGATAATGACATAACCACATGTCATGGTTTTAACAAGAACGCAAAGGATGTTCTAAAAATACTTCTTTTAAATCTTCACCTATTTCAAATCCGCCAAGCTGAAATAAACAAGCCATCATCGAGAGCACAGCCCCCAACCGGAAACGGCGATGAGTCGGTTTAAAATTAATGTACGATCCGAATGTGACACTGTGAATAGTATAAAACGATTTGTTACAGCTCAACCGGACGGAGACTCCGGTCGGGACGGCAACTTAAAGCAAAGGTTTATTGTCTAAAACACGTCCATCGTCAAGGTTTTTTCATTCGTCTTATAGCATTGCCTTTTGAGTAGCGAAGTACGAAGTACGTGTCTGTGAGCAACATCACACCTACGTAATACACAACCGCAGTTACCACGCTTCGGTAGCATGTGGAATTCAGTTTGTAAAAAGCAATATTTTCGGTGCGGAACTGATGTGCAAAATTTCTCAGTCTCACAGTGACCTTGACCTTTGACCCAAGGTCACCCTAACATAATCAGGTTGCGACACCTTTTACATACAAGTTACAGACAAATTTTGGTTGAAATCCGTCCAGCAATATTTTCATATGTTACGTGATGACGTCATATGCCGCATCATTCGTTAGTTCTACTCGCAAAAAAATTTGTAGATTCTCTCGGGACTACCAAGCAACATACATATTTTACGTGATGATATTTTGCGCGCAAGATCTTGTTTATAATACATACATATTTTACGTGATAACGTCATACGTAGCATTCGTTCGTTCTACCCGCGAAAAAATTTTATAGCTTCTTTTGAGCCTACCATGCAACAACATTCGCACACAAAATTTTCACGTAATGACGTCATACACCTGCCCTAATCATGTGACATGCGTGAAAGGTTGATAGAACCGTCAGACTGACCCAAGGAATATCTATATAAAATTTGAAGTCGATAGGACTTTTCGTTATCGAGATATCTTGCAAACAGGATCTTGTTTATAATACATACATATTTTACGTGATGACGACATATCCGCATTCGTTCGTTCTACCCGCGAAAAAATTCTACAGAGCCTTTCGGACCTACCAAGAAACAATTCCACCAAGTTTCAACTTTCTCCGATATTCAGCGACTGAGAAATTTCGCAAACAAGACTTTTACGTAATGACGTCATACGCCTGACCTTATCACGTGGCATGCGTCAAAAGTTGACAGAACCGTCTGGCCTAACCAAGGAATAAATCGATCAAGTTTGAAGGCGATCCGACGTTTCGTTCTCGAGATATCTTGCACGCATTTTGTTCACAACAGACTGACACACACACACACAGATATCGTCTGGAAACCACAGTACACATTGTGATCCGGATTTTGGGATTCTAAGTCCAAATACAGATCCAGATGGGCTTCGATCCGTCCAAAACATCCAAAAGGCACGTCCAGATATCTTGGTAGTTATGCATATCAAATATGAACCGGATCCGCTCACTAGTTTCGGAGATATCGTCTGGAAACCAAAGTACACGTTGAGACCCGGATTTTGGGATTCTCAGTCCAAATACAGATCCAGATGGGCTTCGATCCGACCAAAACCCCCAAAGGGCACATCTAGATATCTTGGTTGTTATGCATACCAAATATGAACAAATATGAAATATGATCCGCCCACGGACGGACAGACGGACACAGTGTGTTTCTATATCCCCCGCCTCCGGCAGGACGGCGCCGGATAATGACATAACCACATGTCATGGTTTTAACAAGAACGCAAAGGATGTTCTAAAAATACTTCTTTTAAATCTTCACCTATTTCAAATCCGCCAAGCTGAAATAAACAAGCCATCATCGAGAGCACAGCCCCCAACCGGAAACGGCGATGAGTCGGTTTAAAATTAATGTACGATCCGAATGTGACACTGTGAATAGTATAAAACGATTTGTTACAGCTCAACCGGACGGAGACTCCGGTCGGGACGGCAACTTAAAGCAAAGGTTTATTGTCTAAAACACGTCCATCGTCAAGGTTTTTTCATTCGTCTTATAGCATTGCCTTTTGAGTAGCGAAGTACGAAGTACGTGTCTGTGAGCAACATCACACCTACGTAATACACAACCGCAGTTACCACGCTTCGGTAGCATGTGGAATTCAGTTTGTAAAAAGCAATATTTTCGGTGCGGAACTGATGTGCAAAATTTCTCAGTCTCACAGTGACCTTGACCTTTGACCCAAGGTCACCCTAACATAATCAGGTTGCGACACCTTTTACATACAAGTTACAGACAAATTTTGGTTGAAATCCGTCCAGCAATATTTTCATATGTTACGTGATGACGTCATATGCCGCATCATTCGTTAGTTCTACTCGCAAAAAAATTTGTAGATTCTCTCGGGACTACCAAGCAACATACATATTTTACGTGATGATATTTTGCGCGCAAGATCTTGTTTATAATACATACATATTTTACGTGATAACGTCATACGTAGCATTCGTTCGTTCTACCCGCGAAAAAATTTTATAGCTTCTTTTGAGCCTACCATGCAACAACATTCGCACACAAAATTTTCACGTAATGACGTCATACACCTGCCCTAATCATGTGACATGCGTGAAAGGTTGATAGAACCGTCCGACTGACCCAAGGAATATCTATATAAAATTTGAAGTCGATAGGACTTTTCGTTATCGAGATATCTTGCAAACAGGATCTTGTTTATAATACATACATATTTTACGTGATGACGACATATCCGCATTCGTTCGTTCTACCCGCGAAAAAATTCTACAGAGCCTTTCGGACCTACCAAGAAACAATTCCACCAAGTTTCAACTTTCTCCGATATTCAGCGACTGAGAAATTTCGCAAACAAGACTTTTACGTAATGACGTCATACGCCTGACCTTATCACGTGGCATGCGTCAAAAGTTGACAGAACCGTTTGGCCTAACCAAGGAATAAATCGATCAAGTTTGAAGGCGATCCGACGTTTCGTTCTCGAGATATCTTGCACGCATTTTGTTCACAACAGACTGACACACACACACACAGATATCGTCTGGAAACCACAGTACACATTGTGATCCGGATTTTGGGATTCTAAGTCCAAATACAGATCCAGATGGGCTTCGATCCGTCCAAAACATCCAAAAGGCACGTCCAGATATCTTGGTAGTTATGCATATCAAATATGAACCGGATCCGCTCACTAGTTTCGGAGATATCGTCTGGAAACCAAAGTACACGTTGAGACCCGGATTTTGGGATTCTCAGTCCAAATACAGATCCAGATGGGCTTCGATCCGACCAAAACCCCCAAAGGGCACATCTAGATATCTTGGTTGTTATGCATACCAAATATGAACAAATATGAAATATGATCCGCCCACGGACGGACAGACGGACACAGTGTGTTTCTATATCCCCCGCCTCCGGCAGGACGGCGCCGGATAATGACATAACCACATGTCATGGTTTTAACAAGAACGCAAAGGATGTTCTAAAAATACTTCTTTTAAATCTTCACCTATTTCAAATCCGCCAAGCTGAAATAAACAAGCCATCATCGAGAGCACAGCCCCCAACCGGAAACGGCGATGAGTCGGTTTAAAATTAATGTACGATCCGAATGTGACACTGTGAATAGTATAAAACGATTTGTTACAGCTCAACCGGACGGAGACTCCGGTCGGGACGGCAACTTAAAGCAAAGGTTTATTGTCTAAAACACGTCCATCGTCAAGGTTTTTTCATTCGTCTTATAGCATTGCCTTTTGAGTAGCGAAGTACGAAGTACGTGTCTGTGAGCAACATCACACCTACGTAATACACAACCGCAGTTACCACGCTTCGGTAGCATGTGGAATTCAGTTTGTAAAAAGCAATATTTTCGGTGCGGAACTGATGTGCAAAATTTCTCAGTCTCACAGTGACCTTGACCTTTGACCCAAGGTCACCCTAACATAATCAGGTTGCGACACCTTTTACATACAAGTTACAGACAAATTTTGGTTGAAATCCGTCCAGCAGACCTTGAGATATAGTGTCCAAAAGCAACAGATGTGTGGAATTTCATAGGCTAACACTGACCTTGACCTTTGACACAAGGTCACTCAAAGGGATTCAGGTCACCACCCTTCTCCACACAAGCCACATACCAACTTTGGTTGAAATCCGTCCAACTGAATTTGAGATATCGTGTCCACCGGAAAAGCTTTACACACTTTACAATCAAGCTAAAAAATTTTTAAAAACTCGCCAAAAAAAATTTAACGAACCGCCAAAAAATTGGTGTTGATCAAGCTACGAACATGGGGGTGAGTCCTGTAAACTGTTAGACCAAATGGAGTAAGTGGTAACGGACGGACAGAGCCCAATCCATAACCCCCCTCCGGGGGATAAAGCCCCAGATGGGTGCTAAAAACTTGAAGCCATACCAAAGCAAAAATGTTCTATAATTACAGCTCAGATATCCACTTGGTATACCCATCCAAAATATTCTTACACTGAATTTTTTTTTTTTTTTTTTTTGTTAGGGAACCGAGTGGGCAGGGGGCCCATACTATCATGTGTAAGACCACTCCAAATTTTTTTTTTGGCAAACATTCGCCAAAAATTGGGCTTTAAACACATTTCACCCTGGCGCAACTTTCTGTGAAGTTTGGGATCACCAAAGCCAGCAGTCTTTTTATTATTTACCACTTTTTTTGTCTTTTGACCAACGGACAGACAACAGAGGCCCCCACATGATGGGTATAGCACATGTGGCTAAGTGCTACCTGTGCTAAAAAGCAGCTGATCAATCTGGCCAGTTTTGAAGAACACGTGATACCTTAAATTTAATGCTGCAATATTATGACAAATACTTTCCCTAGTTTACGATGCTAAAAATATTTAATAGTGAAACGAGTAAAGCAGATTTCAGTCTCTCTACGCCAAATTTCCCATTCTATTATCCTTCCTAATTTCCAGTCTGCAATTTTGTATTTCTTGAAATAACTTCTGAGGCGCGAATTTTGCATATCAGTCTCTATTTTTTTTTCAAACATTTACTGAAACTCATGCACAAAAATACACTTTTTTGCGAAACAGGCTCAACTGTTTATCGACTGCAAACTATTATTTCTTCGTTAAAGTGCAGAAAGGTCAATTTCTTCACTCATCTGTCAAATGTGTGTTTGGGAAGATGTACCGGTAAAATATCTAGTGTTCACCAATTACAGGTGTGTATGCACTGACCTTGACCATTTGGGACACCAGCAAGTCTTCACTGATCAGAGTATAGAGGTGTTCACTAAAGAGAAGTTACATAAAATACCTATGGTTAAGCCAATGGCAATGTTTGGGACCGAAAAAAAAATCGTTCATTATATAGAGTAGTACGCTAACGAGAGGTGTTCACTAACGGAGGTTTTACTGTAATTGATAGATGCAGAATTATGTATAAATTTATTCTGCACGCCTACAATGTTTAACTTTACATTACTTCCGTGCTTTTATAAACACAAAATTAAACGTTTTTGGTAGATAATAACAAAAGTTACTGTCACTCTTTCATGTAATAAACCTGGATGTAAACGAATCCCGACCAAAAGCCCAAAAGGACAAAATCTCAATCATTTTACACAGGAGGACAAAACCCCAATCTGGACAAAAGCCCAAAAGGACAAAACCCCAATGTTGAAAAAATTTTAAGAATATAGATTTTGCCTCGTACTTATTCCCACTTGCAAACATAGTTTGCAAATGGATATGCTTTGCAAAGAATTCTGGCCGTTTATTCCTTCCTTTTTTTTTCTTTTTCCGTCACGAAGGTTTCCAGAAAACTCCTCCTACGCTATTTGACGTAGGACGATGAAATTTGGCAGAGAGATAGAGGGTGATGAGAAGTCGTGAAATCCGCAATTTTTTTTTACCTTGACCTACAAGGTCAAGGTCAAATTGAGTTCAAAGTTATTTTACCTCAAAGTGGTTTCCAGAAAACTCCTCCTACACGGTTTGTAGTAGGAAGACGGCATTTGGTAGAGCCATAGAGGGTAATGAGTTGTTGTGAAATCCGCAAAATTTTTTTACCTTGACCTTGAAGGTCAAGGTCAAATTGAGGTCAAAATATTTTTTCAGAAACCTATTCCATCACGAAAAATTGCTGGAAATAGCGCTCAAATCTTTGTTTCAACACGTGTACGGTGTAAGTAGGCAGTAACATCATGGATGGAATCTCGACATTCAGTGTCAAGGTCAAGGTCATGCGACTTTTGTATATTGAAATCATTGTCCATTATCTCGAAAACGGTTAGAGATAGAGCGACTTTTCGACCCTTTGGGCCTGAAAGACGTTATATAACAGGTGCCTCGGTGACCTTGACCTCCTCCGTCATGGTCAACGTCAAAAACCGGACGTTGACCATTATCTCGAAAACGGTTAGAGACAGAGCGATTTTGAGCTTATTTTCGACCCTTTGGGCCTAAAAGACGTTATGTAAGAGGTGTTAACAAACTCATTCCAGTATGTAAGAGTTGTGAAAATTTCTGAAGTTCAGCTGGGCCAATGTCCTTGGGCCGATATGGCTCATTTACAATAGCGATCCTTGTTTGTTCCAGTACTACCCATAGATAAAAATATCTTAACAATCGGTGGAAAAATGTAGGCTTGAGTGTGTTAACAAACTCATTCGACTGAGTAAGGATTGGGAAAATTTGTGAAGTTCAGCTGGGCCAATGTCCTTGGGCCGACATGGCTCATTTACAATACCGATCCTTGTTCGTTCCAGTACTACCCATATATACAATATCTTAACAATCGGTGGAAAAATGTAGGCTTGAGTGTGTTAACAAAAAAGGTGTCGACAGACGGACGGACAGACAAACCCGAAAACTATAGTCCCCCGGCGGGGGACTAATAAAAGTTCGGTGTATTGCTATGTAATAACCCTGTAAAATTAAGATCAATACCTGAAAAAATTATGTAATATCCAGGATAAAGTAACTTAAAATGTAAAACAAATAACCATGGGAGCAAATTTTGTGAAATATTATGTAATCGTTAGGATGTACCATCCGCAAACAATATGTTAACATTTTGAACAAGCGCAAATGTATGTAATGCAATAAAAAACTGAGCATTATTTATATATCATTCTTGTAATCAGGGCTGGTATGACTTAAATCAGTGATTTAAATAAGCGATTTAAGTCGCGATTTAAATCGCTATAAAAAAGTAAAAAAAGTCACGTTTTGACTTTTTTGTTCCAGAGTAATATTTGTCCATAAAATGCTAGAACAAGCCCCTTGAGTGTACACAGTGAAGATGCATTGTTAGGTTATTAACGACTTCAGTTTCTCATACGAGACAGTCACCCCCCCCCCTCCACCTTTTGCGCCTTATGTACACAGTGAGTGTACGGCAATAATCCATTGTGGTGCCCGTACTAATTCCCGAACAGTTGCTTGCTGATAGCAAGACGGCTTCATAAATAATAGTGCCACGACTATTGTAAGCCCTATCAATATAAGTACTCCCGTTTTGAGTTACCATCATTGTTGATTTTAAAGTCTAAATCTGAAAAAAAAAATGACGGGTAGACGTCTAGCTCCTGTATGGAGATACTTCGACAGAGATGCGACAAACGGCAGAAACCTAAAAGCTGTTTGCAAAATATTTGAAAAATCTATTTGAAAGCTATTTGAAAAATCAGTTTTGTAGGTTTTTAAATATTGTCTGACTTTTTTGATGATTTGTATAAAAAAAGTCAATTTAAATAAAAAAGTCAATTTTTTTTTAAAGTCATGATTTCTACCAGCCCTGCTTGTAATAAAAAGTAAAAAATGATTGGGGTTTTGTCCTATTGGGCTTTTGTCCGTTTACTGGATGTAAACAAATGCCAGTAACTGTGGGAGATTTGTGGTTATTTCCGTATTCTCTTTTTTTTTAAGAAAGCGTACAACAGAAGTTGCATATCATTGCCGTTGGACTTTGATGGCCTTTTGCAAATGCCAGCAAAGACTTATGGGTCGTTGGATCTTACACAACATCGCCACAGAGGTGCCTCAAAGCGAGGGAAGTTAATCCCTATAGGCGGAACAACGGGTAGTGTCGTAGCTGTGACAGAGCAAGGAAGAGCCAACTCAGAGCTTCAGCTAATCTTTTAGTAGCCCCAAGAAGCGGCCAACTACTGAGGATAGAGAGATATATATGAATGTATTTAAGTCAGACCTGACACGGAGCTAACCCTCCCCCTCCCGCCCAGAAGCGAGATCATTCTTGGAGATAGGAACTTAACGAGTTAGTCCGGATGACTCTTGCGGTCTTCCTGCGACAGCAAGAGTTCTGTCCTGAAGAAAGAAAGGGCCCGCTGGGACTACTAACGAGTATAAGCCATATCACACTTTGGGCGTTCCGAATAAATACGCAAACGTTCTGCGTTTCAAATACAGACCGGGTCAAAAATGAAAGAAATGGCCAAGAGGTTTCGCCTAAATGATAAATTTCTCGTGCCCCAAAGAGTAATCGTGTTTTTAACAACCCGTATGCTATTTAAAAAATTATTAAAAGCTTTAGCAATCAGTTTTAAGTTTCAATTTCTTTTATGCTAGGAGTATAAGCTGTTTTTGCTATATTTCTTCTATTTGTGTTCTCTCACTTCTTTCATTTTTTACCCGGTTCTCTCGCAATCGAAATTCAAAATAAGCTAAATCACACTTTTTGTGTTTCGAATAAAATGCGCAAGAATTCTGAATTGCGCAAGGAACCTGGTAAAAAGTGAAAGAAATGATAGAAAAATACACAAGAAATATCGCAAAAACAGTTTACACTCGAAACATGAAAGAAATTGAAACTATTTGTCAAATTTTTAATGCATTTTAAAATAGCTGTTGAAAGACTGTGTTTGACTAGTTGGGTACTAGCCCCGAGCCGACGAGTTTCTTCACTACCCCACAATATATACAGCATATGATTGTTTGAAATGTGGTATGTAAAGTGATGATGCACATATTACTACCATAATTATTCAACCTTATTTTACACACCACAATCTTTACATGGTGACTTATTATATATTTCTGCTGAATATTATCACGGTAACATTCACATTCGTGATGCCCACATTATGAACCATTATATGACTATGGCATACGGGTTGGTAAAACCCGATTGCTCATTGATGCAAGAGAAATTTGGTATTTAGGCAAAATATCCATATCATTTCTTTCATTTTTACCCGGTTATTTTTATTCGAAACTCTTAATTTTTGCGCTTTTTTATATTGGGAACGCTCAAAGTGTGATTTGGCTTATGCTTGCGCATTTTATTCGAAACAGTTACCAAAACATTCAAAGAATAATCAGCTACAAAAACATAGTTTCGCTGTTACCTGCGATGTTCTATCTAGACACGTGCAATTCGTAAACAGAAGAACGAAAGAACGAACTCACAACAGCACGGAAATGAAACTTTGGGTTTTCCCCAGCCGTATTTTCACTACTTGCACAGCTGTATATAAGCGTGAGTTCTTCTACATAACATAGGATAGAATATATGAAATGCCATCTTAATATTTAATGTTGAATTTAGGCATCAAATATGAATAAAGGTATAAGCAAATCAATGTAGATCTCATCATTTTATATTTTGTTATAAATAATTATATTTTAAATTACAATAAATTCTTTTTCAGATAAAAAAAAAATCAATTTTACAAACTTAAAAAATCTAAAAGGAGGCACACATTAAAATAAAATTTAACGAAACGAAAAATAAATTTTGGAGATTAATTATAAAACTTAATTATTAATATCAATAATATAGCAAGAGAAATTTTGAGCTGAAGAATTGCTTCTTTAATTTAAAAAAATGAAAAGAAGGATTTCTTAAATAGAGGCCAATCATTCTTTCATCCACAGATCTTTGCTTCTGAATTTTAGATTTAAAAATAAACTAATATTTTACATAAAAATTAATTTTTTGAGATCAAAACTAATTGCAGATTTCAATATATAAATTTTAAAAGTTTCATTTGAAATAAATAATAAATAAAATAATTTAATAAATTCTTCCTAGCAATCAAAAGAAAAACATTATTGAGCTGAAACTTGAGATTGTCTATCAAATATTCGTTTTTGCCATCAAGAATTTTATTTTTGATCAATAAAAATCAGTTTAAGATATCAAAAAATCATTTTTGACATCAATAAATATTTTTTGATATCCATAAATATTCATTGACATCAAAAAAATTGTTTTTAGATAAAAAAAACATTTATAAATATTAAAAATATAATTACGGATAGTAATAGTTAATTCTTGATATAAAAAATGAATATTTGAGATCAAAAATTAGTTCTTGATATAACAAATGGTGTCATTTCGGATGTTTTTATTCGAGCATTGTTGCTGAAAATTATTATCACTATGGAAGACTCTGTGGTACATATACAACATATACAACAATTTGTATGAAAACATTTCAAACGAAAGGCTGTGCTCCAAATAAAAAAGATCTCAAATAAAAAAAACCCGCACATTTGTTTTCAAATGAGCCAAAATTGAGAATAATGATAAATATTAAATTTTGATATAGTTAGACGGGCGGTACTCAGAAGAGCTATTGGGTTTGAATTGATGCTCTGCCAAGTAATCAGGCGGAGCGAACGTCCTGAAAGCTGGAAGGTAGTGATCACATTTCTATCGCCGCTGTCAGACTATCAGCTACTTGAATTTCTTGTTTACCTGAGGGATTACGACAGGCGATGCGCTTTGTTCAGTCTTGCCATTAACAGTTATGGGATTTCAATTGCTGCATCGCCAAGTAATCAGGCAGGGCGAGCGTCCTGAAAGGTGGAAGGCGGGACAGCAGAGGTGATCATACCTCAGTCGCAGCGGCCAGGCTAACCGCTGTTTTAATTCATGTGCATCTAAAGCCAACTGGACACTCTTTTTTCTGCAACAACCATGTTGGTGTTGGCTATTTTCCTCGCATTATTTTTGACTTCTAGCACTCACATAACTTCCAGCAGCTGGATCTACGGGAAATTCCACGTTTGCAAGCCAAGCATTTTACAGGTTTTCACTATGTCATCAAATTTGCGAGCTCGCTCTCGTAACTTTCGTAGAAACGTGTGTCCCACCTGGCTATAGAGGCAAGAATTTTTCTTAAAAGGGGTCATATGTTTCACATTTTGGGAAAGAATGTTAGCTGTTTATTTTTTTTTAATCTGGAGCTATGGTGCGGAGAGTCTCTAAGCCGACTTCCATTATTGCAATATTTAGTTAGTTACATCATTATACCAATAAAACTGATGTAAAGGGAGCACACTGCGAGGATTCTATAACCGTCCAAAACTATTTTAAAAAATGCGTCCGGATTTATAACCAAGAAATTAAACACTTGAAAAGGTTCCCCAGCCAACAGAATTGAGAATATAAAGGCACCACATATGCTCACCTATACTCCAATACTCAAGTGCTAGAAGAAGTGTGTTTCCAAAAAATATTTATATGATTTGGTGATTTTTATTTAACACAAACATAAGAATATGTATAAAATTAAGAATATCTTTTACCAAATAGCAAAACAGAACACATGTTTTATATATATTAATCTGTAACTTGATTAATTTTGCTCAAGCTCTCTGAAAATGTAAAGAGACGGTTACGGGAAACCATCAGTCATCATGAGCTAAGTGGTATGGTGTCGAGAGATTCTGTATGCCCTGAGCACACGGTAGTTCATCAGGTAGGAGCAATAGGCTTTTATGTCTTCCACGTATTTTTGAAACTGATAACGATGGAAACGCAGACAACATAGGAGCATACTACAATCCATTAAAAATTAGATTTTGAGATATAGTGATACATAGTTTGGAGGCTGCTAATCCGGTTTGCAAAGGCTTCCACTTCTTGAGGGCCTAGAAAAGATTGATAAATGACTCATGAAAATGTTTAATATACTAATACCCACTCTGTTCGACGCCTCTCTCCCAATGTCCTGGAAAACCAATTATCTGTCTGAAAACCAATTAGCTGTCTGAGCTGTGAGACTCTTCACTTATAAATAAGTTGTCACAAGAACACTAAAAATTCTTAGGTGAGGGAGGGAGGGAGGGAGGAAAGGAGGGAGAGAGGGAGGGAGGGAAGGAGGGAGGGAGAGAGGGAGGAAGGGAGGGAGGGAGGGAGGGGGAGAGGGAGGGAGGGAGAGAGGGAGGGAGGGAGGGAGGGAGGGAGAGAGGGAGGGAGGGAGGGAGGGAGGGAGGGAGAGAGGGAGGGAGGGAGGGAGGGAGGAAGAGAGGGAGGGAGGGAGGGAGAGAGGGAGGGAGGGGGAGAGGGAGGGAGGGAGGGAGGGAGAGAGGGAGGGGGAGGGAGAGGTTTTTGTAACAACCCCGACTGTGGATATTGGAGGGCGGTGAAGTCCGCTGTCCGCTGATCGTCCTGTGCCATTTTAATTTTTCGGCTTCCAAGGCGCTGACTTGATTCGGACACTTGTCTTCAGGGTCTTCTGCCTTTGCTAGTCTCTGCCCCTGATGACCGGATTTAAGAGTTATTCAATCCCTGCTTTCAAGTCATTTGAATAGAGACTCCCTTCTCTTTTTTGAATAAACAAGCCTGTCGTTGCTTGGTGTGAGTATGAGGGCGCCGTCTGTTGATCAAATCTTCATAAGCTTATCAGATATAGCAAGCGACAGGGTGCCGAGGTCGAAAAGTCTTTGTGGGAATAATCCTAACAAGACTACAAACCTAGCCGGTGTGAATTTTTCTATATCGAGGATCATCACTGAGACAAATGCAAAATAATTCAATTTAATAAATAAACGAAAAATATCCCATGGATATTGTATGAAGCAGCTTTCATCAGACCCAACATCTCTGTAAGAAATTAGTTTGGAGAAATTTCTCGGGGTTATTTTGGACAACAAACTTACCCTGGGGCGACTGTTAGCTCAGTTGGTTAGAGCGTTGGTCTGGTATTCCCAAGGTCCCGAGTTCAATTTTAGCTCGGGATGGACGGAATTCAAAATTAACGCCCACTGTGGCTTTGGAACATCCCTATTAAAAATTACCTTCAGCTAGCATGTTGATAACATAACTAAAAGAGCATCAAATCTGTTAAATCTATGCAGTCAAAATATCAAATCTGTGAAACAAACGCCAAAGAAACAGCATGTAAAACATTCGTTAGACCTTTCATGGAATATGCCTCATCTACATGGAGCCCGTATACACCGGGTAAAAATAGACCGGATTGAACGTGTCCAAAGATGGGTTGTAAAATTTGCTACGGGAAATTGCAGTTACGGGCCGGACTCAAATTTAGCAGAAAAAATAGAGTGTTTGGAATGGCAGGCATTGCAACTCGTAGAGCTTTTTCATATGATCTACCGCTGTTATATAAAATTTGTTTTAAACTCTGCAAGATCTTGATGCATGATTATGTACTTCTTTCACCTCAACAGCCAACTGGATATCCCAACTTTCAGTCTCTTCACTATGAATCATATCGATATCATTTTTACTCAAGAACAATCTATATGTAGAATCAGCTCGCAGTGATATTCGGCTGACAACATCGCTCTCATTGTTCAATCCAAAAGAAAACGTCTGCTTGCACTCTTACGGTGGACAAGGGAGCACAACACGTTGGCATTAATTTTAGCCTGATTTAAAGCTGCACCTGCACAATCACAGTCAAGGTTTTTTAAAATTCTATTTGCTTTTCATATGGATATAAATGCACAGAAAACACCACACAAAAAAAGTTTTGATATGTACTGGAAAAGGCGCACCAGACCCTGTCCAGTTCAGTTATCACAACTTTTCGGACAAAAGAATGGGTTGAACATTAAAGATGCTTATGATTGGTGTGCGAATAGCCATTGCCGTTTTTAGAGGCATGTATCTTTTTGCAAACGACCTGAAAAATTGTGAAAATTGAAGTTGGGCGTAATTTCTATGAGTTACTGTTCAAACAACATGGGGAACACATGAAGGCTTCTTAAGGGGGCTTTTCACAATTCCTTTTAAAATCCTAATAAAAACGCCTGCGTTTTATGAGCTGTACCCCTTGCTAATTTACACAGGGCGATTTTACAATCCCATCATCACTTCATGACCATGATCCCTGAGGTGTTTACTCAGAGGGTTTTCATTGCTCCCTACTCCCTATCCCAATTCAAATAATGAATGCAATGAAATATTACCAGATATATCAAAAGTTTCAAGATGGAGGACGTGAAGAGGAAAAAATTATTCTTTCCAGTATAATTATTGCATTGACTTGCAAAAATTTCAAAAGATTAATTTGGAAGAAAAAAAAAACATGTTGGGCGAGACCATGGATACCGAGATTTGCCACATTTTTCAGCTATTACCTTCAAAGCCGTTGCTCGTTTTTTTCTTTTTGTGGTAGTCTTCATGCTGTTCTTTCCTCAAAATATCTCTCTCTGTATAGAGATCTATTAATTTAACAGTTTCGTCGTCCAACCATGAACAAAGAAAATTTAGAGAGATAAAATGAATGTGTCACGTTTGGCACTGGATGCTTATTATTCGGCACTATGACAGTAACGATGACACTTTTTTGTCAGGAAAATTGTCTCCCCGGAACATTGCTGATGTCACTGACAAAAGGGCCGCCCCCATGTCAGTGAAAACTGAAATTATTGTTTTCTTAATAAATTTCCCAATTTCAGCAGGGAATGTGAACTAAAAAGAAAATGAGGCAAATTTCATGCACAAATCTGTTTTAATAAAAAGTTTGAAGAAAGGAACTCTAAAATGGCAAAAACAGGACTATTATAAGCATTCTCAAGTAACACACACTCGTTGTTTGCGTGAATCGTTTTAATTAAAACTCCCTTTCGATAATTTTGAAAGTGTACTTGTGAAGTTACATTCATTAATATTTTAGTTGTCTATTTGTACAATAATTGCTTTCGTTCATACTGCAGGAAGAGTGTATAAGTTAACATGGCCGGACAAATTTTCTGTAAGTCTCCCTCTGTCTGCAAAAATGTTGAAGAAATAAGAAATGGTTATAGTGTAGATAAAATTTAATTAAGCCTAATTAAGTTGTTTAAACATTTGCAGTAGTCTCTGCACTAAGTAGTTAAGTTTACGTTTCTTTAAATTTCTTTTAAAACACTGTGAGACCAGCAGGTATCCGCCGCCTACCTGTGTACCGCAACTCTGATGTGTGATCCTAAAATAAAGTTTTTATATATACGGAGGAATAGTATTGTAATAAGCAGCGTTTTAGCGGTACTTGGTATGTAAATTATACACCTGTGTATATGTGTATGTACTATGCGGATGACACCTAAATACATTGAAGAAATGTAT
Source organism: Protula sp. h YS-2021 (assembly GCA_949752745.1). NCBI lineage: Eukaryota > Metazoa > Annelida > Polychaeta > Sabellida > Serpulidae > Protula > Protula sp. h YS-2021. The sequence continues at coordinate 47,704,335 of OX457027.1, read as the reverse complement.
GATAATCTGTTTTTCTTCTTGTTTCACTGCCACTCCAGTCCATGCAGGATTTGCGAGCTGGAATCGACTCTGGTTACACCGGTGTTGATACATACCCACATGGAAATTACTCCATATGCCCACAGGATGACCGTCAGGTATTTGTTCTTTGTACAAAATTCCTTAAAATACTTCCTGATATTGAAATCATCACTGAGAGTATCTACAATTGTAAAATAGACTAAATATGTAAATGATGGTGATCAGTATAATTTCAGATGTCTTGCGTTTTTCACAAATTATTGCACAGTGTACCAATAATTAATAATCAAACCTGGTTACGTATGTTCCGTAGGTAGGTGAAACAGTTTAAATAAATCTTTGCAATTTTTACACAACACAATGTTTTTTATTTGCTCGGTTTTCTTGTTTGCAGAAAATCATGTGATCGCTGTACAAAATAAAGAAACAGAGGACACAAACGAAACGATTGTAGACCATGGGCTTATTGCACCACAAGATGGGAGTTCACCGACACCAGTGGGTACAGATTATGCTGAAAAGAGTAAAAAATCATTAAAATATTTTATTTTTTTTATGTTCTGCATATCAAGCTGTCAATAATCACAATGTTGGTTGACGAGTGATAACTGTCACTTCGTAGAGTATATAAGCCCGTATCCCGTGATTTCGTGGAGCAATCCTGGCCTCTTACTTCGTCGGTACATATTATTTTGTTTGAATAATAAACTTAACTAAACCAGACTAAAGGCAGTTCATTTATTGGCTTATTACCACCACAGAAGTAGCACACTAGGAACCATTATTAAAAGTAGCACACCAGGAGCCAAATTTTTTACAATATATGATAAATTTGTAACGGCCTAACGCGAAGTGAATTGTAATAGAAAACCTTTTTGGCAAGTTATGTTTTTATATGAAGTGAGCGTTTCAAAAATAGCTTTTAAGTGCGACTGTAATTGCTAAAGAATGACATTTCACATTGCCATTTATGTTTCAGAAGACGAAACTGTTTATTGGACAAAACACGATACATGGTATCTCATTGAACTGTCACGGCAAGGCGCGTGACCATATGATGACGGACCCAACCAGGAAGAAGTGCCTAATACGGACAGAAATAGCCAAGATATTGAAAGAAGAATGCCAAATAGAAATAACTGCAGCTCAGGTTAATTAAACATTGCATTTCATTTTTCATAAAATTCGTCAAGGCAGCCCGTGGTTGACAGCGTGTAAACATGAAAGATAATAATTTTAATAATTTTGTAGTGATCAAAATAATTCTTAGAAATATTAGGTGTTTCTAAAAGTGGTATAACTGTATTTTGTACCCGGCTTAATTTTAATGTTCTGGAATTTGGAATTCTAGAATTTCTATTTTCTTTCTCGTTGCAGTGCGAAAATCGCTGGCGCTACCTTATAAAGAAATTCAAAGAGCACCTTTCAAATAAAAGGCAGACTGGCGGGGCAAGGAGGAATTTCGACTTTGTAGACAAAATGGCAGCCGCATTTCAACATCGCCCTGATGTTTTTTTCCCAGTAACAGTGGGAAATAACAAAAAAGTCGCACCAACAGCTTTGAAAAGAAAAACTGACAACCAAGACAACCGAAACGTAAGAGAGACACGCCACCCAAAAGCGATAATATTGCTAAATGTGTCTCCTTAATTTAGGAAATGGTGAAAAGTCAAAGGGAAAATAAGACTAGGAGGCTGAATTTACTCGAAGGTTAGTAAAAATCGATAGAAAAATGACATTGAAACGTACAGCACAAACACTGTTGTATGAATAGACTTTTAATTTTCTTTATTTGAGTGTTAATTTGATCTGTAATATGTAATAATGAAAAAAAACTACAGTTGTGTCCGATAGGAGCACGAATGCCCCGCCTGGCGGAGAGTAAGTGACATAATCTTAGTTTGAGGGATGTGATTCTTCTTGAAGAAAGAATGAATAAGCACGGACTTAGTAACGAGCATCTAACTGATGTAAAATTGCTTAAGTTCAAAGGCAAATTTAGACCAGATAAAGGTCTCGTCGGACAAACGGACGACGTCTTGCAAAAGTTCAGTATGTTAGAAACAATACTCTATAAGCAAATAAATCACCAAACAAATATGTAGAGTGAGGTGCGATCCACAAAACTTAGTACATAAAACAGCTAACGACACTAAAATTACCTAACTTCAAACCCCAATACCGACCGAATAAACGCCTCGTCGGACAAAAGGACGACGTCCTGCACAACTTCAATATATCCCCAAAACAAAAAAAGTTGCCGGCTAAATAGCTACGCTACAGTGCGTAACGTACACACAGACGGACGGACGGACGGACGCACAAGTCAAACACTATATGCCCCGCTAATATTTGTCAGGCGGGGCATAAAAATCATCTGCGCTACCAAAACATTTAAAACAGTACAGACTGGTCTAAATTTGACATATTGCTTTATTAATTTGATCGGATATCGATATATTTCAGCATCGGGCTAATCTGTTCATTATCTGATTCCTCTTCATGATGCATCGCTCTCTATCATCGTTATTAAAGATTCCTGGTGGTAAAATGGCCACTGGCATGCTCATATCGGCATCGTCTTGTAATATACAAATTTTGTGCAAGCAGCAGGTCGATGCTACTGTATGGTCTAAGTACTTCAGGCTTCGAAACCGCCCTTTCATTAAGGCACACGACCGAACAATAGCACTGCTGATTGAAGAATGTAAAAAATTATATCTTGTCATATTCTGAGTCAGGCGCATGTTTTTGCGAAAGGGGATAAGTAACCAACCGAGGTTGGATAAGCTGAGTTACCAAGCAAAAGGTATTCTCCACACATTGGGACACCGTGAAGAAACAGAGGCGATGACTCAAATACGCGTGCATCATGTACCCGTCCGGCGGGAAATCCGATAAAAATGTCGGAAAATCGCGGGTCTTCACGACACACAGCTGAAAAATTAAAAAAGTTTCGGCATATTTCAAATTATGGCCAGTTATTATACTAGAAGTTGGTGAAAGCGTGACCGATTTTATTTTTAAGAAAGGTTACAGTTGTAGGAGTGACGGTTGAGTTAGCAGTTAGAGGTTAAAAAGCTTTGCAATGGATGAGATACTCTAATTCGATATAATTAATAAGACTGGATTTTTTTCTTAATTTTTCATGTTTCATTCTTTTATATTTTTCACAGGCGGAAAGATAATTTCTGTAAGGGCTTTGATTTGCCTACAAACTTTGCAAGATGACCGAGTGTAAGTCTTTCCTGTTGTAATACAACGCACCACGATCCATTGGTTGTTTTATAGGTATGTGGCAGCCGTCTGTCACTCCTATAACGGCAGGAAAGCCTTTTGTTTGTTCTATGGTACATGATATTTCGACTTTTTCCTTCCTGTGTTGGTCATTTGATCACTTTCGGCAGTAGGTACTTTGAAAATGTGGCTGCTATTTTGTGGACAAAACTACAGCAAGCTTCCATTGAAATGGAAAATAAATTGCTAATTTCTTTGTAGCATTCCTTGTTCACCATGCACCACAGAAAAACCAAAAGCTTTGTCTGTAGATGTACCTGCAATATACAAAAATAATGGGAAGTAGGATACTCGTATACGAATCGATTGTAATTGAAATTACAATAGCTATGTTTGTTTGTATGTGAATATGTGAATATTCCAGAAATGAAATGATCTGAAATAAATACTGCGTAATAAAAGTACTTTCTATGCTTGTTAATTACTTTGAAGTGTTAAAAAAAACAGAAAAAAGCAATATAACCCGAGGTCGTCCTCCGCCATAATATCTGTTTGTAAACCCTGTAAGTTGATTCACGTTTATAATTTCACTCAGTGCCTCATAAACATACTGCACTGTGACCCTTGTCATGGAGAAATGGCCTCTTAATTCATCCTGATTATAGCTTGGTATGATGTTTTCCACAAATCCCACAAGGTAGTTTCTATTTTCTACCACTTTTCCTGAAAAATATAATATGCTGTACTTAATTCCTTTACGATTAGTAAAAAGGATTAAAAATGCCCCCCCCCCTCTTTGAAAAGGTTTTGTAATATTTGGCAAAAAAAACGGGGAATCACGAGCAAGAACACAGCTCCTTCACGGCCAGCAACTTGCCTGAAAGACCAGAAAAAGGTGACTAATACGTTTTTCTACTCTTATGCAAAGACATGATGTAAAAGAAATATTAAAAAAAGTATTGTTCAATATATGCTAATCAACTAATCAAATAAATATAAAAACTGGACAGAATTTCATATCAAGATTTGTCACCTATTATCACTCGTAAATTATGCACCGTCAAACAGCACGTTATTAAGGTATATACGAGGACATGGAATGTTTTCCTTCACTTAAATGAGAACACTGTGAATGACTAACTTATCAGTCAATGAAAACCAAGACAGGTGGCCCGGATGTAGATAAACTTGTACAAACATGGACGACAAATCATACAAAAAAGTTTAAAAGTCATTGCAGTTATAAGTTACTTCATATAAGTAAACATCACAGACATAAAACAAACGGGATATTCATACAGTTATCTGCAAAACACTGATATTTTATATTCATCAGTGCATAAACGGTAACATCTATACACATATCTCGAGTGCTGGACCAAATCGCCGCTCATAAGTTGCCTTGTTCTGTTACGAAAACTTACAGCAAAGCAAATAGTAGAAGAATCAATGAAAATAGTGTTTTACAGTCGTTGTTGGTTTGGGATAGTGTAAAAGTTCGAATGCATTTTCTACATCCGCTATTTTTGGTTTACTAACTGTCCGCACGCTTATTATTGGAGGCTCAACCGGGCATTGCGGAGATTATTCTCAGTTTTTTTTCCTTACGCCCAATAATAAGCATCCTTTCTTTTATCTAAGGGTGCTTATTATTCGGCACGATGAACGTCAGCTGACATTCAGCTGACACTTTCATGCATTTTATTGGTTTCCTGACATTACCGTGGTACACCTTTTTGTCAAAAAGATCGCCTACCCGTAACACTGTTGATTGTCCGTTGACTATCCGCAAGCTTATTATTTTACCCGTTTCGAGTGGAAAATAAGCGGGTAAAATGTGCATAAACGCATAAAATGTGCATTGCTACCAACATCATTCCAATGTTCACGGCTCAATGCTCGCCATAGGCATTTTTTTCAACGCATTTTCTTCGAACCGTTCGCCTGAGGCACCTTTTCCAACGCTTCGCCAATGCTACGTAGCCAATATCTAACAACGCATTTTTTCCAACACATTTCTTTTGTCACGGTTTGTTTTGTCTACCTGTCACGGTTTCTGACTATTTTCTGTGCATTTTTCGAAACGAGATATGATAGAATAGGCGTGCATAGGGATTATAAAAGCCCCACCCCCAAAAAATGTGGCCCCTCTGCTTTTTCAGAGTCTCGTTGATAAAAGCCTCCAATACAAACCGTTAAAAAAGAGGCCCAAAGCAACGCACACTTGTCCAAAAAACACCCATTACTAAAGTTTTACGTATTTCAGCAGATATTCTGAGCGAGGGTTTAAAAGCTGTTTTCTAAAAGATTCAATTATCGCTCATGGGACATTGCATTTCAGCATAAAGCAGTGAAAACAAGCTGTTCACCCCTTAGAGCAAATAAAAATGGTTTTGCCCACTTTATCTGAGCACGCCATCTGGCAACAAATAAGGGAGTTTTATATAAGACAAAAATACCATCTGTTCCGCGTAACGAAAGGGAATCCTTGGCCATCGAATCCAATCCCTTCACTGAGGGTAGAAGGGGGATGCTCTCTACGCTTTCTGCACTGCCTCCCCTCTCTCTATCGGAACAGCTGGCTAAACGGCGCCTGCACCCTTGACGGGGCTGTACTTCCACGCTCCTGGAACGCCTCCTAGATCTCGAGCTGAGGTCGCTGGCGCGGTTGCAGCTAGCTGCAGAGCCTGGTCAATGATGGACTGAATGCCCTAGGCAGATAACATAGGCGTCTGAGTAGTTTCGGTGAGTTGTAATCGGCCAGGCTAAAACGGTCATCCGAAGTTTTCGAAGGGTCGAAATACATCTGGGTGACCGTGAGTTGTTGCTGCGAGAGTTTCTTCAGCGACAAAGCCGCCTCTCTGCCTGTGCTTACTCCCGAATTGACAGCTAAACTGGTGGAACTATGCCTGTGCTTTTACTTGTACTTTCTCTGTTTACCCTGTTTGGGAATGGGACTAGCAAGACGTTCAGTGTTCGAAAGCTCGCTCTCATCCCTCACTGGTATACCTAGAATTATTTCAATTTCTGCTTCCGATAGCCCAATTGTACGTGATGCCATTTTCACTACTATTTTTCCGCTATCGTCAGCGTAGTTAAATACGGTGGTGTCTGTTTAGAAATGACTAAGTCCCTGGAGGAAAGTGTCTCCCGCCTGGGTGTTCCCCGCTTGGGGTGTCCCCACTTAGAGTATCCCTCGGAGCGGGTGTCCCTCGTAGAGTTCTCGCCCAGCGGGAGAGAGGGTCCTGCGCAGAGCCTCTTGTCGAGCCACAACACCCAGCACATGGAATTGGGCTTCCAAGCGTAGCAACTCTCACACGCCGGTCGAAGCCGGGCTAGAATTGTGCTCTCTGCCTCTGTTGTAACAGACAAGTGTCGTGAGAGTTCCCGCTAAAGAGGGCTGTCCCTGGGGGATACATCCACGAGAATTTCCCCTAAGTAGACTTTTAGCCTTAAAATCATTGAAATACATACGATTAGGCCGGAATCAAAACCAGAGCGGACTGGTTGACTGACCCTGAATGGTCCCTGATCCGTGAAAGGTACCAAGCCCGGGTACCATGCGTGCCTGGCGGCTTGGGTGCTTGGAGCCGTTTGACAAAGGGGAGCCCGTAACACACTACACAGTCGCCAGTAGAAAACTAAGACACATTCTGCTTACTCCCAGAATGTGCAGACGACGGAATGTCCAGGCGTTCAACTGGTGGAGGATCCTATCGTACGATCAAGTTGAAACTGGCCCCAGGGTGCATGATCACAGTGCTAAGAAGTCATCATTCACATCTACCGACACAACGGAGAGGCGTGAAAACCGCCTCAAAAATTAAAAGTTGAAGTGACTCTAGACACACAAGATGTCTACTGAAAACGGAAAAATAAAAGTGAAGGTCAAGGACCTTCGAGCAAAGTATCCATTTTTGCGTTGAATACCTGTAGCGTTCTAAAAGCTTTTTAAATATGATATTAGAAATATAATAAGTCCTTGCACAGTTTCTTCTGCTATGATGCACACGTTTTAATACGCTAAAGAATTAACGAGTATTATCCACAACGCTTTACAACAGAATTTCAGAATTTCAGTGTTCTGCCTTGTAGGCCTGTAGCGCTATAAAAACTTATTTTTAATGATATAATACTAGGAATAAAATTTCAGTAGTTGCAGTGTTTCTGTTGATGTGACGGTTACGTGTTATTAATTTACAGGCTTCGAACAAATTATATGCTTTGCTTTTCTCAAAACGACTACAACGGTTTATAACATAATTTAAGTGTTTTGCTTTGAATGTAATACTTGCAATAAAATTTAAAGTTGTCGTAATGTTTCTGTTGTTGTGACTGTCACGTTTTATTACGTTACAGGCTTGCAGCATATTATCTACTTTGTTTTTCTTAAAACAACTACAACGATTTCTAACACGATTTCAGTGTTTGCCTTGAATGCCTGTAGCACTCCACAAACGTTTTTTATGTTATATAATATTGGTTGCAAAATTTCAAATCGTTGTACCTTTTCTATTGCTGTGAGTGACACATTCTAATGCGTTCTAGGATTTACTAGTATTGTAATGTACGCTTTTTAGAAAACCAACTGTAACGTTTTACAACCAAATTGCAACTTATTTATCTGGAATAACTGCAACGTACTGAAAACGTATTTTAATTGACAATTCTTAATGAATATTAATAATTAAAAGCGTTTTATTTTAACCGGGTTTATTTTTTAAACTTTCCAACATTATTGTTGTTGCTTACTGTTGAAACTATATTTCTGGTGTGACTGTTATGTACACAGAATGTATAGTTAAAAAAATGCACTATTTGTATTATATTGCATTTTGCAAAATTAGTCCTAATTAAGACACAAATAAAATCAGTATCGCTAGTAAGATTCGAGATATGTTCACTCACTGTGTTAGTGACAGAATAAAATATTTTAAAACTAAAACAACAGGTTGATATGGCTTTGCTAGGCACCTTGAATATTTAATACAGAGTACCTGGATTAACTACAAGAAAATGTTTCCGGGCTTCTATAGCAAAACACACCCACTTTTTAGAAAGATTACATCGGGAGGAATATCTTGGTGCGGAGGGATGGGGCGCAAGAGCTTCATCAGATTACATCGGTAGGGATATCGGAATTGGGAGGGAGACGGGGCGTAAGAGCTTCATCAGATTATACTGGGAGGGATATCGGGGTAGGGCGGGGGTGGAGCGTTAGAGCTTCATAAGAGTATATCGCGAGGGATATCAGGGTGCAGCGGGTGTAGGTGTGTAAGAACTTCATCAGATTACATATGGAGGGATTAGGAAGTCCGACGGGGTTGGGGGCGTAAGAGCTTCATCGGATTACATCGGGAGGGATATCTTGGTGGGGCGGGATGGGGTCGTCAGAGCTTCTTCAGATTACATCGGGAGAAATATGGGAGTTGGCGGGGGTTATGGCGTAAGAGCTTCATCTGATACCATCAGGAGGGCTATAGGGTGGTAACGTAAGAGATTCATCAGATTACATTGGACGATATCCGAGAGGGGCAGGAAGGTGGGGAAATAAGAGCTTCGCCAGATTACATTGGTTGGGATATCGGGGATGGTTTCGTAAGAGCTTCGTCAGATTACATTGGGAGCGATATGGGGTGGATCGGGTATGGAGGCTTAAGATCTTCATCAGATTACCTCGGGAGGTATATCGGAGTGGGGCATTGGAGGGGGGCGTAACAGCGTCATCAGATTACTCAGGGAGGGCTGTCTGGTTGGGCGGGATTGGGGCGTGAGAGCTTCATCAGATTATATGCGGAGGGATATGGGGGTGCGGCGGAAGAGCTTCATCAGTTACATTGGGAGGGATATCTGGGTGGGTCGGGGGTGGTGGAGTAAGAGCTTTATCAGACAACATCGGGACTGATATGGGGTGGTAGTGTAAGAGCTTCATCGGATTTAATTGGGAGGGATATCGGGGTGGGTCAGGGGAGGGGTGTAAGAGCTTCATCAGATTACATCGGGAGGGATATCGGGGTACGGCCGGGTTGGGGGCATTAGAGCTTCATCAGATCGCCCGGGGAGGGATATCAGGGTGGAACGGGTGTGGGGATGTAAGAACTTCATCAGATTACGTCCGGAAGAACATGGGGATGAAGGCGCAAGGGCTTCATTAGATTACAATGGGGGTATATTGGGGTGGAGCAGGGGTGGCGGCGTAAGAACTTTATCAGACAATATCGGGAGGGATATCAGGGTAGGGCAGGTTTCGTGAGTAAGAGCTTCATCGGATTACATCGGGAAGGATATCGAGGTAGGGCTGGGATTTCATCGTAAGCACTTCATCAGATTACATCGGAGGGAGGGATATCCTAGTCAGGACGAATTGGGGGGGGGGGGCGTAAGAGCCTTATTAGATTACATCGGGAGGGATTCGGAGTGTGGCGGGGGAGAGATCGTATGAGCTTCATCAGATTACATCGGGAGGGATGTCTTTGTGGTTCGGGCTGGGGGTGTAAGAACTTCATCAGATTACTTCGGGAGGGATATCGGAGTGGGGCGAGGGAGGGGCGTAAGAGCTTCATCACATTACATCGGGAGGCATATGTTGGTGTTGCGGGATGGTGGCATAAAAGTTTCATCAGTTTACACCGGGTATCCCACCGGAGTGGGGCGCGAAAGGGGGCGCAAAAGTTTGGTCAGGTTATATCGAGAGGGATATCTTGGTGGGGCGGGATGGGGGCGTAAGAGCTTTATTAGATTAGATCATTAGGGATGTCTAATAGCTTCATCGGATTACATCGGGAGGGATATCGGAGCGGGGCAGGTGAGGGATCTAAAACCTTCGTCAGGTTACATCGGGAGGGATATCGGATCGGGCGGGAAGGGGGCGCTAGAGCTTCATCAGATTACATCGGGATCAATATCGAGGTGGAGCGTTGGTGTGGACGTAAGAGCTTCATCAGATTACATCGGGAGGGAGAAGGGGTAGTAGCGGAGAGACTCATCAGACAACGTCGGGAGGGATAGCGGTGTGGGGCAGGAGAGGAGCTGTTAATAGCTTCAACAGATTACATCGGGTGGGATATCGGGTATGGCTGGATGGGGGCGTAAGAGCTTCATCAGATTACTACGGGAGGGATATCTGAGTGGGGCGGGAGAGGGGGCATAAGAGCTTCATCAGATTACATCGGGAAGAATATCTAAATGAGGCGGGGTGGGGCTCAAGAGCTTCATCAGATTACATCGGGAGGTATATCTTGGTGGGCCGGAATTGTAGCGTAAGTTTCATCAGATTAAATCTGGAGGGATATCTGGGTTTAGGCGGGGGAGTAATAGCTTCATCAGGTCACATCCGGGTGGATATCTTATCGGGACGGGATGGGGGCGTAAGAGCTTTATCAGATTACATCTGGATTGATGTCGGAGCGGGGTGAGGGAGGGGGGCGGGAGGGGTGAGGGATATCAGGTCGGGCGGGTAGTGGGGTAAGAGCTTCATCAGATTACATCGGGAGGGATATCTTGGCGGGGCGTAATGGGGGCGTGTGACCTTCATCAGATTACATTGGAGGGATATGGTGATGGATCGGGGATGGGGGTGCAAGAGCTTCATCAGATTACTTCGGGAGGGATATCGAGTGGGGCGGGATAGGGGCGTAAGAGATTCATCAGATTACATAGGGAGGGATATCAGACTGGAGTTGGAGAGCTTGAATAGATTATACCGATAGGGATATCTGGGTAACGAGGGATGGGGGCGTAAGATCTTCATTACATTACATCGGGAGGGTAGTCGGAGTTTGGCGGGGAAGTGGGCGTTAGAGCTTCATCAGATTACATCCGAAGGGATATCTTGATGGGGCGGGATGGTGGCGTAAGAGCTTCATGAGATTACATCGAGAGGGATTTTGGAGTGGGGGGAAACGGGTCTAAGAGCTTCATCACATTACATCGGAAGGGATATCGGGATGGTGCCCGGATTGGGGTGTAAAGGTTTCATTACATTACATCGGGAGTGATATGGGGGTCGTAGCGTAAGAGCTTCGTCAAGTTATTTCGAGAGGGATATCGGCGTGGGATGGGATGGAGGCGTAAGAGCTTCATCAGAATACATCGGGAAAGATATTGGGGTTGGGTGGGTTTTGGGGCGTAAGAGATTCATCAGTTTACATCTGGAGCGATATGGGGGAGGAGGCATCAACGCTTCATCAGATTACATCGGGAGAGACATCGGAGTGGGGAGGTATGGGGGCGTAAGATCCTCATCAGATTACATCGTGAGAGATATGGGGGTGGTGGCGTAAGAGGTCATCAGACTACATCGGAGGGATATCGGAGTGAAGCGGGGGAGGGGGCGTAAAAGCTTCATCAGATTACATCGGGAGTGATATCAGGATGGGGCGGGTTTGGGGGCGTAAGAGCTTCATCAGATTATATCAGGACGGATTCGGGTTGGGGATTGTTTGGATGCTTAATAGCTTTATCAGATTATATGGGAAGGGATACGGGTGGTAGCGTAAGAGCTTCATCAGATTACGTCGGGGGGGGGGGATATCGGTTTGGGGCGGGGTGGGGGCGTAAGAGCTTCATCAGATTACATCCGGAGGGATATGGGGTGGCAGCGTAAAAACTTTGTCAGATTACATCGCGGGGATATCGGGGTGGTGCGGGTTTGGACGCGTAGTAGCTTCATCAGATTATATCGAAAGTGATATGGGGTGGGGGAGCAAGAGCGTCATCAGATAACATCTCAAAGGATATCAAGGTGGAGCGGGGCTGAATTTCATTCACATTTACATCGGGAGGGAAATGGAGGTGGGGAGGTATGAGCTTCATCATATAACATCGGGAGGGATATCGGGGTGGGGCGGGTTTTGGGGCGTAAGAACTTCATCAGATTACACCGGGAGGGATGTGTTTGTGGGGGAGTAATAGCTTCATCAGATTACATCGGGAGGGATATTGGAGTGGGGCGGGGGTGGGGGCGTAAGAGCTTTATCCGATTACATCGGAAGGGATATGAGGGTGAGGTCGTAAGACCCTCATCAGATTACATCTGGAGGGATATGGGAGTGGGAGCGTAAGAGCTTCGGCAGATTACAACAGGAGTGATATGGGGTGGGGGCGTAACACTTTTATCAGATTATATCGGGAGGGATATCGGGTTGCGGCGGGGGTGGGGGTATAAGAGCTTCACCAGATTGCATCTGGAGGGATACCGGAGTGCGGCGCTGTTGGTGCGTAAGGGCTTCATCAGGTTACATCGGGAGGGATATGTGAGTTGGGGAGTACGAGTTTCATCAGATTACATCGGGAGTTGCATGGGGATGGTTGCGTAAGAGCTTCATCGGGTTACTTCGGCAGGTATATCATTGTGGGGCGGGTGGCGGCGTAAGAGCTCATTAGATTACATCGGGAGTATATGGGGATGCGGACGTAAGAACTTCATCAGATTACTTTGGGAGGGATATCGGGGTGGGGCGGCGGTGCGGCGTAAGAGCTTCATCAGGTTACATCGGAAGGGATATGGGGTAAGAGCTTTATCAGAGCTCGTGTATATTGTTTCTTTCATTGAAACTGAAGTTGATTTTAACACCGAAAAAATGGCGGGGCGGGTGGAGATTGGGATTTGACACAGGTTTTTTCGTATTTGGCTTTTAATTTATGTGTTAGGACTTGGTTTGTGCACACATTTTTAATTTCTTAATTTTAAAAAGAAACATTTTTCTGGCAGTTTGAAACCTTTCTAGAAAAAAGGACATGACTTTGCCGACATTATGAAGCAGCTCTTCGATGACATCTTAGGCCAGCAATATGTTACACCAGAGGCGTTTTGGTCAGAAGTGGAAAGTGTGGCACCTCGCCTCCCCTCTCCCCCAATCCCTTAAATTCACGGCAAATTTCTATACCCTACCCATATAATCTATTTACCAGCACTCAGCCCGCTCCTCCCAGAAAAATTTCGCATCACCAGTGCGCATGTTTACATAACTTGGGTTGATGCGGGATGCTTTTTTGAACCAGTACGCATGGTTATTTAACTTGAGTTGATGTGCGGTTTGCATTTCGGACCAGTCGCATGTCTATTCAATTTTATCGATGCGTGATTCTTTTTTCACATCAGTGTGCATTTTTATTTAACGTGAATTGATGCGCGGGGCTTATTTTGGACCTGTGCGCATGTTTATTACACTCCATTTGATACGCGGTTCTTATTTCGGAGCAATGTGCATGTTTATTAAAAAATTCCGGAAAAAATTTCAAATCACTCAAAAAGCACAAGCCGTATGCATGAACCCCTAGAGGCGGCTCCTCCAACCAAAAATAAACGACATCTGATAAAAACTGGTTGGAAATGTATTTTGATTTTTTTCTTCAACATTTCCCTGATCGACTCAAAAAGCGCAAGCGAATTTACAACCCCCTAAGCATGCCTCACACCCAAAATAAATGATATCGGATCAAAAGTGTAGGAGAAAATGCATTTTGAAATTTTTTCTTCAAAAATTCCCGAAAAATACAAATATTGTCCCCGGACAAGAATGTCCGGGGATATTGTGACCAGCCGAGATCTAGAGGATCACATATGAATAAGCTTGTATGCTTGCCAAAAAGTGGTAGTCGCATTGCATACAAGTTTGTCCAAGGAAAAAGTCCCAGCTTACAAAAGGCGATGACCAATTCCGCCCTGAATGAGCAAAGGAATTTCACTGAAAGATTGGGCTTCAAAAGACAAGATGGCAAACAGACAGCTAAATAATTAATTTAGCAACGGACCCGAACATAGACCGATAAATGCATGCAAAGATTTGTTTCTCAGAAAAATGGGAAATAGATCTTGTGTATCTCTGGTAGACTGGGTAGTCTACAAGACATACCTTCGAACCACGTCTCTAACTTGTATCCACACACGTGTACTGTTGGTCGGACATACACATTTATTTCAAGGAACAGAAACGACAAGTCAATTATAACATGATCAAACACATGCGACTACGTTTGCGCTTGCGTTTTGACAAGAAGAAAGCGCCAGGTGTAAAACAGTCTTACTTAAGTTTTAATGTTTTGGTATTATTATTTTGCGGGGTTTGCATTTCGGACCAGTGCGTATGCTTATTTAACTTGCGTCGAAGCGCACCTTGCATTTCGGACCGATGTTTATTTTACTTACCGTCATGCTCTGTTCGCATTTCGGACCAGTGTGCATGTTTATTAAGCTTGCATTGATGTGCGGTTCGCAGTTCGAACCACTGCGCAGATTTATTTACCATGCACTGTTGCGCGGTTCGCATTTCGAACCAGTCAACATGTTTTTTAACTTACGTTGATGCGAGGTATTTATTTTGGACCATTGTTTACTTAACAGTTGCATTTCGGACCAGTACACATACTTCGTTAGTTTATGTTGATGCGCGGTTCACTTTTCGGACCATTACGCATGCTTAATTAATTAGCACTGATGCGCATTTCTTGTTTTAGACCAGTGCACATGTTTATTTAACTTGCGTCGACGTGCGGTTCGCATTTTGGTCCCTTATTTGACCGTTTTTTTTTAGCGGATCGTCAGAAAAAGTAATTTTTCACGAGAGGTATTCCTAGTGAACACTTCTACAAATTTTGAAGACAATCCGATCAAAATTGTTGGAGAAGAAGCATTTCGAAAAATTGGCAACCAAGAACTTCAAAATGCTCCCTCTATTTGGCAAATTTTTGGCGGATCACCGTAAAAGTAACTTCTCAAGAGGGGACTACCTAGAGAAGAACCGTACAAAATTGGAAGGATTTCAATCAAAGCTGTGTCAGAAGAAGCATTTTCAAAATTGCACGCCAATGAATTGGTACTATTATTTTGGTATTATATAGTTAAACGTCCCATATTTAACCAATTATTGGCGCATCGCCAAACAAGGCAAGTTTTTAAAACAGCCCTACAAAGAGAACATTCGTGCATAAGTTAAAGAAAATCTGACCAAAATTGTGTGGAAACTGGCAACCATAAAATTATAAAAACACTTCCTGTTTTGCCGAATTCTGGCGGAAGGAATCCGATCAAAACTGAAGGTGAAGAAGCATTTTAAGCAATAGTTTATACTTACACCCGTACATACGGACGATGGATGTCCCTTTACTGATGTGATAAGCTAAAAAGCACAAGCCGTATGCAGGACATCAATAAATGACATCGGATAAAAAATGTGGGAGAAGCATTTTGAATTATTTTCGAAATTTTTTCTTCAAAAATTCCCCCAAAATACAAAAACTGTCCGATCGACTACAAAGCACACCTTAGGGGTATCTCATACCAAAAATAAAGGACATCGGATAAAAATATAGGAGATACATTTTAAATTTTTCCTCAAAAATCACCCGATCGACTAAGAAGGCGCAAGCCGTATGCCCTACTGATGCCTCACACAAAAAATAAATGACATCAGATAAAAGTCTACAAAATAAACAATTACCTAACGGATGCCGTCTGCAAACTGATAGGGAAACCCCAGCTAACGTGTAACGTAAGCTGTGCCAAATACCGAGCTATACGACAAATACCGAGATATAGCCCGGACATGAGGGCGCAAGAAAGCGGACAGACGGACAGAGACAAATGGACAAGCTGAAACCTATATCACTTCGTTACACATGGGATAACAACCCATTTTGTGGTATTGTAGCAGTATGTCTATGCCAACATCAATTTTAGATTCTCTTTCCTTTTTTTTTAATGTCGGACCAAATGGCGCCCGGAATAAATGTCACACGTAATAAATTGATCTTCTGCAAATTTTCTTACTTTATCATTTTTTATTTATAACTTTTCACCTCTGTGAAAAGCTCCCCCTCCCTCCCCACCCAGGAAAACAATTTTTGCCCAACCCCTCCAGTAATTCTTTATTCTCAGGAAAGCTGGAGAAAAGATAACTCACACAAGTAATCGCAACTGAGGTTAATTGTCGCCGTCAAATTGTGTTTATGTAATATTTCACTAAATATGTTTTGGATCTTTTAAGTTGCATTTAAGAGAAAAGAAAGGAAACATTGGCTATTAACAATTATTCTTTATTCTTTTTAATATACTTGTTTTCATTGCTCCGGTCAATAAACAGGGGCAATGAACATATACAGAAGTGTTAACGCACAGAAAAGAGCACGGAATGACAGCATCTCCTTTACTTACACCTCGTCAGCATATGATGACAAACACAAACACAAACAGGCTTATATCACAAATTTTCAACTGACAACTTTAACTTTTGTGCTTTTGTAAACAAAAACAAATGTCTCCCCGACCCACAATTCACAAATCACCATTTTTTCAGACATTACTAATGATTTTAAACAAGCGACGATTATAATTTAGCGTACAGGAGTGGTATTCTGCTCTGTCCTTATATTTAAGGACGTCCTTATTCTTGAGATTAGATGATTCATCCTTAATTTTTATCCTTATTTTTAAAAGACTTTGTTAAGTTTGAGGGTGGAGCAGAAGAGCTTTATTATCCTTATTTTTAAAAATGACATCCTTAATAATAAAAACAGAGCAGAATACCACTCCAGGCCTAAAATATTTACACACAAGCATAAAACAGAAGACCACTCCAGCCCTTACAATTATTAACCACTAACATGAATTACTGTAGTGTGAGTTTATGTGCGCTTCAGCTTGGAGGTAGAACTACAAATATTGGCTGCAAAAACTTAAAAGTGAGACGCTGACAAAATACGCCTTGGGGGGGGGGGGGGGGGAGGGGGTGGAAACGGGTGTGTGTGTGTGTGGGGGGGGGGTTATACTCACGGCCTCTTGCAGTCGAATACGCTAACCAACACTGAATATTGTTGGTTTGTCACCAATCTTTCACCAATTTTTGTTGAATCACTAAGTAGGTACAAATGCCCGCTTCCATCCCACAAGATTTTAGTAAGAATATGGGTTTGAATACTTCGAATTACGAAAAACAGTAATAGCCACATTAGTACCAATAACCGCTATCTATATCTAAAATTTCAAGACAGTTAAGGTCATTTCTCTGGTGTGAGTTGGAAATTTACTGAATTTTTTTCGCCAATTTTTAAAGCAAATTAGTGAAAAAAAACTACTAATAATAGCAACGGCCAAGTGCGTATTATGCCTGCTACATTTAGTAAAAATGTCAGGACAATGAGACTATTTTCCTGGCGTTAGTTGACTGGGTAGGAATGTCTGTTTCCCCTCTTTCAAAATTTTAGCACGGTAAGATTATATAACTAGCGTTAGTTAACAATTTAGTATTATTTCCGCTAATTTCTTTTTTCGAATTACAAAACAGAGTAACAGCCAGGTAAGTGTTAATTACCACGATCTGTAACTAAAACTAGAGCAGTGTGCACAGCCCACATATTCCCCACAGCCCCCCCCCCCCCCCCACGGCCATCAAAGTCAATCCTTGGACGAACCTGGCTCATTTACAATACCGATCTGTGTTTGTTCCCATAGAAGCTACACACCAAGTTTTATTAAAATACCTGCAATTGTTCTTGAGCTATCGTGTTAACAAACTCATTCCGATGTTGAACAATTTCCATGATTTGTTAAATTTCAAAGTCCATTTGGTTCATTATCCTTGGGCCAATGTAATCCATTTGTAATACCGATCCCTGTTGGTGCCCGCAGAAACTACACACCAAGTTTCATTAAAATCTGTGCATTTGTTCTTGAGATATCGTGTTAACAAAAGTCAATCAAGAGCTTAATTTTTCCAAGTCCATCTGGTCCATTTTCCTCAGACGAACCTGGCCCATTTACAATACTGATCTTTGTTTGTTCCCACAGAAGCTACATACTAAGTTTCATTAAAATCCTTGAAGCAGTTTTTCAGTTATCATGATAACAAGCTCACACGATAGTCAATCAAGAGCTGAAATTTTCTAAGCCCATATGGTACATTTTCCTTGGACGTACCTAGCCCATTCACAATACTGATCTGTGTTTGTTCCCACAGAAGCTACATACCAAGTTTCATTAAAATCCTTCCAGCAGTTTTTAGTTATCGTGTTAACAAGCTCTTGATGACAAACTGACAGACACGCGGTCGATCGCATAAATTCCCCACAGGTTCTACTTGTGGGGAATAAATTACAAGAGAATAAGGCCACTTCCCTCGTGTGAGTTAAGATATCACTGAAAGTTGTTTTTTTTCACCAAAATTTACAGCAATTTTTAACCAATCATATAAAGGTAATAGGCACACAGGTAGTAATTCATGTCTCCCTTTGCTTAAGATTTCAAGCTATTTTCCAGTAGTTAGCTAAGTTTTTATTGTAAAATGGTTTTTCGCCGATATTTCTGACAATTTTGGCAATCACACACACACACACACACACACACACACACACACACACACACACACACACACACACACACACACACAAAAGTAACAACCAGATAGGTACTTATGTCCGTTAACTTCATAAAAAATTCAAAACATGCAGTTTAAATAGCTGGGAGCAGATACGACTTTTCAATTTAGAAGTGTACATACACACATAATTTCAACAAGTGCTATAGCCCCTACGTTAAAAATGCCATGGTTATTATTTTCCATGCGAATTGAAAAGGCCTTGGGTCAAGTCGACCAATTCAACCCATACCAACTCAACCCACCCTGAAAGTCAACTCAACCCAGTTTTTCATTCCAACTCAACCCATCCTCAAAGTCAACTCAACCGACCTTGTTTTATTTTTTGATTAGTCAATTTATTATTAATTACTCTTATTTTGGAGGGAAATAAAAACAATGACGTTTATTTACAACCCAAATTTATTTATTTTGCGGCAATATGTATCATATTTTACACACCAAGCTTTGTTTTGTCAATAACACTTGCATGATAATTCATAAATATATTTACGTGTGTATCCTTTTAAAATACTGACCAATCTTTTCACACATTATAAAATAATTTAAATACGAGTCTTGCACAACAAATATACACCAGAGAGACGAACCACATTACGCTTAAGTCATCTGTCTGACTTGACAAAATGACAGTTTACATATCACGTTTTACACACCACAAACTGTTTCTGGTCTAGTCAAATTAAACCCCTGTGAATGCATTGTCCTTCTCAGAAATTTTCTGTGATTGTAAAAAGACAATACATTATATCAGTGATCCCATATCAGTTGAAACCCCGAGAACACCCTCTCCGTCCCAGATAGTCTATGTGATTGTAAAAAGGTAATACATAAAAGAGCTGATCCCAATCAGCTGAAATACTCCATTAACCAAAATGTAATTCATTGTGATATTGTTAACTCCTGTGCCCGACTGCCGAGTTAATACTTCGTGCAAACCTTCACAGCATAATTGCAATTCAATATCTGTGTCGTCTTGAGGAAATATTTCGAATTATATGTTATGAAAATCTCCTGTTTCAGATGGTTTCTGTGATTGTACAACGACAATACATTAAAGAGAAGATCACACATTTGGTTAAGTTTCTTTCATCTGAAACCAGTAACTCATCTTAGAAACTGATTATTTCGTTTTTCATTAATATATTTTGTCCTTGGAATGATTTCATTTAGTTGGGTTGAGTGGACTTTCAGGGTGGGTTGAGTTGATATTAAGAGTGGGTTGAGTTGACCAAACATAGATTGGTTGACTTGACTAGAATGGGTTGAGTTGGCAGAGGGTTGAGTTGGTCGAAGGTTGATTTGACCAAACCCGTTGAAAATCCCGTCCCATTCGTTCTCACTTTAAAATTCCCGATAATCGTTTTTTATGGAAAACGTGTTATGCGATGCACAGTTTCGCTTGTATGCATATTGGCGTATTTCCGTGACATTAACATTTATTAACTCACGGGGAATGTAACCATACAAAACGGACTCGAAAAATGGAAGAGATAGGGGGCGGGGGGGGGGGGGGACGGAACATACCCCTCCTTGATTCAACTTTGGGGCATTATCCGTGATCTCATGCCTCCATCCAGGCCCCCATCTTTTCTCACTCTTTAAGGGGGTAAGGAAAAATTGTTTTATTATAGAAATTTCGAAAACTTGTACCCATTTCTGCGCATTTTCACCCCTTAACTATTTCGCATATTTTGACAAGTGTCCAAGGACACGGTTGTCAGCTGCCTTGTATCTATAAAGGGAAATTCAACCGCATCAGTTTACGAATATGTATATGTACCTTCATGTCCTTAGGCAGTACTGCAGAAAACTCTGAACTCATTCCCATCTGATGATCAGTTCAGTTATTCTTGGCAATTTGCCACAAAAATGCAAATGTGCAGTAGTGGCGTAGAACTGCATATAGCCACGGCACTATTTCTTCAGAAACCGAGAAGAAAAAATTTAATCTTCTTTAGAACTAAAATCACTGTGAATTCACCACATTTTTGGCGGACCGATAACCCAAATAATGCCGCAATCGGAAAACAAATAGGAGAAAGCCAAATCGAAAGCATGCTTAAGTTACATTAAGTTTGACAAACTTCGTAAAACAATAAAATAACTGCGGCTGTGATGTGAAGACCGGAGGGCACAACAACCACACACGTGGCTCAAACGCAACAAAGGCGGTATACAAACAAGAGTTTACATTGCACAGTTGACTTATGCACTGGTTAACGTATTCATATTAACAATGTGAGTTGTCATCGGACAGCTGGTATAATGAAAACATTGCATTTAAATAGATGATACCTACAGCAGATAATAGATAATAGATAATATGTACAGCACAATTACCTAATACAATCCTTATGCAACTAAGATTGTTTTTTCGAATAAAACTAACGATGTCCTCGTAGAATCAGTTTAAATGACTACTGATTTTTCCGCTACCTCTTTCTCATTAAAACTCTTATAATTTTTCGGTAACATTTTCGACTTCTGTACCACTACTGCTTTCAGCACAACAAGACACACTTTCACTTTCTTCTTCTGTGGTTTCACAGTCTGCTGTTTCGGACTTGGTCTCATTTTGTTGCTCTGTTGTTTTCAACTCCTTTAATTCCATATTATTACCCACGGTTTGTGACGTCACAGACCCCGACGATGTGACGTCACACGCCTGTGTTGATATCAAGCCATCTTGCGGTGTGGCACCTGACGTGGCATCTACTTCCTCGCAGTTTGGATTAGTCTCAAAACCACACGATTCGCGTCGATCTAAAACCATAAAACCATTTAGGGTACAATCAGCACCCAAAGTTTCGCTTTCAAATTAAGAATTTTGTTAACTTACCCCAGCTCTTCGTAAAATACTTTCGATGGCCACCAGTCTTCCAAACTGGACATAAAATGTTAAACTACGCATGTCCAACCACCCTACGATTTCATTTCATTAATTTTTTAATTCACCCATTGAATCTTTCATCTAATCAATAACAGACGACGCCCTCACCTGGTGACGTCACTGGCTCCCGGTCACCGCTACCCTCAGCTACAAGCCGCTTGGAGGGAGGCGTATCCAGGGCAGCTATTTCTTCACTTTTACGCTTCTTACTTGTAGACATTTCCTCACTCTCGTCGCTCTCAACTTCTTGCTTCTCCGCAGAGTCTTTGAAAAAAATAGTTATCCTTCACTCAATATTTTTGAAAATGTAAAGAAATGCGAACATGGAACTCCTGCCCACAAGTTTTATCAGGCACTCGCATGAGCCAGCCACTGCCGTTTTGTTTGAGTTCACGAAAACAAATATTTCCCCTACATTCCTCTCCCCCAACCCACCCCTTTCCACCGCATGCCTCCGCCGCACCACCGTGGGCGGGGGATATAGAAATGCCTCTTGTCCCTCCGTCCGTCCGCAACCCTGATGTGCCCCCTTTTGTCCGGGCCACTTTGATAACTTGCCTTGGTTGCACAGCTTTGAAACTTCACACAATGAAGCAATACATATTCTAGATTTAAAAAGTCTTGGTTTCAGTTTGATCGACCAAAAATTGCCATAATTATGGCCCTCTGAACTTAGGTATTTTTTATTTCTTCTCAGTCACTGTGGGGGTGTTCTGTCCAGGTCACTTTGTTCACTTTCCCTGGTCGCACAGCTTTGAAACTTCACACAGTGAAAGAATACATATTGTAGATTTCCAAAGTCTTACTTTCAGTTTCAGCAACTAATAATGTCTAAAATTACAGCTCTCTGAACTTACGTGAATTATTTTTGCCATTCTGAGTTTTGATGGGTTATTTGATCAGGAAAGAAAAAAATTATTTCTGTATATCGGTAAGGTTTCACTGAATTACGAAAGCTCGAACACAGTACTGCTCGGCGGGGGATTGTCTTGTTTGACAATTTTGCACTTTTTAGGAATCAAAAGACTTTTTACCTCACACAATTGTAGTTAAAATATATATATGTCGTGACCAGAAGTGGTGTTACCGGACACCTATATCCCATTCCTGAAGGGAAGGGGGACCATGTAACTTGACTTGTGAGTATCTTAATCCTTAATTTCTCTATACGTCTAAGCTCAGAAACGTGGAATGTGGTCACTTTAAAATCGGTTTATAATTCACGTATTTATTAATCCGGGTCAGTACAGAGGTTTTAATGCAAGTCTTTTTATCGGGGTCACGACCGGTAGGTTTTACTGTTCGTCTGTTTATACGATTCTGGAAGGAGGGCGCTAAAACCCACTCGGGTCCAGCGGCTTGGAAATTACAGAGTCTGGAATCCTGATCTGGAAGTTGGTCGCTTTCAATATTTCATTTGTTATTTTTTTGTTTACACAATTCCCCCCCCCCCCCACCCCCTTACCCACCCCACTCTAATGTAAGTACGGCTCTGAACGCCACCCTAAGATTTTTACATCTTTCACGGTATGGATTTGTACCCAAAGTGTACTTACACCCATGATAAATACCTTGTTTTCGTACATTAGCATCGGTCAAAAGCACAAGAAAGGCATCTTTCATTATTGTAAAGGTAGATGACTCACCTCAGTGAGGACAGGGTCGGAGGAGTGCGGGGGACATTTGTGCCAAAATGATAGCTGCTTGCCATAATACACGACAGCAGATGACTCACTCAACGAGTGAACAATAATTCCAGTTACGGTATTACAAGAAAATGCTCCGGAGACATACATGGACCAGTCTGGCAGTAAAACCATTCTGCTGTCAGCTCAAGAAAATCAACAGCTAGTCTCGCAAAGGCGTGTAAATACGACCACAACTAAAAAAAAAAAAAGCCAATAGAAAAATCCCTGTCATGCTATGAGCATCTCAAAAAGCGAATCTCAAAAACAGTTATTTTTGAAGAAGGAACCGTCGAAGAAGCATTTTAACAATGCCCCCTCCCCCTCCCCAAGTCCCAACTTTTAGTTGATGGCCAAAAAATGTAACTTTTCACGAGAGGCCTTTCTAGTAAGCATTTACGCAAAGTTTTAAGGCAAACGATAAAAATTTTGAGAGAAGACGCATTTTGAAAATTGGCAACCCAAAAATTATAAATAGCCCCCATTTGGTCAATTTTTGGTGGATTGCCAAAAAAAAGTACCTTTCAACAGAGGCCTGCTAGAGAATATTCGTAGAAAATTTGAAAGAAATCCGATCAAACTGATGAAGCTGAACAGTTTGAAAACTGACTACCAAAAAAACACTTGACCCCCCCATTTGGGTAATTTTGGGAGGATCGCCAAAAAAAGTTTTTTTTTCAAGACAGAAACGTTTAGAGAACGATTATACAAAATTCAAAAGAATTTTAAAAATTGGCTACCAAAAAAATCGAAACAATACCCCCCATTTGCTCAATTTTTTGTGGATCTCAAAAAAAGTATTTTTTTTTTCAAGGGAGGCCTTACTAGTAAAAACTTATGGAAAATTTGAAAGCAATCCGATCTAAATTCTGGGAGAAGCAGCATTTTGAAAATTGGAAACCAAACAATTTGAAATGGCCCCCATTTGGCCAAGTTTTGGTGGATTGCCCCCCAAAAAAGTATTTTTTCAACAGGGGCCTACCTAGAGAACATTCGTACTAACGACACGAGCTACCCTGTGTCAACACATGTCAATAATCAGTGACTAAAATCCAGGTTAATTAAAACCGTGTATATTCTAAAATCATAAAATCAGCAGCGACTAGAAATACTGATACAGCTTAATTTCTTTTAAAAATTGTATAATTTTGCTAGGTTCTACTTCATCAGAGCTGCCTCAAACAGTCAACTCTGAAATGACGTCAGCGGGCGTCTCGGAAATAGGTACAGTCTATTAAGATGTTTCACTGTGTAAGGTTCCTGACACCCGATGCAGTCGAGTGCCGGCTCGCGCCTCTTAAAGAAAGGATGTATATAACTCAAATATGTATGTCACACAGTACTGCCATAGTCTCGCCTGGATTTTACGAGCGCTCTATACAGCAAATTTCAAGTTTATAAAGGCTGGGACTTTAGAACTTGTCTGACAAAACAGTGTCGATCCAAAGTGAGTCATTTTTTTTTTTTCATTTTCACACCTGCCAATCCCGTGTCACTTTAAAAAAACATCACGACGTGGCACATTTCCAATATGCACACACTGTCAGTGTGCACAATTTCAAAAGACCTGGTCCATATATAATCATTATTATTATTCCTCTTGCATATTTTTTTCATTGAAATAAAGATTCAGCAAGCACTTTTATTATTAACAGTATGATGATTTATTGGTTTATTTATTTATTTTACAGAAGAAACGAAAAGAACTGAATTCAACATTAATATTTCGTTCTTGCTATCCTTTACATGCGGAGTCTTTTACATCTACATGGCCGGGGTAATCTTCACTGTTTTAAACTATCTGCACTGTGTTTTTCGGGTATTCATGCCCTACGGTACTGCATTAGGCCAATAGCATGTCTCGTCACAACCTGCGACCCACTCTCAACTCAATTCGCTTCTATCAAAATCATCAACAATGCAAAAGTTAACATAGCGCAAAAAATGCGCCGAATGCCAAAATTTGGCGAATCGCCAAAAAATAACAGAATTTCATTCGGGTGTCCTGGACGCACCAGTGTTAAAATTTCGAAGAGAATGCAGACATTACGCAGAAAGATTATTTTTGACGAAATCTACAATTTCGCCCATTTGGAAAAAAAAATCCGAAATCGGCTCTGGCATTTTTTGAGCCCTGACCCAAACTACCTTCATGCAAAATTTCGAGCATATTTATCAAAATCTGTAGGAGGAGTAGGCTTTTTCACATCGATTTGCAAAACTGGCGTAAAGTGGCGAATTTCGAAAAAAGAGCATTTATTCCCCCCTGGGTTGGCCATACTTTCATAAAATTTTACTGTGATCCGATGAAAACTAAAAGAGTAGTCGAAAACAAATTGTTTCAAACGGATGAACGGAGAAACGACAGAGGCCCGATGGATATAGCACATGCGGCCAAACGGCCCCTGTATTAACAAAACATTCGTGCAAAACTTGAAAGGAATCCGGTCCAAACTGTGCAAGCAGAAACATTTTGACAACCAAAAATTTGCACAGTGTCGCCATTTAGTAATTTTTTGATCGCCAAAGAAAGTGCTTTTTAAAAGTGGACGAAGTAAAGAACATTTATACAGAACTTGATGGCAATCCTGTCAAAACTGTAGAAAAAGAAGAGCTGTGAAAATCGGCTAAAGAAAAGAAACAAATTAAAACGCCCCAAGCTTGACCAATTTTGGCGGATCGCCAAAAGAAAGAAATTTTTCAAGAGAGAACCATCAAGGGAACGACCGTATAAATTGGGAAGTAATTCGAAGCATTTCGAAAGCTGGCCACCAATAAATTAAACTAGGGGGGCCAGTACACACATAACATATAATACAGCTCTTATGTCACAAACTTGAATCGACACCTATTAAATTTTGTCTTTTTGTAAACAAAAACAAATGTCTCCCCGACTTCACCACGTCACCAATAACCACTTTCCATTCTTCTTTTCCCCCGACAGGGCTGTCACAGTTTGGTTGAACAAGTTTGTACTTTTTCAGAATAATAAGACCTTTTACCTCATATAAATGTGTCCCATGTACCCAGTAGTCGGGTTGTGCATCACATTTATCTAATTTTTAAAGAGGGGGGGGGGGGGGGGGGAAGGGGAGGTACATAAATTGAATTGTGGGTACTACCATCCTCTTTTTTACACAAGTTTAGGCTTATGTGATTTATCTGGGTCTCCAAGTTGGTTACTGAACGTGTTTTAATGAATCTTTCGGAACTGTCCTTAATAAAGTCAAACGTGTCAAAAGTTGATAGAACCGTCCGACCTACCAAGGGAATACAGAGAGAGAGTACAGAGAGTTTGAAGTTAATCGGACGTTTCGTTTTTCGTTCTTGCATGCCCCCCCCCCCCGGTGAGGAGACATAAATACAACCCCAATCGGCGGACCAACCCAAGGCATAGTCCAACAAAGTTTGAAATTATCCGATGTTTCACTCAAGAGTTGGAAAATCCGGTGAATAGAACCTGCAAAAAGCAAACTTTTTCCCCCATATGGGAAAAAACAATGACAGCAATAGCGAAGGCAATAAACAAAGTGTGTGCACTCCCATGAAATGCACGGCTCTAACGCAAGCAATTTTTATGATCAGTACCTCCTTGGCCTTCTTCCGCGGCATGCCCATCTTGCTCCTTCACATCGTCCTTCATCTCTTCAGTTTCCATCGGCTCTCCTCCACTTGCCTTTGTTTCTCCCTCTGTAGCTGGGCTGCTGTCCGCTGTGCTTGTAATTTCGGACTTCTCGAGTAACTGCTCATGTACCTGTTGTTCGTGACTATTTTCAGGCTTGCCACTTTCGCCTTCTTTTGGACAAGTACTTGCGTTTTTTTCTTCACAGTGTCCCAGCGTTTCTTTATTGTCAGTTTCTGCTTTCAGAACTTGATACTCTTCACCGTCTATATTTTCATTAGATGCTTGGAATCCAGTCGAGGTTTCCGGTAATTCCAGCCTGTCACAGTTGCTCTGTGCTATCGGCCCGGCAGCCTCCTCAGCGAGCGCGACCTTGTGAGACGACCCCTCATCGCCACTAAGGGAGGAGGAACTTGACTCGGACTGCTCACTTCCTTGACTCGAGTCCTCGCTGCCTTGACTCAAGGAGTCCTCGCTAGCCGTTGCTTCGGGGTCAGCCTCGCATTTTGATTCAGTGGAGTCACTCTGGGCGGTGCTTGAGAAGAGGGAGGAAGTGGTGCCGGCACGCGGGATGGTTGGTTTCTGGAGCCAATCCGACAGTGCAGACCACCCCGCGCGCTTGCGTGCTACAAAAACACATACCAAGGAAGCATACATCACCCCCATAGACATACCTTATTAACGATTCCTCCAAAAATCTGAATTAAACAACACTGGCTTATTGCAAAGGCATACTCTGATGACCTTTCTTCTGCGTACACGGCGATTCTAAACTGTCCGCAAAAAGTTATTTATATTCCGTTTTGATCAATATACGGCCCATGTTGTCGCTTTGTTTAAGGTGTGAATCTTTCAATTAATTCAAAAGAAAATTAAACAATATTATTGGTACACTGGTATTTGAAAATTATTGGAACAATATGATTACTATGCTTTGGAGTTTCGCAACCCGCACTTAGTGCACGATACTGGAAGGTCCATAAAACCGAGGATGTCAAAGACCTACCAAGGTCGGAGCGTCCGAAAGTGACTACGCCAAGAGAAGATCGTTACCTTTGGAGACAACCCTTTTTATCGGATAAGTTTATTTTCTGTGCTTTCTTCTTTTTCACAAATGTGTTCCGATTTCAACTATCCAAGAAATGGTTTTATGAATTTAAATTTCAAACCATTTTTTTTCAGCAAATCAACTGACAGCAGATCTTACAGAACTAGAGAGCTTGGCGCAATACGAATTTCTGAGTATAACTACACGAGACTGATTACGCAGCTCCGAATACCGTGCCTATAGACCTGCCAAGCGTTCTCTCCGTGTTGGACGGGCGGATGCGAGTCCGGCTGCGTCGCGGCGAGCGATATTTGGAAAGGCATGGAAGCGGATGCTTTTGGAAGAGGTAGTGTTATGGTCTGGGCAGGAATATCCACTGGAGGGCGAACGGCTATTATTTTTATTGACGGAAACTTAACATCCGTCCTCACGTCCTGCCATATGCAGGGGCGATCCGTCCTGAGTTCCTTTTGCAAGATGACAATGCCCGACCCCACAGGGGAAGAACTCCAACGCCAATACAGAACACTTGTGGGATCAGATTGGAAGAGCCACTGCAGACAAATTGACAACTGACTTAAAAACCCCGCTGCAAACCCACTACTAGCGTAAAAGTGTTCGAATTTCCTACAGGGACTCGTTGTTTTTGTTTTGAAAATTGTACAGGTTTACTTTTTTTATGTCTCACACATTTTTCGACAGAAACGTAAGTAAACATCTTGTAATTCTATAATCTGTCGTTTTATTCGATGTTTTCACTCCCATTTCCACAGATAGAGCTGACCAAAACAAAACACAAATAACTTTTTGCAGTTTGTTTATATTTTCTAGTATATTTCTGATATATGTTTTTAAACATTAACATTAACTGAACTGTTTATTGCGCCTGAAAGAAGAGTAATTTTTTTAACTGTCTTTATTGCAAGATGCAAAAACAAAGTTTACACTGAAGCAAGTAATAATTGGACCTGATTTGACGTGCCACCAGGAGGGACATTCAGCCACGACCGATATTTTTTTAAGAATTTCTGTAAATTTTATAAATTATTTTTCTCACCAGGAGCAGCGGAACTGGCAGCTGAGGTTGTGAGTAAAAACCCTGAATTTTTGTCCAATGAAAAGCCATTTTCGTCCATGCCATTTAAAAGCTTCGAATCGTTCACAATTATACTGCAATACAACAATATGAAAAAGGTTAGCAAAGCGGAGAAAAGGCTTCTGGTACCGCATACAATTATTTGATTTACACAATTCATTTCATATCAATAATTTCAGAAATTCTGTTCTAAAATCTATGGTTCCAAGTCCCAAGATTGATTATTGGCCTGGATTTACCGTCAGATTTTCCCCCGAAGTCAGCTAATTTGTTACTCTCGCCCTTCTGTTCACGCACATTAATCAATCTAAACACAGCTGTCTAAAATCCCAATGGAAAAGATACTCAGGTATTTTTACATCTCAAACTGAAATACTTATTGCATCTGAAGCATTACCACTGCACGTACTTGCCAGTGGTGTCCACAGTGGTTACGACCATCACATTCTGAAATCGATCCAACTTTCAAAATTAAACTGACAGTGATCACTTTTTCTAAGTCTCATATAGCGGATTTGCGAGTTGTCAAAATTTAGTATGAAACATAAACAAAATGGCTGAACATGTTTTCAATGAAGCCGAGGCAAGAAAAACGTATGCATATTCCACTTGTTGCACTAGACCCCACAAACAGATTTTTAGCTTGTTAAATTAATATTTTGCTGTGTGTTTGTGCTGATGCGCAAATGGATGGGCGTGTCAGTGTCTATTTGTGTGGATTTGTACCAAGTCTAAAATAGAAAAACAAAATAAGTGTATGTAACATACCTTTTCAATACCTCTAAGGAATTTGTCTGTTCGCTTATAATACTTTTTTGGTTCTACAACTAACTCAGCTATTCTCTGGATTGTAAATGGAGCCCTAAATCAAAGAATAACAAGACAGTTAATTCTCGTGTCAAATGGTTTAATTTTTCTCAAAAAATCTGACATAAAACATATATATACAAAACAGAAGTTTTCAAATATTATCTTTTACGCTACAGGGAAAGTAACTTTTAACTCGTGCATAGATCTACACTTAAAATTTTGTCCATGTATAAACAAGTGCTACTTAGAAACGAAGTTTATTTCATTCTGACTGGACGCACCCCGTAAATTCCACCAGTCTGTCTAAAATTCTTTTTCTCAAGCCTTCAAATTTGACATTTTCTACATTGGGAAGAGGAGGCAGCGAGTCCATTGAAGCTGATTCCTGGAACGTCTTCATTGCCAGGTCTACCTTCATCATCATTAGCTGCTTCAGTTTGGGCCAAGGGAATCTGAACAAAAACACATCCTTTTATGGACTAACAATTCGGTGTACTATTATGATTTACGATCATGCACATTCGTAGTGTTCAATAACCGGCCGATATTCAAAATACAAAAATTCATAATACAAAAGTTTTTTATTACATTCGGGTATAGCAGGCGGCAAGAGAGTGACAATTTATAAAAGAAATATTTTTCGCGATTGCTTTCTTATTTTTAAAGTGCGTATGGCTTTTTGTTCTTTATAAGTTGCCGCTTGGGTTATATATTTTGCAAATCAAGAGATTCTAAGCTGCAAAAGCAGCAAAAAACAACCGGTCAACCTAACGAAAATCCACTTTACTAGGGTACTTGAACACTAATTTCAATTACAATTACTGCAGTTTTTAAGAAAGCAAGCGTAAAAAGGAAAAAAAAATTAAAGAACCAAGTGTAAAGAGCGTTAAAGAGCAGTTCTGGTATGTAAAATGACCCATTATCACCACAATACATTAAGTGCATGGCGAGTGATATTTGCAGCTGCATCACAAACCGTAAAAAGGTGCGTTAAATGGGTATTGTGATATTTGATGTTTGTGAGATTCAGACATCTTTCAATCATCGCTGTCATCGCGAAAAACAATGCTAATCATAAGAATTGCAATCAAAAGCAGCAGAAATTGCAATTGGGCTCAATAATACCGGAGTATTCATTAGTTGCAATTATCTCTGTCAGCGTGAAAAACAATGGTATATCGTACGATGGTATATTGCTTAAAGAGTATTAAAATCACAACGGTCTCCTAAGAGGACTGCCAATTCTATTTAAAATCAATAAAAAAACTGCAAAATAATAATAATAATAACAATAATAATAATAATAATAATATAGCAAAAAAAGTGGACCAAGTTGTCTAACAAAGCGTGGACCGAGCTGTCCAAAAAGGGACCACTTGATAATGTATGTATATAAAGGGGTTCTTCCTGAGACAAACTCAAAATCCCTAACTTGTTCCTTTTCTTTTTCACTTCCTTAACTGTAATCCATTGTAATTTCAAATCTCAATTAAGTATTTTCACTGTGAGGAGTGTTCTACACATATTTGGATGATTTCAAAAATACAACGCTACATACCTCTAATATAAGAGAAATTGCCTGGGTCCCTACAGCTAACATTTATAGTGATGCGGCACAGACAAAATAGGAAAATACCTCTTTCACCGACGATACGAGTTATCTTTATGTAAAAAGGTTGAAATATACTAAATGAGATCATCAAACAGGGCACGAATAAAGTGATACACCTTACTGTTCGAATTCGAATTATTAAGTGTCTATTTTAAACATCCATGTCTGCCTTTTTATTACACAAGGAAACGAGTGCCACTTGGGGATGTCAAGAATTCACAGCTTACACAGTTTCGCCGGTTTTGGCGATGTTTCTTATGACGCTTTCCAAAATCTCGGGAATTTCAGTGATGCTGTCATCTTTGCTGTTAAAACCTAAAATACAACAAACATAGGCAATAAAAACATACTGAATTTTTTTTTGCTTGTGGAACGGATTACAGGCCGAGAATTTCTTCAAATTTTCAGCGGTTGCGTAATGTGTTGAATTGATGACGGAATTTCACACGCAGTAACTGAACCTTCAGCGTACACACATTTAGAAGCAATAATGGTCTTCGCCACATTTACGCTCGATTTACTGACGCACACTTTCACACAATTCTTACGAGTACAGTGGCCGGGTCTAACTAAATTTGTAGCTCTGCTATAGTGGTTTGGATGAGTTGTCTTACGCTTGTTACACCTTTTCACATTTTGTAAACAATTTAAAATTGTCCCAAGAAAGAAAGTGCTTAGTTTATTTCTAAGAGCAATTGCCTGGCGTAGAACAAACCTATGTAATCTATGGACTATGTCATATCCGGCTTCCGCACTGCCGGACGGCTCGTTTTGACTACGTTTCACGTATCACACTCAAGGTGCATTTTTGCCACTTTTTACCAAAAGCAGTAAATTTTACGTTGAAGTCGTACAGTCAATGTATGCCTTTGTGTAGGTTCGGCTCGCACAAAATTACGTTCAGTGTACGTACAATCATTTAACGTTAACTACGACCGTTTACGAACGGCACGTTTGATGTACGTTCCAAGTACATTCGGCACTGTTCATGTACGCTCCAGCAAAGCTTTGTCTATGAATCACTGAAGCTTACCTGGTTTTTAAATACGTTTATCACGTTCATTAAGTATGGCTTACGTTCTGTGTACGTTTACTGACATTATACGTATGTGTGCCTTGTGCGCCTCGTTCATTCAACACGTTCATCAACGTTGAACTTAGTTTCGGGTTTAGGTTTACCTCACGTTTGAGTTGTTGGAATAAGAGGCCGAACACCCGATATCTTATAGAAATTTTCTTCACGGACCTCCTTACCAAGCTGAACGGCAGGCTTAGATGCCACAGAAAGAACTACAGAAAGCCACTAGAAGCAGAGTTGATGTTGGCCATAACTCTAATTAGGGAATTGTTTTTTTTTTTTTAAATTGTTTAAAGCTTTAAAAATTATTTACAAGTTTTAGGGAAATTCTTCTTTTCATAACATTCCCGAAGGTGGTCACTAAAACACGTTGAACTGTACAGGTCTGTATCTTAGGAAAAAAGGCTAGGCGCGCGCGCGCGCCTGGCTCCAAAAAGTTAGGCGCGTGGGCGAAATCTTTGGCGCGTGGGTCGTATTCTTCTTTAGGGGTTCGAGTCACAATAAAACTTGAAAGAAGATCCCTTAACAAGACGCTATTCCTGTGATAAAGAGAAAGGCCATGGATTGAATTATGTAATAGCTAATAGGCATACATAAGCTTAATGGTGTGTAAAATGCAGAGGAATCTGTGGCTGTTTCGCAGCTCTTGAAATTCACAAGAAACATTTTTTTATGGTTTTTTTTTCCAAAAAATATATCATAATATTATTATAATCATATTAAATCGGCCAAAAAGTTGGTCGCGCAGCGCGCGCCAAACTTTTTTCTCTTAGGCGTATGGCCAAAATCTTAGGCGCGTATGCGCCCGGGCGCCCGTTAAGGTACAGGCCTGGTATGTCGTTTACTCGGACTGAGGAGTGCACTCCAAACAGATTTTATTGTACATCTTTTTATCCGGGTCTTGAAAGTCGTAGCTACAACCAGGAGAGAGGGGACATTTTTGTGTCAAAATGGTGAGCTGCTCGTCATAACACACGATAGCAGATGATCAAATTTAAGGGTGAAAAACTAGAGAGGCCAGTGCACATATAACTTGTGGGTATCGAAATCCTTTTATTTCCACACAAGTCCAGGTGCAGGTGTTTTATCTGGGTCTAGAAAGTGGTCACTAGAGTCAGGTTTACGACACGCATTTTTATCCGGGTCAGGAAGGTCGTCACTAAGAGATGTTTTATTGTACGTCTTTTTTTGTCTGGTTTCAGATGGCGGTCAATACGAACAGGTTTTACTGCACGTCTTTGATACGACTCTAAACGCAGCCCTAAAAATTGTAGCCATATTTATGGTAAGGGTCTGTAGTTAAAGTGTGGTTATAGCCTTAACATTTACCTTGTCTTCATACATTCCCACCGTCAAAAAAAAAAACAAAAACACTGAAAAGGCATTCTTTACGATCTTTTACCTCATATAAATATATATGAATAAATATAGCCCATGTGCCCATAAATCGGGTTGCGTATCACCTTTTTCCCATTTTTGAAGGAGGTGGCTTGTGTATGTAACTTGACTTGTAGGTATTTCAATCCTCTTTTTCAATACAAGTGTTTTCAGTACAGGTGTTTTATCTATTTGGTCTGGAAGGTGATCACTACAGAAAAGTTTTACAGTACATCTTTTCATCTGCGTCTGGAGAGTGGTGGCTAAAACAGGCTTTACTGTATGTCTTTTCTTCCAGGTCTGGATGGTGGTCACTAAAACAGATTTTACTGCACATGTTTTTCATCCGGGTGCGAAAGTCAGTCACTACAGCACTTTCGCTGTGCGTTACTTTTTTATCCGATTGTGGACGTTGGTCAAGGCAGGCAGGTTTTACCGTACGTCTTTGCATTTGAATCTGGATGGGGTCATCTGCCTTTAAGATGATCGCAACAAAAAGGTTTTACCGCAGTCTTTTCATCCAAGTCTGAAAGATGCTCACTACATCACCAATTCTCCACTTTATTTTTTTTTTTGTTTTATTTTTCTTTTTTGTTTTGTTTTTTGCTTTTTTTTTTTTTTGTTTTTTTTGTTTTTGGTTTTGTTTTTGTTTTTGCTAACCGTCACCCCCTCCTCCCGGCGTTACGGAGCGGATCTTACCCTAAGTGGACTTAAAGCAACAAAAGATACCTTGTCTTCGTACACTGGCCCATTCCAAAATGCCGATCTGCCTGTGACTAAAACGTAAGTGAGAGGAGTGAGCTGGGGTGGAGGCGGTATTTCCTCACACACCTCCCTGAATCAAATGCGTCATATTTCTCAGCATCATCATACAACTCAGGTGTTTAACTTTACCACACCCTAGCCTGTTATAGCAGACAAAGACTGCACATAATGCACTACAAGTGACACTGATCCATGACTGAGCGACATGTTACGTAACAGCACTAAGTGAGTAACGCACAAAAAGGTCAATCACACGAAATATAAGAAATAGCCATGGTTCGATAGTTGTGATGCCCATGTTTTCAAGTATCTCTAAAGAATGCAGGAACAATGGAGAAGCCAAGAAACGCTGAAATCTCAAGTGTAATTACTAACTATGCTAAGTTTACAAAAAAGCCCACAAAATATGGAAGCGGGTGGGAGAGGGGGTGGTACTAGATTCAGTGACTGCAAACATATGTTTAAAGAAAAACGAAGTCTGGAAGGAATAAACAAAAGAAAATAACATCAGTGGGTTTTTGGCCGCCTTACAACGGGTGTTCAGTCCAAGTTAAAAAAAATATAAGAACAATTTCTTTCACCTACTTTTTCAACAGAATTTTACCAAAAAAAGTTAAAAACAACACACGGAAATTTACTTTGTAAAAAATGCAGCATCACACTGTTTTTGGTCCGCACGAATCCAAAGTTTACACTCACAGCTAATCATGTTCACACTCTCCAGAGCCCTCTCTACATTAGGTCTATCAGGGAGTATAACATTACATTTTGCAACTGCTTCACTGGTTCAGATACCTAAAAAATTCTTAATTTCTGCCTGTTTATACTTGAAAATAAATTAAAGAAGAGCACCGGAACGCTGAAAATCCCCCCGTCCTTCGCAGTATGAAATATTCAACCAAGTTCAGTGTGTATGCATGCGTTACTTTCAAATGAAATGGCTAAGTTTCGACCTCAATTTTGGCTAAATAAATGAAAAGTCGGACAAACTGAATACGAGGTGCACAACTACAACACATGAGGTGTAAATCTGTATAGTATTTGAAATGTGTGTGCTTACCCGTTCGTCGGAGTTGTTCATACAAGACTTAGATCATATAGCCTTTGTAGTCGTAAAATATGCTATGTTTCGACCTCAGTTTTAGCTAAATAAACGAAAAATCGGACAAACTGACCACAAACTGACCAAGACCACTACCCAAAAGCGTGACGGACGGACGTACGGACTAACAAAATCCTATATCCCCTTCGCCATCAAAGTTGGGCGAGGGGATAATAAGCGCATTCTTTTGCAAAGAAACTTTTGAAATATGCATTTAACTGATGTTTTAGGTTTCTGTTGAACATCATGTCAGTTTCCAGTGAAAATTGACTAAATGCGTACAAAACTTAAATTGGGCATTAACGTGTATAGACGAAATAACATGTAAAAAGTCAAATCAACGCTTTTAAAAAATGACGTGAATCAAGATAATGACATATTTAATACTTGTCGTTCAGGTTACAATTACAGGTTATGCATTGTCGAGATTTGCCAGAACATCCAACATCTAGTACTATCTGGAATTTAGCCTTACCAGAGACCTGCAGCTCAGCAGTTCATACTGGAACCTTCTCAAGGAAAGACGTAAAATCTCAAGTAGTTTCTTACTACACTAAGGTTAGTTTTTCCATATTGGTACCAGAAGTGGGAGAATTTACGACAAATTGTCGTGTAGCGTCCTCTAGCTCCAAGTAGTAGCTCACTACTACCGGATCGGCTTACCCCTATAATTTCTCGCTATAAAACGATTATACAAGTCATCTGTTCTCGTTTTGAGGCACTGCGATGGCAATTTCTCGCGAGATTAAACGAATCACAAATTTTAAGCTGAATTGGCTAAGGGTCTTCAAGGTACTACGCAATTACATACAGCTTCTGTGTTGCGATTGATTTAAAAAAAGTGACATTTGTTCACAAACAGAGAGCAAGGTTTATTCAGGGTTCGCGCTGGGTTCTCAGAAAAGTGAGTCAAAAAAAGGAAAGTGTGACTCAATTGGGTCATTTTGTAAAAATGCCCCAAAAGTGGGCAAAAACCCCGCCAACGCGAACCCTGTTTATTGCATAAAAGTGAAAATAAATTTGTAATTATATACCAAACACTTCTGAAACAATATTTCAAAAAGAATGAAAGAAATTACAGCTTAAACATTACGGGTGCACATAAGAAATTTATGCTTAATTTTGTATCTACCAGTTAATATTTGACAGATGACACATAAGTCCTTTATTTAAATTGTTCACTTGAACAAAAAACGCCAAGAAACATTTGACAGCTGAGTGCGGAAGCTAATTTTTCTCATTTCACAAAAAAGAAGAAAATATATGTTGTCTGCTTTCTGACACATTGGAGTCATAAGAGCAGATCGCAGAAGAAACAAAGTTGACAATTATTAGCTGAAAAATGGAAGGCTTTGTAGCTCTGACAGAGACACGAGGGAGAGGAGATAGAATTGGCTTCGGTGCTGTGTTATTGGTGACAACAAAATGCTAAATTCCGACTCAAGTAAATAAGCCAACTGTAAGTTTACAACCCTTTCGATTTAAATATACAGCATTCTGCGATATTTCACACAAGAAATTTGTATTGAACCGAGGAAGATGTTCATTTTAATTTCACCTATTTGGATCTGTTGCGGCGGTTCGTTCTTCTCGGAATACGGAGTAACAGTAAGGAAGAGCTAAGTCCTAGATGACTCTTGTGGTCTTCCTATGACAGCAAGAGTCACAGTTCCTACTATAGGAAATGTCAGTGATGTCAATTATCAAATCTCCCCCCTCAACTGGGGCCAACAACGTTATTTTAGAAATAATGCATCACATAAATGGCCCCATTATAAATTATGGCGCACAGGTTTTCTGGTCAGATAACAATTTTTTACTAAGAAAAATTCTTGAGATCAGGATATCGAATCCCTCGTTATCGCCCACAACAACAGTGAATCCACAGTTGCAAAACCACGCTTTACTCTAGTTTGGGAGTTTGGCTGATGTCAAAAATAATGCACCAGGTAGTCCCAGCGGACCCTTTCTATCTTCCTAGGACAGAAAGGGTCACAGCTTCTGCAATAGAAATGGCCATTGATCTCAATTTTCGAGGCTCTGGATCTTTCGGCGCACGTTCAAGGACACCGAGGCTCGAACTGGCAGAGTTTTTCTTTAAAAGCACACTGAGAAGTACCCTGGCGCATTATTTTCGACCTCAGCGAAACTCCCAAACTAGAGTAAAGATTGGTTTTGCAACTGTGGATTCACTGTTGTTGTGGGCGATAACGAGGGATTCGATAGCGTGATCTCAAGAAAACACATATTTTTCTCAGTAAAAAATTGTTATCTGACCATAAAACTTGTGCGCCATAATTTATAATTAGGCCATTTATGTGATGCACCCTTTCTAAAATAACGCCGTTGGCCCCAGCCGTGCGCCGAGATTTGAAAATTGACATCAATGACATTTCCTATTGTAGGAACTATGACTCTAGCTGTCATAGGAAGACTGCAAGAGTCATCTAGGACTATGCACCAGGGTACTTCTCAGTGTGCTTTTAAGAAAAAGCCAATTCGGGTCTCGGTGCCCTTGAACGTGCACCGAAAGATCCAAAGCCTTGAAAATTGAGATGAATGGCCATTTCTATTGCAGGAACTGTGACCCGTTCTGTCCTAGGAAGATAAAAAGGGTCCGCTGGGACTAGGAAGAGCCGACTCGGAGCTGAGCATGCTTCATACATGCCAATTTTGATAAAAAAAAAACACTGGTAACTATCCATAAAACGGATGCCATGATATCTGCTTTGGCTGTTTCACATTCACTGTCTCTGAAAAAACGATACATGACGTCGAAATGACGAAACAACATGGCGTAGATACATTCCAAATGAGATAGGTATCTGAAATCAGCTACGATTATATCCGAAATCCTCAATTACCGCTCACTGAAAAAAAATAATTTTTACACGTGAAACATCGATTCGCTATTATTTGCAGTATCGTGCGAGTCGCATTCAAACATTAACTTAGTTATGTCATTATTTTTAATAAAAAAGGTTAAACACATGAGAACCACATGTTGCCGCCATGTTGTGACGTCACACAGAACCGTATCTGACCGTAACCGGAAGTTGAACTAGGATAGATAAAATGGCGTCGAGACATTCTATCTTTTTTTCGATATGCCATATTTTTTTTTCGAGACTCTCTAGAGAACCGTATGTGAGTGAATGAGAAACACGGTTTGTGTCTCTGCTTAGCGATGCCGAGCAAAGGCAAAACAGCTCTGAAATCGGAAAATATATCTCCGTGTTTCTCATTCACTCAGATACGGTTCTCTAGAGAGTCTCGAAAAAAAAAATGACATATCGAAAAAAAGATAGAATGTCTCGACGCCATTTTATCTATCCAAGTTCAACTTCCGGATACGGTCAGATACGGTTCTGTGTGACGTCACAACATGGCGGCAACATGTGGTTCTCATGTGTTTAACCTTTTTTATTAAAAATAATGACATAACTAAGTTACTGTTTGAATGCGACTCGCACGATACTGCAAACAATAGCGAATCGATGTTTCACGTGTAAAAATTATTTTTTTCAGTGAGCGGTAATTGAGGATTTCGGATATAATTGTACCTGATTTCAGATACCTATCTCATTTGGAATGTATCTACGCCATGTTGTTTCGTCATTTTGACGTCATGTATCGTTTTCAGAGACAGTAAATGTGAAACAGCTTCTGACACTTCTTTGGTGCTCTCGCTCCTTATATTATCGCCCATTTGATATTAAAGTCCTGGCTTAGTATTGGTGTGGAAACTAACCTAATTGCTAATAAAAGCTAATCTGATGTGTTGGTAATTGGTCTACCCAAGTATTTCTCAAGCAGAATTGTACTTACTTTCGAGTGCTGATAAAATTTCCTCTTTGTTTTCCATTTTTAGTACCAAAACACAACGTACTCTCCACACTGAGCGAACACTTGTTTTCCGGTTAATATGGCTAAGATGAGCTGAAATAATGAAATACTGAAAAAATTACGCCACTTTTGAGTCATTTTCCACATAAGTTAATAGGTGCTTTTTTACTAATCCGGTTTACTGTCAAATAAGCCTATTATCAAGGTTAAGGGTTCTCCAGAGCTGAGGAAAACTAGAGAAGGAAAAGTTTCTGGACGGTTCGGGTGATCGGAAATGACATCAGTGTAATCATGAAACAGGAAGGAACATCATAACGAGCAAGAGCAAGGAGGAGTAAGGAGAAGAATTAAGTGAGAGATGAGGATGTAAAGACAGAGGATAAGGATATAAGGGAAAAGCAAGGGGAAGAGAAAGAGCAGCAGAGTAATTTCAGACAACAAGAGGATCAGCTGGAAAATCTGTGGTGGTATACCGGAAATTTCAAAACGACTTTTTTCATTTAAAGCAACAAAAAGCACGGATACTTTACACCACTATTGCCTTTTCACAAATGTATTCAATTATTTAGGTATTTATGCAGGTATTTTAGCTGTTAAGTTATGGTTACATCTATTCGATATATAGTCTGACTTCTGCTTGTAAATAAAGATGCCGCGTATCGTCAAATTTCGGAGTTCTTTCCTTGGAATGCCGTAGAACACAGCATTAGCAACGATAACATAATCGACTGTTGAATTCTTCCAGCTGCTCCTCCTATTTCTCCTTGCCCTACATCATATTCCTTTCTTCCCTTTTTTCTCCCTCACTGTTCTCCCAAAATGGGAGGGGGTGTGGGTATATCGGTTCCCGTATGTGAAACTTTCTCTTTTGGTATTCTTGTGATAATGTAGTGAAGTAAATACGAGCTCCCATTTATTTAACTAAAGAACAGTCTTCTAGCAAGCTGTAAAGGTCCCGGACTAAGTGTTTCCAATACTGATAAATACTAGCTCCTTAAATATGAAAAGTTTATTCACACTTTATACACATAAAAAATACAATAAAAATACCAATACTCAGATGCTGTTTATATGCATAGGTTTATTGTTCACGCTTACACCTTGGTACTACTACCATATCACGTGATCAGATTTGAATGATTCAGGGAGTTCTGAATAAAGTTACCAAACGAGTAAGACGTCTCTCTCTCTCTCTCTCTCTCTATTTGCTTTTATAAAGACATAACATGGTGTCAGATGTGGCTTAAAAATGGCAAAGTTTCAACCATCGACAGCCTTCGACTTTAGTAAGCCAAGGCACTGGTCAGAGTGGAGAAGCCGTTGGCAGAGATTTCGCATTGCCTCTAAGCTGAGAGAAGAAGAGGGACAAATTCAAGTGTCCAGTCTTATATACTCCATGGGCATGCAGGCTGAGAAAATTTACAGTTCGTTTACCTTTGCAAATGACACGAGCGAAACAATCACGATGCATTAATTGCAAGGTTTGATGCTCATTTTGTGCCGTCAGTGAATAAAATACACGAACGCGCCAAGTTCCATGCACGTAAACGAAAACGCTTACATCCGTGCGCTGTATGAACTGTCTGAAACGTGTGGATATGAGGCAAGAGCAAAAGAAGAGCAGATCCGTGATTTTCTGGTGGTAGGTATTTCAGACAAGGAATGCTCAGAAAGACTACAGCTGAAGCATGATCTCAGCCTTGCCGATGCCATTGAGATATGCAGGACGTCTAAAATGGCAAAGTCTCAAATGGCAAGTCAACAAGCTGCGTCTAACCTCGATGCGGTGCGACGGAAGGGATTCCAAGATCCCAGACCGAAACAGTTTTCGGGGCGAGGTAGCAAACAATATCCCCGAAAGGTGCAACAACCACAAACAGGATCGCAATGTGGGAACTGTCGATATTTCCATTCAGGCAAGAAGTGCCCTACAAAAGGTAAAAAGTGCCGATTCTGCGGTAAATTCAATCATTTTGATCGAGCCTGCCGAGCCAAGAAAAAGAATCTACATGAAGTAACTGAAGATGATGGTGACTTTGAAAGTGATGTTCAAACCACAGCATTTTTTCTGGGAGCTATTGATTGCCCTGATGTTCCACCGTGGGAGGTATTGTTGAATTTGAACAACTCACCTGTTAAATTCAAGCTGGACACTGGAGCAGATGTCACCTGCATTCCAGAAGGAATATTTTACAAGATCAAACCAAGGCCAGAACTTCAGCCAAGTTTTGCACTGTTGCCAGGTCCATCGTGCTCAGTGAATGCTATGGGACAATTTAGATGAAGAGCTGTGAACCTGTGAGGATCAGACTAAAAGATGGCGCAGTGCCTTACAACTTTGCAACTCCACGGCGTATATCAGAAC
Source organism: Protula sp. h YS-2021 (assembly GCA_949752745.1). NCBI lineage: Eukaryota > Metazoa > Annelida > Polychaeta > Sabellida > Serpulidae > Protula > Protula sp. h YS-2021. The sequence continues at coordinate 47,662,407 of OX457027.1, read as the reverse complement.
CGTTGTTAAAACCAGTGAAGGAAGGACTGGACCGTATGGTGCTTAATGGTCTCATTCAACCGATTATGGAACCAACCCAGTGGTGCGCGCCCATGGTGAAGGTGGAAAAGTAAAATGGAAAAGTCAGGATCTGTGTTGATCTTAAGAAACTCAACAACTCCGTGCAACGAGAGCGTTTTGTGATACCAACTGTAGACGAAATTGCCTCCAAGCTATCTGGTGCTAAAGTATTTTCAACTTTAGACTGTTCACAATCGTTTTGGCAGCTACCACTCAACGAAAATGACAGACATTACACATGTTTCATCACACCTTTTGGCAGATATGTCTTCAATCGTTTGCCGTATGGGTTAAACTCCAACACGGAGATATTCCAACGCACCTTGAAACAACTCCCAGCGAACATAGATGAAGTGTTTGTTGATGTGGACAACATCTTAGTCTATGCCCCTGATGTTCCGGTTTGAAGGATAAGGGAGTCCGGTTTGAAGATCAATAAGTCGAAATGCCGTTTTCGAATGACGAAGGTTACGTACCAGGGTCAAGTCTTTTCAGCTGACGGAATGTCTCCAGATCCGGAGAAGTTGAACGCTCTCTGTAACATGAAGGAGCCCTCGAATGTCTCAGAACTCCGAAGACTCATCGGGATGGTAAATTATTTGGCGAGATATTTGCCAAATTTATCACAGGTGATGGCCCCGATGCTAGAACAACTCAAACAAGACAACATTTTTACCTGGGACGAGCCACAGAAGAAATCGTTTGAGAACGTAAAGAAGTTACTGTCTTCTGACAGAGTACTTACGTACTACGACATGACAAAGCCGATCTTCGTCACAGCCGATACCAGCTCGTATGGTTTGGGTGCGTGTTTGTTGCAGCTGATGGATGGCCAGATGAAGCCTGCAGCATATGCGTCACGTTGTCTCACATCGACGGAAAAGCGTTGGGCTCAAATAGACAAAGTATGTCTAGCTTTGGTGTGGGCCTGTGAGAAGTTTGGGCACTATCTGTTGGAACTTCCAGAGTTCAAACTTATCGCTGACCATAAGCCACTAGTGCCAATCATCAACACGAAAGATCTTGACAAAACACCGATCAGGATACAGAGGTTGTTGATGCGACTACTACGTTTCAACTGTATCGCTGAACACATTGCTGGAAAGCATTTGGTTGTGGCTGACACACCCAGTAGGAACATGCAGCAAAGTCAGTCTGAATCAGACATCGCCATTGTAGTTGAAAAGCAATGGTTGAAAGCACATGGCCAGTCTCTGATCAAAAGCTGGAAGAGATCGCCAACGAATCTTTCAAAGATCCGGACTTATCGATCGTGATGACGTATACTCTAAATAGTTGGCCAGAGTATGAAAGGAACATTCCGGAGTCAATTCAATCATATTTCGCAAGCAGACAGTGCTTTTCAGTGAATAAAGGTGTTCTTACTTACCTCGACAGAATTGTGATTCCGAAATCCATGCAGGCTGATGTGCTTCAGAAGTTACATGCAGGTCACCAGGGCATCGTTAAGTCAAATCAGCTTGCATCTCAGTCTGTGTGGTGGCCAAGAATTAATGCCGACATACAATCTATGTGTCAGAACGGTACATTTTGTGAGGAAATTAGGCCATCAAAAAGACATGAGCCATTAATTCCAACCCAGCTTCCTCAAGGTCCGTGGCAAAAAGTGGGCATTGACTTATTGGAATTCCAACAAAGTGAGTACATGGTTATCATTGACTATTACAGTAGATACATTGAAGTGGTGTACTTGTATGACATCACCAGAAGAACAGTGATTCTGAAATTAAAATCAATTTTTGCCCGTTCTGGCATACCACTGGAATGCCGAACAGATGGCGCAAAGCAATTTGTGTGCAAGGAATTTGCTGAATTTAGTGATCACTACAATTTTGTTCATAGTTTCAGCAGCCCACATTTCAGCCAAAGTAATGGTGAGGCTGAAGCGGCGATCAAAAGTGCAAAGAAATGTCTAAAACAAGAAGATCCGTTCACTGCACTAATGTTATATCGCACTACGCCACATTCAGCCACAGGACAACCACCGTCAAAGTTTTTGTTCGAAAAAGGTTAGCAAAGTGGAGAAAAGACTTCTGGTACCGCATACAATTATTTGATTTACACAATTCCTTTCACATCAATAATTTCAGATATTCTGTTACAAAATCTATTGTTCAAAGTCCTAAGATCGACTATTGGCCTGAATTTATAGTCAGATTTTCTCCGAAGCCAGTTAATTTGTTACTGTCGCCCTTCTGTCCATGCACATTTATCAATATAAACACAGCTGTTTAATATCCCAACAGAAAAGATACTCAGGTATTTTTACATGTCAAACTGAAATACTTATTGCATCCGAAGCATTACTACTGCACGTACTTGCCAGTGGTGTCCACAGTGGTTACGACCATCACATTCTGAAATCGATCCAACTTTCAAAATTAAACTGACAGCGATCACTTTTTCTAAGTACTCATATAGCGGATTTGCGAGTTGTCAAAATTTAGTAGGAAACATAAACAAAATTGCTGAAAATGTTTTCAATGAAGGCGAGGCAAGAAAAACGTATGCATATTCCACTTGTTGCACTAGACCCCAAAAATAGATTTTTAGCTTGTTAAATTAATATTTTGCTGTGTGTTTGTGCTGATGCGCAATTGGATGGGCGTGTCAGTGCCTATTTGTGTGGATTTGTACCAAGTCTAAAATAGAAAAACAAAATAAGTGTATGTAACATACCTTTTCAATACCTCTAAGGAATTTGTCTGTTCGCTTATAATACTTTTTTGGTTCTACAACTAACTCAGCTATTCTCTGGATTGTAAATGGAGCCCTAAATCAAAGAATTACAAGACAGTTAATTCTCGTGTCAAATGGTTTAATTTTTCTCACAAAATCTGACATAAAACATATATATACAAAACAGAAATTTTCAAATATTCTCTCTATTTTACACTACAGGGAAAGTAACTTTTAACTCGTGCATAGATCTATACTTAAAATTTTGTCCATGTATAAACAAGTGTTACTTAGAAACGAGTGCTGACTGCACGCACCCCGTAAATTCCACCAGTCTATCTAAAATTCTTTTTCTCAAGCCTTCAAATTTGACATTTTCTACATTTAGAAGAGGAGGCAGCGAGTCCATTGAAGCTGATTCCTGGAACGTCTTCATTGCCAGGTCTACCTTCATCATCATTAGCTGCTTCAGTATGGCCAATGGAACCTGAACAAAAACACATCCTTTTATGGACTAACAATTTGGTGTACTATAATGATTTGCGATCATGCACATTCGTAGTGTTCAATAATGTTTGTGAGATTCAGACATCTTTCAATCATCGCTGTCATCGCGAAAAACAATGCTAATCATAAGAATTGCAATCAAAAGCAGCAGAAATTTCAATTTGGCTCAATAATACCGGAGTATTCATTAGTTGCAATTATCTCTGTCAGCGTGAAAAACAATGGTATATCGTACGATGGTATATTGCTTAAAGAGTATTAAAATCACAACGGTCTCCTAAGAGGACTGCCAATTCTATTTAAAATCAATAAAAAACTGCAAAATAATAATAATAATAATAATAATAATAATAATAATAATAATAATAATAATAATAATAATAATAATAATAATAATAATAATAATAATAATAATAATAATAATAATAATAGTGAGTTGTACCCGGATCCACAAAAACTGAAAAGAGTGTTATTTCTAAGGAAAAGACTGCATAAGTAAAACTACCTGAGTTATTTTCCAAAAATATTTCAATACCTGTATTGTCTTCATGTCCCAAGACTTATTATTCAAGCACCGGTATAAAAAATATCGCGTTCAGGTCGATTTGTGAAATTCCACAAGAGATGCGGCTTTGATGAGTAGTGTGAATCATGTACCTTTATAATCATGTCTATTTGTTTGTGTTTCCTAGTCACTGTATACTGTCTATCTATCTATCTATCTATCTATCTATCTATCTATCTATCTATCTATCTATCTATCTATCTATCTATCTATCTATCTATCTATCTATCTATCTATCTATCTATCTATCTATCTATCTATCTATCTATCTATCTATCTATCTATCTATCTATCTATCTATCTATCTATCTATCTATCTATCTATCTATCTATCTATCTATCTATCTATCTATCTATCTATCTATCTATCTATCTATCTATCTATCTATCTATCTATCTATCTATCTATCTATCTATCTATCTATCTATCTATCTATCTATCTATCTATCTATCTATCTATCTATCTATCTATCTATCTATCTATTTAAACAGAAATAGGCTTTTTTAACAGTTTCGCATTACAGCTTTTTTATAAAAGGGAATTTTTGCACCTAAAATATCAAAAAGGCCTTTTTTGCAAAAGGTCTTTTTTACTAGAAAAAAACACAATGTTTTTACGAACAGGCAAAAATTATGCAACAAATATCTTTATTTTAGCCCTAGCTGGAGATGTTTTCAGAAAATGGCCTGATGCACATGCCGTACTGTATCAGAATGCACCGAGGAGGTTTAAACTGCCTAAGAAACCATGCGTTTCCTGGGTCATTTGCACAAAAAATTATTCGATACTAGAGGAGGAGTGGGTTGACGCTATTTTGGTCCCAGTAGAGGAATTCTTGGAGAGTGGTTCTTCTGTTTATGTCGCAAATGAGTCCGTGATAAATGGGCGTAATAAGTTCCGGATATAAGCAAAGCATGAGAAGTACATGAAAAAGCATTTATTTAACCTCGTTATGTGATGTTCTGAGATTTGGATTAAAACATCAGGCAATATGAAATTTAAGTCGTCAGTGGTATTCAACCCATCCATCTTGCCTATATAAGTAAGATATACCATAAAGCTGGTTATACTTTCAGAATTTTTAAAATAATATCATGTCCAGTAGTAGGGAATTGGGTGTTCTGCGCCACCCCCTCCCTGCCCTCCTCGGAAAAATTTTGCAGTTTTTGCATATTTATCCGTTTCAGTCGATTCTGAACACCTTTGGTTTTTGGACCCCCTACCCTCCCCTCCGTGGAAAATTTTTGTGATTTTTGCAAATTCACCTCTAGCCGCAAGTTTCCCTGCTTGATAAGGGCGTAATGATCATCACCATCATAATCAGGTGTTAAGGCGAAAGAGAATAAAGCATAATCTCTAGGCCAATCCTCCAGTTTTAAATGGAACTTTTCTCACCATTCAATTTATCAAAAGATATGTAAAGAGTTTCAAAAGCTTGAGAGGTTTGGATCGGATTGGTTCACCATCAGCGTAAAGTTGCATATAATTAAGATTTCTCAACACTGATCCAGCAAAGTATTCATTATAAACCATTCCAATGACAATATGTTTTCGTAATTGACCTAAAAAGATGTTGTCTTATTATTATTGTATTATTATGTCCAGAACAGTTAGAGGTTTTCGACCGTTTTGTCCTAAAATACGTTACTTAAGAGGTTCTTCGGTGACTGTTGACCTTCTTGGTCATCATGTCAACCGCAAATTTCCTCTTATGTCATTCCGCTATCTATCGGAATTCGGTCTTGATGTATATTCTTATCATTGAATTATATTATACACAATATATGGATAGCAACATTTCCAAATATGTTTGGACTTCTTGTTTACTTAAGGGTTTTTTGGCCATCAATTTTTGCTTGTTCTATTTTCAACAAATCTTTTTTATTTAAAACTAGATGAGGAGCTACCATAACAAAGCATATACGAAATTAAAATTTTCTAACAGCATGTACCCCAACAGTCAATAGGGTTGACATGTGATATCAGTTGCTCTCATGACGTTTATTTTCTACCCATATGTATTACCCTTAGCCTATGAATTTAATGAGCTCTACCATGCTTAGATTTGAATTATATCTATTGTACCTATGGTTTTTATGTAATTTGTTGCCATCTGCAATTTCAGATGGATCCCAACAGCGTGATATAGTTGTTCACATAAACTGCACACAGGAAGCAGAGTTGGTTTTGAAAAACATTTCTTTTCTTCTTGCAAGTTTAAAATGTAAGAAACCTACACACTGTTGTAATTGCATATTTTCTCTCTGTTTAGTATTACCCAACATTGAAAGTGGAAAGATGTCTCTTCCTTGGGTGTCATTATGGGAAGAAGGGCGCACGCCATACTTTGGTTCAGTTTCAACGTTAACCCAAGATGGTCATTCACTCATTTGAAAGCCACAACTCAACAAAATTTGTATAACCAAAAAGCCATAGCAAGACTTTTGGGGAAAATAGTGAGTTCATGCATCTTCAAAGTATTCCTACCAAGCGTCAAACTATGTACAAAAAATCAGTAGAAAATTACAGTGTTGATAATCCATTTCTTATGTGTTTTATTTCATCCTCCTAAAACGTAACGTCTAAAGAATAACAATTTCTCGATAAAGAAGATAGGTAATTAAACAAAACATTCCTTTTTTGTCAATATGCAATCATTACTTTGTTGTTCCATGTTGCGGAAGTTGAACAAAATTAGCCTTTATGTTATTGCAGAATGAAAACCCTAAAGTCTCTATCTATATGTTGGTCACAATAGTTATTCTATCCTTTTAAACATAACTTCCATAGCATCCGTATCCGGAGTTTTGTGTACTTACAACCGAGAATTTCGTGTGAGTTTGTGCAATCCTTCTTTTTGTTTGCATGACTGCACGCGAAATGGGAAAATTTGAATATTATAATATCTTTGTTTTCAAATAGAAAGAAATTATTGAAAATTGCCATCCATGCGTGGCATATGGTGGCAATTTATTTAACTAAACACATTGAATCATTAAAGAATATTTATACTTTTGAATGAAATGTATGTATATATTTCATTTACTTGTACCATGGGTACATTTGTAGATTTTTATTTGAAAACTTCATACTTCTCACTGCATGCGTCGACCGTGAAAAGAACTCCAGTTTGTATGACAGTCATACGTTTTTATGAGTGATTTGCGTCAATTCAAGACTGGATCAGGTTTGCAGGGGACTTAGCATGTGTGGCATATGCAGTTGCTCAGATGAATCCTGTTTCAATTTACTAGTGTTGTAGCTTACTGTATTAAATGCGACGATTGACTAATTGAGTTATAGAAATGTTGATGCATTCAAGCACCTTTGTAGTTTCAGAAATGTTCCTTAGAAGGTTTATTTAGCTAATAGCATTCCATCATTTTCTTCTTAAACCCTTAGTTGATCCTTTACGAACGGCATGTGCGCCGTTTTTGAACCTTATAGTTTTCTTAATCCCTATCATGAAATAATCCATGTAACTATTTCGACTATCTAAGTACCCGAATAATTCGTTGCGTATACATCGTATTTTGAATGTTTGGTTTATCACAGAACTTCCCCAGAAATACAGAGTACGCTTCAGCGATATATCTGACAATGTTATGCCAACGTCTTCCATTTGCCATTCTAGGCCAACAAAGCCTATTTTGTCATTATGATGAACAGACAGAACAACAGGCATCAGTCTGTGTAAAGTTTCTTTAGTTTGTTTTAGTTATTTATGTTTTACATATTCTTTGTTGACATGACTGAAATATTACCCGTTCCATTATGCTATGCAATCTTCGTGTTATGTTTGTCGACTGTATACAGCTTCACTTTTTTGTATTTGCTTCTTTTATAGACAAGAGTGCTTTAATTCTTACTTACTCTTAAAAACCACATGAGATATTACATGAAATACATCTTCTTATTATGCATTGCTTGCATATGGCTTAGCTATAGCCATTTTGCTTTTGCATGTGATATATTTTGACAATAATTTCTTCGCGAAAGACAAAATGGGTTTGCTAACCAGATGTACTTTGCCAATACCTAGGATGTTGGCTTTCAAATTCCCCTAGCACCAGATATTCGCACTGATTTCGCAAAGATTTCACAGCTTGTGGCCTTTGGGATAACAGATACACTTGAGGTAAAAAGATGTTTGCATATGTTCGTGGAGGAAAATATTTCGCAAAAGCCAAATCTGAGTAATCGTGCATTCTACCCACAAGACAATGATATTCGCAATCACGTCAATTCTGCCTTGAACAAATATAGATTTAACTAATTGATGTTTTATGAAATTAACCACCGGTGTTTTATATTAAATTGATACCTAAACTGTTACGCTAAAACAATTTACTCTGCCCGAAATTTATAGTTACTGCTTCCTTTTTTCAAAATAAACTGATAGGTTGTCACATGAAAGAAAAGTAACTGGAAATTGTACAAAAATACTTGGTAGAGCTTAGACAAAATATCCTGCAAGTGTTGAATAAATTTCTTTTACGGGACATCTGAGATAGATTTAGAGTCCAAAGTTCAAGACATGGAACGCACCGGTGCAAAAAAAACGCAATTTCGCTCTGTCAGTGAAGGAAGTCTCTTGTTTGTCTGTCAAACACGTTTCCAAAAAGGAAACGAAATTTGCCTTCTTGATGCGCCATATCGAACGACGAAATATGCACTTCAATTGTGTTTTTGTTGCTGTACGAACAAAGGTTGGTTATAGCATAGTTGCTACCTTATTGTTCCACAAGAAACTTCAGGAGCCATTGCGGTAGTTCTCAGTGTTCTCCATCAATGGAATCCGTGATGGCAACCAAGTTTCTGGTTGATTTCAGTGAGGCGGAAATTAACGCTATTAAGACCATATTTACAAGTAAATACAAGTATTTTCACATTGTTATACTCCAGAAATAGCAGCAAAAAAAACGATTCCATTAAGAATACATGCAGCAATACGTCTTGTTAAACCAAAAGGCATACTTTAAATTAATATGTTAAGAAATACCATATCACAGTCTCTATAAAGGTAATAAACATTCCAAATATATATGATAAGGTTAACCGTCAAATGTTCCTGTCTGTGAAAAGTAAGTACTTGGCAGATATTTAATTTACCGGTTATGTAGTAGTTATGAAGTGTTTGGAAAGAAAAGGACAGTATTTGGAAGATTACAACTATTGCGTGCTTATGGTTGTGCTACTTGTGTTAAATATATGCCCTTACTTTCAGATTCCCTTTTGGTTTACCTTTGTGATTTCAGGCGTGGAATCGATGGTTGACTAACCGAGAACATAGGGTAACGTCTCACAAGCAAGAGGTTCTTGTTTTGCTCAGAGCTATCGCAAACGCAAACTCCGAAACCGAATATAACAAGGCAGTGCAAAACCTCAGAGATAGTGCTGTATATGCACAGTCAGCAAAGCTTCAATTGTGGCTAGAAAGGAAGTGGTTGTCTGAGCACAAGGTTTGCGTGTTGTCTCAAAGTGGCTTGTTTGTGGGTTTCATTCTTTTGTTACGAAACAGTTTCTGTGTTCCTTTTATTTCTTCGGCAATAGAGCCTGGTGATTTCAAATGTATTCCGTCACCGTGTAGTGAAACAGACTTTCTGAGAGTTAAAGATGTAAACTTATATTTTTAGTGTACAGAAGCTATATGCTAAGAAGGAATGTAGGAATGCCACATCAATTTCGTCTATTGTAACACTGTATTTTTTAAAACAGCGATGGGTTTGGTCTTATCGAAAAGCTATGGGGATCGTAATCAATACAACAGATGGATTAGAGCGACAGCACAACATCTTGAAGCACACTTACCTGTTCCGCTTTAAAAATACTTCCTTGAGTGGAATCATTGACGTTGTCGTGAAAAACTATCTGCCTGATCAACAGCAAAGGTACGTTACAAATATTTGTTGCACTGATACTTCAGTACACATACAACTGAGCGAAATCATAATGACCTTTTTCTTTTACTTAACTCATGGCAGACTAACGCAAGGCGAACCCACTGGAAAAGCATGCTAGTTCAAAATAGTGCTATGAATGTGTTATTTAAAGCCACTCACAAATTTAAGTTTCATTCCGTGCATTAAGCATTAAAATTAAGCAACTGTTTACAGATCCGTTCTAATGCCAAGGTGTTTGATGGCCACGTCACCAAAACAAAGGATGGAAAACACACGGCAACGGATTAATGCTTCATACGTTTAATATCATAGATCAGATCCAGACATCCCTATGCAGTGGATTTAAATATAGAATATCGGCCTGACTGTTCGTGTTTCAGCTTTATCAAAAACCATCTTCCATGCAGGCACCTTTATGCCGTACTCAATGCCACCTCGTCATTCATCATGGGATGTTCTATCAAAAAATATACGGGGAATCCAATTTTCGTTTTTCCCCTATCCAGTAGTAGCAGATATTCAGCAAGGGTGATTCAACTGTCAGATGCAGTGATTAAAAAATCCCGTGTTAGTGAAGCTGTGGTAAACGCAAATTGGAATGCTGCCAAGAAATGCAGCAAAGAGTTGGAACACGTTAGACAGTATACATACATACATAGATGACGAGGAACGTCTGCAACAGACTTATGAGAAATTAGTAGATGTAATGGTCATGGTATCAAATTGTGTCCGAAAATGGGGTTAACATTCGACTAGATTGTTTACCATCAACGCCAAAATCACAATGTGTAACAGAAGGAACATCACGCCAATTTGCATGTGACGCATTTATTATCAACAACAATTATTTCTTATACTTTATCGTAACAAAGTATTCGGTAGCTGTAGCAGATATACACTTGTATACTTTTGTAAAATCAATCAGTCAATCAAAATATGGAACACCTATTATTACAATGTTTTGGACATTTATCTTAATTGGAATATAAAATTGTCCGCAATGTAAAACATAGTTTTCAGTTTCTAAAACCAGAATCCATTGTTTTGGAAGATGTCAGTATTCTTGGTATCGACGGGAACGTGTTGGACGAAGAAATTTACACAGGTTATTTGATAGCATTATTTGCTTGTATTTTAAAATTGCACTTTACATAGTTTACATATTGTAAAATGTCATTTTAGGGTGCTTAGTTTATATCATGAGAATTATAGTTCAATACCGAACCATTATTATCGAAATGGGTTATATGTTAATCTCTGTTTGTAATTATATCTCTAGATGGCAATGTATGGATGAAGGGTGACGAAATTCCGCATGCAGTAGGAAAAAATATAGAAGCGGGACAAAGTACAGCAAAGACAGGTTATTTTAAACATACATTTTAATGCATAAATGTATGTGGAATGTTCATATGACTTAAAAAAGTATTCGTATTTAAGTTTACGCAGCTTCAATAAGCATCTTGTTTTATTGTTTTTTGTAGAAGATTATAATTTAGTGTAGTTTTGAAAGTTGCAATTCTATTTTTGTCAACAAAATAACACTATTTATTTAGGAAGAACAGTGACGAATGAATAGTTCGGGGAAGCTTTACACCGAAGGAATTTACAAATTTCTACTTGTATAATGTTTACAGAAAATGGAAACAGAACAAATTTGCTTATACTATTCAGAAAACTGCATATCGTTATAAACTCAAATTCTGCATACAATTTGTGCATTACAGACGTTTGTTTGAAGTCCGTACCAATCAGTTTAATCGTACAAGAAGAAAAAGCCTTAAAAGCGGAAGTAAGTTTTAATGTATTCGGTTTTCACATGCTATAAATAGTCGTGTCACCATTTACTTTGAGTGAGGGGTGGCAAATAAAGGAGTATCACACATTTTTACAATTTAAATGCCAAAGAAAATAAATCATGTTGCTAAATGTGTGTTTATTGCAACAGATGTTGCATATTTAAAGTATTGAGGAGTTTTAACTAACCTTAATTGGCATTGCATCTAAAGTCGAATTGAAAGAATAGAGTACAACAAATATAGACAAAAAATTATAGGACATTTAGTTGAGCTCATTCAGTTAACAAACCTCCCAAACCAAAAATGTCAGTCATACTTAATGAGATGTATTTCTGACTTCAAGGATGAGGAAAATAGGAATTTATATTTATCAGTCTTTTGTTTAAGGTCAAATAAAGGGAAACTGTTCAGATGAAACATTTGTCTGTAGTCTTTGGTAAAAAGTAATATTTTCGACTAACGCAGCGACATTAAAAGTAGTTGCTTTGTCCTTGTTTGCGTACTTATAGACACAAGGAAAAGGCCTTAAGAAAGGTTTCACAATTAAGAGAACTGTTGAACTGGGCAAGCCTCAAGAACTGACACCTGATGTTGACATTGTAGAGGCTACGTCGTGCGAGGAGCATCTGCAGAAGAACTGCTTTATAATTACATTAATTCTTAAAAACGAGGTTACCGTAACCTCAAAGTTTAACACATATATAAACAGGTGTTGTTTGTGGAATCAAAGGCACGAATAGGTCGTTTTCAAATATTTTTTCATTGTCTGTTATGTTAAAAGCTAATGCCATTTTCAGGATAAAATCAAGACAGCTCTTTGCCGCACTTTTTATGTATTGCAGTGGATAGAATTGCTGACGGACACCAAAGTAACCAGGACACAATCCGTGACGGAAATACTGTCTTGTGGTGAATAACTTTCAAAGCACTAGTTCATAAAATCTACAAAATGTCCACTAGACAGATACTAAGGGTTAAAATTAAGAAGAGCAAACCTAAATACGTGTCTAAAATATGAATTCGACTGAACACTTTGGTCTCGATACGTCCTATCGTTTCGGTTGTTTTTGAGTTATTATTTTGCACGATTCACATTAATTATTTTTTGCTTGTTATTCAGGAAAACAGTGACACTGACAGCTAAGGAAGCGATTGTGTAAGGACCTTAATCTGTTCTTCTCTGGCTGTTACCCATAAACGACAGCAGGTGTATTAACTATTGAATAAGGTCTGTATACAGTGGGATGGGCTCGCCTAGTATTTTGAGTAAATATGACACAATGTGTTTTATAACTGTTGTGCAAGGAGACATATTATTTCATAATATTTATCTGATCTCATACAGCATCGTGCAATTGATATGTATATTTTTGTCTCAAGGTCAAAGCAAAAGATATGGGAGAAAATAGCAGCGACAGATTTTTAATGTTCTACTCCGATTCTGATTCGGAAGCAAATTAACTTCTGATTAATATGCTAATATTCTTATAACTTTATTTATACTGTGTGATTGTTATCTTCTGTGAATTGATTCGAGAAATTACGGTTTGCCATGTGAAGAGATTTGAAAAAGATTTAATATCGATCACCATATGTATTTTAATAGCAAGATTGAAGTTGGTTCGCCTTTGCAATCATCAACACCAGTGAAAAAGAACACAGATGCACTTAAAGCTGTAGGCGCTGGTATAGATATCCTTCCTAACATATATCCATGTACTGTATGACATGATCAAATATTCTTACACAAAGTGAATGTATATCTCTTATTTTTTAGGTACACTGGACACATTTTTTGTTATCTTAATGCGCTTAAGGACTTCAGTATTTAATTTCAAGCATCTGTTATAGAGAGAAAATAATTAAAGAATAGTTACTTAGCAAAAACTATCAGCTCCAGTTCGTCTTATACTGTATAGTGGGGGCAGACAATTGTGGTTTCTTTAAAAATAGTGTTAGTTATTGTAGGTAGATTATATCGCTTCTAACTCCAACGACGAATCCAATGAATTATTATAAATGAGATTTGTTGGATTTTTGTAGATTTAAAAATACTTTATAAAAGGGTTACTCCTGTTAAAATTCAAGTTCTTTTAAAGTAGTATGTCCTATCTTTACATTTAATGGGATTTTTTTTCTAAAACGCAAATTTCAAACTTGCTGTTAAAATATCATTTAGATATCTTATAAAAAAGTCTGACCATGCAAGGGCCATTAACCTTTGTAATCCTTTTATCCCAAGCCTTTAGAGTGACAACTTAAATTGTTTCCCTATTGTTTTGGCCGCTCAATTTCATGTTTTAAATTCAACGACATGTTGTAGTTTCGCTGAATCCAATTTCGTCTTAATCTTAACACATTTAAATCTCTTTAGTGGGTAAAATTAGGGCTCCACAGGGTAACGAGCAATTTCGGTTCTGTCATTAAAATGATTAATTATGCCTCAAGTGCAGACACTGCTCGGGCCCCAAAATTACCCAAGCCTTCTCTAAACAGACCAGTGCCCTTCCCTTTGCCCGTTAACGGCTAGCCAGTAAAAAACGGCGTAACATAATTTGACCCTTTCGCGAAAACTCGAAAGCTGGTCAAGCCGCGCCCCAAGCTCCTCTGTTCGTCCCTAACCTTCAAACAAGTAACACCTATTTTGGAAACTGGAAAATCTACGGAAAAATAAAAGGATTTATCTCGATTTTGGACTTCGGATCTAACTTCGCTTTAGGAAAACAGCTAATCTAGACAAGGAACCGACCGCCTAAAGACAGATAAGCTATGTGTATTATTTATATTTATTCTTTTGGGAAATTAAATAGAGTATTAGATTATTTCGATTATAATTATTTAACAGATCTGTAGAAGGTGTAAAATATATTTTAATAAAAAATATGTTTGTAAATCAGGTTTTATATTCTTGTTCAACTTATTCAACAAAATATTTATATTGGGTTTTATTACGCTTGTAAATTAAAGAATATTCATGAAATAAACTGAGAGATAATTAGTTGAATATTAAATAAAAGGAAATTTAAAAAGGTAGATCTTTCTTTCCATTTTAGCTGCTTTAAATTAAAATTTGCAGCCGCCTAACCCCGTCGAGGCAACGAGAGCTACATAACCCAAAAATCCCCCAGAAACCAAAATCCCAGTTATAAAAGAATTCCTGCCGGAGCTACGCTTGTCCTCACATGTACGTCAAACTTGCAAATTTGACATTTATCCGCATGTTTGTTGCAAAGAGTAGAACATGTAATATGAATCGAAAATAGTTTGATACATACGCAAATGTTTTGATTTCTAAATTTTGCCATTATTTTACGTTCGTAGCTATTTAAAAGTTCTTTCATATTTATAACGGAAGGGCCGCAGCAGTCTTCTATTTTAAATGTGCTATATAGAGCATGACATTTTTCAACTAAAACATTAATAGATAATATAATATTCCAAAAGACATCACGCTGTTTCACAATGGCAATTTAATTGTTTCAGTTGCTTGAAAGGAGGAGATTATCAATGACCAGTATTAAGTTGTTTAGTCCCACCACAGATATTATGCGACGAAAGCAGGGCGTTTTAAGACCTGTGTTTAAAGTTTCATTTTGATACAAATATTGAACAATTCGAAACCATAACATAAACTTTCTACATATCAAGAGAAACATGCTTTCAGTACGGCATTGAATGAAAATTGTTATTTTACTTATATCATAAATTTACTTATTTTCTTCAATTTTTGACTTTTTAGCACTTGGATGATGTGGATGCATATGGCAATTTAGCACATATCCGACCCGACTCACCTACCATACTTTCCTATAATATGTTTATACTACGGTCAATTCGGTTAAGTTTGGTAAAATTTTGCTCTCCTAGGGAGGGGGAGGGGGTCCGACCCGAGCCACCTACCATACTTTCCTATAATATGTGTATACTATGGTCAATTTGGTTAAATTTGGTGACATTTTGCTCTCCTAGGGATGGGGGGAGTCGGACATACTATACACAGGTACATGCAGCTACCTCTCCTGGGGCGGGGTCCGACCTAACATACTATGCTGGGGGGTGGGGGTGTTGACCTCATTCCTCAAGATATATAAGGGTTTCCCTTCACAAATGTCTTCATTACAATTCTTCAGTCATAGAGTGCTACTTCGCCTTAGAGCATGCCATGGTTGTGAGAGAAGTTCAGGAGGTTCATCTTCCGTTGCGACAACTTACCGGCCGACCTTACAGGCGCTTTTGATGCCTGACTCGTGTGGCTGCAATCTGCATACCAGTGTTTTTCGACGACTTAATAACCACTGGGAAAAGACTGCGAAACATTGAGGATGGTCGTTTCCAGGAGGCTTTTTTCGCATGACAATGCTAGGCGAGTCGGTTCCGTCCAGTTGGAAGAAAGGGAGTACTCAGGGTGGGCGAGATACTTGCGACACGACGTGAATATCTGTGTCGGCCGTGGCTGTCGGTGGGATGCGACAAAATCATAGCGGCAGTTGTGCATGGAACTCTACTTCGTGACATGATCACTGTTTCTCTACAGAACCTGCTAACAAATGCATCAAAGATGTTAATATAATATACGACTTTATTTCTTCAGATCATAAGCCAATGGTTATAAAACTGGATATACAGCAATTACCGTCCACAGGAAAAAGTCAACAAAAGCAACAGGGTCCATGTTAACTGGACAAAAGTGACAACAGATGATTTGAAAAAAATACAAACATGAAACTAGAACTGTTAAATGATGTGAACATAGAAAAACATTTCCTACACTGCTTTGACTATAATTGTAATTTGATGGAGTGTAAAAACTCAATAGAAACTTCTGTAAATGAAATTACAAACTGTCTTATAAGTGCTAGCAGTGAAATCTTCTCTCCCAAAAAGAGTAACTGTAACAGCAAGGCGAAAACCGGCCGGAACGAGTATGTTCGCGGGCCTCACAATGTTGCTCGAGATGCGTTCCAAGAGTGGCGTCATCATGGAAAACCAAAATATGGAATAGTAGCAGAATACATGAGAAGATCAGAGCAAATTTTAAATATGCTCTTCGTGCCTGCAAACAAATAATGAACAAAGAAAAAATGATAAATTGGAAGAAAAACTTTTGAACAAAAACCCGAACGACTTTTGGTCAGAGGTTAAGAAAATTCAGAATGATAAAACACAAATAAGTACAAATATAAATGGCCTTATAGGAGAAGAACAAATAAGCGCATTTTGGAAAAGTCTTTAATTGTGTTCCTAGTGAGCTAGAAGAGCGTATTTACCATGAAGATGTTCGTCCCGACGATATTTTGAGCTTTTCCAGCAGTGAAGTTATAAAAGCTGTAGACGCTCTAAACATGGGTAAATCGGCATACTCTCTTGGTTTATCTTCAAAAAGCAACATAGTACAGACTTATGCAATCTGATATTAAAAGAAACTGTTCGACACTACAATAATCTTGGTTCTAGTACATACGTTTGTTTTATTGATGCCTCTTAGGCCTTCGATAGAGTCAATCACTCTAAGTTGTTTGAAACTCTTGCGAAAAGAAACATTCCCAAGATCATACTGCGATTATTAATGTTCTGGTATAGAAATCAAATAGTTCGAGTTAGATGGGGTGCAAAATTTACAGACTGGTTCGATGTCAAAAACGGGGTCAGGCAAGGTGGTGTGCTATCTCCAATTTTATTTAACGTGTATGTAGATGTATATCAGTAATGAGCTACACAAAACAAAAATAGGTTGTGCTATAGGCAAGCTTATCATAAATCACTTATACTACGCTGATGATCTCATATTGTTCAGTCCATCACATAAAGGTTTACAAAAACTCCTTGATATATGTAATAAATCTGGTCTTAAATTTGACATAAAATTCAATGAAACTAAAACCTTGTGTATGGTGTTCAATACGGAAATGGATAAAAAAATAAAGCATTGTCCCTTTAAACTAAACGGTAAAACCTTAAACTTTTGTGACAGTTATAAATATCTAGGGCATATTGTGGATGAATTTCTGAATGATAACGGCGATATACAAAGACAAATGATAAGCTGATCAATACATTCAAACATTGCTCCGCGAATCATTCAAATCTGATCACGTGATATGGTAGTAGTGCAAAGGTGTAAGCATGAACAATAAACCTATGCATATAAACATCTCCCCCTTTTAAGAGAAAACAACTCCATATCTCACCTTCACACATGTGAGCGAAAATATGATATCAATATCCATTCATGTTTTATCAATATATATCCCCAAATATCATTAGTTTAATTAAACTTTACATATTTAACTATACAAAAGTTTTACTTAGGCACAAAATATTCAGCATGTTGTTTCACGCGTGTATGTCATGGCGGCACTAACATACTAGCTGTATTCATACGCATTTTCAATATTAAACCTCATATTGATAATTTAGTATTACATGTAAATAAACTTTTAAACATTACTTTAACAAATTTCATTAACTGATTTTGTTTTGACTTAGAAATTTACACATTTACAATGAGTAAGTGTCAACGATTCCGACAAAGTTTATAGAACTATTTAATCATATTGTAGAGAGCTGAGCTGGAATCTTCCTATTGGTAAAAAAATAATGGAACGAGATATTTTGAACCAATAACTTACCTGAATGTCGAACCTTTATGTTAAACATTATCCTAAGCATATGCACTGCATAACTAAATGTGCACTGTTTCGGACTGATATATAAATACCTCACAAAAAACAGTGTCAGGGATTTAGTTTCGTAATAGCAAATGCTATTTATATTCACTTTGGAGAACAAAAAAAATACCTTTATGTTTTAATATTTATATATAATATAGACTAGTTACTTTACACAAAGCTATTTACATATAAAATTCTAATTTTACGATGAAACTGAGAACAACTTTGTAGGGATTCTATTCACTGGTCAGTGAATCAGGATGAAACAAAAATAGTCCCAACTGGCAACACAGGGGAAATTAAACTGGTGAGTGCTTAACAAATCCACTTTTTTAGGTTTACTGACACTCTTCCTGAACGAGTTGCTACTACCGTTTTATCTTGCACTAGCATGGGTTTTGGTTTAACACTTGCAGAAGATTCTATTTGCACTAAAGGAGATGGGAACGACACAAGCACAGTTTTATTTTGCACAGATTTGTCTTGTGGATTTTCACTTTCAGGTAAGTTTACAGTCTTATTTGCCAAAGGCGGTTTTTTTAATTTTGCATTCTACGATCGAGAAATTGCTTCCACAAAGCAGACCTATTGTCTTTTTGATAGGCATTGGGGTGAAAGTGGCTATTATTTTGGCTATGACTGGGAAGGATGTGCTTGCTATTTCTCCTATACTGTTTGCGATCAGGCATCTGGACTGTATAGGACTGGGATATTCTGTCGTACTGATGATTCTTGCTGGTTTCCATATTGTCTCCTTGTCTGTTTTGATACAGACACTGTGTCCGTCTGGAAATGGGGCTTGTGAAGCACATCCATGTCGTTTGTTTTAATTTCTTCATTTTTTCTTTGTACTCAGCATCATTGTTTCTGACTAAAGCATCCTTTTGCCAACAAGAAGCGAGATTTTTCGGTTTGGTTGGCACCACTGTCCGGAGTAATCTGCCGAACAAAAGCTTTGAGGGTGGTTGTCCTGTGGCTGAGTGTGGCGTAGTGCGATATAACATCAGTGCAGTGAAAGGATCTTCTTGTTTCAGACATTTCTTCGCAATTTTGACCTCTGCTTCAGCCTCACCATTACTTTGGCTGAAATGTGGGGTGCTGATATTATGAGCAAAATTGTAGTGACCACTGAATTCAGCAAATTCCTTGCACACAAATTGCTTTGCGCCATCTGTTCGTCATTCCAGTGGTATGCCAAAGCGGGCAAAAATTGATTTTAACTTCAGAATCACTGTTCTGCTGGTGATGTCAGACAAGTATACCACTTCAATGTGTCTGCTGTAATAGTCAATGATAACCATGTACTGACTTTTTTGGAATTCAAATAAGTCAATGCCCACTTTTTGCCTCCGACCTTGAATAAGCTGGGTTGGAATTAATGGCTCATGCCTTTTTGATGGCCTAATTTCCTCACAAAATGTACAATGCTGACACATAGCTTGTATGTCGGCATTAATTCTTGGCCACCACACAGGCTGCTTTGACTTAACGATGCCCTGGTGACCTGCATGTAACTTCTGAAGCACATCAGCCTGCATGGATTTCGGAATTACAATTCTGTCGAGGTAAGTAAGAACACCTTTATTCACTGAAAAGCACTGTCTACTTGCGAAATATGATTGAATTGACTCCGGAATGTTCCTTTGATACTCTGGCCAACCATTTAGAGTATACGTCATCACGATCGATAAGTCCGAATCTTTGGAAGATTCGTTGGCGATCTCTTCCAGCTTTTGATCAGAGACTGGTCATGTGCTTTCAGCTATCGCTACATACTCCCCCACTAAACTGGCGATGTCTGATTTAGACTGACTTTGCTGAATGTTCCTACTAGGTGTGTCAGCCACAACCAAATGCTTTCCAGCAATGTGTTCAGCGATACAGTTGAAACGTAGTAGTCACATCAACAACCTCTGTATCCTGATCGGTGTTTGTCAAGATCTTTTGTGTTGATGATTGGCACTAGTGGCTTATGGTCAGTTATAAGTTTGAACTATGGAAGTCAAAACAGATAGTGTCCAAACTTTTCACAGGCCCACACCAAAGCTAGACATTCTTTGTCTTTTCCGTCGGTGTGCGACAACGTGAAGTATATGCTGCAAGCTTCATTTGGCCACCCATCAGCTGCAACAAGCACGCGTCCAAACCATACGAACTGGCTGTGACAAAGATCGACTTTGTCATATCGTAATACGTAAGAACTCTGTCAGAAGACAGTAACTTCTTTACGTCCTCAAACGATTTCTTCTATGGCTCGTCCCAGGTAAAAATGTTGTCATGTTTGAGCTGTTCAAATTCAACAATATCTCCCACGGTCGAACATCAGGGAAATCATCAGCTCCCAAAAAAATGCTGGGGTCGGGAACATCATTTGCAAAGTCACCATCATCTTCAGTTACTTCATGTAGATTCTTTTTCTTGGCTCGGAAGTCTCGTTCAAAATGATTGAATTTACCACAGAATCGGCACTTTTTACCTTTTGCAGGGCACGGCTGGCCTGCATGGAAATATTGACAGTTCCCACATTGCGATCCTGTTTGTGGTTGTTGCATCTTTCGGGTGTATTGTTTGTTACCTCGCCCCGAAAACTGTTTCGGTCTGGAATCTTGGAATCCCTTCAGTCGCACCGCACCGAGGCTAGACGCAGCTTGTTGACTTGCCATTTGAGACTTTGCCATTTCAGACGTTCTGCAGATCTCAGTAGCATCAGCAAGGCTGAGATCATCCTTCAGCTGTAGACGTTCTGAGCATTCCTTGCCTGAAATACCCACGACCAGAAGATCACAGATCTGCTTTTCTTTCGCTCTTGCCTCATATCCACACAGTTCATACAGCGCACGGATGTAAGCTTCAACGTTTTCTCCCGGCTGTTGTTTACGCGTATGGAACGTGATTGTTTCGCTCGCGATCATTTGCAAAGGCAAATGAATTGTAAATCGTTTCAGCCTGCAGGCCCATGGAGTATATAAGACTGGACACTTGAATTTCTCCCTCTTCTTCTCTCAGCTTAGAGGCAATACGAAATCTCTTGAAAGTGTTTTTAAACCCCCACTTTATACGGGGTCAGTGTTTTTAAACCCCACTTTTACCCTACTGAAAAAATATCATTGGTGTTTGGAAATGTAAAAATACGGAAGACATATTGAGTGAATGCGGGTAACGGGGAAAATTATACAGCCACTGGGAAAAGGCCTGAAGTGACTTGGAAAGGCCTTAGCGACTTTTCAATTTGTATGGATATTGATTTCAGTTCATTTTACATGGTTAAGGCATGAAAAGTGTTATTGGTGTTTGGAATTATAAGAAAACAATAAGATATAATGATTGAATGCGGCTACTGGGGAAAAATACGGCTACTGGGGAAAGGCCTGAAATGACCTGTAAAGGGTTTTAGCGCCTTTTCAATTTGTATGGATATTGATTCCAGCCTGTTTTAAATGGTTAAGGGATGAAAAAGTATTATATTATATTATATATATGGTTAAGGGAGGAAAAAATATTATATTATATTATATTATATTATATATATATATATATATATATATATATATATATATATATATATATATATATATATATATATATATATATATATATATATATGTGTTTAAAAATGTAAGAGAACAGAAGACATTGAATAGGGCTACTGGTTGAAAATACGACTGCTGGGGAAAGGCCTGAAATGACTTTGAAAGGCTTTTAGCGCCTTTTCAATTTGTATGGATATTGATTCCAGTCTGTTTTAAATGGCTAAGGAATGGAACAATATTATAGGTGTTTAAAAATGTAAGAGAACAGAAGACATAATCAGTGAATAGGGCTGCTGGGTAAAAAATACGACTGCTGGGGAAAGGCCTGAAATGACTTTGAAAGGCTTTTAGCGCCTTTTCAATTTGTATGGATATTGATTCCAATCTGTTTTAAATGGCTAAGAGATGGAACAATATTATAGATGTTTAAAAATGTAAGAGAACAGAAGACATAATGATTGAATACGGCTACTGAGGAAAAATATATACTGCTACTGGGGAAACTCCTGAAATGACCTGGAAAGGCTTTTAGCGCCTTTTCAATTTGTATGGATATTGATTCCAGTCTGTTTTAAATGGCTAAGGAATGGAACAATATTATAGGTGTTTAAAAATGTAAGAGAACAGAAGACATAATCAGTGAATAGGGCTGCTGGGTAAAAAATACGACTGCTGGGGAAAGGCCTGAAATGACTTTGAAAGGCTTTTAGCGCCTTTTCAATTTGTATGGATATTGATTCCAATCTGTTTTAAATGGCTAAGAGATGGAACAATATTATAGATGTTTAAAAATGTAAGAGAACAGAAGACATAATGATTGAATACGGCTACTGAGGAAAAATATATACTGCTACTGGGGAAACTCCTGAAATGACCTGGAAAGGCTTTTAGCGCCTTTTCAATTTGTATGGATATTGATTCCAGTCTGTTTTAAATGGTTCAGTGATGAAAAAATATCATTGGTGTTCAAAAATATAAGAAAACAGAAGGCATAAAATATAAGAAAACAGAAGGCATAATGATTGAATACTGCTGCTGGGGAAAAATAAAAATGCTACTGGGGAAAGGCCTGAAATGAAATGGAAAAGCTTTTAGCGCCTTTCCAACTTGCATAGATATTGATTTTAATCTGTTTAGTAGTTATATAATGAGAGAGCCACTGCATGGATACCAAAAAGTGGATGAGAGAGCCACTGCATGGATACCAAAAAGTGGATGAGAGAGCCACTGCATGGATACCAAAAAGTGGATGAGAGAGCCACTGCATAGCAACGGAAAAGTGGATGAGAGAGCCACTGCACTTTTTGTGTGCGAAAAGGGAGCGAAAGTGGATGACGAAAGAAAACGTCATTTGATGCAGTTGGAAGGATTGCGAGTGAAAGAAAGGTGTTTCCGGTGAAACGTTGTATGGGGATGCTGAGAGGGTGACTGAGAGGGTGACTGAGAGTATGAGAGGGAGGGGGGGGGGGGGGTGAGTGAAACGAGACGGGGTTGGGGAGAGAGAGGGTATAAGAGTTTTTTTTTGGTGTTGCCACCGCCGCTGCCACGCCTTGAAAGAAAGGTGTGGAGACGGGGTTGAGAGAGAGAGGTCCGCCGTTGCGGCCGCCGCTGCCACGCCTTGAAAGAAAGGCGGGGAGACGGTTTTTTTTTTTTAAGTTTTTTTTTTTTAAAGCATATCCCACACATTCTCATGCATATCCCACACACACTAACGCGTTTGTTTTGCTTATTTTGGAAGAATGGGTGGCCGCTGAAAAGCAGCCGTGAAGGGATATTCAGAGCCGTCTATCTTCTTTCTTCTTTCTTCTTCTTCTTGGTCTTCCTCTTACTGTCAATGTCTGCTGCCACTGGTGCTACTTGGTCGCTGGTGCTGGCTACGCTATTGCTAATTTCACTGCAGGCACACTTTCTCTTGTGTGCTGCGACCCCAGCCCTGTGCGAGTCGAAAGCTTCACCTCGGACACAGCAATAATAATGTTCATATGCCATGGCTGCTGTACATTGCTGTTCATGCAGACGCATAGAAGCGCCTGCAGGAATAGAATGATGACAGAAGTCACAGGATTGAACGCCGTTTAAGTTGTCAACGAGGAGCATAAGGCTCTGGAGACCTGTTTGGTTTGAGGTGGTCTCCAGTTTCGACTGCCTAGGATTGAAGCCGTAGTCAGTGTTGAAAGGTGCCTGCGTTGATGTATTGGAGATGCTAGCGATAGCGACCGCTAGCTCATTATCAGGAGTTGATGTTGTTGCGACGATGTTGTCGGGTTGTTGTTGTTGTGTAGTTGGTGTCGCCAACACCTGAACATCACCTGCCTGCGGATGGGCTACCAGCGAAGTTGCCAGCACGGTTGAGGCAGTTAGCACAGTGGCAGAAGTCACTTTGGTAAGAGGAGCCGTTGTTGTTGTTGGTGCTTCTTGGCAGGGCGGCGATGGGGAGCTCACTGGTGACGGCAGCGGTGAAAACGGCAGCGGTGGCGGTGGGGAGCTCACTGGCAACGGCAGCGGTGAAAACGGCAGCGCTGGCAGCGGCGGCGAGCTCACTGGCAGTGGCGGTGGTGGGGAGCTCACTGGTGGTGGCGGCGGTGGCGGCGGTGGCGGCGGCAGCGAGCTCACTGGTGGTGGCGGCGGATTGTTCTTGTTTAAGAGTTGATGGCTTTCTTTCTTGTTTAAGCGTTGATGGCATTCTTCAGCCGCCCTGCCAAACCGGTTGAATTCCACCTTTGGACGGGTCTGAAAATCCCTCCACTTTTGGTAGAGGAACGCCTGGTAGGTTACAGCTATTTCTTCAAAAAGGTTTGCATCTTTTTGGCTGAAGTGGTACATCCTCAGGCGCTCCTCTGAGAAAAATTCATTCTTGTATAGTATTCTGGTGTGTTCAGAATGGCAGCAGCAAGCGGAGACGAGGCGCTTCTCGTAGAGGAACGCTTGATAATCTATGTACACTTCTTCGAAAAGGTTTACATCCTTTTCGGAGAAATGATAGGTTATCAAGCGCTCCTGTGAAAAAAATTCTTTCTTGTGCTGCATGTTTGCTTCTGCTCGTCTCCAAGTCGCGTTCGAAATGGCAATAGCAGCAGGCAGGCAGAGATGACGAAATGTGTGTATGTGACGAAATGGTGTGGAAGCCAAACGTCAGACCACCCCCCCCCTGTACAGCGTACAGCGCTCAGCGCACACAGTATGTCGACGACCCCCCCCCTACCACGAAAAAAGAGGCAAAAATCATTTCCCAAACAAAAAGAAACTTATGTGAGGGGGGTTTTAAAAGCATTTTTCACACATTTATCTTGACGAAATGAATGGTTATGTAAACGAAATGCCATCATTTATGCAGTTGTTAGCGTGATTAAAAGCCATTAACGATGGCTTTAGCGGTGGCTTCCGCGCTGAAGTGTAGAAAAAAAAACGACCACCCACCCCTCCCCTCCCTCCCCTCCCCTATCACTAAAGAAGAGTTAACGCCCCCCCTCCCTACAACCAAAGAAGAGTTAAAAAATCATTTCCCCCCCCCCAAAAAAAAAGAAACTTATGTTAGGTTTCATTTTTTTTCTTGACGAAATGGATGGTAGTGTAAACGTCATTTTGTGCAGTTGTCGATGTGATTACGGCATTTGAAATAACAGCTTCCGCCGAAGCGTTGATGAAGCGCTGTACTAGCCCCCCCCCCCCCCTCCTCCCCTCTCGAGAGTGACAGCTCTCACCCCGCCCCAAGAACAGGGTATCGACGACCCCCCCTATCACTAAAGAAGAGTTAACCCCCCCTCCCCCCCTCCCTCCCCCCAAAACTCACTCTATAAGTGAGTCGAGGAGATGCCATTTAACACACACACACAAACAAGATGAACTCGTCAGCAGATGCCATAGATGATCTGAGTCAATTCAAACCAAATGAGGCAGTGATAATTCGCACACCATTGAATGAAGAGAAAGCAAAGGTGGAGGCAGAGATGAAGTATGCCTTAGAGGAAACTTTGCATTTTCCGTCGTCTGTAACCCCTGTGGAGGAGGAGCAGAAGAGGTACAATTACAGGGTGTGGAAGAAAGGCTGCGGCATGATCACGCTAACAACTGAGTGCTTCAAGTGCTTCTGCTTGCTGGAGTATGATGGACAGTCGCATAATTGTCCAGTAAAGCATGATGCACCAAGGCATTATTGTTGTAAGACCTGCGGCGGACTGCTGCCATATAACTTTACAGCATTATTGCCAGGACCACAACCGTTGTTGGATTGTTGGTGGTGTGGAGCAGCGTTGAAAAACTTTAGATATTACAACATGCATCCGTTTAAATGTGCCAAGAGACCATTCACTATGAATCAGTTTTATCGCTACCAGTGCGATTGTGGTGAGCCGACGTGCTGGTAAAGCCCTGCGGAGAGTTTGACGTGGAAAAAATGGTGACTGAAAATCATTAGTATTTAACTTTAGTGGTTTAACTTTAGTTTTTTTTTTTTTTTTTTTTTTTTTTAACGTTTAACTTTTAACTTTTAGTGTTTTAGTGTTTTTTAACGTTTAACTTTTAACTTAAGTGTTTTAGTGTTTTAGTGTTTTAATAGCATATTTTGAATGTATATATGAAAGCATATGAATATATGAATATATGAAATAGTTGTAAATAAAATGATTTTTTAAACTTCAAAGAGCTCTTTTCTCTCGCTGCCACGCTGTAGTTTAACTACAGTAACTTTCGTAGTCCGTCCGCGTATAAAAGGGGAGGGAGGGGAGAACATCAGAACAGTTGATGGCAGCAGCGGCAGCGGCAGCAGCGACAACAAGGATGGCTACGAAACAAGCAAGGTTGAAACGTGCTCGGGAAGAGCTTGTTCAGCAGATAGAAGTGAAGAGACAAAAGACGCTGGAAGATAGTATTATCAGACCTTATCCATTCCTTTGCTATGGATGTGTTAAGATATTTCCATCTATGGATGCGTTTGACACACATGTATGCAAAGAACCAAAGACAGTGCAAGTAGGGAGAGGGAGAAGAGTGAGTCTTGGTGAAAACGCGCAGGAAAGACGGTTTGAGCCTGAAGATGGATCGGATTTATTACTTGAAATGCGGCAACAAGAGAATCAGATTAAGGCACATTTACGAGAAACGTTAAATGATGGAATGAAATGGTACATTGTCGTACATGCACGCTTCAAGAAAATGACAGCGAATGCTGAAGGGGTGATGGTAGAACAAGTGGATAATGCTTTTATCAGCAGTCGAACATATATAGCCTACAATCCAGGGGATATTGAGCAGGACTTGCCAGAAGCCTATAAAGAATTGTTTACCAAGTTTGATGAACATGAGCGACAAGGTTCTGGCTGGGTGTTGGATAACATCCTGTATATTGAAGTGCATACAGCTACATCAACACCTCTGGAAGCAAGCTGTTATATGGACCTGCCGAAGAAAGTGAAGAATACAGGAGGTGTGTTAAACATTAAGAATAAAGACAACAAGTGTTTCTTATGGTCGGTACTGGCTCACCTTCACCCTTCAACAGATGCAAACCCAGAGCGTGTGCATCGATACAAGCCATTTGAGAACGAATTAAAGGTGGAAGGCATGACATTTCCCACACCGATTACGGCCATTCCAAAGTTTGAAAAGGAGAATGATGTATCCATCAACGTGTTTGGATATGAACAGGATGTTGTTGTTCCGATACAACTGAGTCGAAACACCAGCGCCAACAGCGCCAACAGCGCGAGAGAAATCAACTTACTTTTGATTAGCAATGGCAGGACAAGACATTACTGTCTCATCAAGAATTTCAGCAAACTGATGGCTTATCGATCAAAGCATAATGGAGGTGCATTTTATTGTTTCAACTGCCTTCACGGGTTTATACGACAAGATCTGTTAGACAAGCATCGCGAAGTGTGTGGCAAGCATGGAGCGCAACGTTTATCATTCCCCAAGGAACCGTTTATCAAGTTTAAGAATGTAGCCAAACAACAGCGAGCACCTTTTGTGATTTATGCAGACTTTGAATGTTTCACGCAAAAGCATGAAGAAGGAGACAAGTACCAACATCATCGTCCAAACAGCTTCGCCTATGTGGTTGTGAGCCAGTATGACACACGTACCCCAGTCGTGTATCGAGGAGACAATGCTGTGAAAGTCTTTTTAGACCATATGGTGAATGAGCGTGATCGTATTGTGCAGGGTTTACAGCAGCCAAAGAAGTTGGTCATGACTTGTGAAGACAAAGAGGATTTCAGGACTGCTGTGGATTGCTACATTTGTCATGAGCCTCTAGGAGCAGATTGTGTGAGAGATCATGACCATATCAATGGCAGATATCGCGGTGCTGCACATAGTGAATGCAATTTGCAATTCCGATTTCGAAAGGATCAGCAGGGTGTTAGAGATTCGTTTATCATCCCTGTCTTTTTCCACAATTTGCGAGGCTATGACAGCCATTTGATCATGGAGGAAATTGGCAAATTCAAAGATGAAACGCTTACGGTTATTCCCAACACCGTTGAGAAATATATTGCATTCACCATGAGCAATCTGAAATTTACAGACAGTTATCAGTTCATGGGTACTTCTCTACAGAAGTTGGTATCCAACCTGGCGGCAGAAGGGAAAGATACCTTTTATAACATGACCTCTCACATTCACGATAGCGACCAGCAAGAGTTACTGTTGAGAAAGGGAGTGTACCCCTACGATTACGTGGATGAGCCATCCAAGTTTGCTGAAACACAACTGCCGTCCAAGGACAAGTTTTACAGTCTGCTCAGTGAAGAAGGCATTAGCGATGAGGATTATGTGCATGCACAGAAGGTGTGGGAGACATTCCACTGCACTACATTTGGTGAATACCACGACTTATACCTGAAATCGGATGTATTGCTGTTGGCTGACGTGTTTGAAAATTTTCGTCAAGTGTGTCTTAACACGTATGAATTGGATCCTGCCCACTACTATACAGCGCCAGGACTGTCGTGGGATGCGATGTTAAAAGCGACAAAGGTGAAGTTGGAATTGATCAATGACATTGACATGTACCAAATGGTTGAACAAGGTCTACGTGGAGGAATATCTGTCATCACACACAAGTATGCGAAAGCAAATAACCCCTACGTAGCAGAGTATGACCCTATGCAACCAACCCATTACCTGATGTACCTCGACGCAAACAACTTGTACGGCTGGGCCATGTCACAAAGTATGCCAGAAAGTGGATTTATGTGGGTGAACGAGCCAGAATCCATTAACTTCATGGAAGAGGATGAGATTGGATACATTTTAGAGGTGGATTTGGAATATCCATATTCAATCCATGATGGTCATAATCACTACCCAGTAGCTCCAGAACGGAAATGTGTGAAGGTGGGAGAATTATCAGGGTATAGTCAGAAGCTACGGAAAGAGTTGAACATGAAAGATAAACCCAGTGAAAAGCTCATTCCCAACTTGTGTGACAAGAAGAACTATGTACTTCATTATAGAAATTTACAGCAATATGTGTCACTGGGATTGAAAGTCACGAAGGTGCATCGGGCTATCATGTTTACACAGAGCAAATGGTTGGCGAAATACATCTCGTTGAACACGGAAAAGAGAAAGTTGGCTAAGAACCCGTTTGAGAAAGACTTTTTCAAATTGATGAACAACTCTGTATTTGGCAAAACCATGGAAAATGTGAGAAAGCGCATCAAAGTGGAACTCGTTCACCAGGAAAAGCGGTTCAAGAAACTTGTAGCCAAACCTTCATTCCACCAATTTAGAATTTTCAATGACGATTTGACCGCGGTACATTTACACAAAGTGGATTTGCTTCTGGATAAGCCCATTCAAGTCGGCTTCACCATTCTTGACCTCAGCAAAGTGCTCATGTTTGACTTTCATTACAACTACATCATGACCAAGTATCCTGACGCCAAGCTGTTGTTCAGTGACACCGACAGTCTATGTTATGACATAGAAACGGATGATATCTACAAGGATATGCAGGAAGATGCTGACTTGTTCGACACAAGTGACTATCCCCCCGATCATTTCTTGCATTCCACCGTGAACAAGAAAGTGCTTGGGAAAATGAAAGATGAGACGGCAGGTATCCCCATTGAAGAGTTTGTTGGACTTCGGCCGAAAATGTACAGTATGATGTATGGTGGGAAAGAAAAACGTACAGCCAAAGGGATTACTCATGCGTGTCAAAGACGTATGAAACATCAGCATTTTAAAGACAGTTTGTTCAACCAAACGCAAATGATGGTGACAGGACACACCATTCGAAGTCATAACCACCAGATTTTCTCGGAGAAGTTGAGGAAAGTAGCTCTCTCCCCCTTTGATGATAAGCGATACGTGTTAAATGATGGCTATTCCACTTTGGCGCATGGGCATTACAAGGCAGCAGCGGCAGCAGCGGCAGCAACAGTATAAAAGGGGGGGGGGATGACTTTCACCAAACTTCAGAGTGAGTTGAGGGTGAACATGAAGAGATCTGCACCAACGGATATGGATACTCTAGCAGATACAGTGAAAGACTTGAACGTGAACAATTCCACCACCACCACTATCAAGAAATTAAAAGTGGAGACGACACCACCACCACCACAGTCGTGGGATGGAATGCTTTCTCTAGGCAATGGAAAGTATATCAAGATTATGAAACAAAGCGATGAAGGTGTGGTGAACATTCGGAAATACCTGAGAGATGAGGGGACTGGAAGGAACCGTCCGACGAAAAAGGGTATCTTGCTGACCATACCTGAATGGAAAATGCTGAAGAAGCAGGTGAAAGAAGTGGATAAAAGGCTTCGCAGACAAGACGACCAGTCATACCAAGGTAACAATCATGAATGCACTCATGTTAAACAATGGTGTTTACCTTACTGTCAATGAGAAGAATGAAGTGATGATGGGTTCTCAGAGAATTTCTGCTTATCGGTTTAAACCTGAAGTGTGGAAAGACTTTAAAACCATACCGCTTGAAGCTGGGTTTAAACGCAGACTTGAAAATAAACTGGAAGTGACGGTGGCTGAATATAATTCTAACATACGTGTGACATTCTGTAGAAATCTTTTACAGGATTATCCAGAGGATTATAAGGGAGTTGTGCCAGATACACCCTATGCACAGTTGATCTTCTTTGATATCAAGAACTGGCGCGCAGCCTTACGATTCCTCGAAGCGATACAGCATCCACTGTTTGACATCATCCGAGTATAAATACATGGACGCGATGGAAGACGACTATTTGATGGATTATGAACCCATGACCTATGGGTTCTCCTATCTGAGAAACTTATTTGATGACATTGTGCTACGGCATTTTGGACAGTATCTCGTCCTATCGCTTGAGGACCAATCCGTGTTGAAGGATCACCTAGACGAGTTGAGAATACCCGGCTTTTTCCTAGCAGTCTCAAATGAATTAGATGTGCGTGTGACTGAGAACGGTCTAGACGTGTTTGTACAATTTCGCCAATATGACGAGCTTACAGAAGACTGCGACATCATCACCCTCAGCACAGCGGAATGGAACGCGCTGTTACACGCATTGGATTGGGAAGAATCTTCTGCTTGAATTCAAAGAGGATGGAATACAACTCAAGCGGGGTACCAAATCCATTGAGGTGACACAGCCTATGCGGCTGATGCGGCTGATACGGCTGATGGACATAGAAGAAGGATATGAACTCAAACTGTCTGAACATGAAACTGTTAAAGTGATAAAGTTTGGTGATGTGTGTTATGTGAGCTTTCATAGCATTTACAAACGTGGGTGTAATGTCTATGATACCTATATTAATTTAAATTGCAATGAATGGCATGCATTGATCAATGTATTGAGAGAGAACTTGTAAAAAAAAAAAGTAGTTGGTAGATAAGAGGGGGAGAGTTTGGGAAAACACCAATAAACAAGACCAGTTTGAAACTTAGAGTTTTTTTTCCCCAACATTTGAACAATTCTTTAACAACTTAACTACAGCTTAACTACACCATTAATAAAACAATGGTTTATAATGTCTATAGACAAAATCCTTTACAATAAAATCCCCATCCTTTCTTTTTAATATATTCACAATCTCAAACATACTCTGACCTCGAGCTCTATGCCATATATAATATACACAATAAAAACCACACGCCGATGATATCGGCGTTTGTAATGAGATGGAATTATACATATAGTCATTTCTTAAAAATGTTTCTAAACGCTCATCGAGAGGTAACAGTCCATAAGAGTCAAAGTATTCCGCAGGGTCTTTGTCATAATACACTGCCACCCAATGCTCTCCTGGTTCATCATGATCGTCGGTGTTGATGACATAGGCACCGCGTTGTAAAGACGGTGGTAACTGGTCCATGGGAAACACACCTTGAAACAAGTCTTTGGTCGCGGCATCATGGCTCAGGATAGCTTCGATCTGCTTCGTGTTCATGACTGGTAGTCGAATTGGATGCTACGATTGGCACTGATCTCAATAATGTTGTCGAATTCAGCATAGATGATGACATTGATGGTAGGTTGCAAAGCCCTAGCAAAGTTCATTTCTAGCCGCAAATTCCCATGCTTGATCAGGGGAAAATGATCAGCTCCATCATAATCCGGTGTTAAGTCAAACGAAAATAAAGAATACCCTCTAGGCCAATCTTCCCTTTTTATAATGGAACTTTTCTCACCATTCAATCGATCAAACGATTTGTAAAGCGTTTCAAAAGCGTCCAGGTACTTGTTCTGTGTAATGTCAAGCTTGAGCGGTTTGGATAGGACTGGTTCACCATCCGTGTACAGTTGCATATAGTTCAGATCAAAATGTTTGAAATCATATGGATTCCTCAATACTGACCCACCAAAGGCTTCATTATGAACCAGCCCAATGACAATGCGATTTGGCAATTGACCCAAAAAGATGTTGTCTTTCACAAAAGACCGAAATCCTGCCGGAATGGCCAAGACTTTACATTCTTTTCTAGTGATGATGAGCTTGGCAGGACTTTCAGCAATGCGTCTGTATGCCCTAGCTGAATCCCTGGACTCACCCTCACTTTGCGAATGGTTAAAAATGCCTCTTTCACTTCTACCTTATAGGTATTATCTACAGCCATCAATACATAATCATCTTTCTGTCTATGGAAACGCAACTTCAAACTGATGCCATTCGGAAGATAGCGATCCTGCTCAAACAAATCTATCCTCAAACCACCTGCGAGCATAAACTCACGGCTGAGACGCGTATGCAAATAACGATGATGCAACCCATTGTTTCCTTGCTCAGCTAGATCACCACCGTCGGCATTGACATGAAACCCGGATACATAGTGTTCATGATTAGGTCTTTTCACCTCATAACTATTCATCGACCCAGCAGTATCCTTGTACATGAGCCGCATAGAGCGCTCAGAATGGAGACTTTCTTCCGAATCATGGATGAGATGAGAGATAATGCTGGTATAGCCATGGGTGTTGTTACTATGCGAAACCAACCGATCATTCAGAAACAATTCAATATATGACCATAACCCATTAAACACATCATTGATGCAAGAGACATTATCATCTGGGCCACACGCTGTTCCATCGGCCTTTACAATGCAGCATACAATATGAAGTTTGCTGTTCTTTAAATCCAGATATTCTTCTGTACTCGCAGGAATGTAGAATTCTATGGGAGCCCCCTCTCTAATGGTAGTCAGTGGTTGATAGTCGACATTATAACTTTTCTCTACAGCAGTTTGCGTCGGCGGTACGTGAAACCATTCCAATGGAGAAAGACTGCATTCGCACGAATGATTGTGAATGAGAGACATGATTTTAAAAGATATCTCTTTTATGCTTTTTTTATGTTATCCGTCTAGCTGTTTTTCGTCTTCTGGCACGTTTCGTCGGTTGCACTCTCTTTTTATGGACATCACCACCAAACACACGCTGTGCTACTCGACCCGTAACATCTTTCGCAACATTCTTTGCAGCCTTCTTAAGATGTGGCGCAACGATCTTAGCCCCAGCCTTAAGTAGTGGAATAGCTCTACGAGCCAATGATCCCAGTATTGAACCAATACCATCTCCATACTGAATTCGCGCTCCTTTGAATCCTGGTAATTCTCCACCCACTTGACGAAGAAAATGGTTGCGATATGCAGACGGATCGTGTGTGTAGGCTTTCATAATGCTTTTGGTCGAAAATGAAGTTTACAGATCACCTTTCCAGTTTGAAATGGAACAGTATGACCTGTGTCATCCTTTATATTCATCTCTATCACGTCAAATTTGGATGTGTTTACAGGGACATAGTGCGGTTCGCCGTACGTTTTCATAACAATGTCGCCATCATGGCCTTGTATCCCAACAGAGCGTAGCAAAGGCACATAATAATCCCCAACCACTTGTGGTTCACAAATACTACAATACACATACAGTGTATAAAACCCCTGTTTCACATCGGCTTTATGGTCAGCTGTACACGTTTCAGTATACCAGTGATCTGGGATAACTCTCAGCTAATCCAGTGGAGAAGGACATTTCAAAGTCATAATTTAGAAATAGAAACACACGTCGTCTAATTTTATCATACTTTAGCCGAATAGCGTCTTTAAGATCATCTTTCATAGAATTAGTCGCTTCTTCATTCACTGCCTGACATATCTCTGGTATGGATCTGTAGTAGCCATAAGGAATATTGATAGTGTCAAGAACAATATCTGTCAGCGGTTGTTGTCGATACTGAATAGAATAGTCCATGCCATGTCTCATCGTTGTCCATGTATGCGGATATTGAATTTCAGCTAAAGCCACTTCATACCTTCCATTCAGGTAGATGGTTCGAGGCATACGAATTTGATAATTCGAAGCCTTGTTGTTGGGATAATAGTTCATACTCGCATTGCTCGGCAAAGTAATGTAAAAGCTTGTCGACTCCATGGTAGGGAACCTCTCAAATGGTATGGGTGCGTCGTCGTCGTTGCCTATATACCTCAGGATAGCGCGCGCCATTCGACCAAGTATGTAAAGTCTCATCCTCTTTTACATCATCATCATCATCATCATCATCATCATCATGCTGATGCACTTCTCCTTCACAACACGCACTTGTGCATCGGATCTTCACAGGAATAGTCGAAATAGTCGGTTTCTCTTCCTGGCCACCACAACAACACCATAGCTCTTTCAACCATGTTAAAAATTTTCCCATCCTATCGGAAACTGTCTTTGCTGACGCTGGTTCATTTCTGTTGCAATGTCTTCACGAGTGGTCTTTTTACTAAACGTTGTTTTTGGAATATTAGCATCCACAATTTCCTGGATAAACGGATGCCAGCCATGGGGTGGTATGGTGCGTTCCTTTCTTCTTGTCGCTACCAATGCTTCTTTCATCAAATCAACCATGTTAGAATTTGTAATGACATCGCCCGTTTTCAACACAAGTTCATTCTTCTCTGTCCATGTCGTACCATGTTTCTTCAGGTCTGCTAAAAGTTGTTGTACTTTTCCATGATAGATCGGTTGAAAATGACTTAACACGAGCTTTTCTAGTGGTGGTGGTTTTTGCTGCCGCTGTTGTTGGGACTGACTTGTTCGTAGATGGCGGCCAAGGAGTTGAGACATTTCCATGGCCTTTTCACGCGTTCGTTTCCCACGTAAAAGTGTCTTGACTTTTGCTTTGATGTCGCCACCACCATGTTTCCCCTTCTTTTCCAATAACAATTTGTATTCATGTTCAGGAATGAGAACCATTTTCATAGCATGCTTCATTTTAACAGCAGCTTGGCTAACAAGGGCAATGCAAATCTAGCAATCACTCCAATGAATCCTCCTTTCTGATTCACCAACTTCTTTTTTCGTCGAAGGGATATCTTCTTGTCTGCCAGAGTACGTAGGGTATGACGCTCACGCTGGAATACCTTATACCGTTTTGAGCTTAAGGGTAAATGTCCTCGCAATATATTCAAACAAATTTCAAACAAGCTCGTTAATTCCTCCTTCGTAGCTTGCTGTAGCAAGGATTTACGCCGTCTAGGCCCACTGCGTGCAAGCAAATGAAGGAAAGGCTGGTTCGTTCGAATGCGTTTAGACATCTTGACTGCGAATGGTTAAATGACATGGTTCTTGGTCGTACACGGCTTTATCAATATATATATAATGGGTATCTTTTGGTAAAATGCCTGTACGAATACGCAGTTGATCATTCGTCTTCGGCTTCAAGTCAATGAACAAATAACCATGGGGTTTGCTGGTAGCATCTTGATAGGCTTCTATGAGAAATTGAGATCTTCCAGGATACATTTGCCGCGCCAATGTACTGACTTGCTGACTGTCTCTCGGATTTTTAAACAGAATGATATAATGGGTATTCAAACTAATATTTCGCATCTCTTTCCCATGATGGAATAAATTATGCACAATAAAGATGATACTTAGATTTTGATGACTGCTACCCACACTAAAAAGACGTGTCATACGCTCATCGCTATGACATCTGGTCATTAAGTCATCAATGATGAGTAGGTTTGGTTTTTTCGGGTTAAAGCGCTCTTCAATGTCATCTGGGATGCCTTGGTAAAATGTCACACCCTTCATTCCCTTGTACAAAGGCTGATCTGCTGCATAGAGCCATAAAATGCTTTTCGGAGAGGGGTGAATCAACTTTTGTTCCAAAATTTCCTTCACCAGAGACGTTTTGCCACTGCCTGTAGGCCCAGAGACCAAGCATGTAAAGGGATGCTTCATCTTTGAATGTCTGTTTCTTTCACCCAACTGTTAAACTTGCTTGGCCAACCTAACCACTTGACAAGTAATTCTTTCACACCTCCTCGCCTTTTACGGGTTTTCAAGACTTTTTCAATTCTGTAGACAGATTCAATATCTTTGGTCACTTTCTGCAGTTCCTCCTCATAGAAATGCCCATCAATATCTTCGTCTAAAAAGTCTTTCCCACACGATACAAATGGATTCCTTGCTTCTTACACCGATGTGTGACTATAAAGACTTCCTGCGTCCATTTGATGTGATAATCCCGTTGAAACACATATTTAATGTGGGAAATGCGAACATGATCGCCAATGTTCAATTTATACTTCTTCTTCTTCTTCTTCGGTTTCAATTTGAGTTTGTCGACATACATATACTTCCACACTTTCGATTCGTTGTCTTTACGAATCTCGGCAGGAGCATACTTATTCGGAAGGGAGCCATGAGGCCTATGGTTGTAATTGTACACCAAGTCTGGAAGGATGTCTACGTAACGGTAAGTTTGATTATGTAGGAAATACCGATACATCATCCCCTTTAGAGTACGAATGACTCTCTCAGCAAAGTTGGCTTTGGTTTCATTCTTTGTGGTATAAGCATGAATGCCCTCCTTCTTCAAAAATGCTTTGACCCATCTGTTTTTAAATTCCGTTCCTTTATCAGACCTTAGAGTGCGTGGTCTTCGGCGCGTGTCCTGAAAAATCTTTTGAAAAGCTTGTATGACGCTGGTATGTGATTTATTAGGTAGTGGCTGCACCCACACATATTTGGAAAACACATCAATGACAATGAGTAAAAAGCGTGTGCCATCATTATAGGGAGCTATGTTTCCCATATCAGCCAAATCCACATCCCACATGTCATCAATGCCCCGTGTAATCACACGTTGTCTTTTGAACCTGTATTTGACAGGTTGGAGTAAACTGAATGCGTCTTGATCCTGTAGCCATTTCTTCACTTGCGACTGTGTCACTGGTTGATCATGCTTTCTTAAGATGTGATACAGTTTGTAAGGACCAGCAAATGCCCCGGGCTGTCCAGGTTTGAAGTATATATTCGTCAAGTAGTCTTTCCACGTCGACATGGTCACACCGAATGAAAAGCAACAACACGAGCAGCAGCACTTGACGTCTCGAGTGAAAGACTCCTCAGCACTTAGATGTAATCAAAAAGGCGGAAGGGGGGGGGGGTGGTGGAGAGGCAGTAGATATGTGAAGTTTTTTTTTTTTTTTTTAACGAGGTCGTCTCGTGGGGTAAACACGATTTTATCACGACATGAGGCCAAACACCAAAAAATCCACCTTCTCAACAAAAACAGCTTTATTATTTAACTCAACCAACATCGCTTAACTCACAAGTTTTTACAAATCAAGTATAGATACAATGGTGTGAATCACTGGAGACCATTGGTCTTCAATGAATACTAGCCAATGACTGAGTTCATCGAGTGTAATTGGATCTACACCATATTTCTCACAACGCTGATTTGCATTCTCTAACACTTTATCTAAATGAATATAATATTTAGCTTCATTCCAATATGTATAGACACATGCAAAATAACAAGTATGTTCTGAACACTCTTCATGTTGGCAAGCAGGACATACTAACCATGCAAACTTTTTTACAGCGGATAACATTTCTTCACAATAAGCTTTTTGCACAATATATTGTCTCAGTGTCATATCTGCCATGTCTGTATACTCTTGAGAGCTTCACTCTTTACGCTGTCAAGTTCATAGGTTCACAAAAACACGTCTCCACACCAGGACTGGTGAGCGGACTGGTGAGCGGCGGCGACGACGACGGCAAGTAAGATGATGTTGGAGGCACAGTCTCTTTTATACCCCCCGTCACACACAACTGTTCTAACAACTTTCCCATGATATTCTGACCAGAATATCCACGAGATGACACATGTTTCACACCAGCTCCCCACCAAGGATCATAGGTGGCTTCCACTAAAGTCTTGTCTTTGCAGTCTTTTAACTTGTTGCGAAACGATGCACACTGATTCCATTTGACTTGTA
The DNA here is from genome assembly GCA_949752745.1 of Protula sp. h YS-2021. Lineage (NCBI taxonomy): Eukaryota > Metazoa > Annelida > Polychaeta > Sabellida > Serpulidae > Protula > Protula sp. h YS-2021. Next base: position 47,623,929 of record OX457027.1, on the reverse strand, counting down.
ACACCTCTTGCATTTTGCTTCTCTTCACTGTATGCCATAAAGGACATGGCTTTATCACTTGGGCGATACGTTTTGCTTCATAGCCATTTCTGGATAACACAATAGCTGAAGCAATATCCGGACGGTGATGAAACACGGCTTTCTCATATTGATACAACGCTTCACTCGAGTTGAATGTATGTCCATACTTTTCAAGGCGTGCTGGAAACATGTTGGAAAGAACATCCTTGTGACCGCTAAATAGTACACGATTCTCCATGGCGACTTTGGTTTATTCTAACATGCCTTCTTCCTGCAATACAATATGTTTGAATATATCTGCTACCTCTTCTATCATTTTCTGTCTTTGTTCACGTTGAAACCACTCACATACAATTAAATTTGCTAGAAAGAAAAACATTGTTAGCTGTTGCTGTTAGTGTTGTTGGTTGTTAAAAGGGTTTGGCTTACCTGACAAAGCTGACAAGGCTGCTCAGTTTCCTCTTCTTCTTGTAGTCCACAGCAATCTCTCAAATAGTCCACCACGGTGAAATATGCTTCCACGTCAGTGCGAGCAGAATAGAGGGCAGCATCAAAGTCAAAGTCAGGATCTTCTTCTTCTACTCCAATTCTGTCACATTCTCCAAGAAATCGTGAATGTAGTTCAATCACATCAAGACTGTGATGTACAACATCCCAATAAGCGTCCAAGTGATAAAGCTGATAGTCTGGAGTGCCGCAGCAAGCCAGTTTAGCAATCATCAAGTCAACATAAGCTTTTCTAAAACATGCGTCCATCTTGTTTGCTGTGCGTGTGCGTGTGAGGGCTTCTACTGTGCTTCACACACCTTAAGTACTCCACACTTGCCGCAGAAGTTGCTTGGTTCACACATCTGACAATTGTACTTGTGGCAGTGGCAATAATAATCCTCCATATATCCGCAAGCACCGCAATAGTCACAGGCAAGTCCAAGTTGATTTTGTACATTCATATTCTCCAACCGAACTTCAGCCAGTCTTTTCTTGGATAACTTTGACACCTTCATCCGATCATCCTTTTGCAACTTGATGATCGTTTTCTTGCCATGGCATTCCGTACACGGTTCACCCGATAAGGCGGAGTCAATGTGATCCATCTCCTGAAGCAGTGCCTCCCATTCACCATCATTCATGTTGATATGATGTGTGTATTCTTTCCCTTCAAACCGTGATGTACGCACGAAGCTCACATAGCGCATGTCCAAGTATGAAATGACTTCAAGCCACTTTGTTTCCGTTAAGTACAGTTTAAAGCCAATGTCGCGGCATTTTTTCACGTTCTGACACACAATCTTCCACAAAGATGGGGAATAAGCACACCATCTCTCTCCACGTTTGATGCGTAGAAATGGTCCATATTGTCCATGCTCCATAGTAATGGTTAAGTTGGCACTAATTTTAAAACTGCTGCTTGTCTTGTTCTCCATGACTGCTACACTGTACACTGTACACTGTACTGATGAAGTCCACACACCCCCCTTTTATACCCAACCATCCGCTGAGTCAAGCTTTTCAAACTGCTTGCAAAGCTTTGAATTCACTTCCACTCGTCCATGGTTGAATCGAACAAGGTCGGATACATTCGTCATCAATGAAACATTATCATCATAAAAAAAAGATTCTTGCAGCTACACTTAACATGAGCTCCTCTGCCCAAATTGTATTCGCATGGATAAATGCTGAATCAATGTCATAAGCTGATAGTATATGTAAATCTTCACATTCACGTAGAAACGAGTGGATGAAACAATCACTTGGAATGGTCTTTCCAACAGCTTCCCAATGCTGATGCAAATTCTTCACTTGCTCCGTCCATTCCGATTCAAAAGCAGGAAGCTTTGAAAACATCCAGTCAGCATAATTCACTTTGAAGACATCATCCATGGTCTCTGCACATCTGCGAAATGACATTACGGTGAAGGATTGTAGACTTTGTGATCCGCTGCCGCTGCTGCCGCTGCCGCCGCCCCCCTTTATACCTTTTACATGTAAGTTTTCATGAGATGCCTGTAAAATCGCGGAGTCATCTCATTGACACCATCCAGAAAGGCTGTTGGTAAACCACCTGTTAAAGATTGTCTCATGACAATCACTAAAAAGTCTCCTGAGGTCCGATGCCCTAGTATCCATTGAAACAGCATTAGCATGTTGAAATGTCCTTTTTCATAGAGGTAGGCCATCATATCATACACCTGAATGCGTTCTTCAAGGTATTTGAAACCATGCAGCATGACCTTTGCACATTTGGAATCGCGACCCTCATTCACACACTTCGGCTCTGGCAAACACAACGCCTTAAACTGCTCCTCATGAAAGAGTCTAAACAGTTGAATGAAACGCCGAGTCATGGCTTCGGTGATCTTTGGCTCTGACGCCGGAACATCCTCGTGGGTTCCTTCTAGCATGAACATGAGCATCATGACAGGGCTCATTTCTTCCATTAGGTACGCGTACGTATGCTTGTTGAAAAAGCCTTCTTCACATAAACGCCATAAAATGTTGCTATCAATCAGAGGAAGCACGGCTTGAAAGTTTCTTTTCAACAGCGACACATCTTTCTCAGTCACAAGGATGGTCTTACTCGATTCAAATTTCAAATGCTTGCCTTCTTCATCATCACTTAACACTTCTCCCTCCTCGGGCTCGCTAGCGCTGGACTCGTCGTCGTCGTCGTCGTCGTCGTCGTCGTCGTCGCTCACTTCTTCCTTAAGTTGCTTCAAATGAGCATCTAACTTTGTGCTGCGGTGTGTGTTTCGACCATTGACAAGTGCATGTGCAACCCAGATTGGGTAGTCGGGGCCCTCAGGATCTGGCATGTCTTGCTCCATTCCTTGCTGTATCCCTTGCTGCACTGGAAGTATATCTAACGGAGCAGTAGTAGTGGCACCTAACGCTTCCTTATCATCTAGCATTGGCTGTACTGTGCCGTCTAATGGAATGTCTAACAGTTCCTCCAAGTCTTTTTCAGCCTCTGCCATGTGCTCCAGGAATGCATCTATCTCTTCCACTGGTAATACTGGCATGACATCAAAAGTATACCCAAACAAATCGTCCATGTTGATAGCTGGAAAAAGAGGAGGTGTATTCAGCAGCGCTTCCATGATTTTTTGACTACAACTCGACATCAGACCCTTATATATGAGTTTTGGGGGAGGGAGGGGGGAGGGGGGGTTAACTCTTCTTTAGTGATAGGGGAGGGGAGGGGAGGGGGAGGGGGTGGGTGGTCGTTTTTTTTTTCTACACTTCAGCGCGGAAGTCACCGCTAAAGCCACCGCTAAAGTCACCGCTAAAGCCATCGTTAATGGCTTTTAATCACGCTAACAACTGCATAAATGATGGCATTTCGTTTACATAACCATTCATTTCGTCAAGATAAATGTGTGAAAAATGCTTTTAAAACCCCCCTCACATAAGTTTCTTTTTGTTTGGGAAATGATTTTTGCCTCTTCTTTCGTGGTAGGGGGGGGGGTCGTCGTCGACACGCTGATCGCTGTGCGCTGAGGGGGGGGGGTCGTCGTCGACACGCTGATCGCTGTGCGCTGAGGGGGGGGGTCGTCGTCGACACGCTGATCGCTGTGCGCTGAGGGGGGGGGTCGTCGTCGACACGCTGTGGGCTGAGCGCGCTGTGGGAGGGGGGGGGTGGTCTGACGTCGATCGGCTGCAGAGTATGTAATACCCTCCGCGCCTCTCCAACTTTTACCATCATCATCATGGAGCTCTCTTTCCATTTGCATTGCGAGAAGCGTATTAAATCAGTTGATAAGTGTGAATTTGAACCACAGCGCCTGCGGGAAACAACGTACAGAAAACACTTTGCACAGATGCTGCCTGACCCGAAGAATATTGAAGTGGTTAGCATACCGGTTACATTTAACCGCAGCATCACGATGGGAAAGCGGATCGAAAACATTGAGGATGGCAAATTCAACCACGCATACATGAGGACGTATATGCTGGGAGAACAGATACCAACTACCATCGAGGAGGAAGAATACCCGGAATGGGCAGAGTACTTCCTGAGACGCGATTTTGCGACCTGCCCCGGATGCAATGTGTTTATGTTATATGACAAGAGTATAGCTCTGGAGTGTGGACACACAGCTTGCCTCCATTGCTCTCTGATGGCAGCTTTTCTAGAAGCTATTGAAGGCCACTACACCATGAATTGCCTGACCTGTGGAATCAACTCTGACATTTTCCTGTTTGGCTCTCAACAGATGGTACAATGTGGCAGGGAGACTCGTGATATCATCAAGTACAAGTGAAATAAACACACGTAAAACAATGCGGAGTGTGGAAAAAACAATGGTGACTGAAAATCATTAGTATTTAACTTTAGTGGTTTAACTTTAGTGTTTTTTTTTTAACGTTTAACTTTTAACTTTTAGTGTTTTAGTGTTTTTTTTTTTTTTAACGTTTAACTTTTAACTTTTAGTGTTTTAGTATTTTTTTTAACGTTTAACTTTTAACTTTAGTGTTTTAGTGTTTTAGTGTTTTAATAGCATATTTCGAATGTATATATGAAAGCATATGAATATATGAATATATGAATATGAAATAGTTGTAAATAAAATGATTTTTTTTAAACTTCAAAGAGCTCTTTTCTCTCGCTGCCACGCTGTAGTTTAACTACAGTAACTTTCGTAGTCCGTCCGCGTATAAAAGGGGAGGGGAGAACATCAGAACAGTTGATGGTAGCAGCAGCGAATGTGTGGGATATGCTTTAAAAAAAAAAAAAACTTTAAAAAAAAAAAAAAACCGTCTCCCCGCCTTTCTTTCAAGGCGTGGCAACGTTTCACCGGAAACACCTTTCTTTCACTCGCAATCCTTCCAACTGCATCAAATGACGTTTTCTTTCGTCATCCACTTTCGCTCCCTTTTCGCACACAAAAAGTGCAGTGGCTCTCTCATCCACTTTTCCGTTGCTATGCAGTGGCTCTCTCATCCACTTTTTGGTATCCATGCAGTGGCTCTCTCATCCACTTTTTGGTATCCATGCAGTGGCTCTCTCATCCACTTTTTGGTATCCATGCAGTGGCTCTCTCATTATATAACTACTCTGTTTTAAATGGTTGAGGGAGGAAAAAATATTATTGGTGTTTGAAAATGTAAGAATACGCAAGACATAATGATTGAATGCGGCTACTGGGGAAAAAATTCGGCTACTGGGAAAGGGATGAAATGACTTGGAAAGGCTTTTAGCGACTTTTCAATTTGTATGGGTATTTATTTAAGCTTGTTTTAAATGGTTAAGGCATGAGCAAATATTATTGGTATTTGGAATTGTAACAATACGAAAGACATATTGATTGAATACGGCTATTGGGGAAAAATATACAGCTACTGGGGAAAAGCTTGAAATGACCTGGAAAAGCATTTTCAATTTGTATGGATATATATTTCAGCCTGTTTTAAATAGTTAAGGCATGAAAATGTTATTGGTATTTGGGAATGTAAGAAAAGAGATGACCGTGATTTATTTGGCGTATCTGAAAAAAATAATAAAACAAGATAATGTTTCGAAAATGTCCCAATAAAACACTTCAGATAATGTTTCGAGAATAAAAATGGCTGCCGGAGCTTTGATGCTTTTCTTTCTAGTAGATAGCAACCCAAATTGCGAATTGCTATTGTCAATAGTTGTATTTCTACTTAAGTTGTCATATGTCAGTTCTGAATCGACGTAAGTAAAGCAAAACTGTTTCACTTTTGGGCGATAATGGCGCACAGGTGCGTAGAAAAGGATTATGGGAAGATTATCTGAATGTAAAGCTCGATACACTTGAGAATGTTTCGAGACATTATCGAAAAACCAAGAAACATTATCTGATTTCCGAAACATTTTCGAAACATTATCCTTGCCCAATAAAACGCAGGTACAGATTACGGCTGCTATAGAAAACAGGTGCTTTGTTTACGTTTACGACAATCACTCTGCAAGAATTTCTCTACTGGGACCTAGAACTGGAGTGATGAGGTGGAAAGACGTCCGTGATTTGAATTCTTAAGGTGAAAAAACATTTACATTTGATGCAAACTATTTTTGTTCTATTTTTTGGGGAATTACTTAAGAATAAAAAAGTTCTAGGAAGGGTGGAAAGGTTTTGGCACTTTTTTAAAATACAGGTCATATCAGTTCGCACAACCAATCAGAGCTCTGATTGCTTTGGGAGTTACACAAATTTGAAAACTTTAATGGCGCGAAAATTGCGCGAGAAAGAGGTTTAAAGTGACATCCAGGTAGAAATGCGCGGGGATGTTTTTGTTTTGCGTGTTATCGTGGAAAAATGTAAAAAGAATGTCTTCACCAGAACGTAAACAGTTATCTAATGGCGATAAGTTGGATTTAGTTCTTCGCTCATTTGGTCGTTGAATGTTCAGGTTGTGTCTATGGAGGAAAATAACAGGACACTTGAACAAAGATCTCGAATCATCGTGGTATTCAGTCGCAGAAACATGGACGGAAACTGTTTGTGCTCCCCGCATTTGGAGGTAGATTATTAAGTTTTAGCAGATTCTACCGAGTGCATTTTCGGAGCGTACGAGCTGACACGCTACGTAGAGGCCATCTAGCTCCGAGTCCGCTCAGACTTGTATAACATCGTGTGGCCGTGGACCACAATTAATTTTACAAAGACTTTCTGTATAACGTTTTGAAATCTGGCATCTGGAAATCTATATTTTGGTGATTTTTAAAAAAAAATATTACGCATAAACTAATCAATATTTGAGAGCAATTTTTCCCCAGAATTGTTCTTTTACATGGATTTAAGGATGAATGTGAAGTACCGAGTCTTCCTCACCAAAGGATTAATACACACGTAGCTCCGAGTCAGCTCTGACTTCTGTAACACCGTACATCTCTGGTATCCAGACAGAACGACCTTGGACATATGGGCCTTTCCCAAAACGGCCCTAAATATAAGGTGGACAAAAAGGGGCCTTGAATTTTTTCAAGGATTTTGAGTTTGAAGTATTTAATAAAATATGTAATAAAATAACAAGTCAAAAAAAAAAAAAGATTTTATTGTGATTTTACAGATAAATGCCTTGATTTTTTGTTTCAATTACTCCAAATGAGTCTCTTGTGATTTCCGGAGCACTGTGCCACAGGATAATCCCTGTTTGTACCAATCACTGCCTTGATGTTTTACTCATTGCAAAGACGCTTTCAATTACTTCCCATCACTGTCTTTAGACGCCAGATTTCGGAGTCATTGTGCCACAAAAGATAATCTCTGTCCTTTGTTTCGTTCCTTTGCACTGTACTTTTAAAACACGCGCACTAATCAGGATATGTTGGCGTGTCAATGTCTTGCCGATATATAAGGAGTTCTGAATTTGAGGTTTTTACTTCAACTGTGACCATTTTTTTTAAATCAATAAATTTTGTTTTTGGAGTTATTTTATTACACGAAAAATAAAAATAATTGATAGATAGATAGATATTTTATTTATCGAAACTTGCAACTAGATAGTTGAATTGCTTTCGAAAAATAGAAAAATGACAAACATACATGCATATTTCTACAAAGAAACAAAACTATGATATATTTCTGCATGGATACAAGACTATAGTACACAGATTCCATAGAAAGTTTCCTAGACTTTCGTCCTCTTTGACGACTGTTCCTTTTATATGTGTTATTTTAATAGATAATCAGAATGTACTTCTCTTTTTTGAGAACCATATCTATGAAAACATTTCTAAAGGCCCTTTTGGTCAACTATTCATTTAGGGCCGTTTTGGGGAAGGCCCTTTTGGAAAAGGCCCTTATGTCCAAGGTCCTTTTGTCTCGGGGCCCTTCTGACGGATCTATATCTCTCCGTCAGAGCTACGAAGCCGTCCATTGATAGAGGTCAGCTTCATGTTCTGAGGCACGAATCCTGCACCCCAGAGTTCATGCCCAATATACCCTTTTTGTAAAACAGGCACAATTTTTAGTGAACTGTATATCTTTTATTTGTTCATAAAAGTGCAGTAAAATTAGGTTTCGCACCCACCTGTCAAATGTTTGTTTACATTCTGGCCTTTAAATGTCACGTGATCTAAGTCAAGTGACCAAAAATTTAAATAAAGGAGTTATATTTTATTTGTAAAATATAAACCAAATAGTTGACAGTTGCAGAATTGCATATAAATTTATTTTGTACACCAACAATATTAGACTTTTCGTTGAATGATGGGGGGGGGGGGGGGGGGGGTCGTTGAATCTCGTACAAAGTAGCCACAGGGGTGTCTCAAAGCTAGCGCAGTTGGCTTGCTTGTCGTTATATAACGAGGCTTTGGAGCGGTGCCTGGAAAGTTTGTGGCGTACCGCTTCTTGGAGCTAATATACGGGAAGCTAAAAACATAAAACGAATGGCTTCCTGAAGTAAAAGAACAACTTAGAAAGTGGTTCATAACTATTGGGGTGAGGATTGCGGAATGCGAACCGCGCATCGACGCAAGTGAAATAAACGTTCGCACTGGTTCGAAATGCGAACCGCGCATCGGCGCAAATTAAGTAAACATGCGGACTGGTCCAAAATGCGAACCGCGCAGCAACGCAATTCAAATAGACATGCACACTGACCTAAAAAAGAAAAGTGCATCAGCGCCAGTTAAATAAGCATGCGCAGTGGTCCGAAAAGTGAACTGTGCATCAACAGAAACTGAACAAACATGCGCAGTGGTCCGAAATGCCAACCGGCGCAAGCATTGGTCCAAAATAAAAACCGCGCATCAACACAAGTTAAATAAACATACGCACTGATCCGAAATCCGAACAGCATAACGGCAAGTTAAATATAACTGCGTATTGGTTCGAAATGCAAACCGCGCATCGGCGCAAGTTAAGTAATACTGTTTTAGACGCGGCGTTTTCTTCTTGTCAAAACGCACGCGCAAACAGTCACATGTATTTGATCATATCACCATTCACTGATCGTTTCTGTGCCTTGAAGGAATTGTGTATGTCCGGCCAACAGTACGCCTGTGTGGATACAGTTTCGATACCTTGTTCCAATGTATCTCCGGTAGACTGCCCAGTCAATCAGAGATACACCAGATCTGTTTCCCATATTCTCGGTCTATGTTCGGATCCGTTGCTAAATTTATTTAGCTAGCTCTTTGCCATCTCGTCTTTTGAAGCCCAATTTGTCAGGGAAATTCTCTTGCTCATGCACGTTGGAATTGGTCGTATCTTTTTGTAATCTGGATTCACTTGAACTTGGTGAACACAATGTCCCTGTCCATTCTTGTTCCTTTATCATACGGTCAGAATATGTATTGAAGGTGTGCAGCATTGTATTTTTTTTGAAATCGACCAAAAATTCTCAAAAGTATGATTTGTTAAAAATGGTTGTTTTTATTTTTTTTCAGAAAATTTGCTCAGAAGACCGTTACGTTCACCTCGAAACATGGGAAACATGGCGTCAAATAATGTTCCAACCGGTGAGTACCTTCAAACTGATATCTGTGTGCAAAAACATAATTTTAATTATTATTTGGTATTTATTATTTAGTATTGGAACCAACAAGGTTTAGTATTGTAAATGAGCCATGTCGGCCCAAGGACATTGGCCCGGCTGAACTCCACAAATTTTCCCAATCCTTACTCAGTTGAATGAGTTTGTTAACACACTCAAGCCTACATTTCTGGATCGATTGCTGAAATCTTTTAGACATAGGAAGTATTGGAACCAAGAAAGGTCGGTATTGTAAATGAGCCCTGTCCGCCCAAGGACATTGGCCCAGCTGAACTTCAGAAATTTTCACAACCCTTGCATACTGGAATGGGTTTGTAACACATTCAAACCTACATTTTTGCATCGACTGAGAAGATATCTAAACTATAAGTAGTATTGGAACCAACAAGGTTTGGTATTGTAAATGAGCCATGTCGGCCTAAGGACATTGGCTCCGCTGAACTTCACAAATTTTCCCAATCCTTACTCATTTGAATGAGTTTGTTAACACATTCAAGCCTACATTTCTGGATCGATTGTTGAAATATTTTACATATAGGAAGTATTAGAACGAACAAAGGTCGGTATTGTAAATGAGCCCTATTGGCCCAGCTAAACTTCAGAAATTTTCACAACCCTTACATGCTGGAATGGGTTTAACACACTCAAGCCTACATTTTTGGATCAATTGGCAAAATGTTATACACATAGGTAGTATGGGTGGTAACGAATTGGTTTTGTAAATGAGCCAAGTCGGCCCAAGGACATTGGCCCAGCTGGAATTTTAAAATTCACGAATATAATGTGAATTGTTTGAGGGTTGTAGTCTAACCTAACAAAATCAAATACTGGGATTGGACGCCGACGGGGGACAGTCAGTTTCACTGATCCACTTGTTTCATTTTATTGTTCATAACGCTAAAGTAACTCTTAGCTTGGAATAAAGAAAAATATAAGAGCTTAAATTATCTGTCTGAAAGATCTGTAGAATTAAGTTCCTTTTATTTCGAGTAATATTCTTTGACTGTTTATTGATTTATGTTGGGAATACTAATTATTTAATTTTGGTCGCAGTGTTCGAGTGGAAGACCATCTCAGCGAAGATGAGCGGGCGTCCTGCGATGTTTTATGGCTCAGTGTCAAGATGACGTCACAACGCCAACAGCACTCTTTGCCAACTTGTCAATGCTGCTGCAAAAGAACATTAAAGCACGCCGTGCAGTGGTGACTTGGTTGGGTGCAAAGTAAGAGAGGGCCAAACTCCAAGTAAATTCAGAACGACGCAGGATCTCTTGAAGTGGGAGACCGAGATGTTCAGCATAGAAGAGGCTCGTCGTCAGGTGCAACACGACCCCCTTGTTTATTTAACCAGGTAAGATTTGTACACGATTCAAGTGCGTTGTTAGGGTTTCTGTTAATTTTTTTCTGAATGAATGTAATTATTTTTTATTTCATGATGGCCAGTACGCGTACAGAAGAAACAATATTATTTTGCCGGTAAATACGGCAGTAGGTACGTTCAGCTGTTCTCACCGTTCTTCTAGTATGGAAAACGTCACGCTACGTGCTGCTGAAAGAATTATTCCCTCGCCGGGGGCTATAGTTTTCGGGTCTGTCTGTCCGTCCGTCAGTCGACGCCTTTTTGTTAACGCACTCAAGCCCACATTTTTTTACCAATTGTTAAGATATTCCATATATGGGGAGTACTGGAACGAACAAGGATCGGTATTGTAAATGAGCCATGCCGACCAAGGACATTGGCCCAGCTGAACTTAACAAATTTTCCCAATCCTTACTCATTTGAATGAGTTTGTTAACACATTCAAGCCTACATTTCTGGATCGATTGTTGAAATATTTTACATATAGGAAGTATTGGAACGAACAAAGGTCGGTATTGTAAATGAGCCCTATTGGCCCAGCTAAACTTCAGAAATTTTCACAACCCTTACATGCTGAAATGGGTTTGTTAACACACTCAAGCCCACATTTTTGGATCAATTGGCAAAATGTTATACACATAGGTAGTATGGGTGGTAACGAATTGGTTTTGTAAATGAGCCAAGTCGGCCCAAGAGCATTGGCCCAGCTGGAATTTTAAAATTCACGAATATAATGTGAATTGTTTAAGGGTTGTAGTCTAACCTAACAAAATCAAATACTGGGATTGGACGCCGACGGGGGACAGTCAGTTTCACTGATCCACTTGTTTCATTTTATTGTTCATAACGCTAAAGTAACTCTTAGCTTGGAATAAAGAAAAATATAAGAGCTTAAATTATCTGTCTGAAAGATCTGTAGAATTAAGTTCCTTTTATTTCGAGTAATATTCTTTGACTGTTTATTGATTTATGTTGGGAATACTAATTATTTAATTTTGGTCGCAGTATTCGAGTGGAAGACCATCTCAGCGAAGATGAGCGGGCGTCCTGCGATGTTTTATGGCTCAGTGTCAAGATGACGTCACAACGCCAACAGCACTCTTTGCCAACTTGTCAATGCTGCTGCAAAAGAACATTAAAGCACGCCGTGCAGTGGTGACTTGGTTGGGTGCAAAGTAAGAGAGGGCCAAACTCCAAGTAAATTCAGAACGACGCAGGATCTCTTGAAGTGGGAGACCGAGATGTTCAGCATAGAAGAGGCTCGTCGTCAGGTGCAACACGACCCCCTTGTTTATTTAACAAGGTAAGATTTGTACACGATTCAAGTGCGTTGTTAGGGTTTCTGTTAATTTTTTTCTGAATGAATGTAATTATTTTTTATTTCATGATGGCCAGTACGCGTACAGAAGAAACAATATTATTTTGCCGGTAAATACGGCAGTAGGTACGTTCAGCTGTTCTCACCGTTCTTCTAGTATGGAAAACGTCACGCTACGTGCTGCTGAAAGAATTATTCCCTCGCCGGGGGCTATAGTTTTCGGGTCTGTCTGTCCGTCCGTCAGTCGACGCCTTTTTGTTAACGCACTCAAGCCCACATTTTTTTTACCAATTGTTAAGATATTCCATATATGGGGAGTACTGGAACGAACAAGGATCGGTATTGTATGTAAATGAGCCATGCCGACCAAGGACATTGGCCCAGCTGAACTTAAATTTTCCCAATCCTTACTGAGTGGAATGAATTTGTTAACACACTAAAGCCTGCATTTCTGGATCGATTGTTGACATCTTTTACATATAGGAAGTATTGGAACCAACGAAGATTGGTATTGTAAATGAGCCCTATCGGCCCAAGGACATTGGCCCAGCTGAACTTCAGAAATTTTCACAACCCTTACATGCTGGAATGAGTTTGTTAACACACTCAAGCCTACTTTTCTGCATCGATTGACAAGATGTCTTAACTATAAGTAGTGTTGTAACCAACAAGGGTTGGTATTGTAAATGAGCCATGTCGGTCCAAGGACATTGGCCCGGCTGAATTTCACAAGTTTTCCCAATAGCTACTCATTGGAATGAGTTTGTTAACACACTCAAGGCTACATTTTTCGACGGATTGTTAAGACATTTTGTATATGGGTAGTACTGGAACGAACAAGGATCGTTATGGTAAATGAGCCCTATCGGTCTAAGGACATTGGCCCAGCTGAACTGCAGAAATTTTCACAACCCTTACATGTTTGAATGAGTTTGTTAACACACTCAAGCCTACATTCTGCATCGATTTACACGATATCTTAACTATAAGTAGTATTGGAACCAACAAGGTTTGGTATTGTAAATGAGCCATGTCGGCCCAAGGACCTTCTCCCAGCTGAACTTTTCACAAATTTTCCCAATCCTTACTCATTTAAATGAGTTTGTTAACACACTCAAGCCTACATTTCTGGATCGATTGTTGAAATATTTTACATATAGGAAGTATTGGAACCAAGAAAGGTCGGTATTGTAAATGGGCCATATCGACCGAAAGACATCGGAATGAGTTTGTTAACACACTCAAGCCTACATTTTTTGATCAATTGGCAAAATGTTATACACACAGGTAGTATGGGTGGTAACAAGAATTGGTATTGTAAATGAGCCAGGTCGGCCCAAGGACATTGGCCCAACTGGAATTTTAAAAGTCACGAATAATACGAATTGCTTAAGGGTTGTAGTCCAACCTAACAAAATCAAATACTGGGATTGTACGCCGGCGGGGGGCATAGTCAGTTTCACTGACCCACTTGTTATGTATTAAAATTATGAAAAATTACGTTGAGAAACAAAGTTCTTCATTTATTGGCCTAACAGTATTCGTTAGAGATTTCTCTCTTTCCTTGTTGGGTTACTCGGCTGGGTCGTGTCCTTGAACATGCTTGTTTTGGTGATCGAACAAAAATTGGTTAAATAGGGGGCATTTTTAACTTTATGGTTGCCAATTTTCAAAATGCTTGTTTTCACACAGTTTTGATCAGATTTTCTTTAAATTTTGTATGAATATTCTTTAGATAGGCCTCTCTTGAAATATCACTTTTTTTTAGCGATCCGCCACAACAATTGGCCCAGTGGGGAGGGGGGGGGGGGAGGGGGGCATTTTAAAAAGTTTATTGCCTCTCATTTTCAAAATGCTTCTTCTACAATTTTGATCGGATTCCTTCCCAATTTTGTACAGTTGTTCTATAGGTAGACCTCTCTTTAAACATTACTGTTTTTTGGCGATCGCTCAAAAATTGCCTAAATCGGTGGCATTTAAAATATTTCGGTTCATAGTTTGTATCGAACAATTTTGGTAAGATTTTCTTTAAATTTTGTGCGAATGTTCTTAACATGAAATTTACTTAAAAATTTACCTCTTTGGCGATCCGCTGAAAACTGGTCAAATGGGTGATATTTTAAATTTTTTTGGTGTCTAATTTTCAAAATACTTCTCCCGCAATATTGATCGGATTCCTTTCCAATTTTGTACAATTGAAATTTTGGTCAACGGTCATAATTATATTTAAATCCTGATATCAGTAGTCGGAAGCTGGGCATTGTCCTTGGACAATCTTTTTTTTTTTTTTTTTTTTTTGTTTCTTTACAAAAACATGTAATTGTGGATTCATGTCAGTTTTCTTGTATGTGCACTTGTTATTTTTTCAGACCGAGAGCATTCTGAGTGGAAATGTGCTTCAGTTAGCGGAGGCAGCAGCATTATACAATAGCTACTGGCGGTAACGTAAGGGAAGTTGTGGATTGGTTTGGAACCGGAAGTGAAAACGAAACTTACGAGCGTGTACATATTATTTCTTTGATGCTCAGAACTGGAGGACGTCATGATACCGTTTCATGTGGAGTGCGAAAGGTTAGAACAAACCGCAACTGCTGCTAAGGGTGCAACAAAGTCAAACAGCTGGCACAATCCCGAACGGGAATATATGTTAAAATAAGGGTTAAATGCTTCAATTGAAAAAGGTCATTTTGAATTTCTATGGTGTACATACAGCAGACAGTGTTAACCGTTTTTAGACCAGCCGACTTCGTCGAGCAGGTCTTACCACACCGGGGCATCCGTCGTCCGTATGTAAACTTTTACTTAAAATGCTTCTTCTCCTTCAGTTTTGTTCAGATTCCTTGAAATATTACTTTTTTTTGGCGATCCGCCAAAAATTGGAAGTTCAACAAACATGCGTCTTTGTCCGAAATGCGGACAGCGCATCGACGCAAGTTAAACATGCGCACTGGTAAAAAATGCAAACGCACATCGACGCAAATTAAATGCGCTCTAGTCCGAAATGCCAATGGCACATCAACTGTACTTAAATAAACATGCGCACTGGTCTAAAATAAGAACCGCGGATCAACGCAAACTAAACAAACCTGCGCACTGCTCCGAAATGCGAACCGCGCAGCGACGCAAGTTAACTAAACATGCGCATTGGTCTAAAATAAAAAACGCGCATCAACACAAGTTGAGTAAACATGCGCTTTGGTCCGAAATGCAAACTTTCTTTGGTCCGAAAGTTAAATACAGTTTCCATACGTTGTTCGAAGTCTACCCAGTCTACCAGAGATGCACAAAATCTATTTCCCATTTTCCTGGGAAACAAATGAAGGGGTCCATGCATAAACCTGATAACTGCAGTTAGCAGCAGTGGAGAAAAACGCTTTTAAAGTTTGAAATTTTAGTAACAAACAGGTTTTTTCCATCGCCTTTTCCTAAAAATGCCCACTTCTAATCGATTTTGAATTGTAAGACTTACATATGTAACAGAACAGAGGCCAAGAAATACCGTGCTGGTAATAGTGCATTTTCCTGATAAGTGGAGTTATCAAGTTTATGCATGGACCCCTTCAAATCTTTGTGTGTATTTATCGGTCTATGTTCAGGTCCGTTGCTAATTTAATTGTTTATGCACACTGGAATTGGTCATATCGCTTTTTGTAAGATATGACCTCGTACTTGGACAAAGTTGTACAATGTGATTACCACTTTCTAGAAACCATACAAGCTTATTGATACGTGATTCACTAGATCTCGGCTGGTCACAATGTCCCTGGACATTCTTGTATCAAATCTTAAGAACAGACCCACTGATTTGTGTTCTGTGTGTCTCGTCATGGGCGACTAATCGAAATTTCTAACTAGCTGTTGTTTACTATTTCTTGCCTTCTTTTGCGTCATGAAATAGCCGTCTAGGTTGTTGAACAGGACGTTAAATGGTTCTTTTCCCACAATTTTGATCTGATTTTCCGTCAATTTTGATCAGAGTTTCCTTACATTTTAAATTCATTTTATATTAATTGTTTAATTTATTAGCGTCCGATTTTCAAAATGCTTCTCCCACAATTTTGATTTGATTACTTTCCAATTTTGTAATTTCTCTGTGTAGGCCTGTCTTGAAAGTTAGTTTTTTTTTGGCGATCCGCCAGAAACTGGCCAAATGGGGGGCTTTTATATTTTTTCGGCAACCAGTTTTCACAATGGTTTTTCTCCCATAATTTGATCGGATTCCTTTTCAATTTTGTGGGATTTTTGCCTAGATGGTTTTTTGATGATCCGCCAAAAATTGGCTAAATGGGAGGAGGGGGCCTTTTAAATTTTTTTCAAGATGCTTCTGCTTCCACGATTTTGATGGGATCTCTCAGATTTCGTACAAATGCGTACTAAGTAGGCCTTTTGGCGGTGCGCTAAAAATTGGCTAAGTGGAAGGCATGTAAAAATTGGATGGGTTGGCAGTTTTCTAAAGGTTTCTTCTACCACAGTTTTGATTGCCTTCACTTTTTGCATAAATGTTCACTGTCCTTTTTTGAGAGATGACATTTTTGGCGATCCAACAAAAATTGGTTTAATGGCCACCGTTTTAATGATTTGTGGATGAATTTTTTCAAAATAGTTCTGCCAGTCTGTTCTTTCGTACATAGCGTAAGAGCGACTAATTGGAATTTCTTTCTAACTCCTGTTTTACTATTTCGTCATTCTGCCTTCTTTGCCCCAATTGTTCCTGTAGCAAGTGCGGCCAATATAACCATCATAGTTGATGAATGGGACGTTAAAACACCAAACAAGCAAAACCATCTGCTGCCAATATTAGTCAGAATAACTTCATTCCTTATGCATAGTAGATTACTTTCATTCTTTATGCATAGTCCAACGTTAGAGCTCTTTCAAATTTACTTTTTTTTTTGAGATCTACCAGAGGCAAATAGCGGCCTTTGAAAAATATTCAGTAACCAGTTTTTAAACTATGACTATCACTTTTTGGCGACAATACAGGCCTTTCGATACTTGATTCAGGAGATCTCAGCTGGTCACAATGTTCCAGGACATTCTTGTTCATTCTTTCCCTTCATAGGTTTTGCAGTCCTTATTTTAAGCTTTCTTTAAATTGTCATTATTAATTTGCTTTGGAGAAAGTGGAAATTATCCTTTTATTTCTTTAAAAGGACAAATGAGAAATGGGTATTACATGGCAATTGAAATGTTCGGGGAATTGAATTTTTCGACCCCGTTCCCATGTATGGTAAAATTTTCCGGCTTTTTTCGACCCCGTTCCCATGTATGACATTTACAGACCCTCAGCGTAACGTTGGCTTAAAGGGTTAGTGTTGCGATTGGAGTCTTCCCCACATTAGATGGCTGGGGAGAGAGGGGGTTTAAGGTTAGGAAAAACAAACCTTTTATCGGCACAACCTATTGGTAACTACCACCTTCAAGATCCGGATAAGAACACGTGAAGTAAAACCTGACACCATAGTTGGAAATTGACAGGAATTATCCCAGCAGTATTTTACTGTTTTTCTTGAGTTTGGCGAAATTCTTCCAAAGTATTGTCAACAAAAGTTAAGATTTCACAAAGGCACAGCTGGTGTAGCGCTTGAATTTTCCAGCTAAAGGTACTTTTATGGTAGCTTTGTCGCTGAGTATACTGATATGATCAACACCGAATGCCGCGGAGTTGACATATACTGACACTACTTGGGGACTAATGATGTGGTCAGCGCCAATACCAGGACGTTGTACATAGATTAACGTGCCACTGGTGCCGGGTATCACATCAACCAGAAATGTATCCGAGGCTGGAAAAAATTTCAGCGCTGTTATTTTCTGTGCCATGGGAACAAATTTAATAGTTTATTATATTTACCAAATTACTTTAGATTAATCAGTTTTTTCTTTGCAAAGCTCCCATTTTTTTTAACTTAAAGAATTTTCGATTTCCTTTTCTGCCTTTCTAAATCTTTCGTTTAATTGTTATCAAGTTTCAATTTTCAAGACTTCCTGCAATTTAAAAAAATGAGAAAAAACAATGCTTTATTCTATCATTAATAAAATTTTAAAATGCTTTTCATAATTAACAATAAATGTTTTACAAAGCTCCCCATGTTTTGTCTCTATACCCAGATCTGAATTTGTATAAAAAAGATAATTAAGATACCCAGAAGTTACGCACCCCTCCCCCCCACACCCTTTGGAAAATTGGTTAAAAGTGATACATAACTCAGCTTCTGGGCCTATGGGATGCAATTTTATCAGATAAAAGGTGTTATTATTCTGAAATTAGTGCAAACTTGTACAAATATAACTTTCTGATAGGGCAGCTGGTGGTGTCGTTCATGTTCACAAAAACAAGAAATAGGTGGCGATATATGCCTGTAGCTTTACGTTTTGTGTGCATTGGCCGTTCTAGTTCTTTTTTTTTTCCTCATTCTTTTCTCCTGTTGTTCCATTAGGAAATGCGTCTTAATATAGCCATCTTATTTAATGAACGGGAGGTTAAGCACCATACAAACAGTGCCGCTTGACACCCTAGTTGGAATTTCACAGGAATTATCCCAGCAGCATTTTAGTATTTTACTTGGGTGTGGCCAAATTTTTCCAAAGTATTGTCAACAAAAGTTAAGATTTCATAAAAACACAGCTGGTGTAGCGCTCGAATCTTCCAGCTAAAGGTACTTTCGTGGTAACTTTGTCGCTGAGTATACTGATATGATCAACACCGAATGCCGCGGAGTTGACATATACTGACACTACTTGGGGACTAAAGATGTGGTCAGCGCCAATACCAGGACGTTGTACATAGATTAACGTGCCACTGGTGCCGGGTATCACGTCAACCAGAAATGTACCCGAGGCTGGAAAAAATTTCAGCGCTGTTATTTTCTGTGCCATGCAAACAAATTTAAGTTTATTACATTTACCAAATTACTTTAGAGTAATCAGTTTTTTCTTTGCAAAGCTCCCTTTTTTTAACTTAAAGAATTTTCGATTTCCTTTTTTTTTCTTTCTAAATCTTTCGTTTAATTGTTATCAAGTTTCAATTTTCAAGACGTCCTGCAATTTAAAAAAAATAAGAAAAAATAATGCTTTATTCTATCATTAATAAAATTTTAAAATGCTTTTCATAATTAGCAATAAATGTTTTACAAAGCTCCCCAATGTTTTGTCTCTATACCCAGATCTGAATTTGTATAAAAAAGATAATTAAGATACCCAGAAGTTGCGCACCCCTCTCCCCCCCCCCACCCCTTGGAAAATTGGTTAAAAGTGTTCTTTTTTTTCCTCATTCTTTTCTCCTGCTGTTCAATTAGGAAATGCGTCTTACTATAGCCATCTTATTTAATGAACGGGAGGTTAAACACCATACAACAGCGGCCCTTGACACCCTGGTTGGAATTTCACAGGTATTATCCCAGCAGCATTTTAGTATTTTTCTTCGGTGCGGCCAAATTTTTCCAAAGTATTGTCAACAAAAGTTAAGATTTCATAAAAACACAGCTGGTGTAGCGCTCGAATCTTCCAGCTAAAGGTACTTTCTTGGTAGCTTTGTCGCTGAGTATACTGATATGATCAACACCGAATGCCGCGGAGTTGACATATACTGACACTACTTGGGGACTATTGATGTGGTCAGCGCCAATACCAGGACGTTGTACATAGATTAACGTGCCACTGGTGCCGGGTATCACATCAACCAGAAATGTATCCGAGGCTGGAAAAAATTTTCAGCGCTGTTATTTTCTGTGCCATGGCAACAAATTTAATAGTTTATTATATTTACCAAATTACTTTAGATTAATCAGTTTTTACTTTGCAAAGCTCCCATTTTTTTTTTAACTTAAAGAATTTTCGATTTCCTTTTTTTCCTTTCTAAATCTTTCGTTTAATTGTTATCAAGTTTCAATTTTCAAGACTTCCTGCAATTTAAAAAAATGAGAAAAAATAATGCTTTATTCTATCATTAATCAACTTTTAAAATGCTTTTCATAATTAACAATAAATGTTTTACAAAGCTCCCCATGTTTCGTCTCTATACCCAGATCTGAATTTGTATAAAAAAGATAATTAAGATACCCAGAAGTTACGCACCCCTCCCCCCCCCCACCCTTTGGAAAATTGGTTAAAAGTGATACATAACTCAGCTTCTGGGCCTATGGGATGCAATTTTTATCAGATAAAAGGTGTTATTATTCTGAAATTAGTGCAAACTTATACAAATATAACTTTCTGATAGGGCAGCTGGTGGTGTCGTTCATGTTCACAAAAACAAGAAATAGGTGGCGATATATGCCTGTAGCTTTACGTTTTGTGTGCATTGGCCGTTCTAGTTCTTTTTTTTTTTCCTCATTCTTTTCTCCTGTTGTTCCATTAGGAAATGCGTCTTAATATAGCCATCTTATTTAATGAACGGGAGGTTAAGCACCATACAAACAGTGCCGCTTGACACCCTAGTTGGAATTTCACAGGAATTATCCCAGCAGCATTTTAGTATTTTACTTGGGTGTGGCCAAATTTTTCCAAAGTATTGTCAACAAAAGTTAAGATTTCATAAAAACACAGCTGGTGTAGCGCTCGAATCTTCCAGCTAAAGGTACTTTCATGGTAGCTTTGTCGCTGAGTATACTGATGTGATCAACACCGAATGCCGCGGAGTGGACATATACTGACACTACTTGGGGACTCAAGATGTGGTCAGCGCCTGGTACCGGGACATTGGGTACGTCGATTAACGTGCTACTGGTGCCAGGTAGCACGTCAACCAGAAATGTACCCGAGGCTGGAAAAAATTTCAGCGCTGTATAATTTTCTGTACCATGCCAACAAATTTAATAGTTTATTAAATTGTCCAAATTTGTTTTTAGAGTGCTCAAAGTTTTTTTGCAAAGCACCCAGTTTTTGTTAACTTGGAGATTTTGGATTTCTTTTTTCTTTTTTTCTTTTTTTTTTTGTTGGCTTTTCGAATTCTTTCTTTTAATTTTTATGTTTCAGTTTTTGAGGCGTCCTGTAGTTAAAAATGAGAAAAAGTAAGGTTTATTATATCAATAAAATTATGAAATGGTATTTATAATTAACCATATTACATTTTTTACAAAGCTCCCCAGTTTTTATCTCTAAATCGTCCGTGCGACCATGGTGTTGACCATATACTGACACTACTTGGGGATTAAAGATCTGGTCAACTCCTGATACCGGGTGTTCATTATATCGATTAATATGCCACTAATGCTGGGTAGCAGGTCAACCTGAAATTTATCAAAGGCTAGAACAAATTTAGGCGCTCTAATTTTATGTGCCATGCCAAGCATTAAAGTTAATGTTTATTGCGTTACAAAGCTCCCCCTGTGGGGTAGGGGGGGGGGGGGGGTGGCGGCTGTGTTCTGTCCCGTGCATGGCGTAAGAGGCGACCAATCGTAATTTCTTTCGAACTATTCTTTTATCATTTCTTCATTCTTTTTTCTTACTTGTTAGTTCCCCGCCGCCGCGTAGCGCGGAGCGGGGGACTATAGTATTCGTGTCGGTCTGTCCGTCCTTCTGTCTGGCGACACTTGGAAGCACAAATTTGTGCACCCGGTGTCTCAGCCGGTTTTCCACCCTGGGTTTTGATTTTTGCTGCGGTGAAAATATATATATTGAAGTTGTGCGACGACGCATTATTTTTCGATTCGACCAAAAATGACGAAATGGGGACTTGTTGAAAATAGGCAATGTTTTAGTATTTCTGTTGCCTACAGTGCAACTTCGTGCACGCGATATCTTAGTCGCTATTCAATTCTGGCTTTGAATTTTGTGGAATTCTTTTTAGACCCCAGTCGGGCGAGCCCGGGGAGGGGGGGGGGGGGGGGGGTCTATAGGATTGCCGTCCGTGTGTCACAATTTTGATGCTGTTTTGTTTCTTCGAAATTGGTTACCCTAGGCATATGCAACCTTGCACAGTGAAAATGTATATATTGAAGATGTGCAACGTCGTGGTAGCTTTTAAATAGCCAAAAATTGCTAAAATGGCCATCAATTAAAAATTGTCATCTTGAGATAACTGCAGCGTAAGACTTGGGTGCTTTCCACACGAGATCTCCGAAACTATTAATCCTAAGCATATTCCACCTTGCACAGTGAATATAAATATATTGAAATTGTGGCATGTCGTATTATTTTTCAAATCGGCCAAAAATTGCCAAAATGGCGACTGGTCAAAAATTGTCATGTCTTCAGATAACTGCAACGTAAGACTTATCTGCTTTCCACGCGAGATCTCCGAAATTATTAATCCTAGGCATATGCTACCTTGCACAGTGAAAATATGTATGTTGAAGTTTTGCAACGTCGTGGTACTTTTTAAATCGGCCAAAATTTGCCAAAATGGCTTTTTGTGTCCGGTTGGGGTGAATTGGATGAATGTAGGGCAGTTAAAATGTTATATTGGCAATTTTCAAATTACTTCTTTTCTAACAATTTTAATCAGATTTTTTCAAATTTCGTACGAATGTTCTTAACATAGGCCTCTCTTAAAAATTTACTTTTTTTCACAATCCGCCAAAAATTATCCTAGTGGGGGCCTTTTTTTTTTTTTTTTTTTTTTTGGCGTCAAATTTTCAAAATTCTTCTCTCACAATTTTGATTCAATTCGTTTCAAATTTTGCACGGTTGTTTTCTAGGGAGGCCTTTTTTCAGAAGTTACTCTTTTTTTGGTGATCCGCCAAAAATTGTCCAAATACGGGGATTGGGGGAGGGACCGGGGCTTTTATAGTTTTATTGCTGACAATTTTCAAAATGCTACTTTTCACACAATTTTGATCAGATTTTATAAAATTATTTTGGGAATGTTCTTCACGTAGGCCTTTCTTAAAGTATTACTTTTTTGGCGATCCTTCAAAAATTGACCAAATGGGGGACACTTTTAATTTTATGGTGTCAAATTTTCAAAGTGCTTCTCACACAATTTTGAACGGTTTCTTCTAATTTCGTTCTTAGGCCTTAGTAGGCAAAGCAAGAGATGGCTGTGTTAACTTCTGGAGTGTGTGGCGTCATTACGTTAAGACTTGTGTGCAGAAGTTCTCAGTCGCTGATCGGGGAAAGTTAAAATGGTGGAATTATTACTTAGAAGGTCCGAAATATTGCATCAAATTTTGTCACGAACAGAACGAACGAGCACGGCATAGGACGTCATTTGACAAAATTTGTGTATATCTATAACAAGATCTACTGTGCAGAATATTTCTTAATGGAAAGTCATAGCTGCCCTGTAACTTTGTATTTTTGAATTGAGAAAACCGCATCTGTGTACATGACTCAAACCTCCGAGTTCTTCCGTTATCATTTTGTACACTTTCCTTGTCTGATATCCGATATTCCAGAAATGTTTCTTCTTCACACAGCTTGTAGTTTTTGGCGATTTGGCCAAAATTGAACAAAATGTTGATCAAAGTTAAGTAAACAAAAAATGCTTCTCTTTCTACAAATCCAGCTTTATATTTTAAATCCTGTATTGTAAATCGAGATTTGTGTTTTGTTTGACGATTGAGCAAAAATTGGCAGAAAATCACAGTGCGCTCCTACTTGGTATAAGGTGTTGTTTAGCGTATTCGACTGCAAGAGGTCGTGAGTATAACCCCCGCCCCATCCCCCCAAGGCGTGTTTTTTTCATTTTTTTCAAGTTTTGCAGCCAATATTTGTGGTTCTACCGCTCAGTGGAAGCGTAAATAAACTCACACTGCAGTGATTCATGTTAGTAGTTAATAATTGTAAAGGTTATGGGCTAAATTATAATCATCGCTTGTTTAACATCATCAGTAATGTCTGAAAAAATGGGAAATATTTATTTGTGAATTATGGGTCGGGGAGACATTTGTTTTTGCTTACAAAGGAAAAAAGTTAAGGTTGTCAGTATAAAGTTTCTGATATAAGCCTGTGTTTTGTGTGCACTGGCTGCTCTAGTTTGCATGTGGTATGTTTTGTGTGCACTAGCCGCCCATGACGTCACTGGAAAGCTTTTTGAGCAGTTGGCTTAGTAAAGGAGGTACTTTCATTACGTGCTCTTTTCAGTGCCTTAATAGTTCTGTATATGTTCATTGTCCCTTTTATTTCTTTCTACAAATCCAGCTTTATATTTTAAATCCTGTATTGTAAATCGAGATTTGTGTTTTTTGACGATTGAGCAAAAATTGGCAGAAAATCACAGTGCGCTCCTACTTGGTATAAGGTGTTGTTTAGCGTATTTGACTGCAAGAGGTCGTGAGTATAACCCCGCCCCATCCCCCCAAGGCGTGTTTTTTTTCATTTTTTTCAAGTTTTGCAGCCAATATTTGTGGTTCTACCGCTCAGTGGAAGCGTAAATAAACTCACACTGCAGTGATTCATGTTAGTAGTTAATAATTGTAAAGGTTATGGGCTAAATTATAATCATCGCTTGTTTAACATCATCAGTGATGTCAGAAAAAATGGGAAATATTTATTTGTGAATTATGGGTCGGGGAGACATTTGTTTTTGCTTACAAAGGAAAAAAGTTAAGGTTGTCAGTATAAAGTTTCTGATATAAGCCTGTGTTTTGTGTGCACTGGCTGCTCTAGTTTGCATGTGGTATGTTTTGTGTGCACTAGCCGCCCATGACGTCACTGGAAAGCTTTTTGAGCAGTTGGCTTAGTAAAGGAGGTACTTGCATTACGTGCTCTTTTCAGTGCCTTAATAGTTCTGTATATGTTCATTGTCCCTTTTATTTCTTTCTACAAATCCAGCTTTATATTTTAAATCCTGTATTGTAAATCGAGATTTGTGTTTTTTGACGATTGAGCAAAAATTGGCAGAAAATCACAGTGCGCTCCTACTTGGTATAAGGTGTTGTTTAGCGTATTTGACTGCAAGAGGTCGTGAGTATAACCCCCGCCCCATCCCCCCAAGGCGTGTTTTTTTCATTTTTTTCAAGTTTTGCAGCCAATATTTGTGGTTCTACCGCTCAGTGGAAGCGTAAATAAACTCACACTGCAGTGATTCATGTTAGTAGTTAATAATTGTAAAGGTTATGGGCTAAATTATAATCATCGCTTGTTTAACATCATCAGTAATGTCTGAAAAAATGGGAAATATTTATTTGTGAATTATGGGTCGGGGAGACATTTGTTTTTGCTTACAAAGGAAAAAAGTTAAGGTTTTCAGTGTAAAGTTTCTGATATAAGCCTGTGTTTTGTGTGCACTGGCTGCTCTAGTTTGCATGTGGTATGTTTTGTGTGCACTAGCCGCCCATGACGTCACTGGAAAGTTTTTTTGCTTTTTGAGCAGTTGGCTTAGTAAAGGAGGTACTTTCATTACGTGCTCTTTTCAGTGCCTTAATAGTTCTGTATATGTTCATTGTCCCTTTTATTGGCTGGAGCAATGAAAACAGGTATATTAAAAAAACAATTAAAAAGTATTGTTAAGAACTAATGTTTTCTTTCTTTTCTCTTAAATGCAACTTGAACTGGAACCGCATTTCGCAAGCGAAATCTTCAACACTTGACAAACATTAAAAGTTAAAAAGCAAAACTCATTTTGGCATGCGCTCCTTAATGACTCTAAAGCTCCACCCCCCTCTCGCGGAAACGCCCCCCCCCGTTCTCAAATAATATTAATATTTTGGACTTATTAATATGTCAGTTGTTTTATTTGGACAAGTTTTTTTCTAATGAAATTGTCAAGCCATTGATATATTAGCAAACATCACAGCTTGAATTCCGTTTATAAACCGTGTACATCTGCATGGTTATGTTGGCTCAACGGAAAATTGATTGAACGGACCAGCTCTATGCAGGCGTAGCTCGCGTAACGCCCATAAGCTGTGCTGTTTTACTCAACCGTTACTTTGCTTTGAAATGCACTGATTTAACACTTGTTGTTATATGTCTCCCTTTCGGCGAGGCGTATTATTATTTTTTGTCTGTCCGTCCGGACGTACGATTTGTAGCTTATGTGGTATTCGCTATCTGGTAGTCCGAAAATCCTGTAATTAAGTGGTAGTCAGTTTCATTATGAGGTAAAACGTTTAAAAATACTTGTGTGGTACACTACCACATAACGGGCTGTGTTATGCGGTACATACCACATAGTTTCAGATTTATTTTAAAGACTGCCTTATGTGGCAAATACCACACAATTGAACGTTATGTTTCCTCTTGCTTATGTTGTATACACCCATTGCATCATACGATCATCGGCATACATACATTGCATTCCATTTATTTTAAAGATTTCCTTATGCGATAAATACCACACAATGTACGATGCGTTATGTTGTTTTTTTGCTTGTGTAGATCCATAAAGATAATCAAAGGTTGCTTTATGTCATTAACATATATTTACGTTTGAGAAGCGAAGCTTGGAGTTCATTGTTCCCAATTGTGCACAAATAAGAGTACTTTCCACAAAGTATGATATATCTCTATGCCAACGCGATTAAACTGAAAAATTTCCAGTAAAACGTACTTTTAAAGATCGGAAATTAAGCAATATGCATTGTACCGCGTTTGCAAACGATCGCGTTAACGATCATTTCTTTATTGTCACAGTGCTTAAATATCGTCATCGTATTAGAATATAGATTTATTGCAAGACTGTGGGTGTGTGTTGTATTGTAAAGTGTATATTGGGTGTATTTTGTTCGAAATAAACTGGCAGAAAAGGACCTAAATGTACCATCACTGAAGTTACATAATCAAGCAATATTGGCTGAAGGCTATTGCTATCGGTCTGTCCGTCCGTCTGTCCGTCCGTGCCCATGTTTATGTTATGTGGTGGATTTTCGGTACATCCGTCACTTATGTGGTTTTTGTTCCTTATGTGGTGGTTCTTATGAGGTAGCCACGTAAGCACCCATTGAGCACAAAACAAACCACATAAGGGAGTCCGTCAAAGTCCGTTGAAAAACTGTCCCGTAACACCATCTGTTGGTAAATAATGCCATTATGAAGCTAAGTTCTAACGCAAATAAGAAGAGCAGCATTTCTTTAAATCGCGCTGTGGGGTGGGGGAAAATCTTAAGAATATATCCACTGCGTTCTGTTCCGTGCATTTCTTCATTCTTTCTTCTTTTTTTCCCCACTTGTTAGTCCCCCGCCAGGGGACTATAGTTTTCGGGTTTGTCTGTCCGTCCGTCTGTCGACACCTTTTTTGTTAACACACTCAAGCCTACATTTTTCCAGCGATTGTTAAGATATTGTATATATGGGTAGTACTGGAACGAGCAAGGATCGGTATTGTAAATGAGCCATGTCGGCCAAAGGACATTGGCCCAGCTGAACTTCACAAATTTTCCCAATCCTTACTCAGTTTCTTAACACACTCAAGCCTACATTTTTAACACACTCAAGCCTACATTTTTTGAAACAATTGGCAACATGTTATGCACATAGGTAGTATGGGTGGTAACAAGAATTGGCATTGTAAGTGAGCCATGTTGGCTTAAGGACATTGGCCCAGCTGGAATTTTAAAATTTAAAAATATGATACGAAGGGTTGTAGTCCAACCTAACAAAATCAAATACGGGGATTGTACCCCGGCGGGGGACATAGTCAGTTTCACTGAACCACTTGTTTCTTTAGCAAGTGCGTCCTAATATACGCATCCTAGTAATCGCTTTCGTCCAACGGGCTCAAAATGAACACAAAATCCCTGTATCTCGAACAATTTTCCAGCTAATAGTCAAATTCCGGTTTTTGATCTTGACTCAGAAATTTAAGGACATCGAGGTACGTCTTGTGTAACGTTTCGGCCAAAGGGTCGATACTGAGCTCAGAATCGTTCTGTCTCTAATGGTTTTCAAGATAACAGTCAACTTCCGTTTTTTGACCGTGACCGAGAAGGTCAAGGTCACGGAGGTACCTCTTATATAAGGTTGTTTAGGCCTAAGGGGTCGACAGTCTGCTCGAAATCGCTCTATCTCTAACCGTTTTCGAGATAATAGTCAACTTCCAGTTTTTGACCGTGACCGAGAACATTAAGGTCACCGAGGAATTTCTTATGCAACGTTATTTGGGCCCAGAGGTCGAAAATGAACTTAAAATCACTGTATCTCTAGATCATTTTCGAGATTATAGTCATCTTCCGGTTTTTGTCCTTGACCGTTACCGAGGTCACTGAGGTGCCTCTTATGTAATGTAATGTTTGGGCGCTGGGGGTCCACGGTCAGCTCGAAATCGCTCTATCTCGAACTGTTTTCGAGATGATAGTCAAAATCCAGTTTTTGACCTTGACCGTGACCGAGAACATCAAGGTCATTGAGGCATTTCTTATGTAACGGTATTTGCACCTAAAGAGTTGACAATGAGTTCAAAATCGCTCAGTCTCTAATCGTTTTCGAGATAATAGTCAGTGATCTCAATTTGACTTTGACCGCTGAGGTCCAAAAAACTTGCGGATTCAGGCAGAACTCTTCGCCCTGTACACCTGTGCCGAATTTCATCTCCCTCGGTAGCAGGAGTTTCCTTGAAATCATCTAAACAGAAGAAAAAAATAATAAAAAAGGGCAGAAATATCCAGAAAAGTTAAAAAATTGTACCCAGTTTGCAAGTGGGAATTATACAAAACAGTTGTGAAAGGCAAGTTGTGAAGTAGCTTCATACAGTCGAGTACCACATATAGAATTCCGTTGATTTACAAATGACACGCACAAAGCATAAACCATCATTGACATTGAAATGACGCCTGCTGGGCACCACACAAGGGCACAGACAAATATAAGTATTTTTTATTATCCCCCGTGGAACGGAGGGATATAGTTTTGAACTTTCGGTCTGTCCGTCTGTCACGCTTCAGTCTCACCTGCCTACAGGCCACATTAATGGATGGATTCGTTTAAAATTTTGTACACGGCTTCTCTGGATCCTTCCGCAGTGCAGTGACCAAGAATTTTCCGTATCGGGCAAAAATTGACAAAATGGCGTACTTTTGAAAATCGGCACTGGACGCAGCGTATATACGGCAGTCTCACGCGCCAACAGGCCAAATTATTATATGGATTCGGTTCAAATTTTGTACACGGCTTCTCTGGATCCTTCCGCAGTACAGTGACCAAAAATTTTCTGGATCGGCGAAAAAATTGACAAAATGGCGGACATTTGAAAATCGGCACTTGACTTAGCGTATATACGGCAGTCTCAGGCGCCTACAGGCCACATTAATGGATGGATTCGTTTCAAATTTTGTACACGGCTTCTCTGGATCCTTCCGCAGTGCAGTGAGCAAGAATTTCCCGGATCGGCAAAAAATTGACAATATGGCGGACATTTGAAAATTGGCACTGGACTTAGCGTATATACGGCAGTCTCACGCGCCAACAGGCCCCATTAATATATGGATTCGGTTCAAATTTTGTACACGGCTTCTCTGGATACTTCCGCAGTGCAGTGACCAAGAATTTCCCGGATCGGCAAAAAAAATTGACAAAATGGCGGACATTTGAAAATCGGGACTCCACTTAGCGTATATACGGCAGTCTCACGCGCCAACAGGCCACATTAATATATGGATTCGGTTCAAATTTTGTACACGGCTTTTCTGGATCCTTCCGCAGTGCAGTGACCAAGAATTTCCCGGATCGGCAAAAAAATTGACGAAATGGCGGACATTTTAAAATCGGCACTGGACTTAGCGTATATACGGCAGTCTCACGCGCCTACAGGCCACATTAATGGATGCATTCATTTTAAATTTTGTACACGGCTTCTCTGGATCCTTCCGCAGTGCAGTGACCAAAAATTTTCTGGATCGGCGAAAAAATTGACAAAATGGCGGACATTTGAAAATTGGCACTTGACTTAGCGTATATACGGCAGTCTCACGCGCCTACAGGCCACATTAATGGATGGATTCGTTTCAAATTTTGTACACGGCTTCTCTGGATCCTTCCGCAGTGCAGTGACCAAGAATCTCCCGGATCAGCAAAATAATTGACAAAATGGCGGACATTTGAAAATCGTCGCTGGACTTAGCGTATATACGGCAGTCTCACGCGCCAACAGGCCACATTAATGGATGGATTCGTTTCAAATTTTGTACACGGCTTCTCTGGATCCTTCCGCAGTGCAGTGACGAAGAGTTTCCCGGATCGGGCAAAAATATTGACAAAATGGCGGACATTTGAAAATCGGCACTGGACTTAGCGTATATACGGCAGTCTCACGCGCCAACAGGCCACATTAATGGATGGATTCGTTTAAAATTTTGCACACTTCTGCTCTGGATACTTCCGCAGTGCAGTGACCAAAAATTTTCTGGATCGGCGAAAAAATCACACGCCTACAGGCCACATTAATGGATGGATTCGTTTCAAATTTTGTACACGGCTTCTCTGGATCATTCCGCAGTGCAGTGACCAAGAATTTCCCAGATCGAGCAAAAATATTGTCAAAATGGCGGACATTTGAAAATCGGCACTGGACTTAGCGTATATACGGCAGTCTCACGCGCCTACAGGCCACATTAATGGATACATTCATTTTAAATTTTGTACACGGCTTCTCTGGATCCTTCCGCAGTGCAGTGACCAAAAATTTTCTGGATCGGCGAAAAAATTGACAAAATGGCGGACCTTTGAAAATTGGCACTTGACTTAGCGTATATACGGCAGTCTCACGCGCCTACAGGCCACATTAATGGATGGATTCGTTTCAAATTTTGTACACGGCTTCTCTGGATCTTTCCGCAGTGCAGTGACCAAGAATTTCCCGGATCAGCAAAATAATTGACAAAATGGCGGACATTTGAAAATCGGCGCTGGACTTAGCGTATATACGGCAGTCTCACGCGCCAACAGGCCACATTAATGGATGGATTCGTTTCAAATTTTGTACACGGCTTCTCTGGATCCTTCCGCAGTGCAGTGACGAAGAGTTTCCCGGATCGGGCAAAAATATTGACAAAATGGCGGACATTTGAAAATCGGCACTGGACTTAGCGTATATACGGCAGTCTCACGCGCCAACAGGCCACATTAATGGATGGATTCGTTTAAAATTTTGCACACTTCTGCTCTGGATACTTCCGCAGTGCAGTGACCAAAAATTTTCTGGATCGGCGAGAAAATCACACGCCTACAGGCCACATTAATGGATGGATTCGTTTCAAATTTTGTACACGGCTTCTCTGGATCATTCCGCAGTGCAGTGACCAAGAATTTTCCAGATCGAGCAAAAATATTGTCAAAATGGCGGACATTTGAAAATCGGCACTGGACTTAGCGTATATACGGCAGTCTCACGCGCCAACAGGCCACATTAATGGATGGATTCGTTTGAAATTTTGTACACTGCATCTCAGGATCCTTCTGCAGTGCAGTAACCAAAAATTTGCCGCATCGGCAAAAAAATTGACAAAATGGCGGACATTTGAAAATCGGCACTGGACTTAGCGTATATACGGCAGTCTCACGCACCTACAGGCCACATTAATGGATGGATTCGTTTCATATTTTGTACACGGCTTCTCTCGATCCTTCCGCAGTGTAGTGACCAAGAATTTTGTTGATCGGGCAAAAATTTACAAAGTGGCGTACTTTTGAAAATCGGCACTGGAGCCTATATACGGCAGTCTCACGCGCCTACAGGCCACATTAATATATGGATTCGTTTCAAATTTTGTACACATCTTCTCTGGATCCTTCGCAGTGCAATGACCAAAAATTTCCCGGATCGGCAAAAAAATTGACAAAATGGCGGACATTAGAAAATTGGCACTGGACTTAGCGTATATACGGCAGTTTCACGCGCCAACAGGCCACATTGATATATGGATTCGGTTCAAATTTTGTACACGGCTTCTCTGGATCCTTCCGCAGTGCTTTGACCAAGAATTTCCCGGATCGGCAAAAAATTGACAAAATGGCGGACATTTGAAAATCGGCACTGGGCTTATATACGGCAGTCTTACGCGCTTACAGGCCTTACATGGCATTTCAGGTTGCACTTTGTTGCTACAGCTTGTAAGGCATCATACGACCTTGCATGCGATAAACCTAAAACAAACCAAGTAGATAAGTAAATATATACTTTGGTCCTTATATTCTTTCTGCTGCAGTGGGGTCTCAAATCCTAATAGACCCCCTCCTTCGAAGAAAGGAAAGAAAAATATTTAATCATATTTGAACAACTTTAAATTGTAAGGGATTTGTAACAATTGATACTTCTAAAAAGAATACATAACATTACTAGTACAGCATATACAAAACATTAAAAAACAAAAAGAAACAAAGTTGATGTACTGTCATTCCATATCATATTAAATTGGATCATTTTAATTTGGATTCAAATGAAACACATGAGTGAACAAAAGTTACCTTTTTTGGTGAATACAAAGGTATTTTTGTTCTCACCACCGATCACTTTTCTGACTTCCATATTGGTTATAAAATCCAGCGGTTTCTCACACTCTTGTGGCACAAGCACTTTGTGATCAACCTAACAGTTGCGAGGTTTAATGGTATTCGATTAATACAACACTCAGGAAACCTACAGAATATTTTTTATACCTAGGGCGTAGAGAAAAATGGAGCCGTAACGCTTCGAGTTCGGGCACTACTTTTTAAAGCCCTTGGTACATAAAATATTTTGTATGTTGCTTTCGTGTACTACATTGAAAACGTTTGTAGCCAAACTTTAAAATTAAAAATAACTCCAGAAAATAGTGTATGTAAAACAACCTTTCCTCTGATATTAAATATTGACTGGTTCACCAGAAGCATTTTGTCTAATGATGACAAACTAGGCATGGCGCTCTTTTCTTCTTCGTCCAGCCCTTTTCTTAGACTCGAGTGCATTTGAAGTCTGCAAGAATGTGCACACAGCTGTATCAGATACATTTCCTCCAGTTTGTTTCACATAAATAATTTTAATACTCCATTTACTGGCAATTAGTGTGGCCTGCGCAATGAATATTATCACGCTCATCACACCAATAGAAAGTTAGAAATGTTCTTAATTTTTTGGCTGCATCTTTTAATGGCTGCATCCTGTAATTACTTTTCTAAAAGTAGCAGCTTTTTACTTACGTCGCTTGTCCGAGCTCCCCCCTTTCTTTTTGTAGAGCAGCAGTCTTGTTGGAAGAAGCATCACTACTTTTGTGTATGTGGCATAAGCTGACTTTTATTTAAGATCGTCGTGGATGTCTGTTACCTCCTTCTTCAAGTACGACGCTGATTTCTCCAAATCCTCACTGACTGGAATGTAAATAACTTTGTTCGAGTGTTTTTCCCTCACGACATTATGAGCCAGTTTGGAAACTTTTGGCGTCCACTCAATCTCCATCAATTTGATGAAGCTTTCGCAGTTTTTTCACCTTTCCTTCACTTTCTTCGCTTTTCAGGGCGAATCCTTTGATTCTGAACATTTTGACGAGATCAAAGTCAATTTTAATCGCTTCCGTGGGACTTTGCAGGTCTTCGTCATCTATAGTTTGCTTTGCAATTTTCAAGGCGACCTCACAGCATGTATCGAACATGGTTCCTTTGATGCAATCAGTCATGGTTAATAACTTGTTGTCAAAAAGGTTTCCATGTGAATAAGAAATCGTGCACTTCGTCTCATGCGTTCACTCGTATAATACTTCCGCCGCACTTTGTTGAATATGTTCATTCTTAACCACTTATCCCCCAATGCAACTATCAGCTTGTCCGATTGCACAACGGCCGTTTCTTCTCCTGGTCGCATGATTGAAAAGACTTCGTTGACTAGTTGTGTCGATGCATTTGGTGTTATCAATCCTAGCATAACATCTGACTTGATTTGCAGCTCGCTGCTGGTTTTGCGACCATCAAGCAATACAGTCGGTCGAATGTCTTTTGAGACATGTTTTCTTGAGCCATTCCAGGCAAAATGGGCAAGGCCTGAAACTTGCTGTCAAACACCTCCTTCGGATCGTGAAACTATTAATTCTCCAGATTTTTTGTTCATCACATCTATGTTGTGAACATAATCGCCTCGTTGTCTTAAAATACTTTGGATATTGGCAGCTTCTTTACGCGATGTCTCGTCATTTTGCCCAGACAATTCAATTAACTTTGCTACTTCATGTTGTTCCTTGTGGACCAGAATGTGTTTGGTGATATTTGTTGTTAAAAACCCACAGAACACGCAGCAGTGGTAGTTGTCGTAAACTCCCGCACTTTTGCCCCCTAGGCATTTTTGCCTTTATAGAATTTACGAACAAAAATTCCGGGATGACTCTCACAACGAGAGATGATGTCTTTTTGTAGGTTGTGTTTACCTACATGTGCAGGGAGTGTTGGTGCAGATGCTTTTGGGATAGATTCTACTTTTTGTGTTTTATTTCCAGATACCTCAGGACCAAAACGTTAAAAAATCAAATAATGCCTCCAAATAGACTTTGGTCCGTTTCTTCGACCCAAGAAGGGCGGTCATGAATCCAAGGCCCGTCATGACCATTAACGGCTGGTCGCGAGGTTCACCAAACTGCGGCCAAATCGGGTCAATCGCGGCATTCGTGACTGGCTGAGCCGTCACCCCTGCCAAGAGTATTCCAGGTGTCCTAACCCTAGGCGGGCAATCCCCGCTGCCGACATTGGTGGTCACAGTAAGGCCGGGGTCGGCAGACCTGGAAGAAAATTCTATCTCAACACATGGAGAAACTGAAATTAGAAAACGAAAAAGAAAACAAAAAAGAAAAAACAAAACAGAGTGAATTTAGAACCCCACAAAAAAGAACACACGTCATGATTGAGTCACCCCCGGCAATATTTCCGGAATATATTATAATCACGGCACAAGAAGGTACATTGAAACTGTCCCCCTTTGCAATAGAAAAGGGGGTATCGTCAATCGTTGGCACACGACACAACATCAAAAGACTGAGATCAGGGGACATTCTCGTCCAAATTTTTGAAGAACGCCACAGCAAAGCCTTGCTCGCCACCACGTCTTTCGTGAACATCCCGGTCAGATGCACACCCCATAGAGCGCTCAACTCCTCAAGAGGAGTTGTTGCCCACCCAGAGCTCAAATTTTGTTCAACAGATGAAATCTTATCAGAATTGGAACAATATGGTGTGACCGAAGCCAGATTCCTAGGACAAAAAGGTACCGTTGTACTCACCTTCTGTAGGGCAAAGCTACCACAGTCAATCAAAATTGGCTATTTAAACATCCCAGTCAAAGCATATGTCCCAAATCCTATGCGCTGCTTTAGATGCCAACGATACGGACACACACAACAAAGGTGCCGAAAACCCATGGCAACATGCGCAAAGTGTGGCGAGGAAGGACATCAGACAGATACCTGTACAATTGGAGTAACTAGGTGTATTAACTGCGGGGGAAGCCATCTGGCATCTTCACGTGAATGCCCTCGATGGCTCCAAGAAAAGCAGGTACAAGAAGTTAAGGCCAAGAATTCCATTTCCTACCCGGAGGCCCGGAAACTGGTGATGCAGACGCCCACATCAGACAAATTATACTCTACCGCCGTCAAAATAAACAGGTATACAAGCTCAGGGTGTCAGACAAACAACACATGGCTTGGTGACCAACCACGCACCCTGCCGCAACCAAATGTGCAGAAATCTACCCCGCCTAGACAAACTATGGCGACCCAAACACCATCTCCGATCGCAAAAGCAAAACAGTCAAACCCTTCCTCGCCCACAAGACCTATACAAGCCCTTCCTCACCGCTGGATAACGGCACGAGAAAGAGGCTTAAAGACAAGGCAGATAAGGCTAGAAAACGGATGCAGCAGACACTTAAAGAGGCTGAATGCAGTCCATGTATGGAAACGGATGACGCGGTTGCTGCCTGCTCACCGCCACAGCCTCCATCGAAGAAATTCACAACCGATGAGAGGAAGTCATCCGTCCAATCAATGCCACTGCAATCAAAACCGCCACGTGCTCGTCAGGCAAGGGAGAAGTACCAGAGTCATCCAAATTTCCCAATTAATTTTGAATTCGTGGGAAACCGATACTCGGTACTTCAGGATGCAGACGAAGGGGGTAACGCAACAAAAACCCCCGAAAAGCAACCATCCTCTCCTTCCAGAAAATTAACAGAAGCAGAACAAGACAAAGTGGCAGCGAAACCGCAATTACGACTACCTAAAGTAACAATACAAAGGCCTCGGGCCTATAGCAAGTAAAATGGCAATAGTCCACTGGAACATCAGAGGTTTTTGGACCAACCAGATAGACCTTTTAACTTTGAGCCAGCAATATAACACATGCATCTTTTGCCTCCAAGAAACATACGGCACTGACCTTCATCCACCTAATCTAACAGGTTATACCTCCTATAACAAAAACGCAAATGGTAACCGCGCCTCAGGCGGAATAACCACCTTAGTCCTCAACAATATCATTCAGAGTGAGGTCAAATTAAATACAAATATACAAGCAACTGCAGTTCGTGTTACGACGCAGAAAACTTTTTCCGTCTGTAACATATACCTTCCACCACCATCCAAACCTCAGCCAGAAGAATTGAACGATCTGATCAACCAAATACCAAAACCCATCTTATTCGTAGGTGATTTTAATGCACACAGCCCCCTATGGGGTAATACAAACAACGATCACAAAGGAAAGCTAATTGAAAACTTTCTAAATTCCCACAACCTCTCACTTTACAATGATAAAACCCCAACATACCTACACCCTGGTACTGGTTCAAAAACCTCTATCGACCTTGCAATGGCATCTAGTAATTTGTTTTTAGATTTTCAATGGGAAGTCTTGGACGACATTTATGGCAGCGACCACTTCCCCATTTTATTAAAACCACTAGATCCACAGCAACAGAAAAGAATACCAAAGTGGAAATTCCACAAAGCAGATTGGTCAATGTTCCAGGAACTCTGCAAAAGGGCCATTAAAATCAATCAGTTTACACACGACGACGACCCGATTTTATTTTTTACGGCTCTGATCCAGGCAATCATGGAAAAAACCATACCTAAAACTTCCGGAAATCCTAAAAAACAACAAAAACCCTGGTTTAACGATGATTGCAAAAAAGCAATAGCCATGCGAAAAACAGCTCTTCGCCAATTCTACATCACCCCGGACCATAGTAGCAAACTTGAATACAAAAGGCTGCGTGCTGCAGCACGCAGAACTATCAAAGCAAGCAAAAAGCAAACCTGGGTGGAATATATCTCCAAACTGAACAAAAACAATTCAACCAAAAAAATATGGGAGATAATCCGAAAAATATCTGGTAAAAACATCTCAGAACCCATAAACCACATCAGTACAAACAACCAAACTATCACAAAACCTGACGAAATAGCAAATACCTTCGGCACAACCTTTCAGTTCAACTCTTCATCTGAAAATTACTCTCTTGCGTTCCGTCAAATAAAAGAAATTAAAGAACAAATACCAATAAACTTCACCTCAAATAACTCGGAACAGTACAATTGCACCTTTACCCTGTCGGAGTTGAAAGACGCCATCCAAAACTCACATGACTCAGCTGCCGGACCAGACGACCTGCACTACCAGGTTCTAAAGCACCTACCTGAGGAAACCCTTGAAGTCCTGCTACAATTACTCAATCAAGTTTGGACTACAGGAAACTTTCCCGAAATATGGAAAGAAGCCACCATCATACCAATTCCAAAACCCAATAAGGACTCTACTAATCCCCAAAATTATCGCCCAATATCTCTGACAAGCTCTTTGTGCAAAACACTAGAGCGTATGATAGCCGCAAGACTTATTTGGTATTTAGAGAAAAATCATCTGCTTACTGACATCCAAAGTGGCTTCAGAAAAGAAAGAAGTACCATAGATCACCTGGTTAGACTCGAATCATTTATAAGAGAAGGTTTTATCAATAACGAACATGTCGTCACTGTTTTCTTTGATTTAGAAAAAGCCTACGACACTGCTTGGAAATACGGGGTCATGCAAGACCTCCACAACCTTGGCATACGAGGTCGTCTCCCAGAATTCATTGAAGGGTTTTTAAATGATAGGCGATTTAAAGTCCGTCTCGGTTCTGTTTTCTCGGACTATTTCGAGCAAGAAGAAGGCTATCCTCAAGGCTGTATTCTATCAATTCTCTTGTTTCTAATCAAAATCAATAGTATCAAAGGCGCAACTAAACAGGGAATAGACAGCTCACTGTTTGTAGACGATTTTGCTATGTCTGCAAGGGGTAAGAATATGAATCTGATCGAGCGTCGCCTCCAGCAAAATATCAACTCTCTTCAAAAATGGGCTGACCAAAACGGTTTCAAATTTTCGCAAACCAAAACAGTCTGCATGCACTTTTGCAACAAGCGAAAGCCACACGGCGATCCTATTTTATACTTATCAAACACACAGATACCCGTAGTAAAGGAAAACAAATTCCTTGGCCTAATTCTGGACTCGAAGCTAAATTTTATTCCCCACATAAAAGACGTGAAGAGGAAATGTCAAAAGGCGCTCAACCTGTTACGAGTCGTCTCCGCTCAAGACTGGGGAGCAGATACCAGTACAAAATTAAAACTGTATAGATCATTAATAAGATCCAGAATAGATTATGGTAGCATCGTCTACGGATCGGCAAGACCCTCGTACCTAAAGATGCTGAACCCAATACAAAACCAAGGCCTTCGCCTGTGCCTTAACGCTTTCAGAACGTCACCAGCGGAAAGCCTTCAGGTTGAATCAAATGAACAACCATTAGATATCCAACGAATCAAACTCTCAATGCAATACGCAATTAAACTATACGCAAATAAAGAAAACCCCACCTACAAGGCAGTGTTCGAAAAAGATCATTCAGAAATCCTAAACACACGCCCTAGGGTTATCGTTCCCTTTGGCACTAGAATCCGTAACCATCTTAATAATGCTGGAATCAAAGTCGAGCAAATTGCAAACTCAAAAGTTTCGAAATACCCAACATGGAACATACAAAGACCCACCATAGACAAAACTCTGACAAACTTTTCCAAAGACGCAACAAATGCTGAAGAGTTCAAAGCTAGGTTTGCTGAGATAAAGGAAACCTACCCTCACCATCATTTCATATACACGGACGGATCTAAGCTTGATAAGAAAGTTGCTGCCTCAATAGTTACAAAATCAAATACCCTGAAAACAAGATTACCAAACTTCTCCTCTATCTTTTCCGCGGAGGTTCGGGCACTCCAGTTAGCCATGGAAATTGTCAAGATTAGTAGGTACAAAAAAATTGTTATCTGTGTCGATTCCTTATCGGTTTTACAGTCACTAGAAAATCTGCAAGTGTCGAACACAATGATTCTAGACCTAGTAGAACGTTATGAAAGGGCAATCAAACAAGGCAAATCCCTAGTATTTTGCTGGGTGCCAAGCCACGTGGGCATACCAGGTAATGAAGCTGCGGACCGGGCAGCAAAAGAGGCGCTAAACTACAACATATCCGACCTTCTCATACCATACTCCGACTTTAAACCCCATATTTCAAGTTATGTAAAAAACCTTTGGCAACAAAAATGGAACGAACAAAGAAATAACAAACTCTTTCAAATCCAACCAACAGTTGGACAAAAACACCTAGCTCTTGGCAGTATTCGCGACACAACAGTTATGCATAGAGTTCGAATCGGGCATACATACATCACCCACGGATATCTTCTGAGAGGCGATGCGCCTCCACAATGTACTGGTTGTCAAGAACGTTTGACTGCAAAACATATTCTACTCAATTGCGTAGATTTTCAGAACATTCGTTCACGCTACTACAGTGTGAATTCCATGAAAGACCTTTTTACAAAGGTAGCACCAAGCAAAATTATTTCTTTTCTGAAAGAAATACACATGTACAGTAAGTTTTAAACTGAATTTAGTTGATTTTAGATTTATACACTACTTGTTTTGTCTATTTTAATCGATTCTAGTTTCAACTGAGTCTTCTTATAGTAACAGAACTGACACAATATGACCCTAACGGGTTGCTAGTGTCGTTAAACCAATCAATCAATCAATCAATCCAAATAGATAATCTATAAGTACATTGTAAGGTTAAAAATTTTTAACATGTAGTTCATGATATTATTTGATCCACAGGTTCTAACCTTATGTGGTAACAAACCACATAATGCATAGGACCCTATCAAATATTTAAAATTCAGTTAGAGCTTTCGAAATAATATCTATTTCTAAAGATATATAACAAAATCACTTCCTAGTGAAGAAACAATTTCATGCTAGCTTCTGCTACCTAAATTTGCTCATTACCAGGAGTCTCAAGCGATGATTACTTGATCTACAGTCCTTAACCTTATGTGGTAACAAACTGCATAATGCAAAGTACTCTATCGAATCCTTAAAATTTAGTTCGAACTCAAAATAATATCTATTATTTCCAAAAATATATAACAAAATCACTTCTTTGTGAAGAAACAATTTGCATGCTAGCTTCTTCTGCTACCTAAATTCGCTCAGTACCTCAAGTGATGCTTTTGTTTGATCTACAATCCTTAACCTTATATGGTAAACAACATAATGGAAAGGAACCTGTTCAGTCTTTTTTTAAACCAACCTCGGTGACCTAGTGGTAAGAGTGTCCGAGTCGAGACTGGAACATCATGGGTTCAAACCCCGGTCGGGTCATACATAAAAGACTTTAAAATTGGGACTCCTCCTTGCTACACTGTGAGGCACTCCACATGTAAGGGTTAGAAGGAGGGCTGGAATGCCCCATTTCAGTATAATGTGGCAGGGGGGTCTCGATATGACCATAGCAGATGAAAGGGATCTAAAGAAAAATACAATACAATGCCTGTAAAAAGGTAATCCTTGAATACATTGTAAGTTTCAAAACCGTAAAAATGTTTAACATGTAGTGCATGATATTACGTGCTCCACAGTCCTTAACGTTATATGGTTACAAACTGCATAATGCAAAGGATCCTATCAAATATTTAAAATTCAGTTCGAGCTCTCGAAATAATATCTGTTATTTCCAAAGATATATAACAAAATCACTTCTTAGTGAAAAACTACTGTGCATGCTAGATTCTGCTACCTAAATTTGCTCAGTACCAGGAGTTTCAAGTGATGATATTGTTTGAACTACAGTCCTCAACGCTATGTGGTAACAAACTACGTAATACAAAGGACCCTATCCAATCCTTTTTATGATTTAGTTACTGCTCTCTAAATAATTTCGATGCAATGAAATACCTTTAATGCAACGCCTTTGGCGAAGGCACATGAAAAGTTCGAAGTATGCTGCTTCAATATTGCCGTTTAAACAAAGTGTAAAATAATGATATTACTTTTATGTATTGGGTCATAGCTTATGTGATGCTTCCGATACATCAAAGAACGGGTATATTTAGGAACAACTTTGGCTAGTTTATTTCAAAACATGTATTAAAACACACATAAGACATATTTGTAACATTAAACCTGAGACACTCAAGACTGTATTCTATTCATTCCAAAGGTATATCACAAAGTCACCTCGAAAGGAAGAAACAATATGTACGCTCACTTCTGTTACCTAAAGTCGCTAAGTACCAGGAGTCTCAAGTGTTTCGACGACTGTGCATCTTAACTAGCCTTAAAATACTATGTATGCTAGCTTCTGCTACGTAAATTTGCTCAGTACCAGGAGTCTCAAGTGATGATATTGCTTGATCTACAGTCCTTAACCTTATGTGGTAGCAAACCACATAATGCAAAGGACCCTATCCAATCTTTTTTATTATTTAGTTAAAGCTC
The DNA here is from genome assembly GCA_949752745.1 of Protula sp. h YS-2021. Taxonomy (NCBI): domain Eukaryota; kingdom Metazoa; phylum Annelida; class Polychaeta; order Sabellida; family Serpulidae; genus Protula; species Protula sp. h YS-2021. The sequence goes on along the minus strand of OX457027.1, from coordinate 47,582,104 downwards.
TATAAATATGTCGATGGAATGAAATACCTTTAATGAAACGCCTTTAGCGAAGGCACATTATAAGTTTGAAGTATGCTACCTCAGTAATGACGCCTAAACAAAGTGTAAAATAATCATATTACTTTTGTGTACTGGGTCATAGCTTATGTAATGCTTTTGGTGCGTCAAAGTAAGGGAATCTTAAGAATACACCCACTGCCTTCTATTCTTTGGATGGCGTACGAAGGGGCTAATCGGAATTGCTTTATTTCTAACTTTTCTTTTTTTTTACTATTTCTTCATTCTTTTCTCTTTTTTCCCACTTGTTCCTTAGCAAGTGCGTCCCAATATACCCATCATAGTCGCTTAACGGGACGTTAAACACCAAACCAACAACCAACAACAACATAAAAGGCGTGAAGAGGAAATACCAAAACGTACTTAACTTCGAGTTTTCTCCGCCCAAGATCAGGGAGCAGACACCTGTACCAAATTAAAACTTTATAGATCATTAATAAGATCTAGAATAGATTATGGTAGTATCGTATACTGTCGGTTAGGCTCTCGTACTCAAAGATGCTAAAGCTCAATACAAAACCAAGGCCTCCGCCTTTGCCTTAACGCTTTTAGAACGTCACCTGCGGAAAGCCTGCAAGCTGAAGCAAATGAACAACATTGAATATGCAACGACTCAGACTTTCCATGCAATATGCCATTAAACTATACGCCAATAAAGAAAACCCAACTTATAAACCAGTATTCGGTATTGACCATTCAGAAATCCAAAACACACGCCCTAGGGTTATCGCACCCTTTGGCACAAGAATCCGCAACCACCTTAATAACGCTTGAATCAAAATCGAACTAATTGCTAATTCAAAAGATTCGGAATATCCTACACGGAAAACACAAAGATCCATCATAGATTCATAATTTAGTTATAGCTCTCTAAATAATTTCGATGGAATTAAATGCCTTTAATGCAACGCCTTTCGCGAAGGCACATGAAAAGTTCGAAGTGTGCTACTTGAATACTGCCGCCTAAGCAAAGTGTAAAATAATATTACTTTTGTGTATTGGGTCATGGCTTATGTAATGCTTCCGATACGTCAAATAACGGGTATATTTAGGTACTACTTTGGCTAGCTTATTTTAAAACATGTTTTAAAATACACATAATATATATCTGCATCATAAACTCTGAGGCACTTAAGACTGCATGCTATTAATTCCAAAGGTATATCACAGTATCACTTCTAAAGGAAGAAACAATTTGAATGCTAGCCTCTGTTACCTGAAATCGCTCAGTACCAGGAGTGTCTAAGTATTTCGACGACTGTGCATCTTAACTAGCTTTAAAATACATAAGTAGAAAAGTAGACTTTTCGGTGTACTGCTGTCAAAGGCATCATACTTACTCCATTGCCTTATATCATCAGTCAGGGGTACACCTAGTCATACAATTCAACAAAATAAAAAGGCTTGTCTAAATAAATCAAATAATACCTCTTAAAAGATAATCCTTAAATACATTGTAAGTTTCAAAACCGCAAACACATTTAACATGTAGTTCATTGTATTACTTGATCCACAGTTCTGAACCAAATACGTTGCATACTAGCTTTTGCTACCTAAAGTTGCTCAGTACCAAGAGTCTCAAGTGATAATATTGCTTGATTTACAGTTCTTAACCTTATGTGGTAACAAACCACATAATGCAAAGCACCATATCCATTTTTTTATTCAACTACAGCTCTGTAAATTAGGTAGTTGCAATGAAATACCTTTAGATTAATCGAGCCTGCCGATTATTCTACGAGTGAGAATAACGGGAGATGCAGTGCCATAGGTTTGACTCTCATTCTTTGTAAGAAAACAGATACTTTTTAAGTAATGGGGGGGTCGTTGTTGCTCTTCTGTATTGAATGGTCCAGAAATTTATCAACATTAACATCGGACGTGGATGGCTGTTCCCGATCAATGAGATCGTCATACATAGAATCCTGAACTGATTCCCCTTCGCTTGGGTCACATTTTCCTTCGCTTTCGTGATCCGATATTTCATGTTCGGGCCGACGTTTTTTAGTTATTGGTTCGTCGTCCGGTTCGTTGTCGAGTTGGCGTTTTTCGAGAGCAGCATTTTTTTTTCAAAAAAAAAAAAACGTGTCTTGTCCTTTGCCTAATTTCTCACAAGACTGTTTTAATTATGGAAACACTTGAATAAGCGAATCATTTTGAATATTATCATTCGGCGAAGATTCATCCATATTACGTCCACTATTGTGAACGTCGGTTATGCGTGTGTGTAGAAATGTGGAAACACTTGGGTGCAGCCTGACACATGAATGATAGACGAGCGTTGGGGGGGGGGGGGGGGTGTTGCAACCGTGAACATGGAAAGGCATCCAGAATAGTTATTGCTAAGCTGACATTGAACATATCACGCATACTACACATTGCTGTAAACAAAGTTTAGGCAGACATTGAAAATGGCTTGAAAGGAATGCGTGTACACAGAAAACTGCATGAAGTTTGTGTATGTGGAAGTTCCATCTTTTTTTTTAGTGATGTGCACGCAGTGTGTTGTTGTGAATCGGTTGCCGTCAGAAAATTATTTGAAACATTCAAGTTTTCATTTAGTTGGCTAGATATTTGACTAGACCCACAAATATCACCATGAAAATCACCATCAATCCCAAATTATAATCAGTGGACCATGTAATCAGATGCCCATTATGAGACGGTTAAGTCTGATAAAAGAAACACATTGAAGTGCAGGTGTAATCACCATTACAGAGGAGACAATTAGGTCCAGTTCCCAAATTATTTGGAGTAGACTTGAAATCTTGAACAAATGCATGTGTGTGTTTGTGTGTGTAATAATATTTCTTAATGAAGACTCACAAATACAATTGTTTTAAAAAGACATTTAAGTCTTTTTTGCATTATTAGACACTTAAGTCCAAGATAAATCACAGTTAAGTGTTCTGGTGCTATTTAATAACGGAGGCAATTAAGTCTCGTGATATAGGGAAAACAGTTAAGTTTTCAACACTTAGCACTTCCACATCGATGCAAAGACATTTAAGTCTTACTAGCATTATAAGACACTTAAGCCTTCAGAAAAAAGTTAAGTGTTCTGGTGCTATTTCATAACAGAGACAATTCCGTCTCGTGATATAGGGAAAACAGTTAAGTTTTCAACATTTAGCACTTCCACATCGATGTGCAGGTGTAATCACCATTACAGCGGAGACAATTAAGTCTCAGTTTCCAAATTATTTTGAGTAGACTTGAAATCTTAAACACATGCATGTCTGTGTGTGTGTGTGTAATAATATTCCGTAATGAAGACAAGTTTCACAAATACAATTGTTTTAAAAAGACATTTAAGTCTTTTTTTGCACTATTAGACACTTTAGTCTAAGATAAAACACAATTAAGTGTTCTAATGCTTATAAATCACGGAGACAAGTAAGTCTCGTTTCCAACATCCAGCACTTCCATAGCTGAGCACATTTAGGAAACCGTGCTGTTTTTTATTTGTGCGTGTGAATCATCAGAAAGCCAACACTGCAATGATCAGTTAGCTTTGCACTGCATCTCCTGTTATTCTATAACTAGGCACGGTCGATAGTTGCATTTTAATGCAACGGATTTCGCGAAGGCACATTATAGGTTCGAAATATGCTATTTCGATACTGGCGGCTAAACAAAGTGTAAAATAATGATATTTCTTTTGTGTAGTGGGTTATAGCTTATGTAATGCTTATCAAACACCCAAATGCCTGTAGTGAAGGAGAGCAAATTCCTAGGTTTAATTCTGGACTATATAAATTTATCTCCCACATAAAAGGTGTGAAGAGGAAATGCCAAAAGGCACTTAACTTGCTTCGAGTTATCTCCACCCAAGATTGGGGAGCAGACACCAGTACTAAATTAAAACTATATAGATCATTAATAAGATCTTGAGTAGATTATGGTGGTATCGTCTACGGATCGGCAAGGCCCTCGTACTTAAAGATGCTAAACCCAATAGAAAAACAAGGCCTCCGCCTTTGCTTTAACACTTTCAGAACGTCACCTGCGGAATGCCTGCAAGCTGAAGCAAATGAACACCCATTGGATGTCCAACGACTCAAACTTTCTATGCAATGTACCATTAAACTATACACCAATAAAGAAAACCCAACTTATAAACCAGTATTCGGTACTGACCATTCAGAAATCCACACATGCCCTAGGGTTTTCGTACCCTTTTGCACAAGAATCCGCAACCACCTCAATAACGCTGGAACCAAAATCGAACAAAATGCAAGTCCAAGTCAAACTGAAAAGTTTCGCAATGTCCTACATGAAAGTATTAAAGTACACTGAAAATATATCTGCAACATAAACCCTGAGACACTTAAAACTCACTGTATTCTATTCACTCCAAAGGTATATCACAAAATCACTTCTAAAGGAAGAAACAATTTGAATGCTAGTTTCTGCTACCTAAAATCGCTCAGTACCAGGAGTCTAAAGTATTTCGACGACTGTGCATCTTAACTAGCTTTAAAATACTTAAGTAGAGCTATGTGGTACCTCTGTACGCCAAAACGGAACTTCAGTGGTAACTGCATAATGTGTACCACATAAGTCGCGCCTACCACATAATTATGCTTGGGCGTACAATCTACCACACCACCTACGTCTAGTACGCACGGACGTCCGTCAGTATGTGCTTCCGTTAGCAACGATTTATCAGTAAGGAGGTAGCCAATTGCAACCAAAGTTTACACACGTGTTGCCTATAACCTACAGATAATGGCCATATATTTATTTTTTTATATCCGACTATTTTTCGATTTTTGGCGATTTTTTTTTACATTTAGGACTTAAACATTTCGCAGTGTATCTTCGTCTGTCACCAGCGATTTCTCAGTAACGAGGCAGCCGATTGCAGCCAAATTTTAAATATGCGCTGCTTGTAACTTACAAATTATGCCCATAGATTTATTTTTCATATCCGACCATTTTTCGATTTTTGGCAAATTTTTTAGATTTGTTACAAAATGTAGAATTGTTTCAAGCTAGAAGCATGTCCCTTTGACAGACTGTGGCGCTGGGGGAGGCATATCCGTTTTTGAGCTTTCTAGTTTATTCTAAAATCAGCTGTGTTCGCATGGCGTTTTAAGCATGAAAACGAAATCCTAGGCGAAAAAGGCGGGATGCACACCCTCAGATCAAGTTCTACAGAAATACAAAGTTTTGTGGTACTAGGGCTTGTAGTGTCAGAGAAGAAACTGAGACAAGAAAATGCACAAATTCATATAAGCCTTGACCAAGTCAAAGACTGGCCAAATGCTAAAGATCCAAAACATGTTTAATGAAATATTATATGAAAGGTATTTGAGGCGCCAACTAGACCGAAATTCGCACAGCGAATTAGACCCCACTTGGAGTGATAACTTAAAACGGAAGGTAGCTGATATTGCTATTTGTTAACAATTTTCACATGTCTGAATGTAGAACATCCTCCGAAATACTACCAAGTATACCGGTAAGGTCAAGGTCAAAATTTTTAACAGGTCCACCACTTCTGATGACCCTCCATACATGTGCCAAGTTTGGTTGATCAAGCTTCGGTGGTCTTGGAGGAGATGTCTGGAAATCGATTGCTCTACCTCTCCGTTTTCGAGATAAAAACTAACTTCCGGTTGGGCTCTAGAAAGTGACCTGGAGGTCAAGGACACCGGAAGTTATACCTTACGTAACGTCTTATAGGGGGTTGAAGTCGAAAATTAGGTCAAAATTGCTCTCTTACCGTTTTGGAGATAAAGGCCAACTTCCGGTTTGGGATCAAGGTCAAGGTCAAAAATTTTTAACGGGTGCCTCAGATCACATCGTCCTTTATTTATGTGCCAAGTTTGGCTTTTCTAGCTTCAACGGCCTTGCTGTAGATGTCTGGAAACCGATTGACCTTTTTTTGCGATTTGACCTTGACCAGTAAGGGCAATGTCAAAAATTTTTATCAGGTGCACAACTTCATATGACTCTCCATACATATGCAATTTTGGCCGAGGGGTAATAAACACGCGCACTAGTGCGAAATGCGAATCGCGCAATGCAAGTGAAATATATGCGTACTGGTCCAAAATGCCAGCCGCGCATCAAAGCAAGTTAAACTAGACCGAATTTCGCTACACGTAGCGAAATGGCACCCACTTGCAATGGTACTATCTATCTGGTCAAGGACGCATTGTTCAGTGTTTCGACATAATTATCAGCTTCCGAATTATTATCTTGAACGAGTACATCGAAGTAAATATAATGTAATCTCTTTTGGGTACAAATAATCAGATTCAGTTTTCTAAACCGTTTTTGAGATAATATCAACTTCCGGTTATTGACACAGGTCAAGGTCACCGAGGTGCATCTTATATAACGTCTTTTATGCCCAAAGGGTCGAAAAATGAATACTCTTTGCTTCTGTGTACAAACGTAGTGTACAATGGGTAGTGTTTTAACAGGCGGATTTTATTCAGCCTGCCATCATTGCGTTTAGTTGGCCGGTTTGTGTATGTAGTTATCGAGTTCATAACTATAGACATCATCGCGAAAACAATATGGTCGAACATCAAGCATTTTCGACTCCCATAAATGGGGTCATTTTGACAAAACTTGCTATAGTGAAACAGACAAGCTTGATGGCCCAAGCAATGAACTAACGTGGGACATGGTCCAAATGAACTATTAACCTCCGCCCATATCTCGTTCTGGACATTTAGTTTATTTTCCTGAGGGCTTGCACCATTCATGCCAGTACTGAGCTTCTGGCGATTTAAATTACTGTGACACCAATCTTTTTCCTTTCTTTGTTCAAATTCTTGAATGATTTCTTTAATTGCAAGTGAATTCAGCCTAATAACATGGTAGTGTGAAATGCTTCTTTCTTCATTTGCATCTTGCAATGTCCCTGTGGTGCCCAATTATGTACGCTCTTGTGTCCGCGCAGTATTGTAAATTGACATTTTATTCGAGAAATAACAAAACCAGCGGGGCAAAGATTTGCAGCTCTTGGTTCAAGTTCGCTTAAAAGGTACTTGAATGCCTGAAAACAGAGTCCTACTAAACATGTAACAATTTTTTTACTGTTTTACGTTACCGGGAAAACCATGTTACACGTCGAAATGAACATCTTAATAACTGCACATTTTACTTTTATTAATCTATAGAATATTCTAGAAGATTAACATAGGGGAAAAGCCATTTTCGAGACCGGTTAGAAAAGACAATGGAACTTGCTTGGTTGACTTTTAGCGATTTTTTCGAGGTATAATGCACAATTCAGTCTTTTCACTACACTGGGTAAGCACATGTATCGAGCATATGTGAACGTTGTATCGACATTTCCCGACGTATGAGAGCGAAATTAAACTTGGAAGATGAAAAAATAACGACACAATAAAACTACAATGTAACACAAGCAAACAAATAAGCACTTATCCAGTGGGCACTGTTTGATTTATTTGTTTGGAAGTTTGAAAAATAGTTTGGTAAAATAGAAGGGAGAAAGAAGTAAAGGAAGAGTTGGACAAACAAATTCCTATCAGTCTGTTCGTGTCACATTCACGAAACAAATGACAGCACTTGTATTCAATAAGGCTAACTGTGTTACTGAACTTACACCGCACAGGGAAAATTTAGTTAAGATTAGTAGGTACAAAAAAATTGTTATCTGTGTCTAGAAAATCTGCAAGTGTCGAACACAATGATTCTAGACCTAGTAGAACGTTATGAAAGGGCAATCAAACAAGGCAAATCCCTAGTATTTTGCTGGGTGCCAAGCCACGTGGGCATACCGGGTAATGAAGCTGCGGACCGGGCAGCAAAAGAGGCGCTAAACTACAACATATCCGACCTTCTCATACCATACTCCGACTTTAAACCCCATATTTCAAGTTATGTAAAAAAACTTTGGCAACAAAAATGGAACGAACAAAGAAAGAACAAACTCTTTCAAATCCAACCAACAGTTGGACAAAAACACCTAGCTCTTGGCAGTATTCGCGACACAACAGTTATGCATAGAGTTCGAATCGGGCATACATACATCACCCACGGATATCTTCTGAGAGGCGATGCGCCTCCACAATGTACTGGTTGTCAAGAACGTTTGACTGCAAAACATATTCTACTCAATTGCGTAGATTTTCAGAACATTCGTTCACGCTACTACAGTGTGAATTCCATGAAAGACCTTTTTACAAAGGTAGCACCAAGCAAAATTATTTCTTTTCTGAAAGAAATACACATGTACAGTAAGTTTTAAACTGAATTTAGTTGATTTTAGATTTATACACTACTTGTTTTGTCTATTTTAAACGATTCTAGTTTCAACTGAGTCTTCTTATAGTAACAGAACTGACACAATATGACCCTAACGGGTTGCTAGTGTCGTTAAACCAATCAATCAATCAATCAATCCAAATAGATAATCTATAAGTACATTGTAAGGTTAAAAATTTTTAACATGTAGTTCATGATATTATTTGATCCACAGGTTCTAACCTTATGTGGTAACAAACCACATAATGCATAGGACCCTATCAAATATTTAAAATTCAGTTAGAGCTTTCGAAATAATATCTATTTCTAAAGATATATAACAAAATCACTTCCTAGTGAAGAAACAATTTCATGCTAGCTTCTGCTACCTAAATTTGCTCATTACCAGGAGTCTCAAGCGATGATTACTTGATCTACAGTCCTTAACCTTATGTGGTAACAAACTGCATAATGCAAAGTACTCTATCGAATCCTTAAAATTTAGTTCGAACTCAAAATAATATCTATTATTTCCAAAAATATATAACAAAATCACTTCTTTGTGAAGAAACAATTTGCATGCTAGCTTCTTCTGCTACCTAAATTCGCTCAGTACCTCAAGTGATGCTTTTGTTTGATCTACAATCCTTAACCTTATATGGTAACAAACAACATAATGGAAAGGAACCTGTTCAGTCTTTTTTTAAACCAACCTCGGTGACCTAGTGGTAAGAGTGTCCGAGTCGAGACTGGAACATCATGGGTTCAAACCCCGGTCTGGTCATACATAAAAGACTTTAAAATTGGGACTCCTCCTTGCTACACTGTGAGGCACTCCACATGTAAGGGTTAGAAGGAGGGCTGGAATGCCCCATTTCAGTATAATGTGGCAGGGGGGTCTCGATATGACCATAGCAGTTGAAAGGGATCTAAAGAAAAATACAATACAATGCCTGTAAAAAGGTAATCCTTGAATACATTGTAAGTTTCAAAACCGTAAAAATGTTTAACATGTAGTTCATGATATTACGTGCTCCACATTCCTTAACGTTATATGGTTACAAACTGCATAATGCAAAGGATCCTATCAAATATTTAAAATTCAGTTCGAGCTCTCGAAATAATATCTGTTATTTCCAAAGATATATAACAAAATCACTTCTTAGTGAAAAACTACTGTGCATGCTAGATTCTGCTACCTAAATTTGCTCAGTACCAGGAGTTTCAAGTGATGATATTGTTTGAACTACAGTCCTCAACGCTATGTGGTAACAAACTACGTAATACAAAGGACCCTATCCAATCCTTTTTATGATTTAGTTACTGCTCTCTAAATAATTTCGATGCAATGAAATACCTTTAATGCAACGCCTTTGGCGAAGGCACATGAAAAGTTCGAAGCATGCTGCTTCAATATTGCCGTTTAAACAAAGTGTAAAATAATGATATTACTTTTATGTATTGGGTCATAGCTTATGTGATGCTTCCGATACATCAAAGAACGGGTATATTGGCTAGTTTGGCTAGTTTATTTCAAAACATGTATTAAAACACACATAAGACATATTTGTAACATTAAACCTGAGACACTCAAGACTGTATTCTATTCATTCCAAAGGTATATCACAAAGTCACCTCGAAAGGAAGAAACAATATGTACGCTCACTTCTGTTACCTAAAGTCGCTAAGTACCAGGAGTCTCAAGTGTTTCGACGACTGTGCATCTTAACTAGCCTTAAAATACTATGTATGCTAGCTTCTGCTACGTAAATTTGCTCAGTACCAGGAGTCTCAAGTGATGATATTGCTTGATCTACAGTCCTTAACCTTATGTGGTAGCAAACCACATAATGCAAAGGACCCTATCCAATCTTTTTTATTATTTAGTTAAAGCTCTATAAATATGTCGATGGAATGAAATACCTTTAATGAAACGCCTTTAGCGAAGGCACATTATAAGTTTGAAGTATGCTACCTCAGTAATGACGCCTAAACAAAGTGTAAAATAATCATATTACTTTTGTGTACTGGGTCATAGCTTATGTAATGCTTTTGGTGCGTCAAAGTAAGGGAATCTTAAGAATACACCCACTGCGTTCTATTCTTTGGATGGCGTACGAAGGGGCTAATCGGAATTGCTTTATTTCTAACTTTTCTTTTTTTTTACTATTTCTTCATTCTTTTCTCTTTTTTCCCACTTGTTCCTTAGCAAGTGCGTCCCAATATACCCATCATAGTCGCTTAACGGGACGTTAAACACCAAACCAACAACCAACAACAACATAAAAGGCGTGAAGAGGAAATACCAAAACGTACTTAACTTCGAGTTTTCTCCGCCCAAGATCAGGGAGCAGACACCTGTACCAAATTAAAACTTTATAGATCATTAATAAGATCTAGAATAGATTATGGTAGTATCGTATACTGTCGGTTAGGCTCTCGTACTCAAAGATGCTAAAGCTCAATACAAAACCAAGGCCTCCGCCTTTGCCTTAACGCTTTTAGAACGTCACCTGCGGAAAGCCTGCAAGCTGAAGCAAATGAACAACATTGAATATGCAACGACTCAGACTTTCCATGCAATATGCCATTAAACTATACGCCAATAAAGAAAACCCAACTTATAAACCAGTATTCGGTATTGACCATTCAGAAATCCAAAACACACGCCCTAGGGTTATCGCACCCTTTGGCACAAGAATCCGCAACCACCTTAATAACGCTGGAATCAAAATCGAACTAATTGCTAATTCAAAAGATTCGGAATATCCTACACGGAAAACACAAAGATCCATCATAGATCCATAATTTAGTTATAGCTCTCTAAATAATTTCGATGGAATTAAATGCCTTTAATGCAACGCCTTTCGCGAAGGCACATGAAAAGTTCGAAGTGTGCTACTTGAATACTGCCGCCTAAGCAAAGTGTAAAATAATATTACTTTTGTGTATTGGGTCATGGCTTATGTAATGCTTCCGATACGTCAAATAACGGGTATATTTAGGTACTACTTTGGCTAGCTTATTTTAAAACATGTTTTAAAATACACATAATATATATCTGCATCATAAACTCTGAGGCACTTAAGACTGCATGCTATTAATTCCAAAGGTATATCACAGTATCACTTCTAAAGGAAGAAACAATTTGAATGCTAGCCTCTGTTACCTGAAATCGCTCAGTACCAGGAGTGTCTAAGTATTTCGACGACTGTGCATCTTAACTAGCTTTAAAATACATAAGTAGAAAAGTAGACTTTTCGGTGTACTGCTGTCAAAGGCATCATACTTACTCCATTGCCTTATATCATCAGTCAGGGGTACACCTAGTCATACAATTCAACAAAATAAAAAGGCTTGTCTAAATAAATCAAATAATACCTCTTAAAAGATAATCCTTAAATACATTGTAAGTTTCAAAACCGCAAACACATTTAACATGTAGTTCATTGTATTACTTGATCCACAGTTCTGAACCAAATACGTTGCATACTAGCTTTTGCTACCTAAAGTTGCTCAGTACCAAGAGTCTCAAGTGATAATATTGCTTGATTTACAGTTCTTAACCTTATGTGGTAACAAACCACATAATGCAAAGCACCATATCCATTTTTTTATTCAACTACAGCTCTGTAAATTAGGTAGTTGCAATGAAATACCTTTAGATTAATCGAGCCTGCCGATTATTCTACGAGTGAGAATAACGGGAGATGCAGTGCCATAGGTTTGACTCTCATTCTTTGTAAGAAAACAGATACTTTTTAAGTAATGGGGGGGTCGTTGTTGCTCTTCTGTATTGAATGGTCCAGAAATTTATCAACATTAACATCGGACGTGGATGGCTGTTCCCGATCAATGAGATCGTCATACATAGAATCCTGAACTGATTCCCCTTCGCTTGGGTCACATTTTCCTTCGCTTTCGTGATCCGATATTTCATGTTCGGGCCGACGTTTTTTAGTTATTGGTTCGTCGTCCGGTTCGTTGTCGAGTTGGCGTTTTTCGAGAGCAGCATTTTTTTTTTCAAAAAAAAAAACGTGTCTTGTCCTTTGCCTAATTTCTCACAAGACTGTTTTAATTATGGAAACACTTGAATAAGCGAATCATTTTGAATATTATCATTCGGCGAAGATTCATCCATATTACGTCCACTATTGTGAACGTCGGTTATGCGTGTGTGTAGGAATGTGGAAACACTTGGGTGCAGCCTGACACATGAATGATAGACGAGCGTTGGGGGGGGGGGGGTGTTGCAACCGTGAACATGGAAAGGCATCCAGAATAGTTATTGCTAAGCTGACATTGAACATATCACGCATACTACACATTGCTGTAAACAAAGTTTAGGCAGACATTGAAAATGGCTTGAAAGGAATGCGTGTACACAGAAAACTGCATGAAGTTTGTGTATGTGGAAGTTCCATCTTTTTTTTGTGATGTGCACGCAGTGTGTTGTTGTGAATCGGTTGCCGTCAGAAAATTATTTGAAACATTCAAGTTTTCATTTAGTTGGCTAGATATTTGACTAGACCCACAAATATCACCATGAAAATCACCATCAATCCCAAATTATAATCAGTGGACCATGTAATCAGATGCCCATTATGAGACGGTTAAGTCTGATAAAAGAAACACATTGAAGTGCAGGTGTAATCACCATTACAGAGGAGACAATTAGGTCCAGTTCCCAAATTATTTGGAGTAGACTTGAAATCTTGAACAAATGCATGTGTGTGTTTGTGTGTGTAATAATATTTCTTAATGAAGACTCACAAATACAATTGTTTTAAAAAGACATTTAAGTCTTTTTTGCATTATTAGACACTTAAGTCCAAGATAAATCACAGTTAAGTGTTCTGGTGCTATTTAATAACGGAGGCAATTAAGTCTCGTGATATAGGGAAAACAGTTAAGTTTTCAACACTTAGCACTTCCACATCGATGCAAAGACATTTAAGTCTTACTAGCATTATAAGACACTTAAGCCTTCAGAAAAAAGTTAAGTGTTCTGGTGCTATTTCATAACAGAGACAATTCCGTCTCGTGATATAGGGAAAACAGTTAAGTTTTCAACATTTAGCACTTCCACATCGATGTGCAGGTGTAATCACCATTACAGAGGAGACAATTAAGTCTCAGTTTCCAAATTATTTTGAGTAGACTTGAAATCTTAAACACATGCATGTCTGTGTGTGTGTGTGTAATAATATTCCGTAATGAAGACAAGTTTCACAAATACAATTGTTTTAAAAAGACATTTAAGTCTTTTTTTGCACTATTAGACACTTTAGTCTAAGATAAAACACAATTAAGTGTTCTAATGCTTATAAATCACGGAGACAAGTAAGTCTCGTTTCCAACATCCAGCACTTCCATAGCTGAGCACATTTAGGAAACCGTGCTGTTTTTTATTTGTGCGTGTGAATCATCAGAAAGCCAACACTGCAATGATCAGTTAGCTTTGCACTGCATCTCCTGTTATTCTATAACTAGGCACGGTCGATAGTTGCATTTTAATGCAACGGATTTCGCGAAGGCACATTATAGGTTCGAAATATGCTATTTCGATACTGGCGGCTAAACAAAGTGTAAAATAATGATATTTCTTTTGTGTAGTGGGTTATAGCTTATGTAATGCTTATCAAACACCCAAATGCCTGTAGTGAAGGAGAGCAAATTCCTAGGTTTAATTCTGGACTATATAAATTTATCTCCCACATAAAAGGTGTGAAGAGGAAATGCCAAAAGGCACTTAACTTGCTTCGAGTTATCTCCACCCAAGATTGGGGAGCAGACACCAGTACTAAATTAAAACTATATAGATCATTAATAAGATCTTGAGTAGATTATGGTGGTATCGTCTACGGATCGGCAAGGCCCTCGTACTTAAAGGTGCTAAACCCAATAGAAAAACAAGGCCTCCGCCTTTGCTTTAACACTTTCAGAACGTCACCTGCGGAATGCCTGCAAGCTGAAGCAAATGAACACCCATTGGATGTCCAACGACTCAAACTTTCTATGCAATGTACCATTAAACTATACACCAATAAAGAAAACCCAACTTATAAACCAGTATTCGGTACTGACCATTCAGAAATCCACACATGCCCTAGGGTTTTCGTACCCTTTTGCACAAGAATCCGCAACCACCTCAATAACGCTGGAACCAAAATCGAACAAAAACTGAATGTCTTAAATGTCTTTGCATCGATGTGGAAGTGCTAAGTGTTGAAAACTTAACTGTTTTCCCTATATCACGAGACTTAATTGCCTCCGTTATTAAATAGCACCAGAACACTTAACTGTGATTTATCTTGGACTTAAGTGTCTAATAATGCAAAAAAGACTTAAATGTCTTTTTAAAACAATTGTATTTGTGAGTCTTCATTAAGAAATATTATTACACACACAAACACACACATGCATTTGTTCAAGATTTCAAGTCTACTCCAAATAATTTGGGAACTGGACCTAATTGTCTCCTCTGTAATGGTGATTACACCTGCACTTCAATGTGTTTCTTTTATCAGACTTAACCGTCTCATAATGGGCATCTGATTACATGGTCCACTGATTATAATTTGGGATTGATGGTGATTTTCATGGTGATATTTGTGGGTCTAGTCAAATATCTAGCCAACTAAATGAAAACTTGAATGTTTCAAATAATTTTCTGACGGCAACCGATTCACAACAACACACTGCGTGCACATCACAAAAAAAAAAGATGGAACTTCCACATACACAAACTTCATGCAGTTTTCTGTGTACACGCATTCCTTTCAAGCCATTTTCAATGTCTGCCTAAACTTTGTTTACAGCAATGTGTAGTATGCGTGATATGTTCAATGTCAGCTTAGCAATAACTATTCTGGATGCCTTTCCATGTTCACGGTTGCAACACCCCCCCCCCCCCAACGCTCGTCTATCATTCATGTGTCAGGCTGCACCCAAGTGTTTCCACATTCCTACACACACGCATAACCGACGTTCACAATAGTGGACGTAATATGGATGAATCTTCGCCGAATGATAATATTCAAAATGATTCGCTTATTCAAGTGTTTCCATAATTAAAACAGTCTTGTGAGAAATTAGGCAAAGGACAAGACACGTTTTTTTTTTTGAAAAAAAAAATGCTGCTCTCGAAAAACGCCAACTCGACAACGAACCGGACGACGAACCAATAACTAAAAAACGTCGGCCCGAACATGAAATATCGGATCACGAAAGCGAAGGAAAATGTGACCCAAGCGAAGGGGAATCAGTTCAGGATTCTATGTATGACGATCTCATTGATCGGGAACAGCCATCCACGTCCGATGTTAATGTTGATAAATTTCTGGACCATTCAATACAGAAGAGCAACAACGACCCCCCCATTACTTAAAAAGTATCTGTTTTCTTACAAAGAATGAGAGTCAAACCTATGGCACTGCATCTCCCGTTATTCTCACTCGTAGAATAATCGGCAGGCTCGATTAATCTAAAGGTATTTCATTGCAACTACCTAATTTACAGAGCTGTAGTTGAATAAAAAAATGGATATGGTGCTTTGCATTATGTGGTTTGTTACCACATAAGGTTAAGAACTGTAAATCAAGCAATATTATCACTTGAGACTCTTGGTACTGAGCAACTTTAGGTAGCAAAAGCTAGTATGCAACGTATTTGGTTCAGAACTGTGGATCAAGTAATACAATGAACTACATGTTAAATGTGTTTGCGGTTTTGAAACTTACAATGTATTTAAGGATTATCTTTTAAGAGGTATTATTTGATTTATTTAGACAAGCCTTTTTATTTTGTTGAATTGTATGACTAGGTGTACCCCTGACTGATGATATAAGGCAATGGAGTAAGTATGATGCCTTTGACAGCAGTACACCGAAAAGTCTACTTTTCTACTTATGTATTTTAAAGCTAGTTAAGATGCACAGTCGTCGAAATACTTAGACACTCCTGGTACTGAGCGATTTCAGGTAACAGAGGCTAGCATTCAAATTGTTTCTTCCTTTAGAAGTGATACTGTGATATACCTTTGGAATTAATAGCATGCAGTCTTAAGTGCCTCAGAGTTTATGATGCAGATATATATTATGTGTATTTTAAAACATGTTTTAAAATAAGCTAGCCAAAGTAGTACCTAAATATACCCGTTATTTGACGTATCGGAAGCATTACATAAGCCATGACCCAATACACAAAAGTAATATTATTTTACACTTTGCTTAGGCGGCAGTATTCAAGTAGCACACTTCGAACTTTTCATGTGCCTTCGCGAAAGGCGTTGCATTAAAGGCATTTAATTCCATCGAAATTATTTAGAGAGCTATAACTAAATTATGGATCTATGATGGATCTTTGTGTTTTCCGTGTAGGATATTCCGAATCTTTTGAATTAGCAATTAGTTCGATTTTGATTCCAGCGTTATTAAGGTGGTTGCGGATTCTTGTGCCAAAGGGTGCGATAACCCTAGGGCGTGTGTTTTGGATTTCTGAATGGTCAATACCGAATACTGGTTTATAAGTTGGGTTTTCTTTATTGGCGTATAGTTTAATGGCATATTGCATGGAAAGTCTGAGTCGTTGCATATTCAATGTTGTTCATTTGCTTCAGCTTGCAGGCTTTCCGCAGGTGACGTTCTAAAAGCGTTAAGGCAAAGGCGGAGGCCTTGGTTTTGTATTGAGCTTTAGCATCTTTGAGTACGAGAGCCTAACCGACAGTATACGATACTACCATAATCTATTCTAGATCTTATTAATGATCTATAAAGTTTTAATTTGGTACAGGTGTCTGCTCCCTGATCTTGGGCGGAGAAAACTCGAAGTTAAGTACGTTTTGGTATTTCCTCTTCACGCCTTTTATGTTGTTGTTGGTTGTTGGTTTGGTGTTTAACGTCCCGTTAAGCGACTATGATGGGTATATTGGGACGCACTTGCTAAGGAACAAGTGGGAAAAAAGAGAAAAGAATGAAGAAATAGTAAAAAAAAAGAAAAGTTAGAAATAAAGCAATTCCGATTAGCCCCTTCGTACGCCATCCAAAGAATAGAACGCAGTGGGTGTATTCTTAAGATTCCCTTACTTTGACGCACCAAAAGCATTACATAAGCTATGACCCAGTACACAAAAGTAATATGATTATTTTACACTTTGTTTAGGCGTCATTACTGAGGTAGCATACTTCAAACTTATAATGTGCCTTCGCTAAAGGCGTTTCATTAAAGGTATTTCATTCCATCGACATATTTATAGAGCTTTAACTAAATAATAAAAAAGATTGGATAGGGTCCTTTGCATTATGTGGTTTGCTACCACATAAGGTTAAGGACTGTAGATCAAGCAATATCATCACTTGAGACTCCTGGTACTGAGCAAATTTACGTAGCAGAAGCTAGCATACATAGTATTTTAAGGCTAGTTAAGATGCACAGTCGTCGAAACACTTGAGACTCCTGGTACTTAGCGACTTTAGGTAACAGAAGTGAGCGTACATATTGTTTCTTCCTTTCGAGGTGACTTTGTGATATACCTTTGGAATGAATAGAATACAGTCTTGAGTGTCTCAGGTTTAATGTTACAAATATGTCTTATGTGTGTTTTAATACATGTTTTGAAATAAACTAGCCAAACTAGCCAATATACCCGTTCTTTGATGTATCGGAAGCATCACATAAGCTATGACCCAATACATAAAAGTAATATCATTATTTTACACTTTGTTTAAACGGCAATATTGAAGCAGCATGCTTCGAACTTTTCATGTGCCTTCGCCAAAGGCGTTGCATTAAAGGTATTTCATTGCATCGAAATTATTTAGAGAGCAGTAACTAAATCATAAAAAGGATTGGATAGGGTCCTTTGTATTACGTAGTTTGTTACCACATAGCGTTGAGGACTGTAGTTCAAACAATATCATCACTTGAAACTCCTGGTACTGAGCAAATTTAGGTAGCAGAATCTAGCATGCACAGTAGTTTTTCACTAAGAAGTGATTTTGTTATATATCTTTGGAAATAACAGATATTATTTCGAGAGCTCGAACTGAATTTTAAATATTTGATAGGATCCTTTGCATTATGCAGTTTGTAACCATATAACGTTAAGGACTGTGGAGCACGTAATATCATGAACTACATGTTAAACATTTTTACGGTTTTGAAACTTACAATGTATTCAAGGATTACCTTTTTACAGGCATTGTATTGTATTTTTCTTTAGATCCCTTTCAACTGCTATGGTCATATCGAGACCCCCCTGCCACATTATACTGAAATGGGGCATTCCAGCCCTCCTTCTAACCCTTACATGTGGAGTGCCTCACAGTGTAGCAAGGAGGAGTCCCAATTTTAAAGTCTTTTATGTATGACCAGACCGGGGTTTGAACCCATGATGTTCCAGTCTCGACTCGGACACTCTTACCACTAGGTCACCGAGGTTGGTTTAAAAAAAGACTGAACAGGTTCCTTTCCATTATGTTGTTTGTTACCATATAAGGTTAAGGATTGTAGATCAAACAAAAGCATCACTTGAGGTACTGAGCGAATTTAGGTAGCAGAAGAAGCTAGCATGCAAATTGTTTCTTCACAAAGAAGTGATTTTGTTATATATTTTTGGAAATAATAGATATTATTTTGAGTTCGAACTAAATTTTAAGGATTCGATAGAGTACTTTGCATTATGCAGTTTGTTACCACATAAGGTTAAGGACTGTAGATCAAGTAATCATCGCTTGAGACTCCTGGTAATGAGCAAATTTAGGTAGCAGAAGCTAGCATGAAATTGTTTCTTCACTAGGAAGTGATTTTGTTATATATCTTTAGAAATAGATATTATTTCGAAAGCTCTAACTGAATTTTAAATATTTGATAGGGTCCTATGCATTATGTGGTTTGTTACCACATAAGGTTAGAACCTGTGGATCAAATAATATCATGAACTACATGTTAAAAATTTTTAACCTTACAATGTACTTATAGATTATCTATTTGGATTGATTGATTGATTGATTGGTTTAACGACACTAGCAACCCGTTAGGGTCATATTGTGTCAGTTCTGTTACTATAAGAAGACTGAGTTGAAACTAGAATCGATTAAAATAGACAAAACAAGTAGTGTATAAATCTAAAATCAACTAAATTCAGTTTAAAACTTACTGTACATGTGTATTTCTTTCAGAAAAGAAATAATTTTGCTTGGTGCTACCTTTGTAAAAAGGTCTTTCATGGAATTCACACTGTAGTAGCGTGAACGAATGTTCTGAAAATCTACGCAATTGAGTAGAATATGTTTTGCAGTCAAACGTTCTTGACAACCAGTACATTGTGGAGGCGCATCGCCTCTCAGAAGATATCCGTGGGTGATGTATGTATGCCCGATTCGAACTCTATGCATAACTGTTGTGTCGCGAATACTGCCAAGAGCTAGGTGTTTTTGTCCAACTGTTGGTTGGATTTGAAAGAGTTTGTTATTTCTTTGTTCGTTCCATTTTTGTTGCCAAAGGTTTTTTACATAACTTGAAATATGGGGTTTAAAGTCGGAGTATGGTATGAGAAGGTCGGATATGTTGTAGTTTAGCGCCTCTTTTGCTGCCCGGTCCGCAGCTTCATTACCCGGTATGCCCACGTGGCTTGGCACCCAGCAAAATACTAGGGATTTGCCTTGTTTGATTGCCCTTTCATAACGTTCTACTAGGTCTAGAATCATTGTGTTCGACACTTGCAGATTTTCTAGACACAGATAACAATTTTTTTGTACCTACTAATCTTAACTAAATTTTCCCTGTGCGGTGTAAGTTCAGTAACACAGTTAGCCTTATTGAATACAAGTGCTGTCATTTGTTTCGTGAATGTGACACGAACAGACTGATAGGAATTTGTTTGTCCAACTCTTCCTTTACTTCTTTCTCCCTTCTATTTTACCAAACTATTTTTCAAACTTCCAAACAAATAAATCAAACAGTGCCCACTGGATAAGTGCTTATTTGTTTGCTTGTGTTACATTGTAGTTTTATTGTGTCGTTATTTTTTCATCTTCCAAGTTTAATTTCGCTCTCATACGTCGGGAAATGTCGATACAACGTTCACATATGCTCGATACATGTGCTTACCCAGTGTAGTGAAAAGACTGAATTGTGCATTATACCTCGAAAAAATCGCTAAAAGTCAACCAAGCAAGTTCCATTGTCTTTTCTAACCGGTCTCGAAAATGGCTTTTCCCCTATGTTAATCTTCTAGAATATTCTATAGATTAATAAAAGTAAAATGTGCAGTTATTAAGATGTTCATTTCGACGTGTAACATGGTTTTCCCGGTAACGTAAAACAGTAAAAAAATTGTTACATGTTTAGTAGGACTCTGTTTTCAGGCATTCAAGTACCTTTTAAGCGAACTTGAACCAAGAGCTGCAAATCTTTGCCCCGCTGGTTTTGTTATTTCTCGAATAAAATGTCAATTTACAATACTGCGCGGACACAAGAGCGTACATAATTGGGCACCACAGGGACATTGCAAGATGCAAATGAAGAAAGAAGCATTTCACACTACCATGTTATTAGGCTGAATTCACTTGCAATTAAAGAAATCATTCAAGAATTTGAACAAAGAAAGGAAAAAGATTGGTGTCACAGTAATTTAAATCGCCAGAAGCTCAGTACTGGCATGAATGGTGCAAGCCCTCAGGAAAATAAACTAAATGTCCAGAACGAGATATGGGCGGAGGTTAATAGTTCATTTGGACCATGTCCCACGTTAGTTCATTGCTTGGGCCATCAAGCTTGTCTGTTTCACTATAGCAAGTTTTGTCAAAATGACCCCATTTATGGGAGTCGAAAATGCTTGATGTTCGACCATATTGTTTTCGCGATGATGTCTATAGTTATGAACTCGATAACTACATACACAAACCGGCCAACTAAACGCAATGATGGCAGGCTGAATAAAATCCGCCTGTTAAAACACTACCCATTGTACACTACGTTTGTACACAGAAGCAAAGAGTATTCATTTTTCGACCCTTTGGGCATAAAAGACGTTATATAAGATGCACCTCGGTGACCTTGACCTGTGTCAATAACCGGAAGTTGATATTATCTCAAAAACGGTTTAGAAAACTGAATCTGATTATTTGTACCCAAAAGAGATTACATTATATTTACTTCGATGTACTCGTTCAAGATAATAATTCGGAAGCTGATAATTATGTCGAAACACTGAACAATGCGTCCTTGACCAGATAGATAGTACCATTGCAAGTGGGTGCCATTTCGCTACGTGTAGCGAAATTCGGTCTAGTTTAACTTGCTTTGATGCGCGGCTGGCATTTTGGACCAGTACGCATATATTTCACTTGCATTGCGCGATTCGCATTTCGCACTAGTGCGCGTGTTTATTACCCCTCGGCCAAAATTGCATATGTATGGAGAGTCATATGAAGTTGTGCACCTGATAAAAATTTTTGACATTGCCCTTACTGGTCAAGGTCAAATCGCAAAAAAAGGTCAATCGGTTTCCAGACATCTACAGCAAGGCCGTTGAAGCTAGAAAAGCCAAACTTGGCACATAAATAAAGGACGATGTGATCTGAGGCACCCGTTAAAAATTTTTGACCTTGACCTTGATCCCAAACCGGAAGTTGGCCTTTATCTCCAAAACGGTAAGAGAGCAATTTTGACCTAATTTTCGACTTCAACCCCCTATAAGACGTTACGTAAGGTATAACTTCCGGTGTCCTTGACCTCCAGGTCACTTTCTAGAGCCCAACCGGAAGTTAGTTTTTATCTCGAAAACGGAGAGGTAGAGCAATCGATTTCCAGACATCTCCTCCAAGACCACCGAAGCTTGATCAACCAAACTTGGCACATGTATGGAGGGTCATCAGAAGTGGTGGACCTGTTAAAAATTTTGACCTTGACCTTACCGGTATACTTGGTAGTATTTCGGAGGATGTTCTACATTCAGACATGTGAAAATTGTTAACAAATAGCAATATCAGCTACCTTCCGTTTTAAGTTATCACTCCAAGTGGGGTCTAATTCGCTGTGCGAATTTCGGTCTAGTTGGCGCCTCAAATACCTTTCATATAATATTTCATTAAACATGTTTTGGATCTTTAGCATTTGGCCAGTCTTTGACTTGGTCAAGGCTTATATGAATTTGTGCATTTTCTTGTCTCAGTTTCTTCTCTGACACTACAAGCCCTAGTACCACAAAACTTTGTATTTCTGTAGAACTTGATCTGAGGGTGTGCATCCCGCCTTTTTCGCCTAGGATTTCGTTTTCATGCTTAAAACGCCATGCGAACACAGCTGATTTTAGAATAAACTAGAAAGCTCAAAAACGGATATGCCTCCCCCAGCGCCACAGTCTGTCAAAGGGACATGCTTCTAGCTTGAAACAATTCTACATTTTGTAACAAATCTAAAAAATTTGCCAAAAATCGAAAAATGGTCGGATATGAAAAATAAATCTATGGGCATAATTTGTAAGTTACAAGCAGCGCATATTTAAAATTTGGCTGCAATCGGCTGCCTCGTTACTGAGAAATCGCTGGTGACAGACGAAGATACACTGCGAAATGTTTAAGTCCTAAATGTAAAAAAAAATCGCCAAAAATCGAAAAATAGTCGGATATAAAAAAATAAATATATGGCCATTATCTGTAGGTTATAGGCAACACGTGTGTAAACTTTGGTTGCAATTGGCTACCTCCTTACTGATAAATCGTTGCTAACGGAAGCACATACTGACGGACGTCCGTGCGTACTAGACGTAGGTGGTGTGGTAGATTGTACGCCCAAGCATAATTATGTGGTAGGCGCGACTTATGTGGTACACATTATGCAGTTACCACTGAAGTTCCGTTTTGGCGTACAGAGGTACCACATAGCTCTACTTAAGTATTTTAAAGCTAGTTAAGATGCACAGTCGTCGAAATACTTTAGACTCCTGGTACTGAGCGATTTTAGGTAGCAGAAACTAGCATTCAAATTGTTTCTTCCTTTAGAAGTGATTTTGTGATATACCTTTGGAGTGAATAGAATACAGTGAGTTTTAAGTGTCTCAGGGTTTATGTTGCAGATATATTTTCAGTGTACTTTAATACTTTCATGTAGGACATTGCGAAACTTTTCAGTTTGACTTGGACTTGCATTTTGTTCGATTTTGGTTCCAGCGTTATTGAGGTGGTTGCGGATTCTTGTGCAAAAGGGTACGAAAACCCTAGGGCATGTGTGGATTTCTGAATGGTCAGTACCGAATACTGGTTTATAAGTTGGGTTTTCTTTATTGGTGTATAGTTTAATGGTACATTGCATAGAAAGTTTGAGTCGTTGGACATCCAATGGGTGTTCATTTGCTTCAGCTTGCAGGCATTCCGCAGGTGACGTTCTGAAAGTGTTAAAGCAAAGGCGGAGGCCTTGTTTTTCTATTGGGTTTAGCATCTTTAAGTACGAGGGCCTTGCCGATCCGTAGACGATACCACCATAATCTACTCAAGATCTTATTAATGATCTATATAGTTTTAATTTAGTACTGGTGTCTGCTCCCCAATCTTGGGTGGAGATAACTCGAAGCAAGTTAAGTGCCTTTTGGCATTTCCTCTTCACACCTTTTATGTGGGAGATAAATTTATATAGTCCAGAATTAAACCTAGGAATTTGCTCTCCTTCACTACAGGCATTTGGGTGTTTGATAAGCATTACATAAGCTATAACCCACTACACAAAAGAAATATCATTATTTTACACTTTGTTTAGCCGCCAGTATCGAAATAGCATATTTCGAACCTATAATGTGCCTTCGCGAAATCCGTTGCATTAAAATGCAACTATCGACCGTGCCTAGTTATAGAATAACAGGAGATGCAGTGCAAAGCTAACTGATCATTGCAGTGTTGGCTTTCTGATGATTCACACGCACAAATAAAAAACAGCACGGTTTCCTAAATGTGCTCAGCTATGGAAGTGCTGGATGTTGGAAACGAGACTTACTTGTCTCCGTGATTTATAAGCATTAGAACACTTAATTGTGTTTTATCTTAGACTAAAGTGTCTAATAGTGCAAAAAAAGACTTAAATGTCTTTTTAAAACAATTGTATTTGTGAAACTTGTCTTCATTACGGAATATTATTACACACACACACACAGACATGCATGTGTTTAAGATTTCAAGTCTACTCAAAATAATTTGGAAACTGAGACTTAATTGTCTCCGCTGTAATGGTGATTACACCTGCACATCGATGTGGAAGTGCTAAATGTTGAAAACTTAACTGTTTTCCCTATATCACGAGACGGAATTGTCTCTGTTATGAAATAGCACCAGAACACTTAACTTTTTTCTGAAGGCTTAAGTGTCTTATAATGCTAGTAAGACTTAAATGTCTTTGCATCGATGTGGAAGTGCTAAGTGTTGAAAACTTAACTGTTTTCCCTATATCACGAGACTTAATTGCCTCCGTTATTAAATAGCACCAGAACACTTAACTGTGATTTATCTTGGACTTAAGTGTCTAATAATGCAAAAAAGACTTAAATGTCTTTTTAAAACAATTGTATTTGTGAGTCTTCATTAAGAAATATTATTACACACACAAACACACACATGCATTTGTTCAAGATTTCAAGTCTACTCCAAATAATTTGGGAACTGGACCTAATTGTCTCCTCTGTAATGGTGATTACACCTGCACTTCAATGTGTTTCTTTTATCAGACTTAACCGTCTCATAATGGGCATCTGATTACATGGTCCACTGATTATAATTTGGGATTGATGGTGATTTTCATGGTGATATTTGTGGGTCTAGTCAAATATCTAGCCAACTAAATGAAAACTTGAATGTTTCAAATAATTTTCTGACGGCAACCGATTCACAACAACACACTGCGTGCACATCACTAAAAAAAAAGATGGAACTTCCACATACACAAACTTCATGCAGTTTTCTGTGTACACGCATTCCTTTCAAGCCATTTTCAATGTCTGCCTAAACTTTGTTTACAGCAATGTGTAGTATGCGTGATATGTTCAATGTCAGCTTAGCAATAACTATTCTGGATGCCTTTCCATGTTCACGGTTGCAACACCCCCCCCCCCAACGCTCGTCTATCATTCATGTGTCAGGCTGCACCCAAGTGTTTCCACATTTCTACACACACGCATAACCGACGTTCACAATAGTGGACGTAATATGGATGAATCTTCGCCGAATGATAATATTCAAAATGATTCGCTTATTCAAGTGTTTCCATAATTAAAACAGTCTTGTGAGAAATTAGGCAAAGGACAAGACACGTTTTTTTTTTTTGAAAAAAAAATGCTGCTCTCGAAAAACGCCAACTCGACAACGAACCGGACGACGAACCAATAACTAAAAAACGTCGGCCCGAACATGAAATATCGGATCACGAAAGCGAAGGAAAATGTGACCCAAGCGAAGGGGAATCAGTTCAGGATTCTATGTATGACGATCTCATTGATCGGGAACAGCCATCCACGTCCGATGTTAATGTTGATAAATTTCTGGACCATTCAATACAGAAGAGCAACAACGACCCCCCCATTACTTAAAAAGTATCTGTTTTCTTACAAAGAATGAGAGTCAAACCTATGGCACTGCATCTCCCGTTATTCTCACTCGTAGAATAATCGGCAGGCTCGATTAATCTAAAGGTATTTCATTGCAACTACCTAATTTACAGAGCTGTAGTTGAATAAAAAAATGGATATGGTGCTTTGCATTATGTGGTTTGTTACCACATAAGGTTAAGAACTGTAAATCAAGCAATATTATCACTTGAGACTCTTGGTACTGAGCAACTTTAGGTAGCAAAAGCTAGTATGCAACGTATTTGGTTCAGAACTGTGGATCAAGTAATACAATGAACTACATGTTAAATGTGTTTGCGGTTTTGAAACTTACAATGTATTTAAGGATTATCTTTTAAGAGGTATTATTTGATTTATTTAGACAAGCCTTTTTATTTTGTTGAATTGTATGACTAGGTGTACCCCTGACTGATGATATAAGGCAATGGAGTAAGTATGATGCCTTTGACAGCAGTACACCGAAAAGTCTACTTTTCTACTTATGTATTTTAAAGCTAGTTAAGATGCACAGTCGTCGAAATACTTAGACACTCCTGGTACTGAGCGATTTCAGGTAACAGAGGCTAGCATTCAAATTGTTTCTTCCTTTAGAAGTGATACTGTGATATACCTTTGGAATTAATAGCATGCAGTCTTAAGTGCCTCAGAGTTTATGATGCAGATATATATTATGTGTATTTTAAAACATGTTTTAAAATAAGCTAGCCAAAGTAGTACCTAAATATACCCGTTATTTGACGTATCGGAAGCATTACATAAGCCATGACCCAATACACAAAAGTAATATTATTTTACACTTTGCTTAGGCGGCAGTATTCAAGTAGCACACTTCGAACTTTTCATGTGCCTTCGCGAAAGGCGTTGCATTAAAGGCATTTAATTCCATCGAAATTATTTAGAGAGCTATAACTAAATTATGAATCTATGATGGATCTTTGTGTTTTCCGTGTAGGATATTCCGAATCTTTTGAATTAGCAATTAGTTCGATTTTGATTCAAGCGTTATTAAGGTGGTTGCGGATTCTTGTGCCAAAGGGTGCGATAACCCTAGGGCGTGTGTTTTGGATTTCTGAATGGTCAATACCGAATACTGGTTTATAAGTTGGGTTTTCTTTATTGGCGTATAGTTTAATGGCATATTGCATGGAAAGTCTGAGTCGTTGCATATTCAATGTTGTTCATTTGCTTCAGCTTGCAGGCTTTCCGCAGGTGACGTTCTAAAAGCGTTAAGGCAAAGGCGGAGGCCTTGGTTTTGTATTGAGCTTTAGCATCTTTGAGTACGAGAGCCTAACCGACAGTATACGATACTACCATAATCTATTCTAGATCTTATTAATGATCTATAAAGTTTTAATTTGGTACAGGTGTCTGCTCCCTGATCTTGGGCGGAGAAAACTCGAAGTTAAGTACGTTTTGGTATTTCCTCTTCACGCCTTTTATGTTGTTGTTGGTTGTTGGTTTGGTGTTTAACGTCCCGTTAAGCGACTATGATGGGTATATTGGGACGCACTTGCTAAGGAACAAGTGGGAAAAAAGAGAAAAGAATGAAGAAATAGTAAAAAAAAAGAAAAGTTAGAAATAAAGCAATTCCGATTAGCCCCTTCGTACGCCATCCAAAGAATAGAAGGCAGTGGGTGTATTCTTAAGATTCCCTTACTTTGACGCACCAAAAGCATTACATAAGCTATGACCCAGTACACAAAAGTAATATGATTATTTTACACTTTGTTTAGGCGTCATTACTGAGGTAGCATACTTCAAACTTATAATGTGCCTTCGCTAAAGGCGTTTCATTAAAGGTATTTCATTCCATCGACATATTTATAGAGCTTTAACTAAATAATAAAAAAGATTGGATAGGGTCCTTTGCATTATGTGGTTTGCTACCACATAAGGTTAAGGACTGTAGATCAAGCAATATCATCACTTGAGACTCCTGGTACTGAGCAAATTTACGTAGCAGAAGCTAGCATACATAGTATTTTAAGGCTAGTTAAGATGCACAGTCGTCGAAACACTTGAGACTCCTGGTACTTAGCGACTTTAGGTAACAGAAGTGAGCGTACATATTGTTTCTTCCTTTCGAGGTGACTTTGTGATATACCTTTGGAATGAATAGAATACAGTCTTGAGTGTCTCAGGTTTAATGTTACAAATATGTCTTATGTGTGTTTTAATACATGTTTTGAAATAAACTAGCCAAAGTTGTTCCTAAATATACCCGTTCTTTGATGTATCGGAAGCATCACATAAGCTATGACCCAATACATAAAAGTAATATCATTATTTTACACTTTGTTTAAACGGCAATATTGAAGCAGCATACTTCGAACTTTTCATGTGCCTTCGCCAAAGGCGTTGCATTAAAGGTATTTCATTGCATCGAAATTATTTAGAGAGCAGTAACTAAATCATAAAAAGGATTGGATAGGGTCCTTTGTATTACGTAGTTTGTTACCACATAGCGTTGAGGACTGTAGTTCAAACAATATCATCACTTGAAACTCCTGGTACTGAGCAAATTTAGGTAGCAGAATCTAGCATGCACAGTAGTTTTTCACTAAGAAGTGATTTTGTTATATATCTTTGGAAATAACAGATATTATTTCGAGAGCTCGAACTGAATTTTAAATATTTGATAGGATCCTTTGCATTATGCAGTTTGTAACCATATAACGTTAAGGACTGTGGAGCACGTAATATCATGCACTACATGTTAAACATTTTTACGGTTTTGAAACTTACAATGTATTCAAGGATTACCTTTTTACAGGCATTGTATTGTATTTTTCTTTAGATCCCTTTCATCTGCTATGGTCATATCGAGACCCCCCTGCCACATTATACTGAAATGGGGCATTCCAGCCCTCCTTCTAACCCTTACATGTGGAGTGCCTCACAGTGTAGCAAGGAGGAGTCCCAATTTTAAAGTCTTTTATGTATGACCCGACCGGGGTTTGAACCCATGATGTTCCAGTCTCGACTCGGACACTCTTACCACTAGGTCACCGAGGTTGGTTTAAAAAAAGACTGAACAGGTTCCTTTCCATTATGTTGTTTACCATATAAGGTTAAGGATTGTAGATCAAACAAAAGCATCACTTGAGGTACTGAGCGAATTTAGGTAGCAGAAGAAGCTAGCATGCAAATTGTTTCTTCACAAAGAAGTGATTTTGTTATATATTTTTGGAAATAATAGATATTATTTTGAGTTCGAACTAAATTTTAAGGATTCGATAGAGTACTTTGCATTATGCAGTTTGTTACCACATAAGGTTAAGGACTGTAGATCAAGTAATCATCGCTTGAGACTCCTGGTAATGAGCAAATTTAGGTAGCAGAAGCTAGCATGAAATTGTTTCTTCACTAGGAAGTGATTTTGTTATATATCTTTAGAAATAGATATTATTTCGAAAGCTCTAACTGAATTTTAAATATTTGATAGGGTCCTATGCATTATGTGGTTTGTTACCACATAAGGTTAGAACCTGTGGATCAAATAATATCATGAACTACATGTTAAAAATTTTTAACCTTACAATGTACTTATAGATTATCTATTTGGATTGATTGATTGATTGATTGGTTTAACGACACTAGCAACCCGTTAGGGTCATATTGTGTCAGTTCTGTTACTATAAGAAGACTCAGTTGAAACTAGAATCGATTAAAATAGACAAAACAAGTAGTGTATAAATCTAAAATCAACTAAATTCAGTTTAAAACTTACTGTACATGTGTATTTCTTTCAGAAAAGAAATAATTTTGCTTGGTGCTACCTTTGTAAAAAGGTCTTTCATGGAATTCACACTGTAGTAGCGTGAACGAATGTTCTGAAAATCTACGCAATTGAGTAGAATATGTTTTGCAGTCAAACGTTCTTGACAACCAGTACATTGTGGAGGCGTATCGCCTCTCAGAAGATATCCGTGGGTGATGTATGTATGCCCGATTCGAACTCTATGCATAACTGTTGTGTCGCGAATACTGCCAAGAGCTAGGTGTTTTTGTCCAACTGTTGGTTGGATTTGAAAGAGTTTGTTATTTCTTTGTTCGTTCCATTTTTGTTGCCAAAGGTTTTTTACATAACTTGAAATATGGGGTTTAAAGTCGGAGTATGGTATGAGAAGGTCGGATATGTTGTAGTTTAGCGCCTCTTTTGCTGCCCGGTCCGCAGCTTCATTACCTGGTATGCCCACGTGGCTTGGCACCCAGCAAAATACTAGGGATTTGCCTTGTTTGATTGCCCTTTCATAACGTTCTACTAGGTCTAGAATCATTGTGTTCGACACTTGCAGATTTTCTAGTGACTGTAAAATCGATAAGGAATCGACACAGATAACAATTTTTTTGTACCTACTAATCTTGACAATTTCCATGGCTAACTGGAGTGCCCGAACCTCCGCGGAAAAGATAGAGGAGAAGTTTGGTAATCTTGTTTTCAGGGTATTTGATTTTGTAACTATTGAGGCAGCAACTTTCTTATCAAGCTTAGATCCGTCCGTGTATATGAAATGATGGTGAGGGTAGGTTTCCTTTATCTCAGCAAACCTAGCTTTGAACTCTTCAGCATTTGTTGCGTCTTTGGAAAAGTTTGTCAGAGTTTTGTCTATGGTGGGTCTTTGTATGTTCCATGTTGGGTATTTCGAAACTTTTGAGTTTGCAATTTGCTCGACTTTGATTCCAGCATTATTAAGATGGTTACGGATTCTAGTGCCAAAGGGAACGATAACCCTAGGGCGTGTGTTTAGGATTTCTGAATGATCTTTTTCGAACACTGCCTTGTAGGTGGGGTTTTCTTTATTTGCGTATAGTTTAATTGCGTATTGCATTGAGAGTTTGATTCGTTGGATATCTAATGGTTGTTCATTTGATTCAACCTGAAGGCTTTCCGCTGGTGACGTTCTGAAAGCGTTAAGGCACAGGCGAAGGCCTTGGTTTTGTATTGGGTTCAGCATCTTTAGGTACGAGGGTCTTGCCGATCCGTAGACGATGCTACCATAATCTATTCTGGATCTTATTAATGATCTATACAGTTTTAATTTTGTACTGGTATCTGCTCCCCAGTCTTGAGCGGAGACGACTCGTAACAGGTTGAGCGCCTTTTGACATTTCCTCTTCACGTCTTTTATGTGGGGAATAAAATTTAGCTTCGAGTCCAGAATTAGGCCAAGGAATTTGTTTTCCTTTACTACGGGTATCTGTGTGTTTGATAAGTATAAAATAGGATCGCCGTGTGGCTTTCGCTTGTTGCAAAAGTGCATGCAGACTGTTTTGGTTTGCGAAAATTTGAAACCGTTTTGGTCAGCCCATTTTTGAAGAGAGTTGATATTTTGCTGGAGGCGACGCTCGATCAGATTCATATTCTTACCCCTTGCAGACATAGCAAAATCGTCTACAAACAGTGAGCTGTCTATTCCCTGTTTAGTTGCGCCTTTGATACTATTGATTTTGATTAGAAACAAGAGAATTGATAGAATACAGCCTTGAGGATAGCCTTCTTCTTGCTCGAAATAGTCCGAGAAAACAGAACCGAGACGGACTTTAAATCGCCTATCATTTAAAAACCCTTCAATGAATTCTGGGAGACGACCTCGTATGCCAAGGTTGTGGAGGTCTTGCATGACCCCGTATTTCCAAGCAGTGTCGTAGGCTTTTTCTAAATCAAAGAAAACAGTGACGACATGTTCGTTATTGATAAAACCTTCTCTTATAAATGATTCGAGTCTAACCAGGTGATCTATGGTACTTCTTTCTTTTCTGAAGCCACTTTGGATGTCAGTAAGCAGATGATTTTTCTCTAAATACCAAATAAGTCTTGCGGCTATCATACGCTCTAGTGTTTTGCACAAAGAGCTTGTCAGAGATATTGGGCGATAATTTTGGGGATTAGTAGAGTCCTTATTGGGTTTTGGAATTGGTATGATGGTGGCTTCTTTCCATATTTCGGGAAAGTTTCCTGTAGTCCAAACTTGATTGAGTAATTGTAGCAGGACTTCAAGGGTTTCCTCAGGTAGGTGCTTTAGAACCTGGTAGTGCAGGTCGTCTGGTCCGGCAGCTGAGTCATGTGAGTTTTGGATGGCGTCTTTCAACTCCGACAGGGTAAAGGTGCAATTGTACTGTTCCGAGTTATTTGAGGTGAAGTTTATTGGTATTTGTTCTTTAATTTCTTTTATTTGACGGAACGCAAGAGAGTAATTTTCAGATGAAGAGTTGAACTGAAAGGTTGTGCCGAAGGTATTTGCTATTTCGTCAGGTTTTGTGATAGTTTGGTTGTTTGTACTGATGTGGTTTATGGGTTCTGAGATGTTTTTACCAGATATTTTTCGGATTATCTCCCATATTTTTTTGGTTGAATTGTTTTTGTTCAGTTTGGAGATATATTCCACCCAGGTTTGCTTTTTGCTTGCTTTGATAGTTCTGCGTGCTGCAGCACGCAGCCTTTTGTATTCAAGTTTGCTACTATGGTCCGGGGTGATGTAGAATTGGCGAAGAGCTGTTTTTCGCATGGCTATTGCTTTTTTGCAATCATCGTTAAACCAGGGTTTTTGTTGTTTTTTAGGATTTCCGGAAGTTTTAGGTATGGTTTTTTCCATGATTGCCTGGATCAGAGCCGTAAAAAATAAAATCGGGTCGTCGTCGTGTGTAAACTGATTGATTTTAATGGCCCTTTTGCAGAGTTCCTGGAACATTGACCAATCTGCTTTGTGGAATTTCCACTTTGGTATTCTTTTCTGTTGCTGTGGATCTAGTGGTTTTAATAAAATGGGGAAGTGGTCGCTGCCATAAATGTCGTCCAAGACTTCCCATTGAAAATCTAAAAACAAATTACTAGATGCCATTGCAAGGTCGATAGAGGTTTTTGAACCAGTACCAGGGTGTAGGTATGTTGGGGTTTTATCATTGTAAAGTGAGAGGTTGTGGGAATTTAGAAAGTTTTCAATTAGCTTTCCTTTGTGATCGTTGTTTGTATTACCCCATAGGGGGCTGTGTGCATTAAAATCACCTACGAATAAGATGGGTTTTGGTATTTGGTTGATCAGATCGTTCAATTCTTCTGGCTGAGGTTTGGATGGTGGTGGAAGGTATATGTTACAGACGGAAAAAGTTTTCTGCGTCGTAACACGAACTGCAGTTGCTTGTATATTTGTATTTAATTTGACCTCACTCTGAATGATATTGTTGAGGACTAAGGTGGTTATTCCGCCTGAGGCGCGGTTACCATTTGCGTTTTTGTTATAGGAGGTATAACCTGTTAGATTAGGTGGATGAAGGTCAGTGCCGTATGTTTCTTGGAGGCAAAAGATGCATGTGTTATATTGCTGGCTCAAAGTTAAAAGGTCTATCTGGTTGGTCCAAAAACCTCTGATGTTCCAGTGGACTATTGCCATTTTACTTGCTATAGGCCCGAGGCCTTTGTATTGTTACTTTAGGTAGTCGTAATTGCGGTTTCGCTGCCACTTTGTCTTGTTCTGCTTCTGTTAATTTTCTGGAAGGAGAGGATGGTTGCTTTTCGGGGGTTTTTGTTGCGTTACCCCCTTCGTCTGCATCCTGAAGTACCGAGTATCGGTTTCCCACGAATTCAAAATTAATTGGGAAATTTGGATGACTCTGGTACTTCTCCCTTGCCTGACGAGCACGTGGCGGTTTTGATTGCAGTGGCATTGATTGGACGGATGACTTCCTCTCATCGGTTGTGAATTTCTTCGATGGAGGCTGTGGCGGTGAGCAGGCAGCAACCGCGTCATCCGTTTCCATACATGGACTGCATTCAGCCTCTTTAAGTGTCTGCTGCATCCGTTTTCTAGCCTTATCTGCCTTGTCTTTAAGCCTCTTTCTCGTGCCGTTATCCAGCGGTGAGGAAGGGCTTGTATAGGTCTTGTGGGCGAGGAAGGGTTTGACTGTTTTGCTTTTGCGATCGGAGATGGTGTTTGGGTCGCCATAGTTTGTCTAGGCGGGGTAGATTTCTGCACATTTGGTTGCGGCAGGGTGCGTGGTTGGTCACCAAGCCATGTGTTGTTTGTCTGACACCCTGAGCTTGTATACCTGTTTATTTTGACGGCGGTAGAGTATAATTTGTCTGATGTGGGCGTCTGCATCACCAGTTTCCGGGCCTCCGGGTAGGAAATGGAATTCTTGGCCTTAACTTCTTGTACCTGCTTTTCTTGGAGCCATCGAGGGCATTCACGTGAAGATGCCAGATGGCTTCCCCCGCAGTTAATACACCTAGTTACTCCAATTGTACAGGTATCTGTCTGATGTCCTTCCTCGCCACACTTTGCGCATGTTGCCATGGGTTTTCGGGCCACAAGTTTATGAAAGAGGTAGCAGCGGAAGCAGGCGTAACCAACGTAGATGCATTCCGATCGACATGTCTGCGAAAGCATTGCGCAACTATGAGTCAAGTCTTGGCTGTAGGGGAATTTCAACAAGATATTCTGGCAGAATTTATGGGACATGACCTCAATATTCATCGAGACTACTACAGATTGCCCGTTTCATTGATTGAGAAATGTAAAGTCCTGCAGATACTTATGGCCATAAACAGCGGAAAGCCTCGAGACATGTTTAACAACAGGAGTTGCACAGAAATGAGAGAAGACCCAACGTTTGGAGAAGTTGTTATTATAGAATCAGGTAAGTGAATCGAGCGAAGTTGGACAGTAAATAAAAACTTCAGTTATTGAAAACGTAAGTAAATGAATCAGGTGAAATGGGACAGTAAAAAATGTACAAGTACCAGAGAAGCGCAAGTCAGTAAATGAATCGGGCGAAATGGAACAGGCTTTGCTGTCAGATGTAACATTCAGTAGAAAGGAAAAACTAGAAAATTGAAGAACAATATGTTTCAAAGGTCTGGTTTTATGATTATTTTAAAACAGAGTCGGAAGATGAGGAGTGTCAAGAGCCGGAAGATGAAGCTGCTATTTCAAGTGTGCCAACAGCTACCAAAAAACGGAGAAAACCTAAATTTGAGTGTCACTCGGATTCTGACGATGGTAAGCTTTAACTTATGACTTTGACCTGTCTGTCCGTCAGCACAGTGCTCAGTAATTTCTTTTATGTCGTAACTATTCTGTCACCAAGAGTTTGAGTTCACGGTGAATTCCGTTCATTTCTGCAGTAAAAAAATGCTTCGAAAACGTCACGCGATTCTTTATCGGGTTCATGTATGGCTTTCACAATTTCACCCACTGTGCTCCTGGTGGTTCAATCCAGTTATGTCAGACAGTTTCATACATTAATTATTAACTTTTTAAAAGGAATATAAATCATGTGTGGATCAAGTGGGTTAATTATTTACTGTTAAACATAGGTCGAGAATGAAAGGTATTGTAAGTTTTTCAATTTTTTAATGTTACTAGTACTATGTTGCATTCAACTGAATAATAAGTATAACGTTTAAATTACAATGTGCATACACTGTTTAGTTTGCTGGGACTCCATATAATTCAATTAATTTTGCAGAAAAAAGCCGGAGTAGACGTTTGGATTTGTCTGACCTTGAAATCGCTGCGATAAAAGACAAGTTCCACACCGAGATCAAGCAGTGTTCCTTGCCATCAATGGAAGTCATCATGGAGATAATTGGAGAGTCGGAAGTATTAACAGTTACTGCTCCAGACGATGTCGAAAAATGCTTGACGAATTTGATAAAAGAAAGAAGCTTGAAGATCAAATCGGAAAAGCACAGCAAAAAGCACAAAGTGAAAAGGCGCCGAGAAGATCCAGAAAGCGAGGCCGAAGAACCACGTCGTTGAGCTCCATGTAAATACATAAAGCAATTATTACACTTGAAACAGTGTAATCTATAACTTTTAAATCAGACCTTTGCATAAAATGGGGATTTAGCTCCATATTAATTGCAAGTAGATCTGTCCCTGGAGTGTGTGTTATTTTAAAGCTATTGATTCAATGTACGAAGTTTCATTATTTTTTCCGCAAAAGGGGGGAGGGGAATATGTGCGATCGACCGTGTGTCGGTCTGTTGGTCGGTCGGTCTGTCGGTATGTCATCAACAACTTGTTAACACGATAATTTAAAAAGTACTGCAAGGATTTTACTGAAAATTGATATGTGGCTTCTATGGAAACAGACCTAGATTAGTATTGTAAATGGGCCAGATTCGTCCAAGGAAAATGGACTAGCTGGACTTAGAAAATTTCAGCTCTTGATTGACTGTTGATGGTCGTGTGTAACTGGTGGGGGGAGGAGGGCTGTGGGGAATATGTGGGCTATGCACACTGCTCTAGTTTTATTATGAATTGAAGGCTTATGTTTTTTTTTTAACTTTTAAAGGTCAGAAACGCATGTGGACGCAAAAAGAAGTAGCCGTCATCGTGAAGCATTTTGGGAAACACATAGAGAGAGGGGCAACACCCGGAAAACTAGAAATAGACAAAGTATTAGCAGTGGAACCAGACTTGAAACACAGGGACTTTGTGACTGTCAAATCACATATCGTCAACAAAATTAAAGCAAACAAAAGGAAAGAACTGAAGATGTTTCGAAAGTAACATTTCACGCGTCTTAACAAGGTTGCAACTCACCGGTTCAATATACTTTTACTTGGCAGAAATCGCATGCACATAATTTGTAAATTAATTTGATTTTTCCTCTTTTATACAAAACCTTATTGTAAATAGAAAAAGAAACGGTTTTAAAAAGTCAATGCGATTTCTGTTAAGAAAAAAATATATTTCAAAAAATTCCAGAATTGTGAGAAATTGACTTTTTTGTGGGTTCACTTTCAATGTATTAACTTGTAGTATTCGATGTGTTCGACTTGTATAAAAACACTGCAATGTTTGGTGTGTGAACATTATTTTTGGTACACATTTCCAGTCTTTTTAGGTTCAAGTAACCGAACGCGATTGATTCTTGATATTGCCTTTTTAGCCCTCGGCCAATATTTGCTGAAGGCTATTGCTATCGGTCTGTCTGCGTGATGGTTTTGCCACTTCAGACAGAAATAAACCACACTGCAGTGTATTAAAAATGGGACTGGCAATTCAACTGAAGTTATTGTTTTGTTGTCATTCGACTGACATATCGCGTTACCAGGTTTGTAGTGCGTTCATTATTCCATTTATGCAAAGAATTATGTTGAACATTAAAGCAAAGTAAATGTTACAAGACGATTCCAGGAGATGCGGCAGTAAATAACAAACTCTAAAAGACATAACTGAAAAAGACTCGGTAGAAAAAAGACGGAATGGAAAGGCGTAACATCAAGAAAACCCGAAATTTAAAAAAAGAAGAAGACATTTTACAGAAATGCAGGTAATTTTTTTCTTATTTTTTTTTCTTCTTTAGGCATTACTCGCTACCTGGCTATTATTTTTTTGGCGATTGGCTAAAAATTGGCGCTAATTTTGGCTAAAAATAGTAAAATCTCCAGAAAAATTGTCTTACTGCCTTGGAAATTTAATCAGATGTAGCAGGCATTATGACTTACTTAGCTATTATTTTGGGGGGGATTGGCCAAAATTTCGGTGAAAAAGCAATAAACAAAAATCAGTAAAATCTTAACGTACTCAAGAAAAAATGGTCTTACTGTCTTGAAATGTTAAGTAAAGGTAGCAGGTATCATTACCTACTTGTCTATTGCGTTTTTGGCAATTGGCAAAAAAAATGGCGAACATTTTGCCGTAAACAAAAAAATCAGTAAAATTCTTTTAGGTAACTCTGTGGTCAAGAAATCGAAGAAACCAGTTAAATTGTTCTTTTTGATGTGTACCATTTATGCCATATACAGAATGTGGCAAGCTACATAAGCAGTTCGCCTGTCATATTACCAACAAGTCCCATTCTATCGTAGTGAGTTGGTAAGTATATGGCTTGTAAGTAGCAAAGAGTTGACCAACCGTGGTCATATTCACGAAACTTAACTGCACCGTTGACAACTTTTGCTAACTGCATGTAGCAAGCAGAACTTTGAAAAGTCAATTAATAGAGTTTAATTTTATATTAAAACAAATTCTTCTTGAAATTATTTGAGTACTTAACTAAATTTTCCCTGTGCGGTGTAAGTTCAGTAACACAGTTAGCCTTATTGAATACAAGTGCTGTCATTTGTTTCGTGAATGTGACACGAACAGACTGATAGGAATTTGTTTGTCCAACTCTTCCTTTACTTCTTTCTTCCTTCTATTTTACCAAACTATTTTTCAAACTTCCAAACAAATAAATCAAACAGTGCCCACTGGATAAGTGCTTATTTGTTTGCTTGTGTTACATTGTAGTTTTATTGTGTCGTTATTTTTTCATCTTCCAAGTTTAATTTCGCTCTCATACGTCGAGAAATGTCGATACAACGTTCACATATGCTCGATACATGTGCTTACCCAGTGTAGTGAAAAGACTGAATTGTGCATTATACCTCGAAAAAATCGCTAAAAGTCAACCAAGCAAGTTCCGTTGTCTTTTCTAACCGGTCTCGAAAATGGCTTTTCCCCTATGTTAATCTTCTAGAATATTCTATAGATTAATAAAAGTAAAATGTGCAGTTATTAAGATGTTCATTTCGACGTGTAACATGGTTTTCCCGGTAACGTAAAACAGTAAAAAAATTGTTACATGTTTAGTAGGACTCTGTTTTCAGGCATTCAAGTACCTTTTAAGCGAACTTGAACCAAGAGCTGCAAATCTTTGCCCCGCTGGTTTTGTTATTTCTCGAATAAAATGTCAATTTATAATACTGCGCGGACACAAGAGCGTACATAATTGGGCACCACAGGGACATTGCAAGATGCAAATGAAGAAAGAAGCATTTCACACTACCATGTTATTAGGCTGAATTCACTTGCAATTAAAGAAATCATTCAAGAATTTGAACAAAGAAAGGAAAAAGATTGGTGTCACAGTAATTTAAATCGCCAGAAGCTCAGTACTGGCATGAATGGTGCAAGCCCTCAGGAAAATAAACTAAATGTCCAGAACGAGATATGGGCGGAGGTTAATAGTTCATTTGGACCATGTCCCACGTTAGTTCATTGCTTGGGCCATCAAGCTTGTCTGTTTCACTATAGCAAGTTTTGTCAAAATGACCCCATTTATGGGAGTCGAACATGCTTGATGTTCGACCATATTGTTCTCGCGATGATGTCTATAGTTATGAACTCGATAACTACATACACAAACCGGCCAACTAAACGCAATGATGGCAGGCTGAATAAAATCCGCCTGTTAAAACACTACCCATTGTACACTACGTTTGTACACAGAAGCAAAGAGTATTCATTTTTCGACCCTTTGGGCATAAAAGACGTTATATAAGATGCACCTCGGTGACCTTGACCTGTGTCAATAACCGGAAGTTGATATTATCTCAAAAACGGTTTAGAAAACTGAATCTGATTATTTGTACCCAAAAGAGATTACATTATATTTACTTCGATGTACTCGTTCAAGATAATAATTCGGAAGCTGATAATTATGTCGAAACACTGAACAATGCGTCCTTGACCAGATAGATAGTACCATTGCAAGTGGGTGCCATTTCGCTACGTGTAGCGAAATTCGGTCTAGTTTAACTTGCTTTGATGCGCGGCTGGCATTTTGGACCAGTACGCATATATTTCACTTGCATTGCGCGATTCGCATTTCGCACTAGTGCGCGTGTTTATTACCCCTCGGCCAAAATTGCATATGTATGGAGAGTCATATGAAGTTGTGCACCTGATAAAAATTTTTGACCTTGCCCTTACTGGTCAAGGTCAAATCGCAAAAAAAGGTCAATCGGTTTCCAGACATCTACAGCAAGGCCGTTGAAGCTAGAAAAGCCAAACTTGGCACATAAATAAAGGACGACGTGATCTGAGGCACCCGTTAAAAATTTTTGACCTTGACCTTGATCCCAAACCGGAAGTTGGCCTTTATCTCCAAAACGGTAAGAGAGCAATTTTGACCTAATTTTCGACTTCAACCCCCTATAAGACGTTACGTAAGGTATAACTTCCGGTGTCCTTGACCTCCAGGTCACTTTCTAGAGCCCAACCGGAAGTTAGTTTTTATCTCGAAAACGGAGAGGTAGAGCAATCGATTTCCAGACATCTCCTCCAAGACCACCGAAGCTTGATCAACCAAACTTGGCACATGTATGGAGGGTCATCAGAAGTGGTGGACCTGTTAAAAATTTTGACCTTGACCTTACCGGTATACTTGGTAGTATTTCGGAGGATGTTCTACATTCAGACATGTGAAAATTGTTAACAAATAGCAATATCAGCTACCTTCCGTTTTAAGTTATCACTCCAAGTGGGGTCTAATTCGCTGTGCGAATTTCGGTCTAGTTGGCGCCTCAAATACCTTTCATATAATATTTCATTAAACATGTTTTGGATCTTTAGCATTTGGCCAGTCTTTGACTTGGTCAAGGCTTATATGAATTTGTGCATTTTCTTGTCTCAGTTTCTTCTCTGACACTACAAGCCCTAGTACCACAAAACTTTGTATTTCTGTAGAACTTGATCTGAGGGTGTGCATCCCGCCTTTTTCGCCTAGGATTTCGTTTTCATGCTTAAAACGCCATGCGAACACAGCTGATTTTAGAATAAACTAGAAAGTTCATGTTTTTGCTAAAGCTCAAAAACGGATATGTCTCCCCCAGCGCCACAGTCTGTCAAAGGGACATGCTTCTAGCTTGAAACAATTCTACATTTTGTAACAAATCTAAAAAATTTGCCAAAAATCGAAAAATGGTCGGATATGAAAAATAAATCTATGGGCATAATTTGTAAGTTACAAGCAGCGCATATTTAAAATTTGGCTGCAATCGGCTGCCTCGTTACTGAGAAATCGCTGGTGACAGACGAAGATACACTGCGAAATGTTTAAGTCCTAAATGTAAAAAAAAATCGCCAAAAATCGAAAAATAGTCGGATATAAAAAAATAAATATATGGCCATTATCTGTAGGTTATAGGCAACACGTGTGTAAACTTTGGTTGCAATTGGCTACCTCCTTACTGATAAATCGTTGCTAACGGAAGCACATACTGACGGACGTCCGTGCGTACTAGACGTAGGTGGTGTGGTAGATTGTACGCCCAAGCATAATTATGTGGTAGGCGCGACTTATGTGGTACACATTATGCAGTTACCACTGAAGTTCCGTTTTGGCGTACAGAGGTACCACATAGCTCTACTTAAGTATTTTAAAGCTAGTTAAGATGCACAGTCGTCGAAATACTTTAGACTCCTGGTACTGAGCGATTTTAGGTAGCAGAAACTAGCATTCAAATTGTTTCTTCCTTTAGAAGTGATTTTGTGATATACCTTTGGAGTGAATAGAATACAGTGAGTTTTAAGTGTCTCAGGGTTTATGTTGCAGATATATTTTCAGTGTACTTTAATACTTTCATGTAGGACATTGCGAAACTTTTCAGATTGCAGCCAAATTTTAAATATGCGCTGCTTGTAACTTACAAATTATGCCCATAGATTTATTTTTCATATCCGACCATTTTTCGATTTTTGGCAAATTTTTTAGATTTGTTACAAAATGTAGAATTGTTTCAAGCTAGAAGCATGTCCCTTTGACAGACTGTGGCGCTGGGGGAGACATATCCGTTTTTGAGCTTTAGCAAAAACATGAACTTTCTAGTTTATTCTAAAATCAGCTGTGTTCGCATGGCGTTTTAAGCATGAAAACGAAATCCTAGGCGAAAAAGGCGGGATGCACACCCTCAGATCAAGTTCTACAGAAATACAAAGTTTTGTGGTACTAGGGCTTGTAGTGTCAGAGAAGAAACTGAGACAAGAAAATGCACAAATTCATATAAGCCTTGACCAAGTCAAAGACTGGCCAAATGCTAAAGATCCAAAACATGTTTAATGAAATATTATATGAAAGGTATTTGAGGCGCCAACTAGACCGAAATTCGCACAGCGAATTAGACCCCACTTGGAGTGATAACTTAAAACGGAAGGTAGCTGATATTGCTATTTGTTAACAATTTTCACATGTCTGAATGTAGAACATCCTCCGAAATACTACCAAGTATACCGGTAAGGTCAAGGTCAAAATTTTTAACAGGTCCACCACTTCTGATGACCCTCCATACATGTGCCAAGTTTGGTTGATCAAGCTTCGGTGGTCTTGGAGGAGATGTCTGGAAATCGATTGCTCTACCTCTCCGTTTTCGAGATAAAAACTAACTTCCGGTTGGGCTCTAGAAAGTGACCTGGAGGTCAAGGACACCGGAAGTTATACCTTACGTAACGTCTTATAGGGGGTTGAAGTCGAAAATTAGGTCAAAATTGCTCTCTTACCGTTTTGGAGATAAAGGCCAACTTCCGGTTTGGGATCAAGGTCAAGGTCAAAAATTTTTAACGGGTGCCTCAGATCACGTCGTCCTTTATTTATGTGCCAAGTTTGGCTTTTCTAGCTTCAACGGCCTTGCTGTAGATGTCTGGAAACCGATTGACCTTTTTTTGCGATTTGACCTTGACCAGTAAGGGCAAGGTCAAAAATTTTTATCAGGTGCACAACTTCATATGACTCTCCATACATATGCAATTTTGGCCGAGGGGTAATAAACACGCGCACTAGTGCGAAATGCGAATCGCGCAATGCAAGTGAAATATATGCGTACTGGTCCAAAATGCCAGCCGCGCATCAAAGCAAGTTAAACTAGACCGAATTTCGCTACACGTAGCGAAATGGCACCCACTTGCAATGGTACTATCTATCTGGTCAAGGACGCATTGTTCAGTGTTTCGACATAATTATCAGCTTCCGAATTATTATCTTGAACGAGTACATCGAAGTAAATATAATGTAATCTCTTTTGGGTACAAATAATCAGATTCAGTTTTCTAAACCGTTTTTGAGATAATATCAACTTCCGGTTATTGACACAGGTCAAGGTCACCGAGGTGCATCTTATATAACGTCTTTTATGCCCAAAGGGTCGAAAAATGAATACTCTTTGCTTCTGTGTACAAACGTAGTGTACAATGGGTAGTGTTTTAACAGGCGGATTTTATTCAGCCTGCCATCATTGCGTTTAGTTGGCCGGTTTGTGTATGTAGTTATCGAGTTCATAACTATAGACATCATCGCGAGAACAATATGGTCGAACATCAAGCATGTTCGACTCCCATAAATGGGGTCATTTTGACAAAACTTGCTATAGTGAAACAGACAAGCTTGATGGCCCAAGCAATGAACTAACGTGGGACATGGTCCAAATGAACTATTAACCTCCGCCCATATCTCGTTCTGGACATTTAGTTTATTTTCCTGAGGGCTTGCACCATTCATGCCAGTACTGAGCTTCTGGCGATTTAAATTACTGTGACACCAATCTTTTTCCTTTCTTTGTTCAAATTCTTGAATGATTTCTTTAATTGCAAGTGAATTCAGCCTAATAACATGGTAGTGTGAAATGCTTCTTTCTTCATTTGCATCTTGCAATGTCCCTGTGGTGCCCAATTATGTACGCTCTTGTGTCCGCGCAGTATTATAAATTGACATTTTATTCGAGAAATAACAAAACCAGCGGGGCAAAGATTTGCAGCTCTTGGTTCAAGTTCGCTTAAAAGGTACTTGAATGCCTGAAAACAGAGTCCTACTAAACATGTAACAATTTTTTTACTGTTTTACGTTACCGGGAAAACCATGTTACACGTCGAAATGAACATCTTAATAACTGCACATTTTACTTTTATTAATCTATAGAATATTCTAGAAGATTAACATAGGGGAAAAGCCATTTTCGAGACCGGTTAGAAAAGACAATGGAACTTGCTTGGTTGACTTTTAGCGATTTTTTCGAGGTATAATGCACAATTCAGTCTTTTCACTACACTGGGTAAGCACATGTATCGAGCATATGTGAACGTTGTATCGACATTTCTCGACGTATGAGAGCGAAATTAAACTTGGAAGATGAAAAAATAACGACACAATAAAACTACAATGTAACACAAGCAAACAAATAAGCACTTATCCAGTGGGCACTGTTTGATTTATTTGTTTGGAAGTTTGAAAAATAGTTTGGTAAAATAGAAGGAAGAAAGAAGTAAAGGAAGAGTTGGACAAACAAATTCCTATCAGTCTGTTCGTGTCACATTCACGAAACAAATGACAGCACTTGT
Organism: Protula sp. h YS-2021; assembly: GCA_949752745.1. Taxonomy (NCBI): domain Eukaryota; kingdom Metazoa; phylum Annelida; class Polychaeta; order Sabellida; family Serpulidae; genus Protula; species Protula sp. h YS-2021. The sequence continues at coordinate 47,538,097 of OX457027.1, read as the reverse complement.
ATTCAATAAGGCTAACTGTGTTACTGAACTTACACCGCACAGGGAAAATTTAGTTAAGTACTCAAATAATTTCAAGAAGAATTTGTTTTAATATAAAATTAAACTCTATTAATTGACTTTTCAAAGTTCTGCTTGCTACATGCAGTTAGCAAAAGTTGTCAACGGTGCAGTTAAGTTTCGTGAATATGACCACGGTTGGTCAACTCTTTGCTACTTACAAGCCATATACTTACCAACTCACTACGATAGAATGGGACTTGTTGGTAATATGACAGGCGAACTGCTTATGTAGCTTGCCACATTCTGTATATGGCATAAATGGTACACATCAAAAAGAACAATTTAACTGGTTTCTTCGATTTCTTGACCACAGAGTTACCTAAAAGAATTTTACTGATTTTTTTGTTTACGGCAAAATGTTCGCCATTTTTTTTGCCAATTGCCAAAAACGCAATAGACAAGTAGGTAATGATACCTGCTACCTTTACTTAACATTTCAAGACAGTAAGACCATTTTTTCTTGAGTACGTTAAGATTTTACTGATTTTTGTTTATTGCTTTTTCACCGAAATTTTGGCCAATCCCCCCCAAAATAATAGCTAAGTAAGTCATAATGCCTGCTACATCTGATTAAATTTCCAAGGCAGTAAGACAATTTTTCTGGAGATTTTACTATTTTTAGCCAAAATTAGCGCCAATTTTTAGCCAATCGCCAAAAAAATAATAGCCAGGTAGCGAGTAATGCCTAAAGAAGAAAAAAAAATAAGAAAAAAATTACCTGCATTTCTGTAAAATGTCTTCTTCTTTTTTTAAATTTCGGGTTTTCTTGATGTTACGCCTTTCCATTCCGTCTTTTTTCTACCGTGTCTTTTTCAGTTATGTCTTTTAGAGTTTGTTATTTACTGCCGCATCTCCTGGAATCGTCTTGTAACATTTACTTTGCTTTAATGTTCAACATAATTCTTTGCATAAATGGAATAATGAACGCACTACAAACCTGGTAACGCGATATGTCAGTCGAATGACAACAAAACAATAACTTCAGTTGAATTGCCAGTCCCATTTTTAATACACTGCAGTGTGGTTTATTTCTGTCTGAAGTGGCAAAACCATCACGCAGACAGACCGATAGCAATAGCCTTCAGCAAATATTGGCCGAGGGCTAAAAAGGCAATATCAAGAATCAATCGCGTTCGGTTACTTGAACCTAAAAAGACTGGAAATGTGTACCAAAAATAATGTTCACACACCAAACATTGCAGTGTTTTTATACAAGTCGAACACATCGAATACTACAAGTTAATACATTGAAAGTGAACCCACAAAAAAGTCAATTTCTCACAATTCTGGAATTTTTTGAAATATATTTTTTTCTTAACAGAAATCGCATTGACTTTTTAAAACCGTTTCTTTTTCTATTTACAATAAGGTTTTGTATAAAAGAGGAAAAATCAAATTAATTTACAAATTATGTGCATGCGATTTCTGCCAAGTAAAAGTATATTGAACCGGTGAGTTGCAACCTTGTTAAGACGCGTGAAATGTTACTTTCGAAACATCTTCAGTTCTTTCCTTTTGTTTGCTTTAATTTTGTTGACGATATGTGATTTGACAGTCACAAAGTCCCTGTGTTTCAAGTCTGGTTCCACTGCTAATACTTTGTCTATTTCTAGTTTTCCGGGTGTTGCCCCTCTCTCTATGTGTTTCCCAAAATGCTTCACGATGACGGCTACTTCTTTTTGCGTCCACATGCGTTTCTGACCTTTAAAAGTTAAAAAAAAACATAAGCCTTCAATTCATAATAAAACTAGAGCAGTGTGCATAGCCCACATATTCCCCACAGCCCTCCTCCCCCCACCAGTTACACACGACCATCAACAGTCAATCAAGAGCTGAAATTTTCTAAGTCCAGCTAGTCCATTTTCCTTGGACGAATCTGGCCCATTTACAATACTAATCTAGGTCTGTTTCCATAGAAGCCACATATCAATTTTCAGTAAAATCCTTGCAGTACTTTTTAAATTATCGTGTTAACAAGTTGTTGATGACATACCGACAGACCGACCGACCAACAGACCGACACACGGTCGATCGCACATATTCCCCTCCCCCCTTTTGCGGAAAAAATAATGAAACTTCGTACATTGAATCAATAGCTTTAAAATAACACACACTCCAGGGACAGATCTACTTGCAATTAATATGGAGCTAAATCCCCATTTTATGCAAAGGTCTGATTTAAAAGTTATAGATTACACTGTTTCAAGTGTAATAATTGCTTTATGTATTTACATGGAGCTCAACGACGTGGTTCTTCGGCCTCGCTTTCTGGATCTTCTCGGCGCCTTTTCACTTTGTGCTTTTTGCTGTGCTTTTCCGATTTGATCTTCAAGCTTCTTTCTTTTATCAAATTCGTCAAGCATTTTTCGACATCGTCTGGAGCAGTAACTGTTAATACTTCCGACTCTCCAATTATCTCCATGATGACTTCCATTGATGGCAAGGAACACTGCTTGATCTCGGTGTGGAACTTGTCTTTTATCGCAGCGATTTCAAGGTCAGACAAATCCAAACGTCTACTCCGGCTTTTTTCTGCAAAATTAATTGAATTATATGGAGTCCCAGCAAACTAAACAGTGTATGCACATTGTAATTTAAACGTTATACTTATTATTCAGTTGAATGCAACATAGTACTAGTAACATTAAAAAATTGAAAAACTTACAATACCTTTCATTCTCGACCTATGTTTAACAGTAAATAATTAACCCACTTGATCCACACATGATTTATATTCCTTTTAAAAAGTTAATAATTAATGTATGAAACTGTCTGACATAACTGGATTGAACCACCAGGAGCACAGTGGGTGAAATTGTGAAAGCCATACATGAACCCGATAAAGAATCGCGTGACGTTTTCGAAGCATTTTTTTACTGCAGAAATGAACGGAATTCACCGTGAACTCAAACTCTTGGTGACAGAATAGTTACGACATAAAAGAAATTACTGAGCACTGTGCTGACGGACAGACAGGTCAAAGTCATAAGTTAAAGCTTACCATCGTCAGAATCCGAGTGACACTCAAATTTAGGTTTTCTCCGTTTTTTGGTAGCTGTTGGCACACTTGAAATAGCAGCTTCATCTTCCGGCTCTTGACACTCCTCATCTTCCGACTCTGTTTTAAAATAATCATAAAACCAGACCTTTGAAACATATTGTTCTTCAATTTTCTAGTTTTTCCTTTCTACTGAATGTTACATCTGACAGCAAAGCCTGTTCCATTTCGCCCGATTCATTTACTGACTTGCGCTTCTCTGGTACTTGTACATTTTTTACTGTCCCATTTCACCTGATTCATTTACTTACGTTTTCAATAACTGAAGTTTTTATTTACTGTCCAACTTCGCTCGATTCACTTACCTGATTCTATAATAACAACTTCTCCAAACGTTGGGTCTTCTCTCATTTCTGTGCAACTCCTGTTGTTAAACATGTCTCGAGGCTTTCCGCTGTTTATGGCCATAAGTATCTGCAGGACTTTACATTTCTCAATCAATGAAACGGGCAATCTGTAGTAGTCTCGATGAATATTGAGGTCATGTCCCATAAATTCTGCCAGAATATCTTGTTGAAATTCCCCTACAGCCAAGACTTGACTCATAGTTGCGCAATGCTTTCGCAGACATGTCGATCGGAATGCATCTACGTTGGTTACGCCTGCTTCCGCTGCTACCTCTTTCATAAACTTGTGGCCTACTTGCGGAGTGTTGCAGTTACCAGGCCTAGCAAAAACGAAAGTGCATTCGGCATCGACGTACTTTGACCGCAGTTCCAACATTTCTAGCAAGCTTTTCTGCATTGAACTCGTTAATAAAATCGCCACTTTTCGAGCTCGCTTTCCCAGGAATTCCACGCGTCTAACTCTTGTTGATAGGAATTTTTCATATTCATCGAGGCTGTCCATCACCTCTTGGTCAGCTTGACCTGTGCTTCCTAGACCGTCCATTAACATTTGCAGCTGCATGCGCTCCACTTCTCCGCTTCTTTTCCTATTAAACATAATGATTTTACACATGTTGTACTTGGTCGATTGCACATAAGCATCTTCTCCTTCCTTTCCTGTCAGCGCTTGTAATTTGTTGTCTATGTGTGTCATAACTGTCTCGATATCCTTGAATAGAGGCATTATTTTATCTTTGTTGAATCTCCTTTTCTTCAAAATGAACAACGCCTTACTGCTTTCGAAGGTGTACTCTTTCTCCATCAACTTTGAGAAGGCTGCAACTTTTTGCACTTTTTCAAATTCACCGGTTTTGTACAGATGGTTAGTATACGCAGAAGCCACATCTTTGATGTAGTGGCCTAACTTCAACACCACGGAGGGGGTTCTCATGTGGGTCGCGTCCTCGGTTTGAAAGTGGACCCTGACGCATCTCATAAAAATATCAAAATTCGCTGGATTGAGGATGGACAAGAAGTCTTTCAGCTGTTCCGGAAAATGTTGTCTGCAGGTCATCAGAAATTTAGCAAGCTCTCGTGTATGTTGTGAAACTCTGTTGTCGTTAATTTCAAGGAAACCATACTTCTTGCAACGATGCTCGAAAAAAATCATGAGAAGGAAATCTTCAATAATGACGTTGTATACTTCGTCTTGACGCATTTTTGATAAAATTCTTTGACCGGCTTTCAAATCGGTTTGGCTTGCCATAAACCTTTCTCTGGCTACTTGAACCACATTTTTGGGGCGTGCCATTTCTTTGGATTGTTGAGCCTCCTTGTTTGGGTTTAATATACAATTTAATTGGTGTTTCCACAGGTACTCCTGACTTAACATCGCACTGCAGTACAAGCAAGGTAAAAGTACTTTCTCTTTTGCACCTTTCTTTCTTCCATGAGGGTTGTTATATTTCTCTATGATCTTCTTTATTCCCATCTTTTTTGCCTTTACGTTGTACCAAAAATCTCCCTTCGCTTTCAGTGCTTGCCACAATCGCCGGCGGTTAAGTCTTTCGTTTCGAGTATCCTTTGGCAAAGAAAGTATGGCTTTCACTTCGGTATCATTCTTGTGCTTCTGTTTAAAGTGCCTGGCCAGTTTTGGGTAGGGTTTGTGGCAAAGGAAGCAAACATGAACTCTTTTGGCGATCTTAACATTTTCCAAATTTGGAAGCTCTTCTTGTGTTTCCTGCTGTGTATCTGTCTCTTCTGTCGCACCAGCAATGGATGTAGGCAATACTTCTGGAGCCTGTTCTTTCTCACTGGATGATTCTGTGTCGACCTGTAGTTTCCTTTTGGTTTTGGTTTTGCGTGTCCTTGTTGTTTTTTGTACCTTTTTCTTTTTACTTGTGCTAGGTCCGGAATGAGTGGGAGGGGACGATTTTTTCCGTGGAGTTAAGTTGCGTTCAGAAGAGTGGCGGCGCCTTTTTCTCTTTAGAATTGTGGTGGGTGCAGGAGAGGTGACCTCGGATTCTGAAATATCATAATCGGGATCTTCTTGCCCATGGTCGTCGCTTGACGAATCTGTGTATACCACGGCTTTTCTGGTCTTGCGTATTGTTTTTCTTGGTTTGGGAGTGGTGCCTATTGATTCGTGTCGTGAAAGTTGTCGGCTTATTGAACTCATTACACTTTCAGGGAGTTCGATATCGGATGGGCCGATCACTTCAGGATCAGAAAAAGCGGGGTCCTCTAAATGTGGCTCTAAACTTATGAGTTGCTGTGGTTGCCCGGGGTCACATTCTACTTGTTGGATCGATTGCACCTCAACGGCAGGTGTCGTCAAAATTTCAGGGTGGAGTGTTTGGGTTTGTACAATTGTACCTATAGGGGATGGCCAAGTAGTACTTGGGACTGATTCTTCAGCACTGGTAGCAGCGTCGAAAGCAACACTTGCACTTGCACTTGGTAAACGTGTTATAGATGTTATATATAGTGTTCTTGCGTCAAGTTTACGTTTGCGACTTTCATCAATTTGCACCAGTTCTTCGCCCCCATATTCTGATGAAAAGAAAAAGAAAAGAAAAAACAAAAAAATTAGATAAGCCATCGTCGAAGGCGCAGACCCAAACCGGACACAATAATCAGTGTCAAGCGCCAAAAAATTTCAAAATTTCCGCATTTTTTGTAATTTTTCGAGAAATCCAAAAACAACGCTTCGTCGCACAGCTCCACTACTTGGTCTTTCTGTGTGCAAAAGGAAATTAAAATCGGTTGAACGGTGCCAGAGATATAGCGCGTACAAAGATCGAACGGACGGACGGACGGACAGAGACAGAGGTCAATACTGTAGACCCCTTCGGGTTCACCAGGTTGGGGTCTAAAAAGAGATAGACTATGCATCGTTTTTTTCAGCTATGAAGCACAATTATCCAGCAAATACGACTCTCAATAGTGTTACTATCACCATTTCCTACTGATGAAACTAATTTCTCAAGAAAGTTAAAATACCCAGACGTTAAAAATGGCCAAATGTTCAGTTCTGTAGACAGAACTGCATTAAACTGGAGAGTTGTTGTTTGTTGTTTTTTTTTTTTTTAATTACAGACCTTCAGCCATATAATAAAGAACATTAAATACATTAAGGAAATATCCTTGCACTCACACACAAAACCCCAAGTACACATTTACAACAAACGTAAACCCTTCGTGTGTAGGAATACCATTCCCCCGAATATGAAACCAAGACGCACTAACTTTTAGATAACTGAAATAGCAACATTTAAGCAATACTCACGCTGAACAAGGAAGAGAGGCATGGGTTTCGTTGAAGTGGCACCAGTTTCAAGCTTTTCGACGGTGGCTGCGCCTCCAGTAACTGCTTGTGGACTTGTTTTTGGAACTTCAAATAAAACGCCGACATTTTCTTTTCTTTTACCTGATGTAATATCTGCAGCACCTACAAGCAAGACAACAATAAAATAATGGTGTTAGTTTTATCGTTCTCTGATCATACAAAAAAATTATCTGGATTATAAACATTTCTTAAACATTAAGTTCATTAATTCCAGTTAAAGCAGTCCTATAAGGGTCCGAAATAACACAAAAACAACATAGAAATCATAACAAAATTAACTGGAGCAGTGTGCATAGCCCACACATACCCCACAACCCTCCCCCCACCCACCAGTTAAACACGGCTATCAATGGGCAATCAAGAACTGAAATTTTCTAAGTCCAGCTGGTCCATTTTCCTTGGACGAACCTGGCCCATTTACAATATCGATCTGTGTTTGTTCCCACAGAAGCCACATACCAAGTTTCAGTAAAATACTTGCAGCAGTTGCAGCAAGTTATCGCGTTGACAAGCTCTTGATAACAGACCGACAGACCGACCCGCGGTCGATCACATATATTCCCCCTGTGGGGAATAAAAAAATGACAATTAAATTCCCCAAATCCTTTTAGACAAAGGAAGAAATGCTGGTAAAAAATCCAATTCATACGTACTTTCTGGTGACGAGCCATGGATAAATCGAACCCCTCCCGGCTTCACTGCACTGGCAACCCCAAGTAGAGTCCCTGCCAGGTCCGAATCCCTGACTTCTATTTTAAAACTTGGCTTGTGCTCTTCTTCACCTGTAGAATAACAGGCAGAAAAATTTGTACTCGTGCACAAGTTTGATTTACGCATCTAGAAAGCGTTACTGGTCACATAATTTAACTACCGTCATTAGTGTTTGATTTCGACTGTCACACTACTTTACCGCTTACACTCCAACTGTTTTTAATTCAAAAATTGTATTTTTATCAATGTTTTGAGTGAAATACGGTTTCGCCAAACATATTTTGGAGATAATATTTTGGTATTTAGACTCAATCAGGCACCATAGTTTATAGAAAAAAACCTTTACTTGACACCAAAAGCAATACCAATACTTTCGTCACTTAAAATTTACTTGAATGCGTTCTTACTCTCTGACTGGAACAGGTCTTCACTTAAGGCGGTTTGGGGTCTGGATGCTTCACTGGCACGCGTTTGATGTTCTGCAGTGTTTGCATATTCACCGCTCTTCTCTGGGTCTCCTTTTATTGCGAGTACTTTTCCTTGTGTAGGTTCGGTTCGAATGTGAATGACACTGAATTCTGACACGTCTTCCACAGCAGCGGCAATCGGCGCCTCTTCAGTTGGGCTTGTACTGAATCTAAACGCTGGTATCCATTTCGGTTTACTTCTTTGCACACCAGGTTGAGATGCACCAGTTGTACTTTGACTAACAGGAACATCTGGCGCCAGGGGTACGCTTTCAGCACTTTCCGCAGCAACTCTAACTGCACTTTGACTAGCAGGAACATCTGGCGCCTCGGGTACGCTTTCAGCACTTTCCGCAGCAACTTCAATTGCACTTTGACTAGGAAGAATATCTGGCACCTGGTGTACGCTTTCAACACTTTCGGCAGCAACTTCAATTGCACTTTGACTAGCAGGGATAGCTGGCACCTGGTGTACGCTTTCAACACCTTCCGCAGCAACTTCAATTGCACTTTGACTAACAGGAATATCTGGCACCTGGGGTACGCTTTCAGCACTTTCCGCAGCAACTTCAATTGCACTTTGACTAGCAGGAATAGCTGGCACCTGGTGTACGCTTTCAACACTTTCCCCAGCAACTTCAATTGCACTTTGACTAACAGGAATATCTGGCACCTGGGGTACGCTTTCAGCACTTTCCGCAGCAACTTCAATTGCACTTTGACTAGCAGAAATAGCTGGCACCTGGGGTATGCTTTCAGCACTTTTCGCAGCAACTTCAATTGCACTACAACTAGTAGAAACTGGGCTTGGTGACGCGTGGGATACCGTTTCACTGGCGCGTGTTTTCCGCCCTGTCTGTGAAGTTTCGCCTGTTTATGTACAATAAATAACAGAAGACACTTATTTCCAGTCCTTACAAGTCCTTACAATTACATTTCTAATGCAAGTTTTAAACTTTTGTGACTCTCAACTTTCAATGCAAGCACGTCAAAAGGAGATGAGTTCTCAAGTTTCTGGTAGAGTCCACATAAAACGGTCTTGAGCGATTTCCAAATATTTAAGTGTACATGATAGAAACTTGACAAAAAAGTTCCTCCATCTTCATAGGATCCACATAAAACGGTCTTGAGCGTTTTCAAAATATTTAACTGTACATGACAGAAACTTGCCAAAAAAATCCTTTTCTGTCTTGGGGACTATCTCCTTCTTCACCTCTGGGATTTCCTCCCCCATGAATACAACATCACTGTCTGAAGTTGTTTCAACGTGTGCTTGCGTGATCAATTCTGATTAAAAAAAATTAACTTCAACTTATGTTTTTGTCTGTAAAAAACTGATCTTACAGTTTTCAAGTGAACTTTTTTCGCCGGTAAACATATTTAACTGTCAAAATATACTACTTTTCTTCGAAACCAGAACTTCAACAAACAAGTCATATTAATTATTCAACCAGAAAGTAATATACAGGGTTCATAGCGAAAACCAGACGTCAAATTCCAAGATTTTCAAGGACATTTGGAGGTAAAATTCCAGGATTTTCCAGGATTTCAAGGATCGCTATGAACCCTGAATATAATAAATTTAATACCGATAAAAAATGTGAAACAAACTAAGCACACCATTACATGAAATCTAAAACCCACCTCCGAGGGCAACATAGAGGTGACTATGATCCCTCAAGGCATGCTTGCGTCGGGCGTGCGCCCATACCGTGCGGTAGGTGCCGGTGGGTCTTTTGTTCACCTTGTCTTTAAAATAACAATCATTGTACCTAGATTAGATAGATGCGCAACTAGTCGTTTTCAATAACAACATATGCATTATGTCCTTAAGTCTCCATTTTTTACTGCGATTTGAGGCATTGCTCTGCCGCATTTAAGGTATAAGGACCACAATGAATGACAGGAGGCAAAGAAACTGAAATTTGACGAAGACTGTCAAAGTTTTTTTTTCCGAACACAGATTCTTGTATTGTATTGTTCTTTAGATCCCTTTCAACTGCTATGGTCATATCGGGATCCCCCTGCCACATTATACTGAAATGGGGCATTCCAGCCCTCCTTCTAACCCTTACATGTGGAGTGCCTCACAGGGTAGCAAGGAGGAGTCCCAATTTTAAAGTCTTAGGTATGACCCGACCGGGGTTTGAACCCACGATCTTCCAGTCTCGAGGCGGACACTGTCAAAGTTTTTTTTTCCGAACACAGATTCTAAAAATTATATTTCACATTCAATTTAAAAAAAAACCTCTTTAAATCAACATAAAAATACATATTTCTTGTGTAATAAAGGAAGAATTAGGACAATTTCAAAATATAAAAGTTAAAATTGGTCCTTGGAATCCTTACACCTTAAATGATTTACTGGTCGGTCATGCAAAAATAAAACCTCGTACATAAAAAGTAAAATATTTTATCGCACAATGCAAAGATATTGCAAGTTAAAGAAAAAAGAAAAGGGGGAGGGGCTACAAACAAAGGGAAAGCAAGGGTTTAACACGTTGCATATCTACTGTAAATCTAAAGATTCGAGCATGGGAGAAAACTGTACATAACACACCAGGGCTGAGGCAGGGTCACCGTCTGCTCGGGATTTTTAGTACCACCAGTGATGAGGTCCCGAAGTGGCACTGAGGAAGCAAACTGGGTTCTCAATGCAGGGGGGGGGGGGGTGGAGGGAGTGGTTTCAGTGACAGCACTCGTATTTTTTTAGAAATACAACTTCACTTTTGTTATTGTTCCATCAAGCTCCAGTTTTATCGTCACCCCTGGTCCTTCACCGCTCGAGCACAAAAAAGTAACATAGGCGGCAACATAACTTGCATGAGAAAATGCGCTGCACCGCGGCTTGGGAAGGAGGGGGCGGGGGAGGAAGAAGCAGCGATTTTAAGACACAATCAAAGATGGGTGGGGGGGGGGGTGGGGATTTGATATGAAAAACTTGTCGGGTCCTCAGTGCCACGTCAGGACCTCCGTACCTAATGGTACCGAGGTCCCGAGCAGACGATCGGTCAAGAACGATTTTTCCGGAGAAGAGGGAACAGACATTAAGCTCCACTCCTGTACACTACAAGGGTTATAAACTATGAAAAAAATGTAAAATACAACTACACACAATCAAAAACGTCTCAGGCAAAAGAAACAATGAAACGAACTGCATCTTAAATGGGCTTTAGAATAAATGGGAAAACACATCACATTCGAAACATTATGCATCTCAAATGAACTGTTACTCTAATAAGAACGATCTAGCTTTGACTAATATTCTTACAGATATCCATATCGCTTGGACATGGTTTCACCAGTCTGGGTTTTGTTACGACGTGAGTGAGATCCCTAATAAAAAGCATTATGAAACAATATACAAAGCTAACACTTCAAATCCTGCAAGAACATTACACATCAAAACACCACCAATCTTTACATTGAAAGCAGAGCTTACTGGCAAAGTATAAAACACACAAATAAGACGATGCAGGAAAAGAATGGACAAAAAAATTAGTGCCTACACATGGAAGCTGAAAAGAAATATTTAGAACAACGCAAAATTAATAAAAATGACATCACTGCACAACATTAATCCATGCAGGACAATCTGAAATAGATAGGAAAGTTGCTATAAAAACTTGTGCACTTACCCCTCTTCATAGCCAATGTACTGCACAGTCATGATACCCCCCGAGGCTTTTGTAACTTTGACCGGCCACCAAACCGCCTTCCTTTGGAACAGGATGATGTCCCCAACCTTGTATTCCTCTATTTCGAGGTGGTGGGCCTTTGGTTGCCTCTTGAATCCTTTCTTTTTTGGCATCTGAAAGAAAATGTATATTTTACACACAAATATACTTTTGTTTGTGATAAGGATACATATATATATAGGGCGAATTAAGACCCAAAAGTAATTCCTGGTTTAAAAGAAAGCACCGTTCCAAAAATGAAACAAATGTTCAAGAACCCTTTTTGGCAAACAATAGCAGGGTTCGCGCTGGGTTCTCAGGAAAGTGAATTAAAAAAGGAAAGTGACTCGGTTTGGTCCAGAGTCATTTCTTTTAAAAAATGCCCAAAAAGTGAACAAAAACCCCGCCAACGCGAACCCTGAATAGAATATAAAAAAAATGCAGGTAATATCAAAATCTCTCCAAAAAGGAAAAAACTAGTTGCAACCCTTACACAGCCACTGTATATGGCCTGTTTATGCCAGTTCCATGCGAAAGCCGTGAGGTCTACTTTCAAAGAATATATAAACTTTACACACATTGAAACAAAACACAACCCTCTTTAATTATTCCAAAAATGCATAGGTAAGCGAAAAAAATCCGCTCCAATTGGACCCCAGGAGAAAGGGTTTAAACAATTTACAAAGATAATCAAACCACTCCTTATCAAGTCCTGATTGCAGTAATTGACAAAGAACATAGTACAGCCATCTGACTGAATGGAATCAGGATTACAATTAACTACTTTGCACACGAGTCCAGCAAAGAGGTTTAAGCTCAACATTCGCCGCCCTGCCATATAAAACACAGAGAAATCACACACACACAAAAAAAAACACACACACACACACCAGGGTTTGCGTTGACGGGGTTTTTGTCCACTTTTTGGGCATTTTTTACGA